>CM051401.1:5723053-6923053 GCA_028052125.1 Melia azedarach | reverse complement strand
CTTTCACTCTTGGGTGGTTTTGTGAGTGTTTAGAGTGAGCCAAACGTTATAACGATTATAAGATATTATAAATCCTAGGTTGGTTAAGCGTTTGGTGCGAACAAATACTTGTAATAGGTTGAACGGTATCATATTCTCTTGTTTATAATTGTTAAGTCTTGTGGAATCAAAACTTGTGATTAGTGATACTTTTAGTGGAGCTAGAAGGAGTTGATGTCAGCGGGTTATTATCGAACCACTATAAATCTTGTGTTTATCTCTTTATCCCTTGAACTTTTATAGTTGTGTTTAATTTGAATTTTGAATTTGGTGTTAATATTTGCTAAAAACCCAATATACCTCCCTTGGGTTACTTAATGGTATTCAAAGACTTGGTTATTTAGTGAAATCTTCAAGCGAATTGGCTTAGAGAAATGGACATAGGCTAGAGTTTGCCGAACCATGTAAAAATCAGTTTGTTTCATCTCTCTCCCTATACTTTTTATTATTATTTATGTTTGTATTTGTTATACATATTGCTTTATCACACTTCAAGTTTAATTTATTTATATTCATATATTGATTATTAGAATTGTGAATTGAATTTATGGTACTATGCCTTAGAATAATTTGAACTACTTTGTGTTGATTGTTAGGTCACTTTAAAAATGTTAAAATCTTTGAAAACCTAATTTGCCCCCGTTTTGGGGTTGTCTTAGTGTTATTTCAATTGGTATCAAAATAAGGTACTTTAAAAAAAACTTAACCATCTTAGAGTGAGTCATGACAACGTTAGGATATATTAAAGGAAAATCAATCACTACACCATTATTTTATGGATTTTACATATTGGAAAAGTAGAATGAAAATATTTTTGCTATCTATAGATTATCAACTTTGGAAAATTGTTTATAATAAATTTGTGCCCAAACTCAAAGATGAGTGAATGATGTAGATATGAAAAATGCCTCCTTAAATGAAAGAGCTATAAATGTTCTATTTTTTGGATCAGATAAAATTGAGGTAAATAAGCATTCTGTTTTTAATTCTGCTCATGATATTTGGTTAGCCTTGTAAGAATTTTATAAAAGTACTCAGCAAATCAAAAAGACTATAGACTTATTTGATGGTCATCACCAAACTCTTATGATGAAGTCACCAACATGTGCTTCATGGCATTTAGAGAAGATGAGATAAGTGATTCTGAACCTTTTTTTTTTCATACAATAAATTGTCACAAGCATGTGAGGAGTTGTATGAAAATTGTGCAAAATTGATTTCTGAAAATTGCATTCTTAAAAAAGATAGACTTCATATTGAAATTGAACACGTGAAAGAAGAAAAAAAAAATTGAAAACGAGAATGTTAACATGAAGGATGAGAAAACTGCTTTGGAAAGGGAAAACGAGAATTTACAAAAATTGCAAAAAGAAAATAAAATTTTTAGGAATAAAAATGATTATATTTATATTTAAATCACAATGACCATTTTATTTTCAAATATAAAAATAATGATATTTTTTAATTTTAAATTATAATAACTTTTATACTCTTTTTACTATAACAGTAACAAAAAAATGTAGTCGAAAGAGTCTTACTAACAAATATTTTTAGTTTTAGTAGTTACTTGATATTTATTTTAAAAAATAGGAGTTCAACTGTCATCATTCCTTTGTATTAATATTTCTACAACATTATAACCATGATATTTACTAGGCAAAAACTGCTTTCAAATCTGATAATGCTTTTGAAAATAAAATTTACTAAACACCAATTCTCTTTTCAACTAATTATTTCTTCAGTATAATGAAAATAAATATTATTTTAAAATCTACATCAATTCCAAATGAACCTAAATTATGTTATCAAACTTTTTATGAAAACAATTTTTTATTTTGTTATTGTTAATTTAGCCCTACTAAGTTGTTTTCATAGCTCATTACTTCTTATTTATTCTCATTCAAATTCAAAATAAGAAATAAAAATTTAATGGTAATATATTCACCCTACATTTGTGTAACTCCACTGTCTATTAACTTTTTTTGTAACAATTTTATTTTTTAAGTGACATAATATTGATGCTCTATAATGGGATATCTTCAGCTTTACCCTCTTATTTATTAACGATCTTTACATATAACTTTAAATTTTGAAAAGTCATCAATTAGTACTCATTTTTCATTAACTTACTATTAAAAATGCTATTAAGGGTAAAATAGAAAATTAACACGTATGTATAAAATAAAAAATTATTTAAAAGATAAATTTGTAATTTTATGATAAATTTATTAAAAATATATATATTTTTTTCTCTTTCTCTCTTCTCCCTTATCTCTTCCCTCGTTCTCTTCTATTTTCGAATGGATTCACTCTTCTCCCTTATCTATTCCCTTGTTCTCTTCTCTTCTCCAACGAAATCCCTGATTGTTAAACTTAGATATTACGATATAAGTAGTAGATCTATCATTTATCCCTTACCTCTATTCTCTTCTCTTTTTCTTTTCATTATTGGTTGCAAAATACAAATTTAAAATTCTTTTTTCTTCTTCTCTTTTTTCTTTGCGTTATTTGGTGTATTGTTGTTTTTGAAATTAACTATTTTTATCTTTCCATTGTTGACTGCATGTTAAAAACTGTAGATCTATTTTTGTTTGGTAATTAATTTTTTTTCCCCGTTAGTGCTTGCAAAGAAAATTTAAGATCTTGTATTTTTCTTAGAATTAATTATTTGATTGTGAAATAAATATAAAATTAGATTGAATTTTTTATTTTTTATTGATTCACATTCCCAAATTTTACTCTTAGCAACTCCTATATTCGAAGTAAGATGTTGTCTAATTAGACCACAAATTACAAAAGTCTAGAAAAACTCGGATGTAATGAAAGTGAGGGACTTGCAACAATGATAGAATGCCCCGAATGATCAACCCATTTGTCAAGTAGAGTCTCATGAAGTCTTCTCTCTTTGCCTTCAATTACATTTGAAATCGACTTATAAATCTTATTATGACCATCCCTAATCAGCATACTCGAATATTCCATAACACCATTACTAATTTGAACCTTAAAAGTAATAACTTCTTATAAACTAAGCTGCTGGTCCATATTCATTTTCAGTATGGACTTCAAAGCCCAATCAAACTAAATTCGAATTTATGGTTTCATTGCTTACAAGAACATCAATTGCTAAACCGATGATCTAAAAGAAGCGATTATTTATTACTTCAACACTTTATTATAAACAAAAAGTACATAGAAAAAAGAAATAGAAAACACAACACTTGTTAAACTAAGTTATAAAATTTGTATTGTCCAGTCAAAATTTGCTGGATCGATTTTCTGCCCACAATGATCTCTGTCTTACAATTATTTTTCTCCAATTCATTCAATGGAAAATAAAACAAACGTATAACCAAAACTGTAGAATCTACATTAATAATTTCAAATTTTACATTACATATTTCAAGTTCTTGTTTTAATTTTAGAATCTTCTTTTCATTTTTGTTCAACACCATTACATTGAAGTTGATTAATTATGCTATTCAAACTTATGATGAAAATGAGTTTTGATTTTGGTATAATTATTTAGCCTCCACTAAAGTCTTTTTTTTTTTTTGAAGCTTCTGCTACTACTTTTGCTTTCATTTAAACTTAACAATAAAGAAATAAAAAAGGTTTACATATTTCCCTCTATATTTTGTGTAATTACATCTTCATCTATTAAATTTTTATGATAGCATTTTATTTTATTTTAAGTAAGTTAATGTTAAATTCTAAAATTGACTATACACTCAAGTCTAAAATAATTTATAACAATATTATTTTTACTAGATAATAGTTCGAGTCCATCGTATTATATATATTACTTAATAAAAACAATATCATTATAGACTAAGGTGTTAATGAAACGATTGTCACTTACCCATATTCATTATTAATGTGGATTGGCCTACAAAACCCAATTAAAACTAAATTCGAATAGAAAGGTTCCATTGCTTTTTAAAAAAAATAAGCAATTACTTATTAACACTTTATTATTAAAAATACACTAAAAAAAACTACATCATTATCTAAGTTATAATCTAATTTATACATGGATTTAAACTATATGTTCAATATAATAAATGGTATTGATTTTGACTCTGGTTCCCCATTAACAATTAAAATAAAATTAACATCAAAATCTGCTTTAAATTAAATCACTTTCTACTCGTACAAGCCAAAGCAAACTTTGGAATAATAATAATAACAAAAAAATAAAATGATTAATTAAAAGTCGTAAACCGCCCACGCGGCCGTCCCTCATTAAATTAAATTTAATTAAGCAATTAATTAGTGATTAAATTAATAATTAAATCCAATTTCTATGCCACGTCTACATCTTTTGTTGACCTTTTACACCGAAAGATAAAACCAAATCCCCCCCCCCCCCCCCCCCCCCCCCCCTTCGTCTTTTCACTTTTCTATCTCTACGTCTACGTGTACTCCTTTTTTTTATTTTTAATACTATTAAATATTTCCACTAAAGTGACACGTGTCGAGTTCTGAACCGGAATGACGGATGAATAGCACGTGTTCTGGAAGGACACGTGTCTGCTGATTATGGGAGATGCGAGGAGAAAAAATTTATTAATGAATGACTTTAAATTTCTCTCCTTTTTCTATCAGTAAGGTCCCACGCGTAAAGCTGACGTGGCGAAAAGCTGTGTGCTTTAACAAAAATTCTTGATACGGACACAGTTACCAGGTAGGCGTACAACCACTGTCCAATAGATTGTTGCCACGGGAACAGTGCAAGTGACCGTTAATCCCGCAAAACTGACAGCACTTTTCAACTGATTTTTCGTTAGTAACAGAGTCGAGGGTAATGAGGTAATTTCAGAACTACTAGCTGGCAACTCATACTGGTTCAACATCGGCTTAAAATTTGGACTTGGGAACCCTTCAGAGACACAAATATGACAATTTTATTCCCTCGAAGTCCAATGTTGACGCGCCACGTCATCGCCACAGACGATATTTGATACATCGAGAAATTCTACAAACAAACTCTGTGGGCCTACAGAGTGCACTAACTTTTTGTGCTACCATATAATTAAAAATAAAAAGAATCAAAATTTGGAGAGGAACAGAAAAGAAAATCTCAAGGCCACATAAACATGTGGCTGAGAATTAAACGGATGTGCTGACGTGGCATCCACCTCCTCGTTTAAACGGATCAAAAACATAAACGACACACTACGTTTCGTGCCAACAAAGACCGAAAATAAAATACCGAAATAAAAATTGGAAAAAAAAAAAAAGCTGCGAATTTTCTCGCGCGTTTTTCCTGTCTGTTTGGTCTCCGAGAAAATGCAGGAAAGTAAAGATCCTGCCATCAAACTCTTCGGCAAGAAAATTGCTGTGACTTCGGATGGAGAGATTCCGGTGATTCCCGGCGACGAGTTGCCGTCTCCAGCGGCGAAGGAAGGGCTTAGTAGCAAAGAAGCCAAAGATGAAAAAGCAGAAGAGGTATAGTTTATACAATTTAGAAAAGCTTCTGTGGAGGGTCTCATATGGAAATTTTGAAAACAACCCGTTTGTTGAAATGCTAAAGGAATTCATGGGTCTCTTTTACGTTTAAATTTCCTTGGGATGGTAACAATAAGCTAAGCACAGCCAGTTTCGTCTTTTTGCTGACCTTCTATTTTGGGAGATTTTGTTTTGAAACTGTTGAACTATTGGAGTTTTCTTTTTCCCGGAGAGTTTTCTCATTAAATGGTTAATTTTCTCTCCGTTTTGGGTTTGATTTTGGTGTTTGGAAGCCAAAAAAAAGTAGGAAAAAGAAAAAATAATTTATGTAAATTTTAGTTTTTTCCAAGTATTCCATAAATGAACTCATTAAGAAAAATCTCCACTGAGTTCAGTTGGATGGCAATTTTCAGCTTTTAGGGTCTTTCTTTCTTTACTTCTTTATTTATTTTTTTGGCAAACGATCAAATAACCTATGATTCTGGTCTGGAAAAATAGAATGATTTATTTCTTCAAAAAATAAATTTTACTCCTGTCAACAATTTAATCATTTTATTGGAAGTCTGGGAATTTGATTATTTTGCTTACAGATGCTTGGACTTGGAATAGTGATAAACTTTTCAGCTAAAGTTGATGTGGTTTGAAATCAGACATGAAATGAAAGACACCATTTTTGAAGTCAGCCTTTCTGACAATGTATGTTTATGCTTTGTCAAATCACTTTTCCATTTTAATCTCGGTGGCCAATCAAAATCTTCCACAGTAGAGAGCTTGAGTGATTGATACCCTTCGTTTATTATTGTTATTCCTATTATAATCATTTATTTATTTATTTGCAAATTTCAAATTATTCAAAATTGTTTAAATTGTTTATTCTTGGTGACTTGAGTTCTGCTTGCTAGCTTATGTTCTTCCTTTGGACTTGTTCTGTGTTGTGGTTGTCTTTCTGGTTATGATCTTGTATTTATAAGATCTAAATACTCTCCAAGAAAATATGTTCAAGAAATGATTAGTTTATTTTAGTTTACTCGATATATAATTTTTAAAGCTAGTTTGGTTCATCGACTAAGACAATTGTAATTTGTGACCATGTTAAATTTTCAGGATTCTTCAATGGTAAAAGCCACTCAGACTACAGAACAAGATGATACTCCGCCTCCAAATATAGATGAGTCAACAAATCCTGAAGAATTGGCAGAGACTAATGTGAACCCCAAAACACCTTCTATAGATGATGAAACTGCAAAATCAAAGGCTGCCAAATCTGAGAAATCCCAGAATGATGCTTTCAATTCGCAAGAGAAGACCCTCAAGAAGCCAGATAAAATACTTCCGTGCCCTCGTTGCAATAGCATGGATACTAAATTCTGCTATTACAACAATTACAATATTAATCAACCACGTCATTTTTGCAAGGCATGTCAAAGATATTGGACTGCAGGTGGTACCATGAGGAATGTTCCAGTGGGTGCTGGACGTCGCAAGAACAAGAACTCTGCCTTACATTACCGTCACATCACTATCTCTGAGGCACTTCAAGCAGCTCGAATTGACGCTCCGAATGGAATAAGCCACCCCAATTTGAAAAGCAATGGCAGAGTACTCAGCTTTGGCGTAGATGCACCTATTTGTGACTCCATGGCTTCTGTGTTGAATCTTGCAGAGAAAAAGGTATTGAATGGTACCCGAAATGGTTTTAAAGAACAAGAAGTTCCAGTTCCTTTCAGAGGTGGAGAAAATGGTGATGATTGCTCAAGCACGTCTTCTATCACAGTCTCAAATCCTGGGGAGGAAAGAAGCAGAAATTGTATACAGGAACCCTTAATGCGGAATGTTAACGGCTTCCCATCTCCAGTTCCATGTCTTCCTGGTGTTCCTTGGCCTTATCCATGGAATACTGCAGTACCCCCACCGGCCTTTTGTCCTTCAGGGTTTCCTATGTCATTCTATCCGGCCACATTTTGGAATTGTGGGGTCCCCGGCACTTGGAACATGCCTTGGTATCCTCCCTCTCCCCAATCTTCTCCAAACCGGAAGGCTCCAAGCTCTGGGCCTAATTCTCCAACGCTGGGAAAACATTCAAGGGATGCAGACATGCTTAAACCAGATGATATGGAGAAAGAGGAGCAGCGATCATCAGGAGAAAAAAATGGATGCGTGTTGGTTCCAAAAACCTTAAGGATTGACGATCCAAATGAAGCAGCAAAGAGTTCAATATGGGCAACACTTGGGATTAAAAATGAAACTATTAGTAGCGGAAGCCTATTCAAGGGCTTGCAAGGCAAGAGTGATGAAAAGAATCACATGGTTGAAACTTCCCCTGTATTGCGGGCAAATCCTGCTGCTTTGTCTAGATCACTCAACTTCCATGAGAGCACTTGAAGATAACCAGTTCTTTGAGTGAATTCAACCTGTTGAAGGGACTTGAGAGTTAGAACCTCTTATTACCATCATCATTTTTGGATTCACTGGCTTCATTACATTACATTATGGATAATGAGCCAACTGACAGAGAGGGATAAGTTTGTAGTTTTTAATAGGATGAAGAGAAGAAGCTCTAGTCTAGTCTCTTGTGGAGACTATTTCTCTTCTTGTAACATTGATGCACAGGTGTTTGGTAATGTTGCGAATTAGTTTGCTGAGATTTCCGTTTTATGTACTACTGTACATACATCTTTTCCTATATATATAATGTGAAATAGAGTGATAAATTAGATTGGAGAAAGAGGTTTCCATTCCATGCATCATAGTCCTGATGTTTTTCATGGATCTTTTAATCATCATCCTGTTATGTCTATTTCAAATGTTTCAAAGAATTCAACAAGGCAGAAGAAGTTGTTTCTTTCAAGTATGCATGCTGTTTGCAAAGTGCTAAAATAGTAGTAAGTGCTTCACATAGAATGATCAACTAAAGTAGTGGCAGGAACAGAAACTGATATATGGTAATGCTGATAGGTGAGTGAATAGAGGACTGCGCATTGAAATTGATTGGTAGAGCAAAATCTGTAAGTGGCAAATATGTCCAAATTAGATATTTTGTTTCAGCAAATACAGTCCACATTTTATGCATAAGATGAGTTGTCATTGGGACCCAAATTTTGACATACTGCCATGCAATGAATCCTATTTCTTTTTTATGGAAAGCACTTTTGTCTACTTTACTTCCACCCATATTTAACCTAATTTCAGTTTTGTGGACAACTGAACATGAATGGTTGTTCATGGCTTCATCCAATCCAAGCACATATTTTTGTTTTCTTTATCCTGTTATTATTTGCCCAGCACAATGGAGATAAGATATAGAAATATTTGTTTAATTGATTGATAAATTAAGACTATAAGTTTGACCTCTGTAATCGCACTTATCTTCTTATATGATAAATTAATGTTAAACCTAAAAGCACTTTGCAAGCATGCAAATATGGCCACTTATCAATGTTGACTTTCTTCAGAAAAGTAAGCACTCCCGCCGTGTTCTTAATCTCAGTGCTCCAATGGAAAATACCCATGATGTGGAGATTTAAAAGCTCATTGATTTATGATGTTAGTTAATTTTATAACTTGGTTTCAACCCTTTTGAACTTTTGGTGATTGGTCAAGTAAAAAAGCATATAATAAAAGTCAAAAAGCAAAACCTTCTAATTTAATGCCAGAGTTTCTTTTTGAAACATTTTGAGAAGTGCCTGAAAAAGTAGGGAAGTGTGGATGTGAAGCCTTTCTTTCTATCAAAAAGAAAGAAAAAAGATATGGTGGGCAGTTATGAAGTGAGAACATCAAAACTGTGGACTTTAGATCAAAGTGGTATCCCCTTTAATTCCATAAAGTTAAATATGTAATATGATGATACTACACTTACAATACCAGATACCAAATAATATGTTCTTCTTTTTAAATACAATATGATAAAATTAAAACAATTCTGCTTTTGAGACTGTTAAATTCAGAACAACTCTCACTAGTTTGCATCTTAAAGAAGAATGGATAGATTGCTTGAGCAAGAAGATATGAGAATGAGTCAAATCTAGAATGATATGATATTACTTGAATTAAAAGGTACCATCAGAACAGAGTTCTCAAAGGCAGCCAATAACTATGTTTATCTACCTGAATGGTTCTTTTATTGAACCTTCAAACTCAAGATCTCTTTTTTTAGATTTACAAATAGAAAAAAGCTATTAAAAGGTATAAATTTATAATATTGTTGCATATTATGAACAAAAAGTAACATCGCATCTCACATCGCTAATCAAAGCAAACATAGCCTATGCTATTAGTTTTAGGATTAATTTTAAATAATTTCCTGACTCTTTTGATAATATTCAAACTTACCCAAAGTTTTCAAAAATAGTCATTTTACACCCAGACCGTTACTTCACCCTGTGAAATTTAAACTTAGGAAGAGTAAATAAGTCTTTTTATACATAAATATTAAAAACTCATGGTTTTGTTCAAGTTCACCCCATTTATTATCTTTTTCCTAAGCACACCCCGCTCAATCTCTTTATTTTTTATGTACACCAACCTTGATCTACTCACCTACACCATGGGCTAGTGGCATCAACGCGACAACGAAGGTAGCTATTGGATCGCCACAACGAGCGTTGCTTGCAGCCAATGTACGGCACCGAGGTGACCTTGGTGCAGCCACTGCACGATAATAAAAACCGCCTCGGTATGGTGGGAATTCGGTTACATGAGGTAGCCAATAATATTTTTTTTTAAAGAAAAAGTATCAAATTAAAAAAATATATATATTTTTCAGGTTAATTTTATGTGAGAAATAATAAAGTAATCACTTGTATAATATTGAATAAATTTGTAAGGAATAGGAATAAAGTAGTATCTTTATTGGTCAAATCAATTACTATCTTCAACAGAAAATTTAACGGTTTCATTGTAAGATTTTTTTTTTTGAACAATTACAAATTTACTAGTATTTTAAACTAGATTCCTACTGGTATTTACAACCAGGAATCTACTGGAATTTAACTGGGAAGATATTAGACAGTTGTAGAACATCCAGCATCCAGAAGTCGACCCAGATGTCCCTGGGAAAAGTCCCACAAATTGTGGGACAACCTTGCCTCTTGGCAAGGATCGAAGGCTTGCCCTTCCAGTGGGAGGGCAAGCCTTCTGGCCACTGAGGCAAAGCCTAAGTGGTTATTGTAAGATTACTATTTCTGAAAATGTTGGGTATCAGTTGAATAATGAATATTGTCAAAACATGTGAGGTTATTTAAAATTAACCCTAGTGTCAGGTTCTCTAACTAAGAGTAAAATGATGTTTACTTGGTATCAAGCTATTACAAAGTATTTGCACCAGTTGGTATGAATATAGCTCATTTCTAATTTCCTCTAGTTTCTTTTCTTTCTCGTCTTGAAACTAAGTTCTCTGGTTTCTTGACAGGACAACAACACAGGAAAATATGCAGGCAGATGAAGAAGACAATGAATAACCTAGCTCCTGAAACATCATATTGATAATCATATGCACAGGGGTCTAACTTCAATTGAAACCCAATAAAATAAAAAAGGAAACAAAATTCCTACACAGAAACTGAATTTGATGTTGTTAAATGTTCTTCCTTACCTAATTTGCTTTCGAGCTTACCATCGGCTTAACTCATAACCATGTCATGAAGTTCTAGTTCTGGTCACTGCACAAAACTTTTAAGTTCACATAGCTTTTCAAATCAAGAGCTTTTTCTGGAAGCACTTCCCTCCTCTTCAGGAAAAAGAAAGAACCACCAAAATGTAATTGGCAAAGCATTACACTAGGCAATAAAGAGTTTCTTTAATATGGAATTCTTCAGTAATGAGTATAATAATCAGAGTCAATTAATTGAACACCCAGCAATATTGATTTCCTACTCTCCATCTTAAAATCACTCTACAAGATATATCTGAAATTGGTCATTGAATTCTACATCCTCCAGTATCTTGTCCACGTCGGACATTGCCATAGGCTGATACTTCAAGAAGATCCATGTCACGACCTGAATCGAGTGAAAACAATTGACAAGTTAGAAATTCTTTTAGGAATAATTGGGACATCATGTAGTAAAAGGATAGGAAATACCAGAAACCCGACAATAAGAACTTTTCTGAATTAGATCAGCTCTAGATAATTCAGTCCGATTTCCTTTTGATCTATTTACTGCTGCCTGTAGCAAATGAAACAAAAGTCAAATGACCAAATTTTTTACAACTAATTTTTTTTTAAATTTCAAGCTGTTTGACACCAATTGAAAGCTCAAATTGCCCATTAAATAAATAAGTTATATGTCATTTAAAGATCAGAGCCAGAACTCAGTAATTTTGCTTATTCTGAAAACTAGAGAACCAGGAAAAGGAATCTAAATCCTTGAAATAGGAAGTTTGAGATACTAAAGAAGGATACAACAGGAAGAAAATAAACCTCAGTACAATTCAGAGTACACTAGGGGAGAAAGAGAAGGATGTTTTATAAATTACACTGATGCAACCTAAGGTAAGTAGAATAATCAGGAAACGATAAAAACAAATCATACACTTTGCGAGCAATGTCATGGTGAACCTGTGAGAGCTAAGACTTTATGGTTCTCCCAAAGGAATAGATGGTGACATACTGAAGCACAACAGTTCTGGGGAAGTATCAATGAAGACACAAATTGAAAGCACTACACGATTTTGGGGCACTTTACCAGCATGGTGGCTTAAGGCAAAGTTTTTAGGGATGGACCCTCACCTCTAAATAGTTAATTGGATCAAAAGACAGACGATAGTGCACAATTGAAAATATAACAGAGAATAATATATCAAACAACTAGTAAAAGTACCACATAAATATAATAATCATAGTTAGCAAGAAGAAACAGAGCTCACACCTGTAAAACCTGACAGTTTTCAAGAGTGCTTTTGCCCCCCTGAAATTCATTACTGTAAAAGTTAAAGTCTACTGCAGCAGTTGCATACAGAGGTCATATATTTACAACC
Organism: Melia azedarach; assembly: GCA_028052125.1. Lineage (NCBI taxonomy): Eukaryota > Viridiplantae > Streptophyta > Magnoliopsida > Sapindales > Meliaceae > Melia > Melia azedarach. Next base: position 6,910,588 of record CM051401.1, on the reverse strand, counting down.
ACAAGTAATATAAAGACTCAACACACATGGGGTAAAAAAAATAGAAGAGAGAATCTATGCAGGATACAAGGTGATAGTTCCACAACAGGGACCAATAAGTGAATTCTCACAGAGAGAAAACAAGCATTTTGTTATAATCCTCTAGATGCAAGACTTTAATCAAACAAAAAATCAATGATAAAATGAGTTTATCAAGGACTATATATCAGTATGTGCCCCAAAAGAAAAAGACAACTAAAATTTACTCAAATCATTTCCTCAAAACGAAATTGATACCTTTAGTTTTATATTGCCAAAAACCAGTTGAGAAGGAGGGATCTTGGGTTACTTTCTTTATTGAGGCTCCTTGCATTTTCTGTAATCTTAGGCTAATATATTCTTTGGGGTATAAATATGCTATTTTTGTTTTGTATAATCAATAGGTAGCTTTTATGGGGCTGGTTGTGTTACCCTTGTGGACCTCTAGTTCACTTTTGTATCATCTTCCCTATCATTTCAATAAAATTCTTTTGTTTTCTATCAAAGGCAATATTGCCAAACACCAATTAAAAAACAAACCACATCAATTAAAGTAAGAATCGAAAACTTGTTAAAATAGGTTATGTATAAAATAGCATACTTTAATCTTATATATATGATGATTGATAAACGACTATCTTGTATACACTTAAGCAAGAATACGCAATAAGAAATCAATATATGTGCATATATAGTACGTTTCTTGAAGGGTTCACTAGAAACACATCCTCTCCCAAAAATAGCAACACCTTAAATCTTGTCAAGGCCTCAATGCAAAACATCAGGCTTCAAAAATAACTTTTGACCAACTGAAAAGAGCATTTAAATTCTCTGGTCCTTAAATTCTAAACCATCTGTCTAACAACTGATTCATTGCCCTTTTGGGAGAAAAGATGAAGAAAACAATGTTGCCTCCTGATCTGACCTCTCCTTCAAAAATTTTCCATGCCAATTTGTTTTCTGTTTCCTGCTTGACTCTTCATGCATATTGCAGGATTCAACTTCAATCTTAAACTCTCAAATTTATCTTTCTCCTACTCTTTTGATAACAATACCAATATGATTGACCTATTAATGTCAAGTCTTCAAAGCATATAAATACCCGCTACAAACATATACAATTGTAACCATCAATCAGATCCTTTGCTGCTTCAAAAAATGAGCTTCTTTCGAATAATAAAATTCTCAACCCCTAGAATCCTTCTAGCATCTTCCACTTATTTTAGATGCACCATATGCACTAAACTTAGGTGTAAATTATAGTGTATAACATATATTACACATGTCAGCAGCTGGTCCTTTCCTATTTTCACTATTGACTGTATTTTTAAATGGATGCCCAACTACAAACCAAAAAACCGCATGTTTGGAGACACACTCTCAATTATAGCTTCACAATTGGCACAAGCTTTGCACATTGTCAGTTTTCATCTTTTAGCTCTACGACATATTTAGATCACTAAGACATTTAACACAAACTGATAAAACTACCCAAAATCATTATGTTTAACATTTCCAACATCTACAGTAAAATGATCCCCGGGGCCAATATAAACTTCTACATAATCATGCCCTCGCCGAACATATGCAAAATTGAAGAAAACAAAAAAAAAATGATAAAGAGTCATGCATAATACATAAATAAATAACAAACCTAGTTCAAGAAACCAAGAAAACAACATCCACAAAAAAAAAATCAAAACGAAAACAAAAAAGCAGTCACCTTGGAGTAAGGCAGAATGTGATCATAATCATGGCACAAGCAACCAGGACAACCGACAAGCTTCCTGAAAACAATATTACCAAGAGCGTCTCTCCGCCAACGATCTGGGTCTCGTCCTTTGACCTTCTCTGCCTTTTCCCAGCACTGCTGCTTCACACTGTGAGGGAAACTCCTGGGGTTTGTGCTTGAATCAGGAGACGAAATTTGGAGATCCTTAAAAAAAGTTGCGGTTTCTTCTTCTGTAAATAGCTCATTGTCTAGAAGAGTGGCTGAAGGAACTGTGGTTTGGGTTCTTCTTCTCGGCGGAGACGAAGAGCTTGATATCGTTGCTGTTGATTTCCTTCTTCTTGGGTCTCCTTTTGGTCTCATTCTGTGAAGATAATGCTGTTTAAGGACCTTTCAATTGTGCAATTTATATCAATAAATTTAATCCCTAATCGTTTTAAGAAACGAACAGTAAAGATATAATTTCTAAATTAAAACATTTTCATCCCTGACAAGTGACAAGAAAAAAATGCAAAACTTAGAAATAAAGGTGGCTATGTTATTATGTCGCCTAACCTAGTATATGAAATTCAAGTTTAATCGTGCTTTATATTATGGGGAATATGACCATTGTCCCCCTATATTTTTAGTCAATTAATCAAATCACTTTTTAATTTCAAAAAATTATCCGTTACGTTCTGTCGTTTGGTTGACTGACGAAAATTTATTGAATTTATTAAAATACCCTCAACTTTTAACTTTATAAATAAAGTAAATCCTAATTTATAAAATATAGGTCCTATTAGTAGCTATTTAAAAATAAAATATAAATTTTAAATAAAATAGTATTTTAATAATATTAAATTATACTTATTACAAATTGACATAAATAACCCTCAAAAAATTAAAAAATCAAATTCTCAAAATATTTTTGTTTAAATTAATTAAATTAATTAAATTACTTATTTACCCTAAAAATATTAATTTTTTTATCAGTCAACCAAATAACAGGACGTAATGAATAATTTTTTAAAACTAAAGAGTGATTTGATTAATTGACCAAAAATATAGGGGGACAATGGCTCATATTTCCTTATATTATGTTTGTGTCATATCTAATTTTTAAAAGATTGATCTTTTAAACTTGTTAAATTTTTGTCGTCTTGTGCCATGTTTTATTTATTTATTTTTTTGGAAGGAAACTTCATTAAAGAAAAGATAAAACAAAGCAGCAATGTTTGCCAAAAAACTTTCAACAAAATAGCAGCACTTTGATGGTTTAAAGCAAACTTTACTATATATGAGCAGTAGAATTACAATGCCTTTGAAATGTATCAAACTTGATAGCTTCTTTTACTTAGCAATCGATTCTTGAATTTCTAACATTGTCTAATAAATTTCTTTCACGCTCCCTATCCTTTCAATAACTAACTTTACTATATTTAATGGGTCAAATTCAGTAATTACCAGATTTAGCTCAAAATCAGTAGCCATTTGAGCCTCAAATCTCATGGCTTTAGCTTCAACAAAGTCTACCTCTACAAAAAAGCCAATACGATTAATAGTTGCAGCCATTTACCTCTCCCTTCGAGTTTTTTATTATAGTTCCAAGACTTGCTACTCCTTTCCTCTCAACCATTTAATTCAAACCACCCATTAGGAGGAAAAACTATCTAGTATTTTGTAATAATATCTACTTCTAATAGTGTGTTGCTTAATAACACAATCCTAAATAAGTCTAGTAATGCTTCTTCTCGTTCAAGAATCTTTTGGAGGGTATCATAATTATACTCAAAGAGAGCTTTATTTCTTAAGCTCCAAATAGACCACATAACCAACATTATCAACTCAAAATCTTTTTTCTCCATTACAGTGGCAATCACTTGAATTAAATTATAGAATTTCAAATTTACTACCTTTATCATTAAGTTCCAAAAAGAGTTTGTTTCTTAACCTTTTTTTATCACTTTGTAACCTATAAGAGCATGAATGACATCTTCTATCTTCTTGGTGCATCTTTGACATAATAACCAGTGTCATGCCGTAGTTAAATTTTGAGATTTTTTTTTATTATAAAAATATTATTATTTCTAATTTTTAAATAACTATCATTATATACTTTGTCAACTTTTTAATTTTGAATATTTTAATTAATTATTTGCGTTTCGTGTTATTTTATTGTGTTTTTCTGACTAAAATGCGAGCCTGATATTAGTTAATATAAGCTCATACATCATATTTGTCTATTATTTTTTATTTAGGCTCATATTATATAGTATCAGCATGACCCATTTGTTGTCTTTGGAATCATGCAATTAAGGACTGATCTGTTAAACTTACTAAACTATATTCTCATTTATTATTTCAGTAAAGTTTAAGGATGCCAATGTTATTAATCTAATTTTAATTAAAGTTAGACTTTTTTTCTAAAAAATAGTTTCTTTGCCCCGTAACCCTATATTACTATATTAAAAAGTTAATTAAAAATATAAGAATGTATATGATTCAATTATTTGCTTTAATTGAATATATTTTATTTTATTACTAACTTCAATTTTAATATTACATCTAAACTTTAATATTTACAAATCTTTTTTATCTTTCCATTAAATTTTTACTCATTTTGTTAAGATTTGATACTTTGATTACAATCCCAACCTCATTATTTTGAATGTTTTTTAAACCAAAAGTAAGTTTTATTTTGAAAGTTTATTAAACTAAAAGATATTCTTTATCCGTTAAAGTATATTATAATATTCGAATACGCTCAAGCTTTAATAGAAGTTTTAATTAGGTGACGAGTTTATCACATAAGCTATTTTAATGTTGCTTTTTAAATGGTTAAAAGTGATTTTGAGTATTTAAAGATTATCTAAAATGTTGATAAAAGTTTTTTGGGAAAAGTCTACATATTTTCTTGAGGTTTGTGAAAATTCTAATTTAATAGAAAAATTTTTAACAGAGACCTAAGCCTCCCCTATAAACAATAAACTTACCAAAATATCATAAATCTATTTTTCTAAAATTATAAAATAAAATTAATAAATCTTAGTGAAAAAAAGAAAAAATTTAACTATTGTATCAAACACATTTTAAATATATATTTTTCAATTTTTAATAAATAATTCTTTTGAGAATGCATATTTAATAATTTTTATAATAATTTAAATTATTTTATTATTATAAAACTTATAATTAAAAAAATCTATATAATAGCTTGAGTTTAACATTATTATCAAATAATAATAAAATTATTCTTAAATAATTATTAAAAAATAAATTTAAATGGTTATAAAATAAAATTATTCTAAAATTAATAATTTAAAAAAAGGATTATTATCAAATTCCTTCCCCCAAATTTAGAATTGTATCACTTGGATAAAAGGTTTGGAGAATGTATCAAAAACCTTCCTTTAACCGTTAGTCAACTAACCTCACGTAACATATTTATTGAAATGCCCTCAATATTTAAATTTGAAATTTTTTTCGAAATAGCTTTAAATACTTTTGAGTTTACGTAAATAACCTCTTGTAAAAAAATTTTATCAACCTAGCCCACTTCAATATTTTTTACTTTTCTTATTACTCTACACTTTGACAAACTCAAACTCTCGTGAATCTACTTCTTTTTTCCAAACTTATATCTCTTACTAACGGTGGCGGTGGACTGTAAAGACGGCAAAGTCTTGGTCACATTAAGTAATTTACTTCACTATATAGGTATGTGTTTTATGTGTGGATTAAAACATTCAATCCTTCCTCAAATTAGGATTTATATTCAATCTTGTTGAGGTAGCAAAAAGTAATTGATTTAGTGTTTAAATTGCATTAATTAGTTGTTGTATGAATGCAAAGTTATGAATGATGTAAAGTTGTTGATTGAATTTGTGTCATGGATTTTTTTACTCAAAAATTATTTTTCGGGTAAGGCCAAACTTTACCTTACCCTAAAAGTAATTTTTGGGTAAGGCAATCACTTTTCGGGTAAGGCAAAATTTGGCTGTACTTTAAAAGTGATTTTTAGGTAAGGCAAAATTTTGCCTTACCCAAAATGTGATTGTTATAATATTAAAAAAATACACAAAAAATATGGAATGTAAGGCAAAGACAATTTTGCCTTACCCTAAAAGTGGTTTTAGGATAAAGCCAAAACTTTTTTAGTAAAATAAAATTTGGCCTTACATTCCATATTTTTTGTGTATTTTTTTAATATTATAACAGTATTGAATCCTTATGTATTTTCATAGGTATGGAAGATCTAATGACATTTTCTATTCACTACGATCATTCGTGAGAAACACTTGATGAAAGTATTTAAAAATATATTGGTAGAAAAGTTTGGCTTATTACTATAGCAAGAAATTCAAACTACCAAAATCTAGAAGACATGATTTACACCCAGCTCCAAATAAATCGAAGAGAATTTAAAATTTGTATAAAGGCAAAATATAGAGAGTATGGTGACTTGTTTACTGTGCCTATTCCAGCTGATATAATTGATGACCATGATATGTTATCTCTAGGTGCATTTGTTTAATGTTAATGGCTCTTGATTGAGTGGTTTGACTCAGTTGTATATAACTTTGGACCGTATTGTTGGAGTGGAAGCTACGGAGCCTAAAGAACCTAAAATGACACGGTCTACTACTTTTGAAGATATAATTCGAGAATCACATGCATGTTCATTTGTCTCTTCAAAGGGCAGTAACCGCTTTAGCAATGTAGACCCGCTCACTTGTACACCATTTGAGTATAACATGCTAGGAGATGACAGACAAAATTTTCAAGATCACAATGAATTCCATATTGAAGAAGGACCTGTACCTTTCAACGCCTCATTATTCAGCACAGGTTAACTATGGTGTATGCTCACCGCCACTACACAATGAAGATCTTACATATGACTATTTTGACAGTCAACCGTCTATGCAAAGAGCATACTGCTCTAGCGAAGAAAGTCGAATGAATTATTGTGACCAGGATACCACTACAAGAGAGGATGTTGGTGGCGAGGTACCAAGCATTATGTTAATGGCCTGTGAAGATAATGCTACGAGAGGGTCAGCTCCTACTCGTATTATTCCTCTTATCCTAACGACAGTTACCATGCCTCAAGATGATGTGTCAAGTTCAATGGGCAGTGATGTCCACGTGGGGCAGATTTTTAGAACAAAGAAGGAGTTACGACATGATTTGAGTATTATGGCATTTAAGAGGCATTTTTAGTTCATCATTCATCGATTAACGACTACACGTTTTAAGGCAAAATATGTTGTGGATGGATGTAAGTGGCCAAAGCGGGCTATAAATAATGACGAAACTAGTGGGTACTTTCGTGTGACACAAATTGTGGATAAACCTACATGTCAAAGCGATCAAATGCAGGGATGGCCATCGACAAGCCAATAGTCGGCTAATCAGTGAACATGTCTTGAGCAAATTCAAGGACTCTAGCAGAATTTATACACCAAAGAATATCCGAGATGACATACATAATGATTATGGAGTGTTTGTATCTTATAGGAAGGCATGGCTAGCAAAGGAAGAAGTGCATCGATTGGTGAATAGAGATCCAGTTGAGTCATTTAAGGTACTCCCTCGACTTTGTCATATGTTGCAAGAAATAAACCCGGGGACAATTACACATATTGAAAATGATGATGAGGATCATTTCTTGTACTTTTTCGTGACCTTTGGGGCATCTATCCTAGGGTTTCATGGAGTCATCCGTCCGATAATTGCTCTTGACGATACATTTTTAAAATAGGCATATCGGGGGACTTTGTTTTTGGCAGTTGCTGTTGACGGAAAAAATCACATATATCCTGTGGGTTTTCATCAGTGGGCTAGAGCACATTTTCCAAAGCGATGGTATGACACATTGACTACAAATATAGCCAAGAGTATAAATGCACTATTGAGAGATGCACGAACACTCCCAATTATAGCGTTGTTGGATTGGATTCGATCAGTAATGCAAGGATGATTCTATGACAAAAGAGAAGAAGCTGCAAAATGTAAACCATAAACTCTTTCCCCGTGGACTCAGGCCAAAGTCAACAAGCATGAAGTAGAATCTGAACGACTAATGGTGTACCCTATTTCTAGTTTTGAATTTCAGGTGAAAAGCGTGGGACAAGAAAACGTGATGGATTTACGCACAAAGAGTTGCACATGCCGGCAATTTGATCCTAGTACAATTATCTTGTCCACATGCACTTGCAGCAACTCGTTTTATCAGAGAACAATATAACAACCTTTGCTTCCATTATTACACAAATGGCGCACTTGTGTTAGCTTACGCAGAGAATATATATCCTGTAGGTAATCAATATGATTGGGTTGTTTTCGATAAGATTCAGAATATAATCGTTAAGTCGCTTTGTGGGAGGGTACCGACTGGTCGACCAAGGAAACAACGTATTTCATCTATAGGTGAAGATGTGATTAGAAAAACATGCTCACACTGCAAGGAAGTTGGCCACAACCGTGCGACGTGTCGAAATCCAATTCGTTTGGACTAAAATGATCATGTTATTTGTTTTTGTAGAGTCAAGATTATTATTAATCTTGTAATAAATGAAAATATTGATGTTGTATTTTAAGATAATTTCAATGTTTAAAAGAGTCTAGTGTAACTAAACGCTGTCATCATGTTGTTAGTCCTCGTTGTCATGGGATGGATATCTTAAAGTTACAATATTCTTTCACTGAAGAGTTCAAAGTGTCGATTAATTATAATAATATCAAGCACGAATTATTTATTACAATCATAATTATATTGTAATAGTATTGATTAATTACAATAATATCAATAATTTTACTTTAATAATAATGTAAAACTGGATATTCTATATTTTTCAGGTACCTCAAATTTTTTTGGTACTCGAAAATATAGAGTACCCGAAAAGGGAGCCCAAGTGGTTTACCTAATTTTTGGGTACTCTATATTATTCGAATACCCAAAAAAAAATATGGATACCAAAAATAAATAATTATTAATATTTATTGTTTATTATTATTAAATATTATTCCATTCATTTTATTGTTATTATTAATTACTTATTATATTATTAATGAGTTACCATTATTATTAGTTATTAATAAATTATTATTATTACTATTATTATAATCAATTCTTATTAATACTTTTAATTTATTATTAATAATAAATAATTATTATATTATTAAATATTATTTATTTATTATTTATTTTTTTATTATATGAAAAATGGAAAATATTTTTTGAGTACTTGAAAAATATAAGGTACCCAAAAAATTAGGTACCTTCTTAGGTCCCAATTTTGGGAAAGATTCTATTTTCAGGCACCCAAAATTGAAACCCGAGAGGGTACCCAATTTTTTGGATACCTTATATTTGTTGGGTACCCGAAATTAAAGGTACCCGAAAAATTAGGTACTTTATGTTAAAATATCATTAAACCCCTTAAAATCATAAAATATCATTAAACCTCTAAAAATGCAAGAAACCCCTTTAAAAGACATGAAATATTTTTATAAATTACACAACATCCTAAGAAAATAATAATTCTATACGAATAACACCCCTATAGCCCAATAATTACGCAAACTGCAATTGATTAAATTTTGAATTTTCAAATGCAATCCTCAAAGTAACGTATTTTTAATCAGAGTTTCTCAACATGAGTGCTCGTTTTTCATAATGTTGACATTTAACATTGTAACAATACTAATTTAATTTTGTGGAAATATAAATATTTGTATAATAACACATGTTTGACATATATTGTGTTCATAATAAAAATCCAAAACTATACATATATGGGCATCCTATAACAACATGCCGACGAATAGGTCCAGTGCAATCTTACGCCTTAACATAACACCATGATCCGAGCCAAAGTCAAATGAATGGCCCAATCCAAGCAACTCAATGAACTTGCATTGTGAACACCCCGCAATCACCACTCCTTGGATGTTATCTTGGCACGTCCGACGTCTTTCGTTCAAATGTGAAAGGTTGTAAGTTGTTCCCTAACTCTGGCCTCGCCTTATATATCCCAACATGGCGTATAAGACAAGGTAATAATTGGCACAAAGGTCTCATATGGACCTTTCATCACGACGTCTGAGTGTGATGAAGGACGATTAATCATACATCGTGCTGTAACGGTCCGAAAAATTTATAACACATACAACCTAGTGATCACCTCCACATGTGACTGGAATGTAAATAACATCAACTATCTCCCAATTTTTATGCACGCCCTCGTCATCCCTAGTCACATATTGTGCAACATCAGCGGCGTCAAAACATGATCCCAACTGTTTAGTAACACTAGGCCACATCCCGCCATATCGCCTCAAGGGTGGCCTGTAGAATATGCAACAAATAAATTAAGACATTTTTTTATAATTACAACTGTTATGTATACAATCTAACATATTCAAATAATAATATATAGAGCTGCACGGATGCAATGGTCCAATGTTGAGTGATCGCCCAAGGCATAGCTAGTTGTCAATATGCAACCATGTCTAGAAACTCGTCAATATGCTGAGTTATACAACAAATATATCAGTGAAAAAAAGTCACAAATAGTCTTAGGGTTTAATAAAAACTAAAAAGAAAAAGAAATTGAAAAGAAATTAAAACTTGTAAATATAACTTACAGTGTCCTCTAACCACACATTCCGGTCATAATCCCACAGAGCCAACCAGTTGTAATGATGACATGCTTAGTTTCAATTTGCACGTCACTACCCTTAATCCACTGCAACATCATCGCATATCTTTCCTCCGAAACTGACGCAAGCAGCTTAATAACGTGCCTGTGACCCTACCGTGGACGTGGTCTATACTGTAGAGGAGGTCGTTGTCGAGGCCTATCGAACATCATATACGGGCTCTGTCCTTAAAACCTCGATTTATACGGTCGGCCGTACCAATTAAGATCTTTGACTCCCCCCGACCTTGGCCTATTTTCTAATGGAATACTACCATAATTTGTATGATGCTCCGAAAACTTGTCGAGCCCACTCATTTCCTATATGAAAAATGATATATTTAGTTTTTCATATGTGGTGTGACAGTAGACAAATCAATAAATAGATGTAATACTCATATACTAAGCCATACTTATAAGGCTAAATTTTTATATTTATATCTTATAATTTACATTTATTTACTAATTAGTCGGTGTAGGGGCTGCCCATTCAAACCCTTCATCCTCATTGTGGTAACCCTGACAGTTGTCATAATACTGCTATGTTTATTTCCAATCCTCCACTTTGCCATGAACTGGGTCATCTCCGTCCCTTGTGCATCCATGAACTGTGTAATATCTGTTCGCTAAGTATCCATCCAATCTTTTATATCAGTTTTCAAGTTGTCAATTTTTCGAGTGATATTATCACTTCAACGATGAGAAATCTCGAGTGAGCTCTTCTTTTAATGTTGTGATATCTTGAGTGAATTCTTCTTGCATTGATCGAGTATCACGAAAATAATCTCCATTGTTTACTGTCTGGGTCCTATAAAAGGTGTCCTTTGAGGTGGGCACTTGAGAGGGGGACGGTCTTGTAGCCTACATTATCCAAGCATAAAACCATTTATTTTAGAAATATATGCATTGCATGTACATGTGCATAACTTACATGCAAACTAATAACCATATGCTTACCTTTTCTCGACGTGCAGCTTTTTGTACTGGACCCCAATTCATAGTATGTTGGAACTCACCCTCAGTGCTATTGCATGTGCTAGTCATTTTATGATCGGAAAAGAGATTACCAGCGTACTCACCCTCATTGGCAATGTCAACGGGTGCAAGCAACTCTTTGATATACGGATCCACTAAATCATTCGTTGATAGCTCTAACATACGAACAACTTCAGGTGGTTGTAGCAAAGCAATTGAACAACATCTATCATATAGAATTGACAAAATTAATAAATTTTCAAACAAGAAAACGAACTTCACTTTCTTACATATGCATCGTCAAATAATTTCTTCTTTACTAAATTCACTGTCAAATTTTTCTTCTTTGACCTCCATCTAACAATTCGGGGTATTCTGGCATTCACAAGTTGCCCAAATGTATGACTCGCGAATGAAACTAGCTTCATATATCTATATCTATAATAATAATATAAATTATTACTTAACAATAATATGAACATTAAGCGAAATATTATATGGTTTTCATAAACACGTAAAAGAACTACATACCTAGAAAGCAATGCTCAAACCCTTGAGATCGTATGTACAATTCGAGCTTTCTTCGTCGTCAGTTTTACTTCGAAACCTAGCAAAAGGTCCTCCGATGATTCGGCGTAAAGACCAATACGTAAAGCGCCAAACAGCAGTATCCCAAGGATACTAGTTGAATTCATTCAAACCATCTAATATCCATAACAACCAAGTATCTACATAATTACAGTGGGACCTCCTAAATATAATACGATCCATAAAAAAAACAACGATAATTTCATAGCATCATAATCATCAATCTGTGAAAAATTGAAGTTCTTGTAAATCATGGTTACCTGAGACAATTTAATGTTAGATTCACCACCAAAATATTGGACCTTTAAACGATTGCTCCCCCTAACCATCCTTGATGGATAACGGCCAAATCTTAGGCTTGTGATAAGCCCAAACTCGACCCGAGAAAAACGAATACATTGACCACCTACCAGAAACTACATTTTGTCATGGGCACCCTATGCGTATACCTCATTCAGCAACGAATAATGGCTCAAGTTACTAAAGAAGTGGAGGTTATTAAGGTCTATAAAATATTTCATACACGTCTCTCTAAAAAGCTCAAGTTGTCTAAGAGTGAGTTTGTCTCGAATCGTGTTTAACATTTTTAGTTTAGACAGTGATGTGGGAATGCCATGAAAGTGATCGGCAAAATTAATTTTCAGTCTCCTAACTAGCTTGGCCATTTTCTTTTACCTAAAAAAATTAAATTTTTCAATATATTAATTACAGTATTAATGCTAAAATAAAATAATGAAATCATAATGTAAAAATTCATTGATAATTTTATTACTTTTATATATTTTAATAAATTATTACAACAATTTTATAAGAAAATAACAAGATAATAATATAAATATTTTTATTATTATAATTTCTATTTGTATTATTAACCTTATGTTTATTCTATTATTATTACCATTATTATTAATTAATTATTATTACAATAATTAAATAATCATTATTACTATTATTATTTATTAATAATCAATTATTATTATTTATTATTGCTAATTAATTATTATTACTTTGACTATTTATTGTTATCATTAATTATTACTAATCAATTATTATTATTACATCTTATATTATTATTACATTACCAATTATTTTTATCACTATCATTATTAATTATTGTTATATCTCATATTATTAGTTATTAATTATTATTTCTATTATTTTATTATCATTAATTATTTATTATTACCATAATTATTATTTATTATCATTAATTATTTATTATTACCATAATTATTATTTATTATTAATAATTATTTTTGATCAATTATTATTATTACCATTATTATTTATTATTAATCAATTATTATTATTACATCTCATATTATTATTATCATTATTAATTATTATTGCTATTATTTTATTATTATTATTTATTATTATTAAACAATTATTATTATTACATCTCATAATAATATTATCATTATTAATTATATTACTATTATGATTTATTATTACTAATTATTGTTAATCAATTTTTATTGTTATATATCATATTATTAGTTATTAATTATTATTACTATTATTATTAATTATTATTAATTATTAACCAATTGTTATTATTACATCCCATAATATTATTATCATTATTAATTATTATCATTACTATTATTTTATTATTAATTAATTAATTATTATTATTTACTATTATTGATTATTATTATTAATTATTAACTCTAATTATTATTGAATAATTAAAAAATCATTAATTTATTATAATAATAATTAATTTGACACAAAGGAAGTCAGTAAGCCCAGCATACTTTTCGGGAGTAAATGCAACACAAAAATTGATCCTTTCTCGGGCAAATAACTCATTTTCGGGTATAATTTTTCCGAAAGCTTCCTGAAAGTTGTTGCAATTTCAAGCCTATATTCCAGCCCCTGCCTAGTTTCAGCAAAATGTTCCACAAAACCTTCTTTTTCCGACCAAATTTTCTTCACATTTCAACTAAATACATTTATTAATACTCAACAAAAACCATTCTAAAAATACATCTTTCTTTCATTTTATGTTAAAACTATTCAAAAAAACTATCAAAAACTTACCAATCGAAAAAATCTTCCGTTCACCGTCGTTAAGTTAGAATAAACTTTTCTTTGTATAATTTGTCTCACCGTCGTCGTCTCTATCGCTACTACCGTCATCGTCGCCGTTAAAGAAGAGGTGAAGGTTTTGAGAGTGAGGGTTTAGTTTGGTAAAAAAGGAGTAAAATAAAAAGTAATTTTTGTAAAAAAAGAAAAGAAAAACTTAAGTGGGCTATAGAAGGTATTTTTGTCCGAAAAATATATTTTATGCTAGGTTGGTTAAAAAATTTACAAGAGGCTATTTACAGTAAACTCAAACAAATTAAGGCTATTTCGAGAAATTTTCCTTTAACTTTCATGTTAATTAATTATAAAAGTCATTTTTAGTTTAAAAGGTTTGGTGTAATACCCTTATTTGAAAGTCTAGCCAGCGTGATGGACAACTTGACCCTTCCCAACTCAAAACGCATGCTTCAAAACATCTGAAAGTTTCCATGACAACCGAGGCATTCTCTCTTGTGGCAACCTGAAGTATTCTCTAATGATGAAGTACTAAAAGAAGGTACCCTTAAACCCTCTCTTATGAAATGCTTGAGAAACAATTACATGATATAGAAGTATGAGTAAGAGAGCTCAATCGAGCAAATTAAGACCTAGCTTACTAGACTTCTTATACAACTTTAGTATATTCCTTTACTGATGTAGTTAGAAAGGTACGCCTACCTAGGAAGTTTGAAATGTTCCACTTGTATTACTACCAAGGTCATATCTACTTGGGAGCCATGTTAAAATTTTCTTATATTAACTTACTTATATACTACAGTTGATAATGTGATCCCAAGAATTACTGATGTCGAGAATACAAATGAAAAAGTTATTCCTACTAACGCCCATGATGATGAGGCTTCTAGTCCCGTTAATGATGGTGCTTCTTAGCCTTGTTTTTAAGTTCCTTGGTTATTTGTGGTGTTATGATACGATCATTTAACAATGTTTTGTCTTTATTTGGGCACTTATGTCTTGATTAGGATTTTATATTGTTTCCAACTTTGTGCCACATGTTTGGGGCTAATACGATTTACGGGCACTATTTTCTTCTCTTTATTTGACTTGAGATTTGCACATATTTAATGATTGAGAATGATTGAAAGAAATCGTGGGTGTGTTTATTTCTTTGTCGCATGCTTTTCTCCTCATAGTGATTTTTACTTTGCATATAATATCCTTTAATTTATGGCGCATCTCTGGTAAGTTAAGAATCTTGAAATCAGGGAAGGCTCATCCTCTTATTAAGCTAATTTTACGTTGAAGTTCTGATTTTCTTTGAGCATTGTCATTTTTTGCACAGTATGTTCCTACCATTGTCAGAAACACTTGTTACTTGGCTGATTTATTCCTGGTTCTTCAACCTTATATTGAAGTTTATACTTGTTTAGGGACATCAGGTAGTAGAGACGGATCTTCTAATGTAAGACCAATAGTAGAGTCACCTTCAAGATGAGATCCTGATGACCTATTTTCTCTTATTGCTTTAATTATATACCTCCCGATGTATGCTTCGCTCTTTAGGCTAACTCGTGGCTAGGAAAGGGTGATGACAAGTTCATGGATTCATGTTTTGATACATAAGAAATGTGACGCCAAACTTTTCTTTTGTAAAAGGGTTGATTGTGCATGCATGGTAATGTGCATGAATATTTATCATGCACGGAGAAGTTTTTAAGCGACTTTAATTATGCATGAAAGCTAATCGTGCATGAAAGTGTCTAATTGATTTCAATTTTTCATAAAAACTAATCATTCATACGTGGGTCCTTTCGTGCAAAAATGCAATTTCTTATATGTGAACAACATTTGTGGTCATTATTAAAGGAATAATAATTGCTGGGTTATGGTCTTGGTTTTTTGGCGAAGTAGGGAAATTTTATGTTCTTTGTAAAAAATGAGGTTATGCGTGCTTTGTTCTTTGGCTTCTGTACTTGTTATTTTACTCTTATTATACATACATACATATATATATATATATATATACACATATGCTTAACTTGGGAAATAGTCCAATTTTGATTTTGCACACATGAAAAACAGAATTTCATTCTTGTACACGCCATACATGCATGAACTCGGTTATTCTTGTACTCGTACCTGACCAATCAAGCATCCATGGGAGTAAACTTTTTATCTAATTTAGCCATGCATCCAACTCTTTGCTTGTATAGTTATTTATTTATTATAATTATTATTTATTTTTTTTATTTGCAAAGATGTAGATTTGCTCATCTCAGTAAAAAATGAATACCTCAGGGTTGCTGGTTTATCTGCCAAACTTAATGTTTTGGCATAGCGGAGATGCGTATGGCTCATGGAAAGTAGGCATAGTGAGTACCTCGGGGGTACGATCTAGTCCAGTGGGACATGGTAACTTACATGTGACTCATGGAGAGCAGGCATAGTCAGTACCTCAGGGGTACGATCTTACCCCATAGGACTTAGTAACTTGGCATCACGAAGATATATGTGACTCGCAGAAAGCAAGTGTAGTCAGTACCTCAAGGGTACCATTTGGGCCCGTAGGACTTGGTAACTTGGCATCACAAAGATACATATGGCTCACGGAGAGCAGGCATAGTTGGTACCTCGGGGGTACGATCTGGCCTTGTGGGACATAGTAACTTGGCATCGCGGAGATGCATGTGGCTAAGGAAGACCGGGCATAGTCGAAACATTGAGGGTACGATCTAGTCCCGTGGGACTTCGTACCTCAGCATCGTTAAGATGCATGTAGCTCACGGAGAGCAAGCACAATCAGTACCTCATGGGTATGATTTGACCCAATGGTACTTGGTAACTTGGCATCATAAAGAGCAAGCGTGGTCGGTACCTCGGGAGAACTATTTCGTCCTATGGGACTTAGTAACTTGGCATTACAGATATGCATGTGGCTCACAAAGAATAGGCATGATTTATACCTTAGGGCTACAATATGGTCATGTGGGATTTAGTAACTTGGCATCGCGGAGATGCATGTGGCTCATAGAGAACAGGAATGGTCGATTCCTCGGGGGTATGATTTGGTCCCGTGAGACTTGGTACCTTGGCATAACGAAGATGCATGTGGCTCATGGAGAGCATGTATAGTGGGTACCTCAGAGGTACAATTTGGTCCTATGGGACTTGATAGCTTGGCATTGCGAAGATATATGTGGCTCACGAAGAGCAGGCATAGTCGGTACTTAGAGGGTACGATATGGTCCCGTGGGACTTGGTACCTTAACATCACAAAGATGCATGTAACTGACGGAAAGTAGGTGTATGTGGCTCACAGAGAATAGGCATAATCAGTACCTCGAGGGTATAATTTGGCCCCGTGGGACTTGATAACTTTACATCACGGAAATGCATATGGCTCACATAGAGCAAGCATGATTGGTACCTCGAGGGTATGATTCTATCCCTTGGGACCTAATAATTGGCATCGTAGAGATGCATATGACTTACGAAGAGTATGCATGGTCGGTACCTCAGGGGTACAATCTGGTCCTGTAGGACTTGGTATCTTGGCATCGCAAATATGCATGTGACTTACGGAGAGCAGACATATTTGAATCCATTAAATGAAAGAACATTGTTAAATTATTGAATTAAACTGAACAAGATGTATCTAAGAAAACTAAATTGACTGAAAAAATAAAATACAAACAAATTGAAACGAAATATAAGGGTTCTCTTAACTGGACCTCATTTAGGATTTTTATGAACTTGTTAAGCGTAGTACTTCTTTAACATGTTTGCATTTCAAGGCTTGTCAATTACCTTCCCATCTAAATGACTTAGTCGATATGTTCCTGGTCTGACTACTTCCACCACTTTGTATGGTGTTTCCTAGTTTGACCCAAAAGCCTTTTTCTTGGGAACTCAGGTTGCGAGGGTCACCTTTTATAGGACCAGATCCCCTTCAACGAACTTTTTAGCCTTAACTCTATTATTGTAGTATCTAGTGATTCTTTATTGATAAGCTGTAACTCAAACTTGTGTCATTTCCCTTTTTTTCTTTAAGTAGATCTAAGTTAACATAGCGCATCTCATTATTTCCTTACTCTTGGAAGCTTAAGGTTTGATGCGTTGGCATCCCAATCAACAGGAATAACGACTTATATACCAAAAGCTAGGGAATATAGTGTTTCACCTGTTGCTATTTTACTAGTCGTTCAGTTGGCCCATAAAACCTTTGGACGTTTGCCCACCCATAATCCTTTCTTTCCATCAAGTCTAGTTTTGAAGGCCTTTTTTATGGTCTTATTGGTTGCTTCGATTTGACCATTGGCTTATGGATGATGAGAGATGTGAATATGAGATCTATTCCCAACTTGAAACACTAGCTCCTAAATTTGGCATTATCAAATTACTTGCTATGATCTATAATAATTACGCACAGTATCCCAAAATGGTAAACAATGATTTTTGCAAATGAAATCGATTGTCTTTTTTTCAGTGATTATTGTCAGTGTTTCTGCTTCAACCCATTTAGTGAAGTAATCAATTGCTACAATTGCATATTTCACTTGCGCTCTTCTTTGCGGCAAAGGTATGATCAAATCAACTCCCCATTGAGTGAATCGCCAAGGATTGACTAAAGAAGTTAGGTCTTTGGGTGACTACCTGATCAGGTTCCCATGTATCTGGTATTTCTCACATCTACTAACAAGTTATGTTGTGTCCTTATAGATTGTCTTGTGGGCCAATAGAATCCTTGCCTCAGAACTTTGTAAAACAGAGACCAAGCTCCTTTATGGTTTTTACATATTCCTTTGTGAATTTTCCTCAGGACATAATTTCCTTCTTCTGGTAGTAGACATCATAGATGTGGCAAGGTATATCCTCTTCGATATAATATCCCGTCGATAATGTTGTACCGGGCTACTTGATACTTCAACTTCTTTGCTTGACTTTTTTTATTGGTAAGTCTCCTTTTTCCAAGTACCTTTTGATTGGATTTATCCATCACTCTACCTTTTGGGCTATTTGTACTTGATGGAACTTTGTTGGAGCGATACTAGGTTTTGTCATGAGTTCGATAAGTGCTATTCTTGGCTCTTTGCTTTGAATAGTCGAGGCTAGTCTAGCTAACGAATCTACCTTGGTGTTTTTCTTTCTAGGGATCTGATCCACTTTTGCATTGCCAAATTCCTTAACTTTTTTTAAGTATTCCTTCATCCTCTTCTTTTTAACTTGAAAATTTCCATTGACTTGGTTGATTACTAGTTGTAAGTCGCCCATTATGTAAACCTTGCTAACATAAGAGTTCTATAGACAATTTTAACTCGGCTATCAAGGCTTTATATTCCATTTCATTGTTTGTCAATTTGAAGTTGAACTTTAGAGTGTATATAAACTCTTTCCCTTTATGACCTATTAATGCAAGCCCTACTTCTGCTCTTTGGGCATTTGTTGGCTTATCTATGAACAACTTCCATACGCCTGACTCTAATTCTATTATAGCCATGTTGATGTCCCGAGTAACCGAGGCGCCGATGTCCGAAGTTTTTTAGATAAAATCTGCTAAGGGTTGAACCTTGATGGCGGTTTGAGGTTTGTACTCAAGGTCAAACACATTTAGCTATATAACCTATTTCACCAATCTCTCTGATATGTTTGGTCGACGTAGAATTTTTTGTAGTGGTTGATTGGTCAACACAATAACTTTGTAGGCTAAAAAATAGGAGCGTAGCTTTCTTGCTGCTGTTACCAAAGCTAGTGCCAATTTTTCAAGTGTGCTATATGGAGTCTCTGAATCTAGTAATGCCTTGCTAACATAATAAATTTGGTGAAAAATCCCTTTGTCAATTTCTCGAGTAATTACGGTGCTGACAGCACAGTCTGACATAGCCAAGTATAAGAATAGTTTATCTCCGTCCCTTAGAGTAATCAATAGTGGTGCTCGCATTAGATAACTCTTGATTTCTTGAAATGCCTTCTCGCACTTCTTATCCCACACCATCTTCTTCCCTTGCCTTATTACCCTGAAGAATTCATAACACCTATCAATAGACCTCGATATGAATCTATTAACTGCCGCCGAATTTCCCGTAAGACTTTGCACTTCTTTCAAAGTTCTTGGTGATTTCATACCAACCACAGCTTTAATCTTTTGAGGGTTCACTTCAATACCCATTTTACTGACTATGTTGCCCAAACAATTTCCTGAGCTAATTCCAAAAGAATAATTCTAAGGGTTAAGCTTTATCTAATACTTCCTTAATTGTTTGAACATTTGTGTCAAGTGATGGATGTGATATGAGATGTTGGATGATTTGGTTATCATATCATCCATATATACTTCCACTGTCTTTTGAATCAAATATATGAACATCTTATTAACCAACCTCTAATACATAACTTTTGCATTCTTCAACCCAAAAGGCATAACCTTATAACAGTAAAGACCCTGATCAGGGTAAAAGGTTGTTTCTTCTAATCTGCCTCATGTAGCCTGACTTGGTTATACCCTAAAAATGCATCCATGAAGCTCAAAATGTTATGCTTGACCATAGCATCTACCAATTGATCTATCTTTGGTAATGGAAAGCTATCCTTGAGATAGGTCTTATTCATATCAGTAAAGTCAACGTACATTCGCCATTTCCCATTTGCTTTTTTCACGATCACCACATTAGAAATCCAATTTGGATGATTACCTCCCTAATGAAACCAACTCTCATTAGTTTATCTATTTCTTCGTATCGAGTTGTATCTCTCTTAATTGAAGATGCGTCTTTTCTATCTAACAAGTCGGGTCTTTAAGTTCACGGAAAAGCCGATGACATATAAATTCGAGGTCAATCCCTAACATATATTTTTTAGACCAAACAAACATATCAGCGTTATTTCAAAGAAAAGTGACTAGCTTTTCCTTCTCGTTTGAGCTCAATTGGGCCGTGACCTTTATTTCTTTTGTGAGATCTTCGAGTGCAACTAGGATCACTTGGCATACCTCTTCTAGTTTTTCTTACGTTTTAGCATCTATCTCTAGTAACTGGCTTTCCTGGTCCTTGGGTAGGGCTAGTGTTGCTTCGCACATATCTACTTTTACGGGTTCACCCGTTTCTGTCATTTGATTTCTCGAGTTCTCATTGTTGCATGCTTCTAATTCTCCAATCGATATGCAGAATGTCTTCCTAGCCACTACTGCATAGCAACTACGTGCCTCTCTCTGATCTCTTCGTATCACCTCGATTCCATGGTTAGTTTGGAACTTCATCTTTTGATAGTGAATTGACTCTATTATCTGCGAACTCTTCAAGAAAGGTCTTTCCATCATAACCTTATGCAATATCTGGTAATAACTACTAAGAAATCTATCATTTGTGTCTTGATGCAAAGGCTAGTACTTATCATTATGGGAAGCTTAATTCTCTCCAATGGTGCAACCTGATCATTTCCAAATCCATAGATGGGAGTGTGAAAAGGCTCCAGCTGTAGTTGTCGAAGCCCTAATTCATCTAGAGTCTTCTTGAACAAAATGTTGACAGAGCTCCCGAGATCAATAAAGATTCTATTCACACTAAATCCAGTTATGTTCATGCTTACCATGATTGCATCGTCTTGTGGGTAGATGACATCTTTTCATCCTCGTCTGTGAACATTATAGGTGTTAAGGAGGTTTTTGGTTTCTTCTGAGCCTGGACACTAAAAACTTGAGTTAGGTAGTCAGGTCTGGCTGACATCCTTGGGTACTTCATTCTTACATTGTTCGAGTCTTCTACCAAAGTCGGCCAACATAATTATCATAGTCTGAGGTCTCCGGTCTTGATAAGGTCTTTTCTATCGTCTTGATGTCTCCACAAAACAATCCAAGTCATTGTTCACCAACTCTTCCACTTGCCTTTTTAAGATTATATACTCTTTAGTGGTATACCCATGGTCTTTATGAAACGAGCATCATCTACTTCGATCCTACACTTCTAGAAGCGTAGCCATTTTTCTAGGCTTAACTACCAAACCTCTCTGCCTAGAGTCCTCCAAAATAGTTTCCATTGGTACGTTCAAAGGTGTAAACCTCTCAACCTCTCTACTTACTCTTTTTGCACGGTAAGGGTTTTTGTCTTCCCTAATTTGTACTGCAAGTATTATTTTCTCCTCATATCTTATTCTCCCAACATCGCAACCTTCATCTCTGTATTCCTTGTTGTAGTTATCATCCCTTCATTGCTGTTTAGAAGACTTCCAACTCTTCCTCTTCATAAACCTTGCTCCCAACTCCTATTATCAATTCTTCTTTCTGGCGCTCTATTTGATCTTAAGATTTGGCTTTAGGGACAAGAACCCGACCTCTGGACATTTAGATGCCCTTTTTTCAATCGCCTTTTATTCCAGTAGTATTGTCTTATTCACTTTACGATAAGCCTTCTGGTAGGTATTATTCTTATCCTTTCGTAATTTGTATCATAACTCACATGTCCTAAGTCCCTTTCTTAGCCCTTCTAAGGCTATCTCCTCATTACATGGACCCAAAGTAATGACTCTTCTGTTGTATCGATCAATGATATCATCAATAATAAGCTCTTCATGTCTTTTGCCAAGAGAAAAAAACCCTAAAATTCTTTAAGAAATTTCGAGCCAATTGTGAAAAAAGAGTTAATGCTTCCTTGTTTTAACTTCTGATACCAAGCTCTAGCTTGTCCTTCTAGGGTAAGGGAGAAAGATCTGTACATCTCGTCCTCAATTAGACCTTGAATGTAAATTATTTCCCTGTATCTCTCAATATGGGACTTAAGATATGTTTGTCCCGAGTAGGAACTGATATGAGGCATCTTAAATCCCCTAGGTAAACGTAGGGTCATGATCTCAGGACTCAAGGGAAAGGCTATCTTGTAATCTTCGACTTTATCCGTCAGTCGTCTTTCGTCCTTTGCTTCTTCTAAATCCTTACGTAATCGTTTAATCTCTTCCATAAAAGAAGAATCAACAACTTTTATATTTAAAGGATCTGCGCATCATTTAGGAGTACCTGTGCTTTTGACCAGGATGACCAAAGTCCTTATTTTTCTTGCTCCTCCTCTAACCCCATTTGCCTCATTCTTTTCAAGGTCTCTAATTTTGCATAGAGAGCCTAAACATCTTTTTGTATTACCTTGATGTCTGTCGTCTCCAAGTGAAGCATGTACATCCCGAGTTTTCAATAATGGGGGATTTGATATCGGTGGGTCTAATAATAATGGATCTTCTTGTTGCTTTTATGTTGCCTCTCTCTATTCATTAACTATCTGCCGCATCTCGATTATCATCTTTCCATGTTCCTCAGTTTTCACTTGGAGTTCCAGTCTTTGCCTTCTTTCGTCTTCCAACTTCCTTTCTAGCTCTGAAGGATTTTGACTGGTTTGATTCAACCAAATCGCCTTAGTCATGTAATTTAACTAATTCCCTTGATTATCTCTTCCTGCCATGATTTTTCTTGCTTCATGAATTTCTGTTGTGAATTTTTTTGACTTTTTGTCTTTTTTCTACAGACGGCGTCAACTGTTGACACCAGATTTTGTCAATCTGATCCAACTAATAAAATTTGTATGTTGTGAGATAAAAAGTCCCTTTTTTTTTTTTTTTTTGCCTCATTTTCTTTATATACTTGTTAATTCCTTAAATCATTTGGAATAATAGTTTTGGTAGAATTCCTCTTTAGGGTAACTGAATAATTTGGGTTTATCCTTTATTTTAATAGATTAAATTTGTTTAGCTAGACTAAAATTATCTAGTGAGCTTGGGCCTAACTTTTCAAGTTGTTTTATAAGTTAAATACTTAGTTAGAGTTGGCCCAAGATAATATTGAAAATTATGACTCGTGATAGGGTGGGTCTCACTTTGAACTGTAATTAAATTTTTTTTATACTTTTTCATATATTTTTTTCTCTCATTATCTCATAGAGGTCTCTCTCTTCTACTTTCTTCTTACATAGTTACTTTCAAAATCAAATCCTAAAATTTACACAATTATTCTCTCCTCTTACACAGTTTCACAGTTCTATTTTTTTTATTATTATAATTAATTATGCTTTAACATTTGGAAACTAATTTTTGGTGATGGGCATTTATCAGGTGAAATGAAGATGAAATATACATTTTAGATGAAGATGTTTGGATGAAGACATATGTTAGTTGTTTGTGTGTGAGAGTATTTTTAGATGTTATTTTTATCATATTTATGTTTGGCAAAAATTGAAAAAACAAGTGTCATGTTCCTGAAATTTTTGTAATTTAAACATTATATTAATTAAATAATTAGATACATAGTAATTTCAAAATAAATATTTGATATTATTTAAGAAATGTTATATATTTGCACCATTAATTTAATTATTTAAAAAATATTAATGTAGTTAAAAATACTTTTCTTTATATGTTAATTTAAAATTAGTGCAGTACGGTATTGTACCAAACATAACATAAGTTTTCATCTAGTTTATACTAATACAATCATCTAGTCTAATAAAGTCTAGACCACTTAAAATAGTCTAATTCAAACTAGCACACTAAATAAGTCTTAAGGTTATAAAAACAATAAATAAGTTTATAATAATTTGCATAAATTCACATAAAAGTACGGGGGATTGTTATAAATTTTAAATTTTTTTCTTTTTTTATAAATTTTATTAGGGATAGGCATGGTTCAGTTTGGTTTAGGTTTTTTTTTTAAATTAGATTGGATCGAATATCATAGTAAAATCATACTAGAACCATATCGAATGATTGTGAACCCATCAATCAGGTTTGGCTTTTTAGGTTCGATTTTTTTTGTAGGTTCAATTTTTTTTTTTTTTTTGGTTTCCAAGTAAAACAATGTTGTTTCATCAATATAAAAAGGCATTATTTTAATATAAAATATTCCTGTGTGGTTTCAAATTTTTATTCTAAAATTGAAACCAAATAGAAATTTTTTTATTTTTTTAAAAATAAAAACTTAATCAAACTGAATAGCATAAGAAATTATATCAAACTCATCGTTTTCGATCTAGTTCGATTCAATTTTTCAAGAGTCTGAGTTTTTTTGCCAAACATTAATTTCTATATAATTTAGAGACTTATGTAAATATCCTTAAAATTGAACACTAGTGCTAGAATCGAAGCGTGGAACCAAACCGAAAACTGAACTGTGGAACCAAATTGAATTATTTTGACTAAATTCTATAGTTTGGTTAAGTTTGGTTTGAATCGTAGAAACTGAACTATATTTTGGTTTGGTTTGATTTTTATAAAAATCATATCGAACCTGATTTTTCCTACCCTAAAAATATCCTTAGACTAAGGACTCTTTTGATTCACGATTTAAAAATTATTTTCGAAAACTTGAAATACGATTTGAAAATATGAGTTATATTTTTAGTATTTTTAGTATTTAGAAATATATTTGATTTAAAAATTATTTTTCAATTTAAAAAACTATAAAAACATGTTCTATATAATTTTTGAAAAGAATGAAAATAGATATATATGTTTGATTGAAACTATTTTTACAATAATCAAGTATAAATTTTTTATTTATATTGATTATTTCAAATTGATACTTAAAATATATGAATACAAATAATATAAGTTAATTATTTCCTTAAAAGAAAATTTTAAAAGATAGTAGATGATTGAAAAATACTTGAAATTTATTTAACTAAAATATAATAAAACATAAATATTATTTTTTTTACAATAATAACGCAAGGTAATTTGAATTTCTAACCTCCTAATCAAGAACCCAGATTATCTAATTTCCAAAAATTCGGATTTCACTAGAGTCATCACTATTGGTGCAAACCACATAAAAGAAATGGACCCTTTCTTAAGAATGTATCAAACACAATGTATCAAATAGACTCCTAAGTTGAAAATATTTGTAAACCTTACATTTCTATTAGATGTTTTCATTATTGGTAGACTTTGATAGATATAATGATGCAAATACTCCTCCAATTCATGTTAACTAAACACAATGACATAAATATCTTATTTTGTAATTGATATAAATATCTTTTATTTTGTTATTGGATAAACATTTCTTACAAAATCAATACAAACAAAAAATAAAATAACAATATATAACTTTTTATTTCACCCTTCCCAAATAAATCAATAAACTTTAACTCATGACTTATTTTCACTTTACATAGAAAACTCACATATATTATCAATTTTTTCCTTTTTACCTCATTTTCAAAATCTTTTTTTTCTTTTTTTGTATTTTCTCTACTGATCACTAAAATATACTCATATATAGGAATAAGATTAATAACCATTTTTTTACACAATTTTTCATATCAATAGTAAACCATTGAATCTAAATACATTCAACTATTGAGATTGCATATATTATTTACATTAATTATATGGTTAAATACAATCTCAATTATTGAATGTGCTTAGATCCAATAACTTACAATTAATATAAAAAATTGTGTAAAAAAAAAGTCATTGATCCTTTAACACACACACATACATACATACCTGTATATATATATATATACATACATGTATATAGATATATATATATATATATATATATACATACATGTATATATATATATATATACATGTATATATATATATATAATATAGAATGATCAAGAGTTTTTTTTTTTTACTTTTACATAAATGTTAACATCAAGTATTAACATTTAGATTAAGAATATGTAGGTAGTGCAAATTAAATGAAATAAAAAATAATAAATACTTTGTATTTATTAATCGAGTTTTTTTTTTGTCTTTTTAACTCTTTTTTTTCTCTTTCGTACCTTGTGACTTGTAAAATCTCTCTCCTACTTTTCTCTTCTTTATTACACTTTCTCTCCTTTTATTACATTTTTTCTCCCTTCATTACATCTTCTCAATTTAACTATTACTTTTAAAAGAAAAATTATTCTAATTAATTAATTTACCTAAAAAATTTAATATTTTAATTAATTAATTAATCTAAAAATTTTAAAAATCATCATAATTCATAAATTTTCAAAAACAATTATCATTTCATAAGAATACATAGAAAGTTTGATTTTAAAATTTGAAATCCTTCATGATCTATACTTTTGACTTTTAGTTTTGAGCTTACAATATAAATTTATTTTCAAGTATTTTAATTAAAGTATGTAATTAAAATAAACAATTTTATTACTATTATATTACTATTGTTGTTACTACACATATGCCTTTTTATAAAATAATAATATCTAAATTTCAAACTTTTTAACATATATTTACCAACTAGTAAACTTTTTGATTAAAAAACTAAAAAGTTGATAATTAAATTAAAAAAATATTTGAAGGAAGAGAAGATGTAATAAAGATGAGAAAAATAAAAGAGAGATTTTACAAGTTACTGGGATAAGAAAGAGAATAAAAGAGAGTTAAAAAGACACAAAAAAACTTTAATTATTGAATATAAAATATTTATTATATTTTGTTTCATTTAATCTATCGTTAATTTAAAAGCTAATAATCGATATAAAAATATGTGTAAAAACAAATATTGTTGATCCATACATATATATATTTGATAACAAATTTTATCACTTAATATTAACTAGTAAATTTTTAATTTATGTGACAAAATTCTCCTTTTGTTCTATTTTTTTTTTTTTGTATTTATTTTACTTTCTAAAATATTAATCTTAGTAAAATTCTTATTAAAGATAACTTGATAGCTTTGGTACGATTTTGTGTGTTGCAGTAAATTGGCTTAAATTTTAATTGACTCTTTAATAGGTTTAATGGGTTTGGGCCTTGGTGAAAAATGGATGTTGGCTCGCAGATTAATTCTAATATATGGGCCCTGATTTTTTGTGACACGTGCTCAGTTTAGTCATTTTGCTAACTCTCAGAGAGATAGACATCGGGATGTCTAAGTCCAACATGAAGTCTCTCAATTTCAGTATATGAGGGAATGACATTGGTACATCAAAAAGTCAGGATATCAATCTCTTCAAACCTTCCAATCAATAAAATCATTCATAGTTATCAAATTTACAATATCAATCTCTCAAACACAAATTTAAGACTCTTAAAATATAATAGATATTTAATGTAAATATCAATATATTGTAATATTGTATAGTCAGAAAGGAATTCATAAATTTTTAAAAAAATTAAAAGAAAATCAATCACGCTTTATATATTTTTTAAGTGAAATTACGCTTTTATTTTGATAATTCAAACAACATAATGCACCCGCCACCCGGACTCCAGGACCATCTCCATCTTTCTCCGGATATCTTTCGCTAAGATACAGTGCAACAATCCACGTGTCATCCTGTGATTAGACAGAGAATTCAATCAATCGACAACATTATATTCAGAAAAAAATCTTCCTACGTGGACAAATGAACGGGCCCACGGTATCTTTCATAACCAACAAAAACAAGGTAATAGATATACAGATATTGCCTCAGGATAAAGAGATAAGGCCTCATAGCTTTCATTGGCTAATCCAAAACCCACAAACGCATATCAGCCGTTGGATCGACAAACCCAGCCCACGTTGAACCAGAACCACAACTGCAACCTACAAAGCCATGCACATAAGTCATCACATTACATTTTGATTTGCCAACACCAGAAGAACAATCCCTTTACTTGAAGGAGTCGCACTTTCTTCACCGGAAATTCTCATGGCAACCGTCACCACACAAGCCTCCGCCGCCGTGTTCCGGCCATGTGCATCGAAGTCCAGGTTCCTTACCGGTTCTTCCGGTAAACTAAACAGGGAAGTCGCCTTTAAACCCATGACAACTTCCAGCTCAAGCAGTTGTTTCAGAGTTGAAGCCAAGAAAGGAGAGTGGTTACCAGGCTTGGCCTCACCAACTTATCTCAATGGCAGGTAAATTTATGTTTGGTTGGAAAGAAGATTTATTGTGATTGTATATAATAATGAGTGGATTGTATTTGAATTTGCATGAATGAATCAGTCTTCCTGGTGACAATGGATTTGACCCACTTGGGTTGGCGGAGGATCCTGAGAACTTGAAATGGTTTGTTCAAGCTGAACTTGTGAACGGGCGATGGGCTATGTTGGGTGTTGCAGGAATGCTGTTGCCTGAAGTTTTCACAAAGATTGGAATTATTAATGTTCCTGCTTGGTATGATGCTGGAAAAGCTGAGTACTTTGCATCATCATCCACACTCTTTGTTATTGAGTTCATATTGTTCCACTATGTGGAGATTAGAAGATGGCAAGATATAAAGAACCCAGGGAGTGTGAACCAAGATCCAATTTTCAAGCAATATAGCTTGCCTCCTAAT
Source organism: Melia azedarach (assembly GCA_028052125.1). Taxonomy (NCBI): domain Eukaryota; kingdom Viridiplantae; phylum Streptophyta; class Magnoliopsida; order Sapindales; family Meliaceae; genus Melia; species Melia azedarach. The sequence goes on along the minus strand of CM051401.1, from coordinate 6,881,296 downwards.
GAAGTTGGCTACCCTGGTGGGATTTTCAACCCCCTGAATTTTGCACCAACTCTCGAGGCAAAGGAGAAGGAGCTTGCTAATGGTAACCAAAACCAGCTTTTATTTCAGCTGAGAAAATTATTTTTCTTTTCTTGCTTGGCCTAAAGCTAGTGTGTTGTTATATGCAGGGAGATTGGCAATGTTGGCATTCTTGGGATTTCTTGTTCAACACAATGTGACAGGGAAAGGTCCATTTGACAACCTCTTGCAGCACCTCTCAGACCCATGGCACAACACCATTGTCCAGACACTGAGCGGTTGAGTTAAATCAATGGAAGATGAAGCTGGATCCTGTTTCTTTTCTTTTATAACCAGTAATTGGTGGTTTTTGAGTCAGACTTGAGCAGCAATGTAAACATCCAAAGTTTCAATGTACAGGAGAACTAAGATGGAATTTATATTATCATTTAGCATTATTTGCTACATTTACTAGTAGAAGATCAGCTTTCAATCAAGAATAATGAGTGCATAGAATGATAGAAACACCATTAATTACTCGCTGGGGGAAAAACAGTAATCTAATGGGAAAATCCCATTTCAACTAAAACTATATATTACATTCATTTTCTACATATTTATAATATACAGCTTGTGCTAGTGGAATGTATTATGAGAAACCCATCTTGTTACAGGGAACTCTCTTGACAAATCGAAGGAGATCATATGTACAGATGCTCCATTAATCCTGTATGATTTATATCCTACTAAAAGCTAACATATATAATACACAAGATGACCAGATGTCTATCAATCCATCTTTCAGACTCCTCTTCATATGTCACGAGCTTCATCTGGTAAGCACACTGACTTCTCAGCTATCAGTCTTCTCATCAGGTTAAAACCATGTTGACTCATGGAAGTCGATTCGGTTGCTGCAAGAGCCATCAAAATGATAAAAGGAGGAAATTTTTTTAAGAAAAATCTTTGAAGGCAGACAAGTTTCAGAAGACCAGAAAGGTTCATTTCATATATGTTGACCAAAACAGTAATACTTTATCCTTACATATATACACAAAAGAACAGCTGTACTTTTATCTTGATCAGAACACAAACTCTATTTTGATTTAGTGCTGAACCCCATTACTGAAAACAGGAAGAGAGAAAAAAAAAAGATAACTCCTGGCAATTACGGTATACAAATGGCTTAGATATCATATTGTGATTCAGAGGGTCATGCAAACAACAGGAAAATCACTATATCACACCAATATGATGGTCAGCTGTTTAACTTTAAGAAATGGATTAAAAAACGTCAATGATATTGCGGTCTGTTTTTTATTAAATGCTAGAAAAACCCAAATCCCCACTCCACAATTTGGCCGTTTCCCATAAAGGCTCAACCCAAATGACAACTGAAGTAGATCTAGTTATTAAACTAACATGAATTCATTTAAATTAAGAACTCAAAGAATCCAAACTACTATTTGCAGTTGCGACTAAACAAAGAGAAGTTTGACAATGCGTAGTAAATGCAATTAAATAGAATCCTTACCTGGAGGTAGGAGTTCTCATCAAACATGGCAGTGCCGCAAGGACCAGAGGCTGAAATCCAATCATGATGGCCATTTCCATACACTGGTCTGGGGAGTTCAAAGTTTCCATTGACTTGATAAACTGCAGGATTTCCTTGCAAATTCATCTCAACATCAGACTTTAACTTCTTATCATCTGACAAATTCAAGCTACTATAGGGAGGGTATGAATATTGCTCTCCAAGTTGTAAACTTAGGCATGCACTGCTACCCAACTCATTCAGGTTTCCATCCCCATTTCCTGTATTATCAGCTTGCCCTGAATTGGCAACCTCTATTTCTTTACCAGCAGCCAATAAACCAGAATAGCCAGGAATGGGGGCATCCTCTGAACAGCCCATATCCCTGTACCAAATGCAACAAATGGATAACATGAAATAGATAAAGCAAACTGCAGTTTTCCACTACTCCAGCCATAAAAAACTGAAATCTTTAATAAAAGAAATCCCAAATGGCTGCCAACATTAGCCATACGTAGAAGTACAGAAATTCATACTGCCAGCCAATCCATTGTAGCTTCATGAAGATGATGTCCAGCCATGTATTGTAAAACGTTGGCAGAGAAATTAATTTCAAGCTAAACACATCTAAGTAGTGTACTGACCTTTGACTTTGAGAGAGGAAATTTGGCTCATTGGGTACTAACATATTGTGACTGTCATTATCGGGAAGCCATGATAGAGGTTGGTTTTCTTGCACCCCACTCATCATCAAAGGTAATTGCAGTCCACCCTTCAGATAAAGTCCATATAAGATTTCCAACTGTTTTGTGTGTCTATTTGTGGGTGTGAAAGAGGGAGAGCATTATGCACCAGCTAAAGTATTTATTACCTGGCTAGCAAATTCCAGTGACATAAGCTGCTGCTTTCCAAAATTTTCCTGCCAATAGAAGAAGCTGGATTAATCATACAATATACTTATACAGTTAACTACTCTTGATGAATTAGACAAGTAAATATTCTCACCATTTTTCAGAATCTCTTGGACAGTATTCAGAAATAAATTATGTCATGGCACAGTATCCAAGTACTTATAAATTTTGTTTTCAATTGCCAAATGCAAATATTTAGTTACTATGATCAGATTTAGAAATTTTTATTAAATCATGCATTGCACCCCAACCCTCTCCAAAAACACAAATTATATTGAATCCTCCTAGTTAAAAGTTATTAAATACTAAAATACATAAATATTTACAATCCTTATCCCAGGTTCCCAAGAAATTGTTTCATCTCAATGTGATAAATTAGCAGTTTCCAACATCTGCTTGTGCTGATTTTACTACAGCAGTGACACTGAGGTAGGTGAACATAAATATAAATTTCAATGACATTGTGAATATTTCTTCAATATAAAACAAAATATCAAAGAACATAACATTGGGTAGCTTAACAAAGGAAAGAAAACATAAAATTGAAAGATCAAATATTGTGATGCGGCTAATTTGAAATAAACAAATATAATACCTTGTGTAGAGAAATTCGGTTAATTGATTCTCTAAGTGAGTTTTTCCATCTGCCTAAGATGTTCCACACTGTCAATGTTGTCAGGATTATTCCAATATCTGAAAAAAAAAGGAAAGGAAAAACTATGGTAAAAATATGCCTGCTAGTCCACGATATAGGCGGAGGTATATTGAATCAATTAGAAGAAACCTTGGCCGAATTAGAGGGAAAATGTCTGAACTAATGTGGGCAGTTATACTTAATTCCATAATTTCAGGGACTACAGTGAGAAGATTTTTTATCAAACATTAATCTGCTAGGCAGTTGTCTGGGAAATCAGAAAATAAAAAAAGTCAGAAAAGACAAGGTGGCCTCTCTGGCGGTGTAAAAGTTTACCATGCTTACTATAGATTGCCAGCAGCACTCACTAAGTTCTGGCATAAGGCACTGGAGTATATTCTCTACCAAACAATGAATTTGTTTGCAAATTATATAAAAAAAGAGCAACAAGCTGGGATTGATCTGCTATTCAGAAACCTTAATAAACCTTCTGATGAGCCATAAAATCCCTCAGATGCTGAGTGATTGTGTGTGCATCCATGTGAACAAGTTATTTTATCTATCAAACAATACATGGAAGTGTTAATTATATTAATCCAGTAAAAGTCAAAATTCTTAATACCACTAGCAGATAACCTTTGAGTGCACAGAAAATGGACAATCAAAAATTGGCTGCACTATCTTCATACACAGTATGGCAGGTCCTCATAATGCATCCAACGTTTTATAAAAGACTTAATCTGTTGCAAAAAGGACAAATTCTAAAAAGCAACCAAGCAAGAGGTCCAGCAACATATATATAGACATAGGCACACAGATAAACATGCTTTTTATATATTAAGTTTCAAACAATGCAACAACTGACCATTTCAAAAGCAAGAAAGAAAATATTCTTTGCATCGCATTTCATTAAAGTTATATTTTCAACAAAAAAAGAATAATTATGGAGCCACTATAGCCCTTACAACTAAAACATTCAGTCCCAAATCCTAAAAGAATCATTTTAAATTACAACACATCAGAAAATTCTAATTCATACAAATGGTGTACATCTCTTCTCCTTTTGCGCATCTCGTGTTAACATTATGATCTCTGTGACCAACAACAAAAGAAGTGTGTGTGCAGGTGTCTATATATATACACACACAAAACATATATATATACATATATACATAAAGAGAGAGAGAGATTTTGATAACAAACGCCAAAAGCTCACCTCAGTCTTTGGTGTGCTTCTGTAAGTTGAGCTTGTAATATCCTTACATGGTTAGTCAACTCCTACCCATAATAATTCACAGAAAAAAGGTTTAATGATATGTATAGTAACTTTAGAATCTTAAATCATTGTAAATAATGGTGATGACAGTAAAATTTGTACCTCAACTGTTTGAGTGCTGCAAGAACAAATAGAAGGGCTGTTTAGATTCCTTTATAAGATCTTTTAAACAAAAATCAACAACTTGGCAAAACAACTTTGTACCTTGCACCCAAAAAGTCTTGTATATTTACATCATGGTCCAACTTCTTAAAGGTTTTTTTCAGTGCCTATACTCTCAAGAAGAACACCAAAATGTTCACATCATTGAACATAGAGTTTTGATTGTTCAATCTATAGTCAATATAATGAAAGCAATGGAACAAAAGTCATATTCTAAAAGATGGGTTGTAATCAATCTTACTTCGAGGCTCTCCAATTTCCTGTTGCAGTAAATGGAAAAGGAAAACATATAAATATTTAGCTTTTATGAGTACAAAATTCAACAAAAGTAGCAAACTATAAGAGTTACAGTTTCTCTCTGAGTTTTTTCATACCTTTTTGCTCTCTCTTGTGGAGTCAATTGAGCAAATCTCACAATAACCTCTTCAATATTGCTGAAAAAGTAAGAGATGCAGCAAATAAGAATATCTCATGGTAAAATATTTGAAACTCATAGTAGTCAAATTCAATTTTTGGTTTCATAAGATCTTTTGTTTTTCAACCTCCTCTACAGATAAAAGTAAAAGCAAAAATAAGTCAAGCTCTTATTCACAATGCCCAGAAATTAGCAATATTTACATCTTTTTAACACAATGGGAAAATAAAAACATATAAACTCCCAATATTTTAAGGCAGTACAAGCAGTTGCCAGTGAAATTGAAATTCTAGAAACATGGACGTTGAAAGCAAAAAACAGCTGCTCCAGTTTGATCGTTATGCTGCCACGTCCCACACATAAAAAGCTATAGTTTTACACTAAAAATAATAAAGCTATTCATTTACATAACATTTTAATCATTATGCTGCTTGTGTGTCAAATGATCCATTCTTTCTCAAGACATAACATTTTGATATGTCTAAGACCGATTTATCCAGAAAAGAGATGAATAACAAGAATGACTAGCAAATTTTGCAAGACACAAGCAAAAAGTGTGTATCGATTCTTTCTAACATAACTTCCCATTAAAAGTGCCTGATAAGAATGGTGTACGTTTTGTATGGGACACAACAGTAAGAATCCTTTGGTTTTGTCATAAGATATTGCACAATTCTTACTATATGATGTGGTTTTCTTTGCACAACCAAAACTAATAGTTTAAGGACACAAATATGTCCAACATTTTCCAACAAATACATGCCAGCACAACAATCCCGGGATTTGGAGCAAGGATATTGATCAAGCTTCTTATCAACATACTTTCTCCATCACCTCAAATACATTCTACACATTTTTTGTCTTACTAAGTGCAGTACATTCCAAGGAGCCATAGAGAGAATAATATTAGGCAATGCAATAACTAAATTAACATTCAACAACAAAAATCATAGTAAAGTTGCAAAATGGACATTACAGTTTCTATAAGGAAATTTTTCATCAAGTGAAAGAAAAAAGATTAAAACTATCAAAAGTGATAGCAGCCTCAAACAAGAAAGATATCATGCAAACACTCGTCAAAAGCATCCATCAGTTTTTGAAAAAAAAGCTATCCACAAATCTTAGATTTAAGATAATTTGAAGTTTAAGGCAAATTCTTTCCTAAGAAATCATACCACTGAAATCAAACATAAGAATATCCAATTGAAAAACCCATGCACAAAATTTCTGTTTAAAGCACCTGCGCGATCCATGGAATAACGTAGGCCGTGCATTTGGAGAAAACATGAGAAGGACAATGTCGATGTCACACAATATCGACAATTCCCTAGCTTTCTTCAATATGCCATTTCTTCGTTTTGAATAAGTCACTTGCCGGTTGCTAGTGCTCTCTAACCTCTTTATCTTTAAGCTTAACCCTTCCCATCCTGCATATTAAAATTAGTACAACCCTTAGTACTCCTATAACCCAGCAAGTGTCTCGAATTTTCCATTATCCAAAACCAATTGAATTCATCCAAAGAAGACTCTTTTACTCACTTTAGTGGTGCAAATATAAAATTCTCCAACCGAAGCTCTCATCCCAAGCAGGAGCACTAGTTAGTCAATTGCTTTTCACCAAAACTTCATACCCAAAATTCGCAAAAATGGAAAATAGTAGAAAATTTGAAATTGCTAATATATACAACAATGGACATCAAAAGTTGGTAGAGACTCTTCGATAATACTCATTTAGTTTTACAAAGAACAGACCCACACAGGAGAAGAAAAACAATCAGATCAGTTTATCAGGAACATGACTTTGGGCTTAAAAACAACAAAAAAGAAAGAATACTAGAATTATAAAACAATCAAAATCCCATAACACCCGCAAGAATTAATTTACTTTTGAAAAAAAAAAAACCTTAAATGGGAAACCCTTTTATCTTAGCAATGAAAACCGAAAAGAAATTGCAAAACAAACTCTTAAGAAAAGAGAAAAATAAAACATACGCAGATAACAAAAACCATGAAAAATCAAAATATACATAAATTGCAAAAGAAAATAAAGAATTCAACAAGAAAGGAAGAGTTTTGGAGGCGAGAAACAAAGGAGAAAAATGAAAAGAAAAAAAAATTAAAGGAAGAGAAACGGAGTAATAACTTACAGAATTGTCACGAAGGGCTTAGCTACGATTTCGGTCGTTAAATTTAGCGGGACCAACCAAACAAAAAAATTATGAGTGTACAGAGAGAGAGAGAGAGAGTGAAATGGGCGGTTAGATATTGCGCCTCTCTTTTCTCGTTTTTTTATTTTTTATTTTTTATTTTTCTTAATTTACCCTGAGAAGGAAAACTCCCCTTTTGTAACACCATTTCAAAATCCTTGATTTTATTTTTTTTATATATCATATATTTTTGTAATATTAATGTTAAAATAAATTAAACGCACAAATAATGTTGAAAGTGAGTTTGATTTTAATTTATCGTCAAGAAATAAATTTACTTTTTAATCCTTCTTATTTTCGAGGACTAAAAAGTTAAATCATACAAATATCCCTTCATTTGTTATTATCTAAAAACCTAGGGATGAAAAATTGAATATATTTTAACGATTAGTAACTAATTAATATTTACCAAATATCTATGACTTTGTGCTCGACAATTAGTCCTTCCATCTCGCATCTCAAAATCAATGCACCTTCCGTACAAATTAACCAAATATTCTAATATTTCTTTTATTCACCTTCACGAACCAATTCCTTGCATGTGAGGACACATGGAAGTAGAAGTAAAAGAGAAACTGATACACATTTTATTCACCAAAGTGCCATTGATGACTCAACAGCAGACGCTGGTTACACTTGATAATATTATAAATAATAAGGCACAAATAAAGCTAGTTCTTCAACAACAAATGATGGACACAACAAAGGAAACATATATATATATATATATATATATAGCAAAAAGTGGAGGGTGGAAAATGCCCACCAATTCCAATTTATGCCTGCCCTTTCAGAACAGAGCAGAGAAAGAAACATAAACACCAAAGGGCTATCTCAAAATAAGCCCCTTTAATTTTGACACAAATTACCAACTAATACTAATAGACTAGGTGTACATAAACTGATGATGATGATGATGATGAAGAGATGGACTGAGTATAATGAGTTGTATCAGGTGAATTGTAGGCCAGAGAAGGTTTGGCCGAAGGACCAGCCAGCAGGGACAACATTGTTAGAGACAAGAGTGCGACCATCACTTGTTGTAACCCTAAAAGAGAGGCTTTGGCCATTGAGATAAGAGTTGCTTTGCCAGTTTTGACCCCAGTTCCTTGACATTGGTAGCCAACCAGTTCTTGACCCTTTGATGGAAACAGCATGTACATCACCAGCTCCTCCAACGTTTGTTATCAGTACTAAGTTGAAGTAAGAGTGGCCGTTTATTGTGAATCTGATGCCTCCCTTTTTTCTGCATGGAACCCTGCATTCACCATTATCACTGTCAGTATCAACAAAAATACACAGATATGAGAGTTGATGTATCTGATTTACCTTCTGTATGCCACGGGTATTATTCCGGCTCTGTATTGGGCAATTTGTTGAAACAAAGGCTGAGAGAGGTCAAAATGTTGCTGGGGAAGATTGCACCAGCCTCCAGCATTGTTTGGAAGAGCGTTGTTTGGTGGGCAGAAGTTGGTAGCAGTGACAACAACAGAGCCTGGAAGGCACCATCTGGGATCATTCACACACCTAATCTCGAAACAAGCCCCGCAGTTCCAGCCATTGTTGAAAAGTTCAGCGCTCAGAGCTGCTGTGCTGGTGCCATATCCTTGGCTATACAGGTTTCCATACCCACAAGCCCCACCTGGAAAAGATCAACAATTTCATTTTATATATACAAATAGAATATGTAATTACATAACAAAACATGGGTTGTGGTGCAACAAAAATTTGGGACATACATACCCATTGTACCAGAGGCATCACCCCCACCATAAAAGGTGGCATGAGCATCAATCCACCCATTACCATTTCCATGAACAGATGAAACCAAAGCAAGACTTCCCAATAAGAGTAGCCCAAGAAGTGCCATGGTGGAGCTGCTGCAAGCACTTGTGAGTATGGAAATGAAAAGGCGGTGAGGAGTGGGAATATATAGAAAATTGATTGAAGGCAAGATCCAGGAGGAAAAAGTGTTGCCTGCTTTTGCTTTCAGGCTTAGGCATGCAACGTCAGAATCAATAGTGACTGAATGACAGCAGAAAAATGAAGTGTGGGGACCTTAAACCGCCAGGTGCGAGAGGTTTTCTTCTCTTCGGATACAAGGCCACTTTTCCCGAACCCACGTGGTTTTGAACTTCTCTGCGTGTGTGTTGAGTTGTTAACAGCAATAATCATCTAGAATCATAGCTTCCAGTTTAAGGTTAGAAAGAAACTGCAGGCTGGTTTCTATCTCTGCAGCTGCTGCAGGTTAATTAAAAAGTACTATCAAATCTTACGAGTGGGCAACGACCATTTCTCAGTTCTCTTCCTTTTACTCCATTTACCACCGTAGACCAAGTTCAAGCTATTTCACTGGAAACTTCCTTCTGGAACTTGTAGTAAAAAGCAAGAAGATTATGCAACTCGAGTCTGAATTTGAGCGAAATCTATACCTATTGGGTAAATATTCATCACTAAACTATTCAGTGACTGAATTATTACTTAAATTTAAAAGCAAGAAAACGATAAAGAACTAAAAGATTAATGCAGGGATACTGTCAATATTATGGATGTGTGTGGCAACGCGTAATTGCATGGGCGATGTTACAGATGATGCGTTGTTACGTTGAAATTAAAGGAGGGACCAACAGCAGCTCAATCATATGGATCATTTAAATTTACTACAAGACTACGATTGCTGCTCCATTCTCTCTAATTTTCAAGTAGTTTCCTTTTTCATCTTTGTAAGTTATTAAAACACGAGCAAAATAAAAAAATTTCTCTCTAATTGTCTTTCAAAATTTTCATCACTCATTGGGTTCTTCTCTATATTTTTCATGTTCATGGATTTCAACACTATTTGGTGAAGTCCAAATGAGGGCAGATTTTGTTTAACTTGGATGCTCACTTGTTTGGGTGTCGTGAGATTAGATTCGATGAAAATTTTCGACCATATTCAAAAGTTAAAAGCATTATAAAAATTTTAATTTTTGATAAATTTTAACAAGTTTACAAAATTATTATGGAAACAGATTGTTTCACTTTAAAAAGAAATTGTAATTTGGCAATATAAAATTGGAAAGACACATAAATGTTGGACTATACCTATTTCATCTAAGACTTTCAAAATATTAAAAATTAATTTTGTATTATGTTGAGAAAAGACCGGTGGTTTTGGTTGTTTATTGTTATTAAAAGATAAGTCTTTTTTTCTTTTTTAAATTTGGTAAGTTTAACAATATTATGACGGGAAATTAACACATACCTCCCCTGACGTTTAGAAAATTTATATTAGATTGAAGGTTTGAAAATATTTACACTTACCTCCCCTAGACCATTAGCTGACCGTTAGAAGACCGTTAGGATTAAGAGTATTTTTAGATATCATCATTTTTAACTTATTATATAATTAATTTCCATAAAATATTACATTATTATTCATATAATACTACCATTTTATATAACATGAATTAGTCTTAAATTCTATAATTTTAAAAAAATTCTAGGTTTAGAATTGATATTTAAAATCTTTGTAAAACAAATCTGATATATCCATGTACGCATTTAATTAAATTATATTTTATATTATTTTTTGTTAACTGAGTGCACATATATATGAAATAAGTATAATGTTAAAATTGTTATTAACTTAAAAAAATTATGATTGTGATAAATAATAATATTAAACATGTAAATTCTACTTATAAATTAATGTAATAGTATTATTTTGTTTACATATATTTTATATGATTTTTCATATAATTTATTTTAAAATTTCACCCTTATAACTTGAAATCTTTAATAATTAATGAATAATAATACAATATTTTGTAGGAATTAATTATTGAATAAGTTAAAAAATGATTAAATTGATAAAATATTTAAAATGCCTTTAATCCTAACAGTTTTCTAACGATCAACTAACAATTTAAGAGATGTAAGTGTGAGTTTCTTCAAACCTTTTATCTAAGTGTAGGTTTTTCAAATCTTAGAGGAGGTATATGTTAATTTTCCATATTATGAAAGATATTTTTATTTATTTAAATTAATTAATTTATCATGTATGTAAGAGTGATATCCGCTACCAACCCTACAATTTTCTTAAAATCTTACTCTCTTCGCAATTTTAATCCTAATTAAAAAAATATTTGATACATATTTTTGTTTAACATCTTTATAACTTGCTATATACTTATAATTTAGTAGTAATTTTATTAACTTTCAAATTTTACTTATTATAATTTTTTTTTTAAAATTCGAACTTAAATAAATAAGAAATTGATCGTAAGTAATTTTTTAATATTAATTTGAAATTAAATAAAAATTTGTCAGTATAAATTAAATGGGCATATATTTTAAAAAGTGTTATAAAATTTTATTATTATTTTAATATATTTTAATAGGAAAAAAAAAGATTTTGTAAAGGCTTTATTCATCATCTTCCTACTTATATACACATATTTTCGTCTTGATTTTAAGAATTTGTTTAATATAAGATTTTGAATAAAAAATTTTAGAATAAATTTTTTATATGTAAAATTTTTATAAATAAAATTTTTAATAAAAATTTATTAATTATTTAATTATCACAAATAATTTTTTAAAAAAATTGTGTAATTATTTAATAAATTTTTAGTATTTTATTTTAAAAAATTACGTAAAATTTTAAATTTTATTCTGTTACTAAAAGTTAAATTTTAAATTTTAAAATTTTCTTTTAATTTTTAAAAACCACTTTCTAATATTAATCAAATGGAATTTAAAAATTTTAAAAAATATTCTTTTCATTAAAAAAAAATCTAACGGACACTAAAAATTAGCTTCCTTAAAATTAATAATAATAATTTTATAAAATTTAAGTTTCTCATACAAACCAATTTAAATAAATTGGTAAAAATTTAATATTAAAACTTGGATAGGACAGCGAGGTGGCGACACGTAGGTGATGAAGGCAACGTCAAGCGTGTTACGGGATGGCACGTAACAATGTACGTGGCTCATACTTACTCATAGTGTGGGTATTAATGTCCTTTCCCGCATCTTGAAACCGCGCATAGCTTTGTCGTTTTAGGCTTAAAACCTATCATAGATTTGTCGTTTTAGGCTTAGTGCACTGCTTCAAATGTTATTTCATTTTCTTTCCACCGAAAACTGAAGTTTTCAGTCTGAAACCGTCAAATCATCACAAAATCAAAAAAGACAGAGAGAAATTTTCAGATCTTTTAATTCGACCATTGAAAGAAAAAGATGATTAGGGCACGCACTTAATTTTGATGTGCTAGCACAAACATTTGCCGTCGCTCCTGTCAATTTCATGGAGATTATTGCAATCTCTCTATATATTTGTTCTTAATGTCACGATTACACTGAATTGTATTAGATTATAATAAATTATATTTGATCAAATGTAATAAAGTGTTCGGTCTCTTATTGTACGCTGTCAATTACTAAATTATATATTATTATTTTTATTAATAATGAAATAATTCCAAATTATCGTAGCATCAACTTTCATTTTAGATCACCGTATATACTATTAAAATCTTTAATAAATATTAGACAACAAATGAAAAAGTTTGAGAGATGTGTCAATATGAATGTGTAGGTGATTAATGCTTCATGGTTTAATTGATAGAAGGATTTGATGGTTGAAATTTATTCTCTCTTTTGTTACCATATAAATAGAAAAATAAAAATATTTAAAGGTGAAGGGGTTCTATATATTCTCTTCATTTCAATTCTTTCTTACTTTAAAAAACTTACCAATTTTTTTAGTTGATCATTAAATCGGATTTATACTAGTGAGTTCTATTAGTTATTTGACAATTTCTTTTAATTACTCTATGAATTTACTTATCAAAAATATATTTGTTAGAGTAAAAGAATGATCAATTTTCTCTTTTTTCTTAAAAAAGACGGAATAAATTATTTTTCAGACTTATTTCTATTCTCATTCGCATTTATCCATCAATCTAAAATCTAAAATCTTAAAAAAAAATTTAATTTAAAATATTTTAAAACAAAAAAATTAGAAAATAGATGAGTATAAATTTGGGTAGGAAAAAATATTAATCCCGTACTCAACTCTCACCCAATCTTCTTTGTTCATGTAATTCTAACCCATTATTCATCAAGAATTTTTAAACCTTCTCTTTCTTAAGATAAAAATTATACCATTTATGCCAGATGTTTGAAGTGGACTATAAATATTAGTACATACACTCCTAGTAGAATCTCATTACTATAATGTGGTTTTTTTTTTAAAAAAAAGAAAAACCCTGCCAACATATAATAGTTATAGTGTGATAGGTTGAAAGTATTTGAATTAATTTATATCTTCACTAAATTTCGGGAAAAATATCAACCCAACAACGATATGGGCCTGAAATGAACTTGTTGGGGCCATTGGGCTAAAGAGGGTAAGAGCATATATCTTATGCATGATCTAGCCCATTATGAACTGGCGAGGCCCGGGAGGAGGCATACTATATTTGACACTAAGGATGCGTTTGACAGAAGCCAACAGATTGTATTAAATTATAAAGAAGTAGATTAAATTAGATTGTATTAAATTAATTTAATACAGTTTTTATTATATAATTATATTACAATATATTAATGAATACATAATTTAGTTTTATTATTTAATTATAAATTATTATTTTTAAAATATTAAAATTTAAAAACATAAAAAATAATATAATACGAATTTAACTTAAAAAAAAAGTTAAATTTAAAGAGTCTAGATTATATTATTATTATTTTTAGTTTTTATATAATTTAGTCTTTGCATCAAATATGCCTTACAGTCTCACACGCTATATCTTATTACGTTATTGTATGCAAGGTGACTGGTAAGGGATTAAATTGTTGTTATCCAACAAAGAATTATGGGCGTTCTACAATAATTACAAATCCAGGGGCATCATTATGATTATCTTAAACTCTGCCCAATAGCAGTTTCTTCTGTGCCCTAATTCCTCTCTCTTCAGTATATATACACACCTCTATCCTCCGAACCCTAACGATCATTGCCTCTCTTTGAATCTGAAAAACCCTTCTTCAACCTTTCTTGCCGCTATAACAAGTTGTTGATGAATACCCACTTCTGAAATGCAGTAGTTTTGTTTTCTTTATTGTGCACTTATGGTAAATTTCGAACTTTTTCTCCTTCGATTCATGGTTTATTTGGTTTTGTTCATGATATGCCTGTGCCTGTGATGGTTTTAAATATACTTTGAGATTAATATCTATGAAACTAAACTAATCTGAGGCATTGAGGCTGCTTTCTAAATGGAAGTTTCATTTTTTTTCAATCATGTCTCTTGTTGTGGTAGATCTGAGCTAGTATTTTAAGTTACCAATTTGTGTTTATAAGGTTTGGTATTTTCAAGGACTTTTTTTGAAGTATGCAAGTGATGATAAAATAGACAGGGACATCAGTCACTCCCTTGGGAGAATGATGACTTAGTCTAATGGGAATCTCTCTGATGCATCTGTAATCTTGTACTGATTTCTACTATTTTATCTTGAGATGTAGTTTGGTACTTTGTTCCTTCTTTTCAATATTTGTCACATGATTTGGAGCTTCGTACATTCTGAATTTAAGTTCCATTTTCACATTTTATATTTCTGAGTTGTGCAATGATATGTTATTTGTATTCTCTTCTACCTATGTCAATTTCTGTGATGCCCTGTTTAATAATGTCAACATTGTACAGCAGATCATTTACTATTATGGTTTGTTTTAAACTTCATTGGGTGCTTCTGATGGCTCTATCTAGAATTGCCGTGATGTTTACTATGATTAAAAAGGTTGAGCTGAAGCTCTCACTGTTCTTGTTCGTTACAAGTCACTAGCTTTTGGTAGTACTTGGCTGCTAAAACTCTCTTTTCTTTCTGCAAGTGATGATAAAATAGACAGGGACATCAGCACTCTTGGAGTATGATGATTTGTCTTTGGGAATCTCTTTGATGCGTGAGCATGTTAGATTATGCCTATACATGTATGCTCTTTCTTAAGAAAAGATTAGACTTGTGGTACTACTTGTATCACCTTGCTATCCTGCCAAAGCATAGAATGGATTTATGCATTTGGTAACCCTAACTTTGTTTATTTAAATGATAACATGATTTATTTCTTGCTTCAACCTATGTACCCCATAATTATTGTAATTTATACACTTGAATGATAGGGCGTTTTGATGTTGCACTTCCAAGCTTCTTGATTTGCCAATGATGCATCTCAAATGCACGTATTATCAGATATAATAATGATGATACCTAATTGTCACTACCTCTGAGGCAGATTGAGAACATGTGATTTTGCATTTCTATACCAAGCTTAGCAAACGATTTTGTTCATAGTAATAAAGTATCTCAAGTTTTCTGTCAAGTTGTGGCCTATGAAAGTTTTGATAGTGGTTGTCTTTGGAAAATTGATTTTGTTTTCTTTACTTGTGATTGTTACGGTTTAATGAGTTTGCTTTAGGTAAGCGTGTATTAGTTGTTGTTACTATATTGTTGCCTATGATGGTGTTAAATATACTATGAGCATGAGTATGCAATGAACAGAAGTTAATCTGAGGCAACTCATCTCTTATCTGCAGTGGCGATGTTAGATGTATAGTCTTGTCTGTTTATGAATACTTGCTTCTTTACAAGGATTTCAATATTATGTGATGATATAAAGGTGAAGGCCTGATGATTGTTGAGCAAGAACGGAGATCTGAATATAATGTTTGTGTTGCAGTCTGATCTTGAATTGGGCTCCATTAACATCTTATGTTGTAAACAGTTCTGGTTGAAATATGAAGGCCTGAAGGAAATATTCTTATTATGTGTTTTGAAACAAAATCTGTTCCAACTCCCTCCTATTTGAGTTTTGAGCTCCATAATTTAAAACTACGATCAGTGACGTTTGTGCTACATCCAGGGTATTGGCTACTAAGGTTGGGTAAATTAAGGTCCTATCTAATATCTATCAATATTAGAAATTGAAATAATTTGGGTTTATTTAATTTGAAAGTGCAATGAATTTAATCCTCTCAAAAATTAAAAAATTTAGTAATATTTTAGATTATTTTATCAGAAAAATGCTAAGCAAATTAGCTGTAAAAGAGAGGTGCAATCCATAAATTTTTGATAATATTTGTTGAATTGCATTTGACATTTACTCAATGAAATGGGGAACTTTGTGGGGGAGTCTGTAATATCCTCTTAAGTTAATCTCTGGAAAAGGATGCTTAATATTTACATTAAGCCAAGGACAAATTCTAAATGTCCCATTCTAAATGCCCCTTGAGGCTATTGTTGATAACTTAGTCAAGGATTTCACTAGTTAATAGAGAGAGTTCAATCAAGGGTTCTAGATTAATAATAGGTGATAGTTATTAAAATTCGATATAGATAATAACCTAACATCATGAAGGGCAATAGATGTTTAACAACTGGTCTAGTTGTCAAGTAGTGTGATGATTCCTCAAGTCTCAATTGTAATTTCATAGTAATTGGTATGAATCTTTTCATCAATAATTGTTGTAGAAGTTAGGCTTTTTGATGGTAAGGTTAACGTAGTAGATACAGTAGTTCATTTCTACATTTTTTTTCTCTCTACTCCTGTGGAGGTTTGATAGAGATTCATGAAATGTTTAGGCATATAACAAATGCATATCGAATGCTCTCTATTTTTGGGTATGTCTTCTTTCTTTTGTTTGCATAATAACCTTTATAGCATTGGTTGTTACTCAGATCATGACCATGTCCTTGACTGTGTACAGGTTAATAATTATTGCAACAGCTTGAAACAACATTTACTCGGGGAGAGGTAAAATGTATGATGGATGAGACTGATGATTCTTCAGTAGCAACTTATTGTTCGTCTTGTTAGGGTCATATTTGTTGGTATCTTATGGCAATAAGTCAGTTATGTAATTTAAAGACCATTAGGATAAATAATTTAATTTTGTTATAAAAGATTTATCTTGTGCCGTAACAAACCTGCTTATTGAGGCATGAAGTTTTGTTTATAGATTATGGAATTAGGTTCGGATTCTGAATTAAGAACACGTGGAAGATTTGATGATGCAAAATCAAAATCATTCCCCAAAATAAGAGTTAATAAAGATTTGGTAATGATTCTTCCCATATTTAAAAGATATGTTTTTTAAATATTATTGAGAAAAATATCTTTTTAATTTTAAATCTTTGAAAAGGAGGAAAAGAATAAGGACTTGAATGTTTAGGAGAAGTTAATATTATTTGTATGTTTTAAAAATAAAGAATAGTATCTATATATATTAAACTATAATATAATTGTGTAAAGAAAATAAAATTATTTAATACTAAAATTTGTTTCAAAATAAAGGATCATATTGTAATTTTTAATATAAATGAAGGTGAATTTTTTTTTTTAAAAAAAAGTGAAAATAAATTTTATCGACTCAATTTATAAATATTTAATAAAATAAATAATTAATTTTTTGAAATAAAATTTTGATTTTATATATTCTAAGCTTTTATTAATATTCAATTGAAGAAAATAATTTATTTAATTAAAATAAAAAATATAATTAAAAAAAATCATTTGTAAAAAATTCGAAAAATGTACACAGGATTTCGATTTTCAAGTGGCGGGCACTTTATAATAATTATTCACAAGCTTTTATGATAAATGAAAAACAAATATTTTATCGAAAAAAAAAGTAGTTTATGTTATACAAATTTCAAACCCATCCATTATTCAATTAAATTTCACTGTTTGTTTATTTTATTAAATAAAAAGTAATCAAAACAATTAAAAGAGTCAACAGTCAGCTCATTAAAAAATTTCTGGAGTTATGATTTTGATTTTGGCTTCAGAAGACATATTCTAAGACAAAAAATAATCAAATTGAAGACCTTCTTGGTGAGTGAATTCTCAACACCAACACCATCAACTTAGAAGCTCCCGATCTATCTTTTTGGAGCTTGTTGACCTTATATAGTAAATTATTTGTAGTTGGTTTTCTCTCAATCAAGTTATTTTTACTTTACTTTTGGTGTTGCAAAAACGATTTTATAGAATGTAATTTTATTCAACTACAAATGATAGTATAAAATGTAATTTTTTCATTTTCATTTTTTAACAACTTTACCAAAGCAGTTTTATAAATATAGTTAAAGAAACCAAACTTTTTATTTTTCTAGCTTTTTCGAATTCTTTCATCTTATTCATGTTATTAACCGTTTATTATTTTTATATATAGATGGATTCAAATTTTGGAGAAATTAATTTCGCATCAATACTTGATATTAAAGCCTCTTTAGGGGGGCATAAAGTAAATTTAAATGAATTGGAAGAAGATTAGAATGATTCATCTTAAAAAAATGAAAAAGGGGAAAGGAAAACAAAGTTGAATAACATAGAGCACTAGTAGCAATAGCCAAAACATTTGAAAAATAATTTGAAAATAATATGTTTGACAAAAATATAATTTTAAATTAGTGAAAAATATTAAATGATCAAACCTGTATCAATTGTTAGTCAAAGTAATAATTTTTTTTGATGGAATAGTTGGAACATTATGAATTGATAAATTAATTATATTTTTAATAGATCTTTCAACCTGACAGATAAATTTGTTGCATCAACTAAAAAAATATAAATAGTAAGAATATAAAAATAATAAAAAATTTATTAAATTAAAAATATCATAAAGTAAAAAGTAAAAATAAATTCTAAGAGCATAAATCTTCTTCTTTTTCTGTTTTTCACTTTTTTTAGATGAATTATTTACTATATGATCTTCTTTCAACTCATTTAAATCATTTAGATGAATAAATGATGAGTATTGATAAAAGCTTTAGAATACATGAAATCGAATTTTTATTTCAAAAAAGTTATTTATTTATTTTATTAAATATTTATAAATTTAATCAATAAAACTTATTTTACTTTTCAATATAAAAAATTAGCCTCTGTTTATATTGAAAATTGCAATAAGAGCTTTTATTTGAAATAATTTTTATTATTAGATGATTTTATTTTCTTTACACAACTATATTTTAATTTGATTATTATAGAAAAATTTTCACATACCTCCCATAAAGTTTGTCAAACTCATAGATAAAAAGAAAAAATGATGTAATTCACAGGTAGCACTCCCCTGAGACTTTGACTTATCAAAAAACACTCTTTTCATTCACTTTCTTTAATTTTACGTAGAAATTTCATTTTGCCTTTATTTTGATTTGCCAAAATAGTTGTAACTATTCTTTCGACTAAAATAATAAATTATATAGTTAAATAACAAAAAGCTACAACTATTTTTAACTAAAATAATATTAAATAATTAAGAGACAAAAGTTGTAACTTTTTCTAACTAAAATAATATATTATATAATTAAATAAAAGAATGGTAGTACAAACAAGCAGCAAAGAAAAGAAAAAAGTTACATTCAAAGTTACACTATAGCAACAAATACATCTGTAAAAATAGCTGTGACAACAACAATGAAAACAACACAGTAGCATGAAAGAAAGAAAGCAACAACAACAACCTCCCAGCAGTTGAATTTACAACAACAGTAGCAATGTAGTAACAATAAAAGAAGCAACAAATTAGGGATGATCACTAGAAAAAGCAATGAGCAAACAAAGTAGAGCCAAAAAAAAGAGCTGCACATTTAAGTAGAAAGCTGCAACAACCAGTACCTGTACAAAATAAACGATTTGAAAATGGACAATTCTACATATATCTTAAGTTTGAGATAACCCAAGAATTCAACAGCAGTTCTTTGCAAATTGAAGGAGGTGAATGCCACCAAGAATAAACAGAGCAACTAAGTCCATGATTAGCAACAGAATCTCTCACTATTATACATGCTGGAACAATACAACTCCAAACACATTGCCAATCTTGTGCTCCAAAAGAACCGCCAATCCAGTTTCTTTCACCAATACCACCAGCTACTAACACACCCAAAATCACACAAAAATGCAAGACAAACTGAAAAAGAAAATACATGACAAAATAATAGAGAATCTGTATATATGAAGCAAATATAATATATAACACACTAATTCATTACCATTAACTGAAGCTCCAACAATGACCCATGCTCAATTAAAACCAAAACACATAATTAACACACTAAATAATGCAAAATTTTAAGCTTAAAGCCAAAATCATATTATAATAAATAAAACCCATATGCGTGAACCCACTTATAACATACAAATAACCGATTAACAATTCTATTATCATAAAAATTAGTGAACATATATACTCGATTAGAATTAAATCATCAATTAATAAACTAAAAACACATAATATTTAAAGTTTAAAACAACATGTAAACTTGGATATAATCTTAAATCTATCGATTTTCTATAAAAAATTTCTTAAACAAAAACTCAATTTTTTTATTAGAAAAAAATCACAAATCTATAACCTTAAGTTTCAATCCACGCACTCAAACAAAATAGCTCAAAGTTTGCCTCCTTTCCTCGGTAAAATATTCAATTTCTTGCTTCTCTCTTTTGTCGGTAGTGCCACAACTAGAGATGGCAAATGGGCCATGGTGGCCAATTTTAGCTCATGTGGGCTCACGTGTCGGGCATGCACAGCCTACATCGTAAATTTTATAAGCCTAGCACGGCCCACGGCACGGTTACTATACGTGCCGTGCCGTGCCAGCCCATTAGAAGACAAATCAAGCACAGCCCATAAGCACATTTGGGCCCCATGAACAGTGAAAACATGAATAGTAATATAAATAGTAACCCAATATGAATAGTAAATTATTATTATTAATATATTTTATATTATAAAAATTAAAAATTAATTTAAATTAATAAAAATTTATTGACTAATCAATAATTTTCTAAAATTAAAAATAATAATAAATTATACAAGTTTAAAATAATAATATATTTGATAAATAATAAATTTACAATATTTATTATTTACTATTAAATAAAAATTTTAAGTGAATAATTATAATTTATTAAAATACGATACTTAATTATACTTTTATTGCAATATAATTAAATATTTTAGATATTCATATATATAAAATTATAAACACATAATATAATTATGATTATCATTCATATTTAGTTATAATTAACATCATGTAAAAACATTAACAATCATCAATTTATTATACTTTTATTTTTTTAAACAAAATCTTATATATAAAATTATAAATTAATTTTAAAACAATTGTTATCCGTAAACAATTTTATATAAACTATATAATTATAATAATAAAAATAAAATATGTTTTATTTATTTAGAATTCACATTTTTTTAATTTTTTGATTAAATTTGAGCAATTTAAAATTTATGTGCATTGAGTTAATTCTTTAATTTATTTTGTAATTAAATAACTAATTAATGGAAGTAGTATAAATATTTTTATTTTTCACTTTTTAATATTACAAATTACAAGATGCAAATTTTTTACATTTAATCTTTTTTATTTCATTTCTTTTTATATCTAAATAACAAATTACGTTTAACAATATAAATAAATATTACAAATTATAAATTTACAAAACAAAGTTCTTTCTAATTTAGGTATGTTAAAATTAAAAATAAAAAATATAATATAATTGCTATATAAATTCAATGTAATTATAAAATAAAAAATTTATATTTCATCTATATAAAATATTATATATTTAGATTTAAATTTAAAAATTTACGTAATTTTTATTAATTAAAATTATATGAGTAATTAAATTTTATTTTAATAATTTTATAAGTTAAGTTTTATTATTCAAAATTAAATTTTTATTAATTATTAACAATAAAAACTATTTTATTTGGGCTAAAAGTACTATTCACAGACTGAATAGTAACCCAAATAATAAAACAGCCCAAGATGGCCCAGCCTGTGAACAATAAACGAGCCGGCACGACACGGCCCAAACATTGTTGGTGGCACGGCACGACACGACATGTGGGCTGTTTTCGTCAGCCCAGCCCTGTGAACAATGTCGGGCCGTGTCTATACTATTCACAGGCTGGGCTGTGCCGGACTCGAGCCGACCCGCCCGTTTTACCATCTCTAGCCACAACTACTCTATAGCCACATCAAAAACTTCTTTATCATACAGCCACACGTGTCCTGATTCACCGTCATCAAAATTAACTCGCTCAACATCAGGCCATCATCGATTTTTGTCAGTTAGCGATTACCTTGTAGTGGTGGTTCGATGGCCTAGGGTGTTGGTGGTGGATGCGAGTTGTCGAAACGACGATGGCGCTTGAGTTGAAAAGGCGATAACGGCGTGCGTGGGCAAGAGTGGTATTGCTAGCTTCAAAGTAGCTATAACGGTAAGAGGTTGCTAGTAAAGGGGCTGTCGTTTGTGTTTTAGCATAGTGGTAAGAGGCAGCAACTGTTACAATTTAGGGTTTTGTTTTGTGTTTTAATTTTCTTTAAGATAAATTTAATCTTTTTTTTTTGCAAGAAAGAAATAGTGGGAGATTATGGTATGTAGAAATAAAGAGAGAGAGAGAGAAGGCTAAGCTTTGCTGTGAGTCTTGGGTATGCATTGACAATCATACCCTTGCAATTGACAGTAAAAAATAACGACGTCCAAATTCAGGGGAGGTGTTTGTGAACTTTCTATTCATTTGTGAGTTTGACAAACCTCAGGGGAGGTATGTGAAAATTTTCCAATTATTATATATAGAAGCTTTAGTTAAATTATTAAAAGTATGGCAAAAAATTTATTAAATTAAAATTTAATTTTAAAAGAATTAATTATTTATTTTATTAAATATTTATATCACTTAATCAATAAAATTTATCTTTACTTTTTTTAAAAAAGGTAGCCTCTGTTTATTTAAAAAATTTATCACTATCTTTTATTTGGAACAATTTTCATTATTAAATGATTTTATTTTCTTTATACAACTATATTTTAGTTTGATTGTTACATAAATAAACTTTAATTAAATTATTAAATTAAGAGTATCACAGAAAATTTACAAAAGTAAATTTTAATTTTTAAAAAAAATAATTATTTTTTTATTAAAGATTTATATCACTAATTAAGTCCACCTAAAAAAACAAATAAGTTCTAATGTTCAATTTTAGTTACAGCTTATAACTAACACGGGATATTATCACATTCCTTCCCTAAGGTTTGAGATTATATCACTTACATAAAAACTATGAAGAATGTATCACTTATCTCTCCTATAGTTATATTTGACCGTTAGTTGACCGTTAGGTGTGAAGGTAAATACGTAAAATATTATTATTTAATATTTATTATTTTGTCTAAAGAAGAAAATTTTATTTTCCTAAATTCTTAATTAATAAAAGAAAAGTTAGAAAGAATTTGTTTTTCTTTATTTTTTAATTAATTTTATTAATTATATGTATCTCCGTACTTTATTTAGAAAAAAAATTATTAAAAAAATTATACTTCAAATCAAGTTCCTAATTTTTCCATTTTCTATTTTATTCTATAGTTATTTTTTTATACATTTGAATTAATTAACACACAAAATAAGTAAAAAATAAATATTAAAAAAATATTTTAAAAAAAAAATAATTAAGGATATTTGAGTGAATTCACAATTTGAAGTTAGTTGACTAATCTTGTAGGGGATGTATGTGATACATTCTCCATAATTTTTATCTAAGTAATACAATCTCAAACCTTAAAGAAGAAATGTGATAATATCTCTAACTAACACAAAAATAAAAATATTCTATCGAATATACTTCAATCGACAAACTTAATATTAATAGTTAAATTTGAAAAGTTTACAAAATTATAAATGATCTTCAAGTGGTATTTCACCTCTATTATTATAAAGGATAAATTATTCTGTGATATACTCAAATTATAATAGATGTGAAAATATTAGTGGAATTGTGCTACAATGGACTTAATTTATAATAATTTTTTAAATGTTAGATTATATATATAATTAACTAAGATTATAAACTGAAAAATGAAATTTTACCATTTTTTTTTCCCGGGGGTAAGGTAGGGGAAAAATATGAATTTGGGGTTTCTGCCGCTCCCCCTACCTTTTGAATAAAAAAATGAACTAAGATTATATTAAAAATTTATCAAAATAGAGAGTATTATATAAAAAAATTAATAGATGATTTTATTTTCTTTACATAACTCTACTTTATTTTGATTAGCTTTTACTTAAATTATTAAGTATAAAATACATTTATAAATAATCTATCATGAAACTATGATTATTAAATATTAAGTTAAAAATATTTTAATTTTATTGTATTTACAAGTAATTATTAATTTTTAGTATTTAGTTAAAATAAATACTTTTAAAATTATTATACTAATAAAAAAGAACAAAAAAATAGTTGTAGTTTAGTAGTTTGAAGTGTATAATATGGACTAGTGTTGTGTTTGAATTTCATTAATTATAATTTTTTTTTAAATATTAGTCGTGTCATAAATGAATTGACGGTTTACAATACTCAACTCAAATACGATCCAATTAATAAATGGTAACAAATGATCGACATGCCGATATTGAAAAATTCAATTTTAGACAAAAGCTTATTGGCTTCCACCCCCCATTTAGATTCCAAAGCCACAAACAAGTACCAAATTATCCTAATGAATCAAGCAACACATAGGGTGTAAAATATATGTATATAATAGCAATTGTAATCTTCCTTCCATATTACAACAATAATCTCAAATGAATTACAGAACAATATCATAATATCCATACCAGAAATCAATCAATCAATCAACCACTCAAGCCCCTTGGGGAAAAACCAATTGAATTTGCATATGTACAGTTACGAACCCCAAAAAAGGAACCAAAAAAGAAAAATAAAAGGGAAAAAACTGTAGTATCATAATACTGATACTGCTATAGGCCTATAGCAAAGCTCTCTCTTTTCCAAGTTCCATACGGTTACCTTGGGGTGTTGCTTTGCTCAAAATGGTAGACAAATCAGTTTCCATGCTTTTCATAACCAGATCCTTTTCTTGCTGGGTAGATGATATGGGTAAATGGTGGGATAACTCCCCCATTGATGCTAGTTTAAGTAATTGTGATTCATCCAAGCCTTTTGCTGGCCCAAGGCTACATCTATCAGTTCCATGCCTTGTTAGTGCATCTTTGAACTTTTTGATCTGCAATACAACAACTTTATGTTAAGAAATGAATTATTCATTGCTATAAAGACAAGTTAAGAAATCAGAATTGATTGGAATGAAACTTACAGTAGCATTAGTGCAGCTAAAGCTACAAAGATGTCCCTCAGCTCCCCTATACAACTTAAAAAATGGTAGCACATGAATGTGTAGACTGTGACACATGGTTTTGAGTTCTTCATAGTTAACTTTTAGAAAAATTGCATTGGGATTCAATTCAGCTAGCTGACAGATCTGATAAAAAGAGGAAGATATTATGCTAAGGAAATTTACAGTAAGACAATTTGATTTGTTTTAAGAGTATAATAAAGTTTTTATTTTATTACCTTGGGATGTAAAGCTCTGCAACCACCACAACCAGGGGAATAGAAGTCAACTACAATTAATCTATCACCACCATTCAGCAAGGCATCAACAAGCTCCTGGGCTGAATGAATCTCAATCATGTTTGGTTTAAGGGTCTTTTCCCACCATCTCAGAGATCTACTAACACAGATTGATGCTTGTGCCTGAAACCAGATAGATATTCAACAAAATAATTCTAAGCCCCAACTATTCATGAGACAAAAATCTTTCTTTTCCACAGTACTATGAATTTAGAGGGTAAAAAGATTGAAAGGGAAATGATTTACATACATGAATAGAGAAAGTAAACTTTTCTCTTAAACTTTTCTGATCTGGTACAACTACTGGTTGGCCCTGGAAATCAATACTCAATGAAGGTAAACATTTGGATTTTGATCGTCCAACTTGAGAAGAACCAGAAGAGGAGCAAAACCCAACAACCCCTTTGCTTTTTGGGTCACACAGAGACTCATTGAAGCCAGAAACAGAGACACCACTTCTCAATGAACAGGCCATGGTTGTCAGAAACCAGAAAGACCTTTTCCAAATCTTATAGCATGAAACAACCAAAATCCACAACAACCCACTTCTCCTTTTGGATCCTGAAAGGATATCTTCAATAAAAAATGTTGATAAATGAAGATTTTTGAAAGAAAAAATCAATAATTTGAGATACACAGCGAAAGGAAACAAGCCCAGAAAACCTTGAAACATCAGAAGTGCCTTGTATCCGGTGTCCGAAGAGTAATCGTTGAATCAATGTGCTTGTGGGGAACACAAAATGGGAAAGAGGGGGTAGGTGGGGTCTTCGGATCAATGATTCTGGATTTAACATTATCCAAAAAAAAAAGTAAATAATTGATGTACAAAAATAGGAAAACAAATATAGTTGAAAGAGGATCTGAATAATAATATAATACAATGAATCCCGAATTTTGCAGGGGCAAGGGTGTGATTGTGATGTGGAAGTTGACTGGATTTGAGGATAAAATTTGAAGTTGAAAGGGGCAATGTGAGTTGGCGGTGAGTGGATTAGAAAATAATTCTAAATTTCCGGACACCAAATTTGGCAGTCAGCAATTACATTACTGTCTTATCTTAGTTTGATTTGCCGCGTCAATTCAATTATATCATAACATGGATAAGATTTATTAGCTGACACAATTACACCTCATCTCTTATTGATTTAATTAATACGCTGTCTCTTCTTGACATTATTGGAGCCGTCTGTTTTTATTTTTTTCCTTGAGCTGTCTGATTGATTTAACAAAGAATGAAGGAACCCACTGTTTTGGAACTTTGGTTTTGATAAAACCAAGGGCTAAGGTATCTTCTAGATCAAAGTTCTAGGCTTTTTTTAAGTTGATTATCCCTATATATATTGTCATATTGGTCCACATTGTGTCATGAATGGAACCATGTGAATTAATGGATGAAGTCTAACTAGGGTTGGTTGGATGGACAAATTATTGAAGTTAGTAGGGTAGACAATTGGACACCAAATTTCTATTGAAAAATAATGTTAGATATTTTAAAATGAGCGAGGCTGTTGTCATTTCTTTGAATTCATCTCAAAATCTCAATTTTCTTATTTATAATTTTAATTTTATTTAAAAGTATATAATATATATAATTATGTTATGGTTAAACACTTTATTATACCTATAATTTATTAATATTTTAATTAATTTTTAACTTATATTTACCATAAATCTCTTTTTCGTTTTGAAATTATAAATTATATAAATAAATATTTTATTTTTCAACAAATGAGTTAGAATTTTAAATTGATTGACAATAGAATTAATAGTGAATAAATTTTTATTATAATTTGAAATTGAGCGAAAATTTGTCTACCATAAGTTAATTGAACCTATTTAAAAAAAGAAAAATTAATTTATCATTTTCAATAAAAAATTAAAAAATATTAGAATTTTTAAATAAATGAGATTGTAAAGATTATTTTTAAATTAATGATGTGTTATGAGAATTTCATATTATTTAACAAGTTAAATAAGAAAAATAATAGTATCATTCATTTTAATTTCTTTTAAAAAAATTGCATCTTAAATAACAAAACACATATTGTGTAAATAATTAAAATGCGGGGCAAATAATTTTCTAAATTATAAATATTCATCCAAATAAAGAGATGAATGATATTTTAATTGTCGTGATATTTGCAATTTTTTTAGAAAAATGTTTTACAATATTAACATTACATTTTGTAAAATTAACTTGTGAAATTCTAATAACAAAATAAGTGACACATTTTCCATTGGTTATTTTTAACGGAATTAATTTATAACCTAATTTGATAACTTTATTATTTAATATGGTTGTAAACGCAATTCTAAAGTGTTTAATTAAGAGTATATTTCATTTAAAATTTAAAAATTATTTTCAAAAAATTTAGATACAATTAAACAATGAGTTTATTTTTAGCATTTATAATATTTAAAAATATTTGATATAAATTCTAAAATTTGTTTTTTAAATAAAAAATATCTTTAATACTGAAAATAATAAAAACAAGAATGTGTATTTTGTGGATTTTTTTTTTTTGAAGTTTTAGGTTATCAAATGTAAATCTTTTGTTGATGTTGGTTCCTTTAAATTAATATTTAAATATATCAATAAAAATAGATAAGACGACAATATAATTTAAATTTTTAATAATTATATAATTTTTAAAGAAAAATTTATCATTACCCACTATAATTATATGCTTTTTTAACTCAGTTGTTCCTTAATAGATTAAAATACTCCAAAATTCTTCTGAGTGTCGTTAATTTTAACAAATTCTTTTATTGTTTTACTTTATAGATCTGAATTTCGACCCAAATGTAACGAATCTGAATCAAAATCTAATAATAATTAAAAAGGTATTACTAAGATTCAAAAATTAGAACGCAGGGGTTCTACTACGAGGCTAAACTTATATTTAAGAACATATTTTTTTATAATTATATTTTATAAATCAATTCGGGTTTGTAAATTTATATTTAATTTTTTTAATATGATAAAATAATTTTTATTTTTATTTTTAGGCAAATATTTTACCAAATTATTATTAATTTAATGTTACAAAAATATATATATTTTCTCTTATTAATTTTTATTAATTAATTTAAGTTTATAAATTTATATTGTATTTTTTATTGTTACAAAATAATTATTATCTTAACTTTTATGCAATTTTTTCTACAAAATTATCATTAGTTTAATGTTACAAAAAATTTTATTTTTCCTGTTAATATTTATGATTTCGGTTTACAAATTAATATGTAAATAGAATAAAAATTTTATTTTTTAACTTTATATAAAAAAGTTATAAATTTCATGTTAGAAAATAGTTATTAGTTCAACTTTTATTCTATGTTTTACAAAAAAAATAATATTAGTTTAATGTTACAAAATCAACAAATATTAATTTCTCTATCCAAATTTTGTAATTCTTTTTAAACATGACTATAAAATATTTTAACAATATTCATTTAAGTTTAGAGTTGGTTAGAATATTTAACATATAATTCTAATATTTGAACACATTGTATATATAAATAGTGAAAAATGTACTCATAAGATGTAATTTGACTTAAAGTTCGTTTGGGATTGTTATGGAAAGAGATAAAAGTGATTTTAAATAGTTAAAAGTCATTTTAGGTATTTCATAAAAGTTTTTAAAATCACTTTTGATAAAATCATACCATCCTATTACAAAATTTCAGAAGTAGAGGAAATTTTTTCAAAAATTTGATTTTCGAAAGTAATTTTATTTGTAAGTATAATACCAAATATATTCACTTAAAATCACAAAAATATAAAATTTACCCCATAAATAATTTTTAAACTTCAAGTTTTGAGAAATAAAATCATTATAACTATATTTTTTATTTTAAGTAAGCATATATTATATTATATTATTCACCTGTCATTCTATCAAGTTCATAAATAAAAGCGACGTTGTCGTCTATTTAAAGTATGGTATTTAGATATATCAAACAATGTCCTTATTTTTTATTTTGTCAAAATTCAGAGATTAATATGTTATTATTCTATATTTTTAACAATAAATTTATCAAACATAAAAAATATTTTTGAAATTTAAAATACTTTAATAAATAAAATTTACTAAACACTAAACTGATTCTTTTTAAAGGTAATTATTTTCTATAGTAGAAAAGAAGCATATTATTTCAAAATCCTCAGCAATTACAAGCTAACCCTTAGTGCAAATATTTGTAGTTTAGGTTAAACTATTTGGTTGGGCTAGGGAAAATTCTATTAAGTTTGATAGAGAAATTTGAGGTTAAGGAGGGTTTAGTGGTATTTCAATTTCTGAAAGAGGACAAATGAGTTAAGTGAGTTTCTAATAGGAGTTAATGATAATTTTTCTTTGATATAAACATTATAAAAGAGTTTATAAGTTTATAATTTAAGTAGATAATATAAATGTTATAAATTAAAACTGTATAAAAATAACATTCAAGATTATCAAAAAAATTATTTTTGCGTTTAATTTGAATATAATTAAGTTGAAAAAATATTTTTCTTTTTCATTTTGTAATCGTAAGCTACATTTGTGAATACTTTTAGGAATATGCACAAACTTTAGTTCACATTTTCACTGTGCGCACCTAGCTTGCATTCGTAGAAAACCACCTTGAGCACTTGATTGCTAGATTATGAGCTACTACACTTTTGTAATTCCTCCCCTCATGGCCGTAAAACCAAGTGTTATTGCATCTTAAGTTTTAATAGTTTGGTAGACCAAACCCTTGTTTTTAAATGCACTTTAGTCTCATCTTTGAGTAGCCTTTTAATAATCTCACACTGGTCATCTAGTTTTGTCAGATGTTTTCTTCTAACTTATCCTTTTGGCATCTTGGATAATTTTTGATATCCCACTTGATGTCGTTTTTTTAACTCTATGAGTGCTTCCACAATGTTATCTTTCACTGACCCTCAAATGACTGGCTAGATACATTTTTTTCAATGCTCCTGTAAATTCTCAAATGTGGGGGATATATGACCTATTATCACTATGTGCATATATTTATAGTCATATTGCTACTTATTCTCGACAAGAAATTTGATACAATAGTAAATTCTAATTCATCAACAGTAGCCTTAATATTCCCTTTTTTAGGGGTGAGTTTGACAGTGCTAATAAGAATTTCATAAGTACTAATTAGCACTTGTAAAGTATTAAATCATGTGTTTGGTAGATTTTGATAAAAATGTTTATTGAAATTTTTTTAGCACTTGAAGTAAGTATTTGGTTAGCAAAAATTTGGTGCTTTCTCAAATTAGTACTTTAAGTGCTTAAAAGAGTAGCACTTATATAGTTAATTAAAATTTTATATATTTTTTTAAAATATCCCTAAACAAATTTGAAAATTATATTTGTCAAATATTTATATTTTTAGATTAAATAGATTTTAATTTAGATGATTGTATATGTGAATATATGATGGATTATATTAGATGTTTGAAGATATATTATTTGTTATATTTTTCTTTCTAGATGAATAAATTATTGAATTAATATATTATTTGTGTTCATAATATTTATAATTTTATTTATAATTTAATATTTAGTAGATAATTAATATTATTAAAATTGTAGTAATTTTTATAATAAAAATATTTATTTTTATTTTTTAGATTATTGAAGTTATAGTTATTTTCGTAATAAATTTTTATTCAAATTTTAAAATATTATAAAACAAAAATGTTATATATATTATTTTTTTATTAAAAATATCTCTATATGGATATATTACTTATTTTAATAAATGTCTATTTTAGTAATTTGTTAATACAAAAGTACTTTTTTAATTATACCTCCAAATACTTAATTTGGCACCAATAAGTACTTTTAGAGATCATCAACAAACGCGTAAATACTTTTTTAAAAACTGCTAAAAGAAAAAATTTTAAAAAATATAAGCACTAATTATATTAGTATTTATTTTTTAACACTACCAAACTGACCATTATTCTCACTTTTATATTAGAACTATTATATAATACCCATTTTTAGTTACGAAATTTTTGTTGCACTTTTCAACACATGCTTGTTGTTTTATTAACTTATAAAAGCTTTTTTCATAAATTATTAGTATTACCTTGGTTTGTACTATAAACACTACATAACTTTTTCTAGAATTATGTGAAGACTTATTTGTGAGTGCTTGATGCTCTCTACACCTTTTGCTTACACTTATGCTTCGATAATCCTCCTGGTTCAAAAAATACCTTTTAGTAAATATTTTGCATTTGAGGCTTTGCACTAGGTCTTTATTTGTGGTGATGATTCATTGTATGGATTTTTGATGTATTAAAGGGTTCTGACAAAAGTTCACTTATAGATTATTCTCGCATGATTGTATTAGAAACTCCTTTTGTACAATCCTATTTGACCTCAATATGCATACCATATATTATTCATATGATTTCTTCTTGACCTTGACATTTGACCCTGATTGTTTCACTATACATATTGGAGTGATGGTATTAATATTTCATAGTGAAAAATCTCATAATGCTCCATCCTTTATCTGTTTGTTGCTATGATAAACACTTTTCATAACTAAGTTATCATATATACCCTACTTTGCAAAAAGAAATTTAGAACCAAGATGAGATTACAATCTATAAGGGCAATTACCATATATATTGTTAATTTTTGCCAAGCTTTAACTTATAAGACACTTTCAATTACTCATTTGATGCTTATCTCTATTAAACTAGTGCCATGTACAACTTCTAACACCCTCTAAATTTATACTCCTAAAAAGTGCACTTATTTTATCACCGAAAAGTTGTTTATAAATTCTATATCTAGCAATGGCCTTACTACTTTTATACTGATATGCATAAGATATTGTATAGCAGGTCACGTAAACATTATTACATACTAGCACATCGCATCCTATTGTAACAGATTTAGTTTACATACTTTCCATTCTTACTTTACCCTTCAAAGAATTTTATTCCATTATTAAGGTTGAGCATTAAATGCTTTGGGTAATTCTCTACTCAATGTGATATATCGTAAAAGCAAAACCCTAAACTCTTATTTTCTTAGAAAGTCTATAACTTGATCTTGTTGCATTCACTTTCTTTTTTTTCTTCCACCATCATTTATTGAATGTCTCAATTTATATTGTTTCCTTGAAATGACTTATTTAGCTTGAGTGAAAAAGTAGCCCAAACTAAAAGTCCACCAAAACTTTTACTCTTATTATTTTAGTAAGTCTTTGATCGATAGTCAATGCAATTCTATCTTTAGCCCACGACTATGATTTTATAAAATTTTTTTGAACATAACCCATTTATTTGATATTCTTTAGCATTTCCTTAGCATACCACTTAATGTTGTTAAGTAAGAATTTCAACTCCTGTTTTCATGAGTCATATGTCCTATAATTGGACATTGACATAGACATTAGTTGTGAACCGAGTACGCCATTAAGCCTTTGTATATGCTCATAGATACATGTTGGTGATTGAAAATCTTTTCACATCTAGAACGTAGTAGCCTTGAAATAGTACTCCATATCATACAAAAAGTACTCAAACTTCTTAGTGTCTTATGTTATATGAAAATGTTTTGATTTTAGCACCTTGACTTTTAAAAGCCAAAGCCCATAATTCAAAGAAGTGTTATTTATAACTCTCTTAAGCAATCTCATCTTGGCAATAAACTTTGTAATGCTTGTATTTAATGCCTTTAACAATGATGCCACAAATTTTATTACTCGAATTCAACTAGTTGTTAAAGTCTTGAGCAAACTTCTTAAGTTGCTATCTAAAATTTGATACCTCAATGTTATTAAACTCAACTTGTATTGTCAAATTGTTTGTGTTCGGTGAAATGACACTGATAGTATTTTCCAAATGCTTATAAGATTTTTTATTTTAAATTATCCCTATAGTATTGTGCTAAAACAAAGATGTGAAAAAAAGAAAATTCTGGATACTTTTGTGTATAAGATAACTTTATGATACATTAAATACTAACTTAGCTAGCAATTATTAACTTTCTAAATTAAAAGTTATATGTGTAAAGATATATTGGTAAAATATATTTTATGAAGACAATTACTTTTAATTTTGAGTTATGCTATCATATAATCGTTATATGGCACATCCATGAAAAGTGGGGACTCCTATAATTCATTAGCCACCAATATTCAATTTGATTGTTTGATTATATTTTAAGTAATCTAATAATCCAAATGCAATGATTATGCCATACAGTCAATATATTATAGTTTTGTCCTTCAATTTTCTTATTATCTCAACAAAGAAAAATTATAATCCTTTATAGACTTACTCTTGTAGCATTGGCCTTACAATGAATAAATGCTTATGGATGTTTAAGTGGTCTTTTTATAAGCTCTTATTTATAGTTAAAAAAACTTTATCATTATGTGACACTTATCTCATATACAAGTTAGCACATTTATATTTAACAAGTAAAAAAGGGATAATTGAGTAAATTTAACTTTAACTCCCTCAAAATTGAGAACAATTTGTCATTTTTCTAATATTATAGACCAAGTCACCTTCT
This sequence comes from Melia azedarach, assembly GCA_028052125.1. Taxonomy (NCBI): domain Eukaryota; kingdom Viridiplantae; phylum Streptophyta; class Magnoliopsida; order Sapindales; family Meliaceae; genus Melia; species Melia azedarach. Next base: position 6,847,098 of record CM051401.1, on the reverse strand, counting down.
ACTAGGTTACAATTGGAATTCTTTTTTTCGACTATAGTTACATTATGTGCATTTATTTAAATTCCCTTATTACATAAAACTATTTGCAACTGTGTTGAGAATTTGCTCTACATAGCCTATAATTGTGATCTTGTATTTACATACATTCTCTATAATGTGCTTGTACACCCTTATGCATATTTACACTACACACTCTTTAACCTACATATATAAAGATCGCCTTACTTGAGTGTCTTAAAGCTTCTTGATAATGTGCTATTAACTCTTATAATACTTTTGCTCAGTACAAGCTTAAATGTAAACTCTAGCTCAGCTTAAGTTTTAAAAGTTTAAAAACTTCTCCACTAAATCCTTTGCTTCTTTTAAGTCCCAAATCAATAAAATTCCCCAATTCTTAATTATTATAATCCTTGCATTCACCTTATAAGAGTCCAATTTAAACTTCTAAAAAAATATTTTTAGGATTTATTTTCATTACCATTCTTGCCACAATATTGCACTAGACATAATTGACAAAATGTTTTTGTCAAGTTTCGAGAGATTTGAAAATCATACCTATAGAACATCAAATGTATATTCCCTATTGTTATTTAATGTTGGTCTTATCCATTTTATTGATGGTAAACTTAAATGTATGTTAAATTCATGATGTAGAACCTAGAGTATACTGCTGTAATATTGTTGTTAGGTTGGTTTTTTCGTTTGATTTATTTCATTTGTTATATTTATTTTTTTTCCGTTGCATTTTAGGGACATGTGTTAGGCCTTTTGTTTTGTTTTGTTATTTGAACAATCTATATGCAGATTTGTTTTAGATATTTCTAGTTCTTAGCTCATATTTGCTCTGGTTTTATGAATGGTTGAATGAAAGTTCTTGAAATTTTTCAATCATACCGATTGGCTTAAAAATATTTCCTGAAATATTGTGGACTTCTACATCATTTTGGTATCAAAGCCAAGGTTCTTCCCTTGATTCTTTAATGGTTGGAACTGGTGGGGAAGATGATTGGGTCTACAACAACGACCGAGATTCGAAGGCTCTCTGGGACATTGACTGGTAGAGACTAGGCGTGATGGTCACTGTGGTAAATGAGATCTGCGTCATACTTTGGTTGGTGAAATTGGCAAGTCTTACCATCGTTGAAGTATTGTTGGTGCTAGGTCGAAATATTTTAAACCTAAAGAAGAAATACCCAGACAACGATATCCACGACAAGATGAATCATGGATGGAGTTGGACTTGGCGAAATGGTTTCATAACTACGAGGATAGAGATGGACCATTCCAAAGGCCTTTAAATAGGTAGTTCTCCTTTGGGTAATAGTATATTTAAGTTGAAAATAAAATTACTTTAATTTGATGGCACTTACACATAGAAGATTTTCTGATTAGCTTGATGCAGTTGAAGATTATTTTGAAGGTATGAACCTACTTAAAAACCTGAATGTAAATTAGTGGCTTATAAATTAAAAGAAGGTGCTCATACTTGGTGGAAACAGCTCCAAGATGTTAGAGGGTAAAACCCAAATTTCTTCATCGTCGAGAATGAAACAACTTATGACCACTATATTCTTGCCCCATAACTATTTGAAGAAATTACTGCTGCAATTTATTAATTGCAAACAAAATGGATAAAGTGTCCATGAGTATACGGTTGAGTTTTACCATTTGAAGTCTCACACAACAGTTCTTGAGTGCCAAGAGTTGTAGTTGACAAGGTATATTAGCAGTTTGGGTAAGAAAATCTAAGAAAAATTAGACATAACACCTATGTGGAGTTTGAGTAAAGCTGTTAACGTAGCATATACAACTAAGGTAAATCTAAAACATCACACTGCAAAATTTGCTACACCCAAAAAATTGTTCAATAGTAGGTTTACTGAAGGTCATATGAGCTCCATTCAATTTAAGAAGTTGTCAAGGGAGATCTTAACCAACCCAAAATCACTCTAGCTCTCAATCCTTAACCTTGATCTATCGGAGGGAAATAGTTTAGATGTGGAAGTTGGAACATCGCTTTAACAATTGCCAATAACGGGAACAAACTAATATGGCAGATAAATAAGGTTAAGACCATGAAAATACAACAATTATAAGAGTGAAGAAGTTGAAGAGATTATGGGTGATGACGGTAACCCATTGGTTTATATTGTTGAGTGTTTGTTACTTAATGAACCTAGTGCCACTTAACGTTATTCGATTTTTTGCACCCGCTGCACTATTAGTAAATGTATTTGTGAAGTAATTGTTGATAACGACTCGAGTAAAAATCTCACTTCTACAGCGACCGTCAAGGCCTTTGAGTTAGTCACCGAGAAAAACGGGGCTCTGAGATTAAAGTTTCTAAGGTATGCAAGGTGTCATTTTATATTAGAAAAACTTATGCGGATAAGATTACTTGTGATGTGGTTGATATGAATGCATGCCATTTGTTACTTTGGCGTCCATGGTAATTTGAAAAGGATGTGCTTCACAAAGGTAAGGACAATACTTATTCATTCATGTGGAATGGCAAGAAAGTAGTGTTACTGCCTAATTTTTACAAGAATAACAAGTAAATTAAGGGTATAGTCGATAAATCAGTGTTTGTTATAGTTTATGGTCCGCAAATTCAAAAAGATGCTAGAGCGTTAAAGAGAATTTTCACTCTTTTCTTCAAAGAATGCAACCTTGAGCACTAAGCTTTACACCTTTCTACTACTGCCAGCAAGCTCTCAAAGGAGTTTGACGATCTTTCTTCATTTGATTTGCCAAATGAACCACCTTTGATGCAAGATATACAACATAAGATTGACATAATTATGAGGACTAGCCTCTCAAACTTTCAACTCTATCGGTTGAGCTCTAAAGAGTATGAAATACTTCAAGGCATTATAGACGAGTTGGTTGCCAAATAATTGATTTCTCTCAGTTTTAGTTTGTGTATGGAGTTGGTGCTTTTGGTTCCCAAAAAGGATGGAAGTTAGCGGATGTGCATCGATAGTAAGGCGATCAACAAAATTACTATTAAATATCGCTTACTAATTCCAAGATTAAAAGATATACTAGATCATCTCGAAGAAGTCGAGGTGTTCTTTAAGCTTGATCTCTAGAGTAGTTATCACCAAATTCACATTCGCCCTAGTGATAAATGAAAAATAAGTTTCAAGACAAATGAAAGATTGTATAAATGGTTTGTTCTTCCTTTTAGGTTGTGTAATGCGTCTAACACTTTCATGCGTTTGATGAATATGGTTCTTAAACCTTTAATTAACAAGTTTTTTGTCATTTATTTTGACGATATTATTATGTTTAGCAAGTCCTTTGATGATCATTTATCACATCTCCGAATTATTTTTCAACCGCTACGCAATCACAAATTGTTCTTGAATCTTAAGAAGTGTATTTTCTTCTCACCCAAGCTGTTGTTTTTAGGCTTTGTTATCAGTGCTGATGGTATTCAAGTGGATGAAAAGAAGGCTACTACCATTAAAGATTGGCCTTTGCCAACCAACGTGTTGAAACTACAGAGTTTCCTTAGCATTGGTTCTTTCTATGGCTATTTTATCCATGAGCTTAATATGATTATCACTCCTTGAATAGATAATTTGAATAAGGGTCATTTTCTTTGGTTTGCTCCACAAATATCAGATTTCAAGGAAATTAAAAACAAGTTGACTTTCGCACCTGTGTGTGCCTTACTCAATTTTAACAAGCTTTTTGAAGTTGAGACCGATGTGCCTATGTAAGGTATTGAGGTTGTGCTTAGTCAAGAGGGAAAACCCATTGAATTTTTCCTCGAGAAGCTTTTCGAAGCTAGATAAAAATAGTCTATCTACGAGCAAGAATTTTACACCATTATCTGTGCTCTTCACCAATTGGTCCAAAAGGAGTTCTTGTTGCAATGTGATCATCGAACCTTGCAATTTACAAAAGAAGATTGGCTAGATGTATGTCTGTTGGTTCTTATTTCTTTAGAATTTTACCTTTTTCATCCATCACAAAGTGTATAAAAGTAATAAGGTTGCTAATGTTCTTAGTATGAAGTCTTTTTTGCTGGTTGTTTTGCATATTGAGCCTGTTAGTATTGATTATGTCAAGACAACCTACGATGAAGATATGGACTTTGGAACCACTTCGTTATTGCACAACTACATGAGGATGTTTGTATACATTTAGAACTTGCCAACGCCAAATACAAAGCTAATGTTAATTTGCACCGCTGTCTTCAGATTTTTAAAGAAAGCGACTTGGAGATGGTTTTCCTCTGTAAAGAATGGTTCCCTGTTGAAACTTACAACAAACTGTAGCCACAAAAAATTGACCTTCTACTTTGTGGATTTTTTCTACATTCAATATATCCATATCACCCACCTAATGCTACACCTACAAATTCTGCATAACTCGTGGACGAGTTTTCTGTGGGGTGGGATGGACTGATGTAGAACCTAGAGTATACTGTTGTAGTTGTCAAAGATATTGGGAATAATGAAATTGTATTTCTCCCTTTTACAATACAAACAACCCTGCCTTTATAGGCAAGAACAATTCGGGAAAGAATCAAGATGAATACAACAATGAGCCTTGAATTAAGAAGCTAATCAAAACAACCTATAATTAGAATGCCAATTAAATTAGCCTATAAACAGAACAAAATCAGAAACTTATACTTTCCTAATTTAACTCCTAAATTACTCCTAAAACCTTGCACTTATATCTTCCAACACTCCCCCTCAAGCTGGGAGATAGATATTTTCCATTCCCAGCTTGCTACTAATTTTCTGAAACGCATGACTAGCTAATCCTTTTGTTAACACATTTGCTAGTTGTCCTTCTGTTGAGACATATGGCGTACAAATCAGTCCACTATCCAGTTTTTCTTTTATAAAGTAACGATCAACATCTACATGCTTGGTACGTTCATGTTGCACCGGATTATGTGCAATATTGATGGCTGACTTGTTATCACAATACAACTTCATCGGCTTCTCCACCAAAACCTTAAGATCTTTCAAAATTATCTCCAGCCATAATAACTCACAAACTCCTAAAGCCATGGCACGAAATTCAGCTTCTGCACTTGATCTTGCAACTACTGGCTGCTTTTTACTTTTCCATGTAACCAGGTTCCCACCAAGAAAGGCACAATAACCTGAGGTTGACCTCCTATCTGAAACTGATCCAGCATAATCTGAATCTGTATACACTTCCAAGCTCATATTTGATCCTTTCTTGAACAGTAAATCCCGGCCTGGACTCGACTTTAGGTATTGTAAGATTCTATACACAGTCTGGAGGTGAATTTCTTTCGGATTATGCATGAATCGACTCACTATGCTAACTGCATAGGCTATATCTGGTCTGGTATGAGACAAATAGATTAATCTTCAAACAAGTCTCTGATACATTCCTCTATCCACTGGTATGTCATCCGTTGCCTCTCCGAGCTTGTGATTCAGCTCAATAGGTGTCTCAACTGGTCTACAACCTGTCTTTCCTGTTTCTTTTAGTAAGTCAATCACATACATTTGTTGTGAGATAAAGATTCCTCTCTTTGAATGAGCCACTTCAATTCCTAAGAAGTATTTTAGCTTGCCAAGATCTTTTATTTCGAATTCTTTAGCCAACCTTGCTTTGAGCACTTCTTTTTCTGTTTGATCATTGCCAGTAACAATGATGTCGTCCACATATACAATCAGTGCTGTGACTCCCCCTTGAAGCAGAGTGTTTTATGAACAAAGTATGATCACCTTGGCTTTGTTTGTAATCCATAGCTAACATTACTCTTGCAAACCTGCCAAACCAAGCTCTAGGAGACTGCTTTAACCCATATAATGCCTTTCTTAATTTGCACACCAAATTTTTCTGACTAACACCAAATCCTGGTGGGACTTCCATATAAATTTCTTCTTCAAGATCTCCATGTAAGAATGCATTCTTAACATCAAATTGTTGCAAAGTCCAATCAAAATTAGCAGCTAGAGACAGTAAAATTCTCACCGTATTCATCTTTGCCACTGGGGCAAAAGGTCTCCTGGTAGTCAACACCGAACGTTTGAGTGTAACCCTTTGCTACTAGTCTCGCTTTATACCGCTCAAGAGACCCATCTGCATTGTATTTTATTGAGAACACCCATTTGCATCCCACTGGCCTTTTTCCTTTTGGTAACTCAACCATTTCCCAAGTTTTGTTTTTCTCAAGCGCATCCATTTCGACTTTCATAGCTTGCTTCCACTCCTTAATGCTTAGTGCCTCAGATATTGTCTTAGGAATGGCTATTGAATTCAGGTGAGTGAGGAAGTTTTTATGTGAGGGAGATATTCTTTCAAAAGAGACAAAGTGTGAGAGTGGATGTTGTGTACATTGTCGGGTGCCTTTTCGAATTGCAATGGGTAAATCTAATTCACTTTTATCAATTACACAGTTAGAAATGTTTACCTGGGTGGTATCTTGGCTCTGTGTAGTTTCCTTCCCAAGCATAGGTTCCGACTCTTGGGCTTACTTTAAATCAGTCCTGTACTCATTCCTTCTCAAGTAGACTTGAAGTGGTTTAGTGATTGTTGTGTTGGTTGGCTGTCTTGGTAGAGTTTTAGAGGGCTGTTCCAGTTGTGACTGAGGCTCTTGAGGTATTGGAGTTACATTTTCATATGTGACAGAACCAGAACTAAGTGATGGAGGTGGCTGTTCTGGTACTTGAGGCTGGGACTGTGGGAATAATGAAATTGTATTTCTCCCTTTTACAATACAAACAACCCTGCCTTTATAGGCAAGAACAATCCGGGAAAGAATCAAGATGAATACAACAATGAGCCTTGAATTAGGAAGCTAATCAAAATAGCCTATAATTAGAATGCCAATTAAATTAGCCTATAAATAGAACAAAATCAGAAACTTATACTTTCCTAATTTAACTCCTAAATTACTCCTAAAACCTTGCACTTATATCTTCCAACAGTAGTATTGTCATTGGTGTTGTCATTTGGTTTATTTCATTTGTTGTATTTATTTATTTATTCTATTGCATATTAGGGACATGTGTGAGACCTTTTTTCTATTGTTTGTTGTATGAGTAATTTATATACAAATTTGCTCTAGATATTTCTAATTTGAGCTCATATTTATTCTCATTTTATGAATGGTTGAATAAAAGTTCCTGAGATTTTTCAACCACACCGATTGGCTCAAAAATATTTTTTCAAATATTGTCGACTTCTATGTCAATTCAAGAGTTCTAAATTTTTTGTAAACTTTCTCTCTAAATGTTGAACGGGTAAACTTTAAGAAAATATGTGAAAATATTCCTATATTTAATTTATATATTTCATTTGATTAATACTCTTAACTTTATATAATTTCTTACATCATTTATAAGCTATTAAAGCTATTAAAGTTAATACATTTTTAGTAGTCGATATTATATCTTACACATATGTATCAATATTACATTAATTACATATATTAAATTTAAGGGATAATGTGTTTTGTCCCCCTCACTTTAGAGAAGAATACTCCTTTAAATTTTTTGTCAATCCTAAATACCCTATTCACTTTAAAAAAATACTGAAATACCCTTCTAAAATATTATTTTAATACTATTTAAATTTAAATTAACTATTTTACCCTTAACTATTAAAAAATATATAAAATAATTTAATTTTTTTTATTTTTTTATAATAACCAATATAATTTTATTATAATATTTAAATTTAAAAGTTATAATAATTTTTTAATTCTTAATTTTTTCTTTAAATTTGTTATTAATTTTTTAATAATATTAATTATACATATTTTAAAATTGATCATTTTATTAAAATGGTAAATCTAAAAAATTATGTATAATTAATATTGTCAAAATTCATTGTCAATTTCTTACAACTAACTAAACTTTTTTTATAGCAAATTTTATTTTATAAAAATTTTATATTTAATGTTGTTAAAATTTACTTACGATTAATATTGTGAAAAATTGATAATTAAGAATTTGACAATATTTAATTATATATATATTTTTTAAGATATATTATTTCTTCAAAAGTGAAGAATGTATTTAGGACTAACTAAAAATTCAAGTGAATATTTCTCTTTTCTTAAAAAAATGACAGGTAAAAAATTTAATTTTAACTATTAAAAATATAAAAATATAAAAATTTAATAATTTATCAATAATATATAAAATGGTGCAAAGTTAACGGCCGCTTAATCTGTTGTCTTACTATAATATTGAGAATAGAGTTAAAATAATTTGATAATTTGAAGACTCAAAATATTGACAATCACCTAATACTTCACAAATAAAATTTTAATTTTAATTTAGTTGCAAGTTATTTTTGTCATTTCAAATAAAGCATAAAAAAACAATGATGTTCTAGTAGAAGGACCCACGCGTATTTTCTCGTGATCGAACGGTTCGGTTCCTACTGCCGTATAAAATACGACAACGTTTTTCGGCGCCACAAAACTTCGTGACGGAAATCCCAAGCCCAAACGCAAACCCATTTTATTTTCAAACACCAACTACGTCCCAAGGCTTCTTCAACGATTTTGTATCGTCTTCTTTCCTTCACTTTCCCCAGAAAATCCGTCGTTTTTCTAGAGAAAATTCAATGGGAAAATCCGGACTCCTTGATCTTGAAAAGCATTTTGCGTTTTACGGAGCATACCACAGCAACTCAATTAACATATTGATACATACCTTGTTTGTGTGGCCGATTTTCTTCACGTCCCTCATTCTTTTTTACTTTACACCTCCTGTGTATGATTTGTCGGATAAAGTTTCGTTTTTTCCATCTGGATTGTTCAGTCATGCCCTTGTTTTGAATTTCGGGTTCTTGTTTACTCTGATCTATGCTTTGTTTTATTTTTGTTTGGATAAGAAAGCTGGTTCTTTGGCTGCTTTGCTTTGTTTTTCTTGTTGGATTGGTGCCAGTTTGATCGCTAATAGGCTTGGCTTCTCTGTTGCTTGGAAGGTATTTTTTTTTTTTGGTTTATTTTCTAAATTTTTGTTTGACTCACTTATTATCTGTTTGGTTGGTGAGCATTTGTGGGAAAAGTGAAGAAATTGGGCTTCTTCATATTTAAAATTTTCATTTAATTTTGTATCAGTAGTTTCTTTGTCTTGTTGAAGAAATCAAAATACATTTTGACATATAGTATTACAGTATTTATGTCATATATTTCTCCTCATTCTCTGCGCAATAAATTCATGTTTCAATTTGTTTGTTTTGTAGGGTACAAAAATTTCATTATGTTTAATTTTCACTGTTTATATGTTCGAATATGAATATTTGTTCTTAATGAACTGAAATGTTGGGTGTCCTTCTGAAATGATGTTTCAGGTAAGCTAAACTATTTAGGTTGCGAATCTTATTTGGCAGTAAATTCTCTATGTTTTTTTTTTCATTCGTATATATTTAATGTTGAGCTGAAATGCTATAGGTTATGTAGATGGCAAGTAGAACAGGTGGCTCTAGTTTAGAGGTTTTGTGAATATAGATCAAAGGGATGTGGATGAATCCTCTTTTGTAAATCAGTGCCTTATTGCCTTCATGCATCATAGATTTAAGGCCATGTTTTTGAACGTCCCTTGAAAATACTCCATTCTAGTCGCTGTTTATCAAGAATTTCAAATTGTGAATAGGGCCATTAGAAGAAATTGCAGTTATTATAAGTGACAGTCTGTAACATCTTAAACTGAATAAGATTAGTTGCAGTGAAGCATTAGAAAAATTGCCAAATAAATTCCCAGTGCCCTCTCTCTCATCATAATTGCAGAATAGTTATTGTAATAAGGAGTGAAAAACCATTTTTCCTATTGTTTAATGATTAACCTGTTTCAGATATTACACTATCATTTCATGAAGCGATAAGTATTCAATAGACTCTATGCTTACATTTCTTGCTAGTAATAGCGAAGTTGGTAGAGTTTTTTCTTCCTCTATTGACATATAACTTGTAATATAACTGAATTCAGTAACAGTTGTTGGAATTTGCAATTGTGCATTTTGCTCTGTATTGATTGATATTAATGTGCCATTACTTTATCAGATCAGCGTCAACATTGATTTACTTTTACACACCTCTCTCTTTCTCTCCTCTTTTCTTTCCCTCAGAAAGATACAGATCCTTGATCTTATATCATTCATATGTTGTTACTTTGCATGTCTATTGTGATTAGATTATTCTATTTGTTCCAGAAGTCTCTACTCAAATTTTCATTATGACTGGATGGAGTTGGTAGGAAATTGTTAGAAGACAAATTTATTGTCCAGCTGTATGAATATTTTATTTTATTCGAACTTTTTAGAAACAACATAGAAGCATATTATCTGCAAGATGTAGTCGGTATTTATAACTGAGGAACCAACCAACCTGGATGTTTGGTTGTAAGAACAATTAGGGAGGTTTCTATTTAAGTTCCTACTGATGTTTCAGGGTATTAAAATATCCCATGCTTCTGTGCTGCTATTACCTTTTTGTTTCATAAGACTTTAAAGTTTTTCTGGAAGCACCCATCTCACCTGGAAAAGGGTGCTATCATTACATGTATTAGAGAATTGTGAAGTTTGGTTGCTGGACCTACTGGGGAGGCTTTTACTGGAATCTTATGCTCATGTGGAGGTCTTTATTCTAAATATAAACTCATGGTCTCTTATCCGTTTCACTAGGTTTAAATTGCTTTTAGTAGTTATGGATAGATAACTTGCAAAACTATGCCTATCCCTAGAGTTGGGCTTTAACCAGGGTAGAAGTCCCATTTCTGCATCTACAAGAACTGAAGTAAAATATGTTCATTAAGAAAAGAGAAGAATAAAACTTCATTAATTACATGAGGGAAGAAACACTTTGGACCTAGAATAACAATCAAACAAACAATTTTTTTGGGGTGGGGGGGTGATCGTTTAATTCACTTAGCACATGGAACATCACAATTTATTGTGTTCATTAGTTGAATTTTGTTCTTTTTATTGTCCATAGTCTGCATCCTTCTATTTGCTAGTTTGGTAAAGCTAACTTGGTGTCATATCTGACTCATTATGCCATGTACATGAATTCTTACCTTAATTTCTGGTAACCACTTTTAATAACATCTATACGATTTAGGTTGTACTGGTATCACAATTGTTATGTTGGACTGGACAGTTTCTTGGTCACGGTATCTTTGAGGTAAGCAATTCTGTAGGATTGAAGATGATGTACTGCATCTGCTTTCTCTTATTTCATACATCTCATAGAATTACTTTCTCATAGAAACGGGCACCAGCTCTTTTGGACAACCTCGTACAAGCCTTTTTGATGGCTCCTTTTTTCGTACTGCTTGAGGTAAGTTTCTCTTCAAGTCTCAGTTAATAAATAGTTATGGGTTCATAGATTAATTTAGTTCGGTACATAATTCACATGGTGCAGGTTCTCCAAACAGTATTTGGGTATGAACCATACCCAGGGTTTCAGGCAAGTGTTGAAGCAAAGATACAAGCTGAAATCAAGGAGTGGCAGGACAAGAAACAGAAGAAAATTTCTTAGCTCAGTTAGTTAACATATAAAAGATTGTCATGTCAAATTAGTGGGAATGTCTTTAACATATTTGTATAAAGTTTTCTGGACTCTTAAACCAGAGCACCATGGATCTATCCGCACTAGAAAACATGCATACACTAATCCATATTTGTTTTTCAAGCAATCAAAATAAAGTAAAATCATCTCAAAAAGTCTCAATATGAACCATCTCCTCACAATGAACTCAAGCTGCATTGGTTCTATATGAACCAACTCCTTACAATGAATTCAAGCTGCATTGGTTCTATCAATAGTTTTAGAACAAGTTTCAACTGATTCAAACTCTTAACCTTTTAGTAGGGGGAATGCCAATGAAGCTATTACCAGGTTCTGGTTTCTCAACTCCCTTGTTCTGCATTGATTTCCTCACTCTCAGTACTTCATTCCATTGTCCCACACTTGCATACATGTTTGCAAGAAGAACATAATCACTGCTATGATTTGGTTCCAACACAAAAAGATGTTTCCTCACCTTCTCTCCAAGTTGAACATTACCATGCAAGCGACAAGCAGCCAACAGAGTCCTCCATACAATGGCATTGCACTCCATCGGCATGCTCATTATCAGTTGATAAGCCTCTTCCACCAGCCCTGCTCGACCCAAAATATCAACCATACCTCCATAGTGCTTTACATTTGGTTTGATGTGGTAATCTTTAATCATCATATCAAAGTATCTTCTCCCTTCATCAACCATTCCTCCATGGCTACAAGCGCACAAAACTCCCAAGAAAGTAATATCGTTTGGTTTCTCAAAACTTTCTTGCAAAACTTTTTGGAAGAGTGCTAAAGCCTCATTGGCATGCCCATGTGCTGCAAGCCCAAGTATCATCGTGTTCCACGATATTATGTTCTTGGACTTCATATTATTGAACGTCTGGTATGCTTCTTCCACAGCTCCACACTTTGCATACATATCAATTAGTGAATTGTTAACCGATGTAATGTGGCGAATACTAGTTTTTCCAATGCAAGAGTGAACCCCTCTCCCAAAATCTAAAGAACCCAATGCAGAACAAGCCGAAAGGGTCGCTAGCAATGTGGCTTCATCGGGTTTTATGCCACTTCGCAACATTTTCAAGGACAAGTCAAGTGCTTCCTTGCTCTTGCCACAACAAATATGACAGTCTATGATGGTATTCCAAGCCACTAATTCTGGTTTAGTTATTTCCTCAAACAGTTGGGTAGCTTTTGCAACGTCCTTGACCATACCATACATGTGTATTAGAGAAGTCCTAACGAAAGTATGAGACTCCAGGCCATGTTTTACGGTGCTACAGTGCATCTGCTGTCCCAACACGAGTGATCCCAACTGCCCACAAGCCTTGAGCAAGAAGGAGAAAGTGAAATTATCAGCTAGAAAACCATTCTTTTGCATTCTCTTGTAGTACTCGAAAGATTTCAAAGGATTACCGTTCTTCCCATTGCAAAACCCTCTTATCATGGTATTCCAAAGAAACCCATCAGGGTTTTCAATATTTACAAAAACCGAGACCGCATAGCGCATATCTCCATGATCTGAAACTGCACAAAACACAATAATTTTGCCAATTACAAAGAGGGTTTGATGAAGCCCAGATTGAATGATATGAGCATGGAGTTGCATCACATCTTTCATGGTTGAACATTTCTTGAAAAGAAACATAAGGGTTTGTTCTTTTGAAGAGAGTTTACCATTTGTGGTTAGAGTAGTTAGATAACTGGAAGACAAAGTAGGGAGGATAGTGAACTTTGAGTTTGAGAAGGGTAAGTGAAGCTGTGGAAGTTTTCTTTTGTACAGAGGAATATAAATTTGTATGCTTGGTTTTAGGAGCCTATTCATGAGCACGAAGTAGTTGACATTCACAATGAGAACATACTGAACTTCTGAATTTTGATTTGTGATCGAGGAATATATAAAGACAAATTGGTATTGTGCCAAGGGCAATATACAAATCCAATGGACCTAGATGAAAAAAAATTGATGATCTTTGCTAATGCTAATGTAATCATGCCTGATGGGTTTGAAGTTTCTTATTTTTTTAATATTATAATATTACAATTTATTGAATTTTACAATAAAAAATCTCCTAGGGTTTAGCACATTTCCAAAATCTACTCATATTTAGAGTTCAGATAATACTGTATTCTACACCTCATAAAGCTTTTGATTGTTAAATAAGAGCGTATAATAAATCCTCTGAAAATATCAAGCATAATAAAAATATATGCATCCCAATTAAAACAAGGACAGGTTTATTTGTATTCTAAAATTTACTTTAAATATTTATATTTCAATAAAAAATTTAAGACAAAAATAATCACAGTAAAATTTATTATTAAAGATAATTTATCCTAAATAAATAAAATATCATTATTATTTACACTTATATAACATTTATTTAATATTGGAATTATTATCAAATTTCTCCCCTCAATTGTACTACTTAGATAAATAGTTTGGAGAATATATAAAAAAAATTTCTTTGACTGTTAGTCAAATAACTTCAAGTAACATATTTATTGAAATGTTCTCGATCTTTAAACTTTATAATAATTAATTATAAAAGTCATTTTTAGTCTAAAAAGTTTTGTCATTGGTGTAATACTCTTATAACTTGCAGTATTTTCAAAAATATTTTTATAAGTCTCAATTTATTATAAAATAATAATTATACCCTATATAATAATTATTATTATTTAAGAGTAACTAATAAATCTCTAAAATTGAACAAAATGTAATGTATTTATGTAAAATAACAATATCATTTTAATAATATATTAATAAAATAATTATATTGTAATTATTTGAAAGAAATTAGATAAAAATAAACTACACATTCGTAATTATTGAAAATTAAATAAAAATAAAAATAAATAAATAATATTTTAGATTTATAAATTTTATTTTATTTTAAAACATATGTGATAAATATTTATAATTATATTTTAATTTAGATAAAATATATGTATACATATTTCAAATGTAAATGAAATAATAAAAATAAATATCAATGAAATGTATAATAAATTGTATAAGAGTAAAATATAATATATTTATAAAAGATATGTTAATTAAATAAATAACAATATTATTTTAGTAATAATTAATAAAAGATTGTGTAAGAAAAATACTTAATAAATTTTTGAAATAGTATTGTTACTTATTTTTATTAAATAATATTATTTTATAATAAATTGATATTTTTAAAGGTATTTGTGAAATTATTATGACTTACAAGAATATTAGACCAAATCTTTTAAACTAAAATAACTTTATAATTAATTAAGTAACATGAAATTTAAAGACTGAGAGTATTTTAGTAAATATATTATTTAAAATTAGTTGACTAACAATTAATGAGAGATTTTTGATATATTTTTTAAATTTTTTATCTAGTTAATACAATCTCAAACTCTAAGAGAAGAATTTGATAATAACACTTTAATATTGAAATCCTAAACTTTTTATAATATTTTACTATTATTAACTTATGAAGGTAGAAATCTTAGGTTCGAGAATATTCAAATTGCAAAAAGTGTTTGAAATTGTTTACTCTTCAATAGTTTAAAATTTTTCGGTTATGAAGTGCTTATCAATTATACTTTGACTTTTTATTCATCCAAGGTGAATTTTGTCAATGATTATAAATTTTTTATTTGACAAATATAAAATAATTGGGTGCAATGAATATTTTAATGGATAGATAAATTGACATATACTCTAACTAATGAGAAAATAGATAGATAATCTCAAACGTGTTAAAAAGAATAAATACTTTTCAAATTTGGTAAATAGATTCAATCAGTTAACTTATTAGGTCATTAACACTTATATTCCTAAAATTCTATAGAAATAATAAATAAAATACATATTTTTCATTATAACAATTTATACTCTATTTTATTTTTGTACAATATACTAAGAATTAAATATTTTTTATATTTATTATTTCAATAAAAAATTTAATAAACAAAATTATTATTAAAAAAATTCTAAAATGAGTTATATCAAAATCATATACTTAAATATTTTTAACTTTTTCTTTTACTTTTTAGTAATAATTTGATAAAAAATTTAAATGAATCTTTTTTAACATTTTATTTTTATATATCATATATCTATTTAAAAATTATATTAAATTTATTATATTTTCTTAAGAAAAATTATGAAAATATAAATAAAAATATAATTAAGAAGAGAATTTCGATTATTTTTATTTGCAATATATATGTGTATATCACATGTATTTATTTTTTATTTTTTATTTATATTTTTATAATTTTTCTTAAGAAAATATAATGAATTTAATACAATTTTTATTATATATTATATAAAATAAAATTTTAAAAAATATTTCATTTAATATTTTTTTGATAATTAGATATTAAATTATTACTAAGAAAATAAAAGAAGAGGGTTAAAAATTATTTAGAACGTGAGTTTGATCTAACTTATTGTTAAAATTTTATAATATTTCTAAATTTTTATTGAAAGGATAAATTAAAAATTTTATTTAATTCTTAGTATATTACAAAAAATATTAAAATATAAACTAAATTATTATAATTAAAAAAAGTATATTATAAAAAATATTAAAATAAGGACTAAATTAATATTATTGAAATGAATGTATCTTACTTGTTATTTTATAGAAGTTTAAGGATACAAATGAATGTATCTTACTTGTCATATTATCCGTAAATTCGTCTAATAACAAATAATATATATTAATAATATTTGATGATTCTATTAGATTGTTTTGCTTAATTTTTTTTTAAACATATCATGGTTCAACTATTCCTTCTTAGACAATACAATATACAATATAATAACATTATTTTTAAATATTATTTGAATGGATTTTAGCAATATAATCCTCATGGGGGAATTTAACTTGCATAGATTCAAGAATATTCTTATCCTTATAGAAGTTGATTGCAACTTCCTACCTTAGTTTATAATTTTTTGATAATAAGTTAAAGGAGTAGTTAAAGTCAAGTCGTACGCAAGAATGTAAATGAATTATGTTACATTTGTCCATATGCATCGTTATTCATTTTATAGGGATTGGTTAATTCAAGGGTTTATCCAATCTTTATTTTTATCCTTAGACAAAGTTTTCTCGTCCATGTCTACTCACGAGGGATTTAACCCGACCCAATTCAACCTAATTTATAAAGTTAATTAACAATTTATTTTAAAATGACATCAGTATATATATCATTCTTCAATATCGACAAATTTAAAAAAGGGTTATTTTTATAATTATAATTAATATCAAAATTTCAATTTATCGATACTAAATTAAAAATGTATTGAAAATAAAAAATTGAGATAATTGCAAGTTTGACACCAAACTTATAGGGAGGTAAGCGCCTATTTGTATACAATTATTTTAATATCATGTTTGATAATTATTTAAATCGATTGCATAGGAATATATATATACTACAAAAAAAATTTATATCCATATTCTACCTATATCCTTCGTAGATATTTTATTTAATATTTATATCTTCTTAAATAAGTATTTATCAATATTTATATCTTAACAGATATTTGTAAGATATATCCATATTCTAATAAAAAACAGTAAACTTAATTTTTTTTTAATTGTAGTTTAATTTTTAATGCTTTACAAATTAATATACGATGTTAATAAATTAAATTAAAATTAAAATAATCTTATTATCTAGTCCATCCCATAATTATTTTATTATTGTTATACGATAGAATATTAAAATTAATTATACAAATATGATAACAACAGTTATCATATCTCTAATTATAATTAAATTAACCAAAATAACAAAAAATATTCTAACTTACCTAAAAGTAACAACGCACTAATGACTTTAGACAATGCATCAATTTCTTATTGAACGTACATTTTTTTTCATGAAACTGTAACTAGACAACAGTATTGTGAAATAACAAAACTATCTCTTTTCTTCTTTTCAATTACTCGAAGAGCAAGAAATTGATAATCGACTCCTCCATATATAATTTGAAGATTCCACATAACTCTGATTAATGAATGAAGAATCAAATAATCGAAATAGAGACTAGAGATTTGAATTAAATCTAAATAATGTGACATAATTGAAATATCTCAACTTTTTACCTACACATATTACAACTCAATTGGTTCAATTACTTGAATTAAATCATCTAAGTTTTCACCTAATTTTAAAATTTTTAAAAACATATTTATCTAATTAGGTTGCAAGTTTACAAATTATTTTAAACAAATAATATACAAACAACTTATTTCAAATTGGCAGATCATAAATATTTTTTTAGTATAGAATCTCTAAATAGAAGTTTAGAGAAAATTGATTAAAAAAAACATAATATTTACTCATATAATTATATATCTCAAAAACAGATGATATATTATAAATTAATTAAATTAATCAAAACTTTTTTGGACATTAGAATATATATTAATATTATAAAATGGCATGATAATATATTGATCATTGCATAAAGCACTATACGTACCAAATAACATAATAATAAATTAATTAATAATAATAAATAATAGTATTTAAAGTTGCTTATAATAAATATTTTATATTATGTTCAAAATGACGTCGATCTGAAAACTTAATTAAAAAACGGTAAAACAGATATCCTATGCGGATATTTATAGTATATTTTAAAATATCCATACTCTATCCATATTCTATACGAATATTACATCCTATTAGAGGTGTTCAGAATCTAATTCGATTCAATTCATTCACTCAATCCGAACTATTTTAAGTGGATCAGGTTAGATTTAAAAATCTAAATCGGTTGGATTGTAGATTCATACTGTTAATCTATTATAATCCGATCAAATCCTCTAAAAATAATAAATAATATTTTAAATAAAATATTATTTTATTATTCACTAATTTATACTATTGATTTAATTATTTAAAATTAATAATTAAAAAGTTTTACACTATTTAGAAAATTAATTAATTATTAGGCTAGTTCGCGAGCTTGATAGGTCATATTAGACTCCCTTTTTAAAAGCGAGTTTTGGACGGCTCAGCATGATTACTGTATGTGCTTATATCAACCCGACACATAAATCCATATAGACTCAATTTTCATGGACCGTGCCAACTCATACAACCCATTTGTTATTACTAAATTTAATGAAAATATAAACATATAAATACTCAACTAGACTTTTTGTCTTTATTCTTTTTTTTTATTTCTCAATTTATTTTTTGGTTTATTTTTCAAACAATTGATATTTTTTATTTACAATATACTTACTTTTTGGTTAAAATAAGATTCAATAGCAATATTGTGTGAAAAATTATAAGTTTTTATTATATATTCTTTTAAACTTACTGTGATTATTTTTTATGTAACGTTAAAGAATAATTTTTTTTAAAAAGAATTATAATTATTTACATATTTATTTATTTATTTATTTTGAATGATTATATTTGTTTGGAAGTTTAGATAAATCATATACTATTTTCTCTTTTCGTTAATGAAACATAATCAACATTAAAATTAAATATTTTTAGTTTATTTGTGTCGGGTTGGATTGGATTAGGTTTGAGAATCTTTTAATGAATCGAATTAGATTGGATTTTAGCATACGGTGGATCAGGTTGGATTGAAAAAATTCAAATCTATCAAATGATGGACCAAATATAGATTTAGGCAAATTCACTAAATCCGATCCTTTGAACAGTCCTACACCTAATTACCATATCCTATTCATATCTTATTTTATAATATCTATATTTTATCCATCAAAATAAGATATGATACAAACGGATACATCATTATGTTTTTTTTTACTATACTTGACATGTAACTATCACAGGTCAATTTGGTACCAAATAATCTTTTGAGGATAACAAATATATATTTTTGTATTATATTATTATTTAATATTTTTTTTTAAAAATGACAATTGGACCTTTATTTTTAAAAATAAATGTCAAGTAATCATTCAAAACAAAAATATTTGGCAATAAAACTCCCTCCGTTATAATTTTTGTCACTATCATGTTTTAATTGGCTTTGATAAAATGACATAAATACCTTGTTGACTTATGAATAAATTTATATAAATATTCCTAATTTTTAATTTGTTTTTAAAAAATTATAAAGTATATATATATATAAACACAATATACAAAAAATAAAAAATAATTAATATAGTTTAAAAATAGAAAGAATTAAAATTAAATTAAATTTAAATTAACAAATTGATATGAACATTTATAATTTTTTAAAAATAAATTATAAAATATAAAGAGATAAATATGCATCAAAATGATCAATTTTCCTCAAATTATCAGTAACAACATACCCTAATTCCTTTCTTCCATCAAAATCACAAAATTTATAATTCTTAGTCTCTTCTAAATTCAAAGGCCACCAACTACCACTTTTTTACCCTTATATTAAGAAAAATGAAGAAAAAGAAGAAATCAAACACACCAACTACCAATTTTTCACCTATGTATTAAAATAATGAAGAAAATGAAGAAATAAAAGAAGAAGAAGAAGAAATCAATCACCATCTAACTACCAAAGTTTTACCCATTTTTTAAAATAAGAAAAAGAATAAGAAGAAGAAGAAGAAGAGGAAGAAGAACCACAACAACAACAAGAAAAATCTTGAAAGAAAAGTAAAAAAGAAAGAGGAAGAAGTTAGGACTTTTTTTATTAAATATAATTTATTTTTTATATTTATTGTTAAATCACAATGACCATTTTATTCTCAAATAAAAAATAATGATAATTTTAATTTCAATTAATTTACAATTATTATTATACGTTTTCATAATACTAGTGAAGAAAAATTATAACAAAGGAGTTTCACTGATAAATATTTTTTATTTTAGGTAATTACTTAACATTTATTTTTAAGACAGGAATCCAATTGTCATTCTCTTTATTTTTTATTAATAATTAAATGCATCATTAGCTGGTCATCACCTACAACATTTGCCATTTATTAATGCTAATTGTTGTAAATAGTTCAAGTGTCACAAATTCTTTTCTATAATGCAATGTCTTGTAATGCACTAAGTACTAACTTAGCCATTGGGCTTCTCAAATTTGTAACTTTATCAACTCTAATAAACCTATTGTGTGCTAAAGAAAGAAATACATAATTGAGCAAGATTATACATATATACTATTTACGAAGGTCCCAACCTGCAACTTTTCTTTATTCTATCAAATGAAAGAATACAATGTTTAATGTTGTTGATGCTAGAATTTTACTCGACCGCACCAGGTTCGAAGATAGGCTTAAGTGTTCGACGTGGGTAGCAAGGCCACACCAAATCTTTGTTTCAAGGTAGTTGGTCAACATGGTTCGAAGTTGGGCCGAGGCTAGGTTGATTGGGAATCTTCTAAAATGGTGAATTAATATCGCCCGTTAGCCACGGAACCACTCCACTCTATCTCTTCAACCTCTAATCAGTCTCGAAACCTGAATTTTGCCAAAACGCTCCACAAACCTCTTGCAAAACAAAAAATAGGTTAGATGAAAGTCGTCTTTCAGAGACCCTTTTTCGATGTTTAAATCAGTTTCAATCGGAAAGTAAGTTTTGAGGTCCTGAATTTTGTCACTCTTTTGTATGTAAAAATGAGACATAATGAGATAAAAGAGGTCGAGAGAGGTTGATCAAGGTCAAAGCTCTTCAACTTTTAGAGAAAATAACTCAGGAGAGGTGTTTGTGGAAAGCTAGTGGAGCATTCACGGAGGTCAAAACAGTCTTGGAGAATCTTTCTGGAAAGTGAACATGAGGGAGAGCTTACTTATGAGAATGGGTTTTTTCTTTCTTGGGGTGAAAGCAAGAGATGGCCATTTACCTTAAATTTAGATAAAAACGTGTTTTTATATGAAGACAAGGCTAGACGCTGATTTGTTGATTCATGTTACCTTACCTTGGCTTAACCTGTGCACATGGAGCTTGCTGATTCGACTTAGGTGGTGCCACTTGGCATGCAGGGATTAGTCATTCCAATACCCAGTGCCATGTGGTTTGGTATTACTAGGTTAGGAGATTTGGTGATCCTCATTTTTTCAGGTGGCATGATTACTTTTAGCCTTGAACTTGGGTGTGGTCCCCCCCTCTGCTACCTAGTATTTGGCCTGACCAACATGCTCCCTGGCTGATTCAAACATTGTTCCCTTTCACTTTTTGACAGTCATTTGCAACATAGTTATGGGTGTAAGAGGAGACTTAGTTCGCACTAACCTGGTCCTGGATGTACCTGGTTGCCTAATCATTGGCTTACCTAGGTGTAACATTTAGCGTCAAGTTGTTTGGAGCATATTAATTCGTATCTCAAGGCATAAATAGAGAATTGAAGGCACTTTCATCCCCTTTTCATGTGTCGTGATATATGACCACGTCTTTTCTACGTGCCACGGTATATAATTGTATTTTTCACATGTGCTGCAGTATATAGTCACAAGTACCATGATATGTAGTTGCATGAATGTTTCCACCTATGCCACGGTATATAGTCACGTGGTACGTTATTAATACATAACGAATATCTTAGTGACATAGACTGGAGAGTCCAGCCCAAGGTGGGTCTTACCCAGTCGCTCTCGACGTCGAAACACATTAAGGAGCATAGCTCAAGGTGGGTCTTATCTAGTTACTTTTGACTTGGTGATTCGTTTGCCTTACATAAAGGTAGTGATGAGGTTGGCCATCTTACCTAGTACTTGTTGGGACTATTACAGACTCATGTTCTGTTACGTGTTTAGCTATTTTTTTTCGTAACAAATGTGTATTTAAAGACAATTAATTGTCACTTACGTTCTTACTAACTTGTTATCTCATGCTTATGCCATAACCTATTTGTAGGTATATGTTTGCAACCAACGTCTCTAGTTGCTTAGGTACATTGTAACCTTTGTATGTTTATTAAGTTCAAGGAGCAATAAAAGCCACATTGTGTACCACTACCTCTGATTCAAACCTCTGATTCAAAGAATCATTATGTCACTTTTATGAAGATTAGATCATTTTTCATCTCTCCAAAGAGACTTAGGGTTCGTTTGATATACTTTTTAGATAAGATTCTTTATTTGAAAAAAAAAAGAATCATTAAAATACGCATTTGTCTGAAAAATATTTAACAGTTGTGCTTTTTTAATTATTTTAAACTTATTTTTAAAAGAAAAAAAATCAATTTCATCCTTAATAAATTTTGATATTACCATTTACATCCTTACTATTTTAAAATTACACCTTTAGTCCTTACCGCTATAACACTAACCTTAAAAATTTAAATTTTGAGTGAAAATAACCTTATTATCTCTAAATTGATAATGATAATGTCACCTAATTTTTAAAAATAAAATAAAATAAATATCAATTCTAAAAACTCAAACAAACATTAAAAATAAAATTATTTAATAAAAATTAATTTCAAAGTAAAAAATTACAAAAACTAAAAAAATTTAATTCATACTGTAATAAATATATTTATTTTTATTTTTAAAATTTTTACAATAAAATTAAATATAAATATAGATAATCAAATATAAATAAGTTTATTTTTTTATTTTAAAAATTTTTACAATAAGATTAAATAAAAATAAAAATAAAAAATCTAAAAACTTATTTTTTTTAGTTTTTACAATAAAATTAAATAAAAATAAAATAATAAAATCTAAATAAGTTCATTTCTTTTGAAATTTTTAAATTTTCAATAAAATTAACTAAAAATAATATAATAAACCTAAATTTCTTATAAAAAATCATTTATAAATAAGACGTTTTATAAAGTCTAATTATGAATATTTTTTTATAAATTTTTACAAATGTAAACTAATTTTATTATTTAAATTGAAGTAATTTAAATTATTTAAAATATTTCTTACATAAATTTATACTTAATTGTCATGCATGTATCAATTATTTATATAATTTAAAGAGAGAATGCCCTTTTTTACCCTAATTTTTTAGTCAATACTCCGTTACCCCTTATATTTTTTTTAATATCCCATCACTCCAACTCTTATTCTTTTTGATTTTATCGTTCAATAATCTAAATATGACTGTTGAACCAGAATCAATTGAACAAGTTTTTTTAATTACAAAATAAAGTAAATTGTAAGAATTCAATTCTTAGAACAAGGAAAAACACACCAACACCCTTACAATTACACCAATTTACTTTTATTGATATTTTTTCTCATCTTAATAAATATTTCTTTTCAAAATATATAATAAATTCTCTTTAAAATAAAAATTATTTTTATTAATATAATAAAAATATTTTTATATTTATAAAATTATTCTGAAACATTATAATGATAATAATTTAACAATATTTATAATAATTTTAGAAATTTCTATTATTATTAAGACAAATAAATATATAATTTATTGTAAAATTATAATTGTTTTAAAATCATTATTAATTTTAAATTTAATTTTAAAAAATTTATAATTTAATGATATTAAATAATTTTAAATTTAAAATATTTTAAAATATTAATGTTTATAAAATAATTTTTAAAGTTATAAATTTTTATATTAATAAAATTTATTTATATATGTTTAAAAGGTTATTTATTAAAGATTGAACAACTTATCATAAATATGCATTTGGCGAAGTGGTAAAAGTTTTAACTTATTTTGATTATGTCTAGATTTGAATTCATGTAATGTCAATTTATTTTGTAATTTAAAAAAATCACTCATTGGTTCGGTTCAATTGGTTCTTATTTCAATTATAAAATGACAAAATAAAAAATATTTAATTTACTAAAATAAAAAATCGAAACTCAGAGGGGTAATAAGATATTAAAGAAAATATAGGGGTAACAGGGTATTGGCTCAAAAGTCGAGAGGAATCGGACATTCTTCCTAATTTAAATTGTGATTTTAGAAATTTTAATTATATGTATAAATTAATTAAGATTCTACTTGAATATTAGAATTTGACTTTGGTACAATGATATTGTCTTTCTTTCTAAAAAATCTGTAAAAAGGCCTAAAACCACTCAAATTTATATAAAATATTATTTTTATATTTAGTTGAATAATATTTATATTTTATTATGCTCAAGCTAAATAAATTTCAAGTACCTTTTAAGAAAATAACAAAATTATATTATTTGTATTCATATATTTTATATATCAATTTGAAATAATTAATATCAATAAAAATTTGTACTTGATATTGGTAAAATTTTAATAAAAAATTATTAAAAATAGTTTCAGTCAAACACATATCCTTATTTTCATTTTTTTTAAATTATATTAAATATGTTTTTATAATTTTTAAATTGAAAAATAGTTTTTAAAAATGATATCAAATATAATTTTAAATATTAATAATACTAAGAATACAAGTAATATTTTCAAATCGTATTCAAAATTTTTAAAACAGTTTTTAAATCAAGAACCAAAAGAGCCCTAAGTTCTCCTTGCATCATTTCCAACAAGTGTACCACTTTACAGGCCTTTTCAAGTTTCCCTGTCACTATCTAGAGACTCCATCTCACAACCCACGTCTAATTGAACCTTCATTGCTTTATATATTTGTCACTTAATTTTTTGTCCAACTACCTTAGCTTGTTGCTTGCACATGTCCTTTTTTTCTTTGAAATCCAAACTGGTTAGTTGATCTCTGAGTTACGAAGCATCGACATGTGTTCTCTAAACACCAATTTGTCTCTGAGTATTACATGTGCCCTTACACGCTTTTGCCACATGACCTCATCTCTTACATGAGCATAAATGCTGCCTTTAGCTCTTTGTGATATGTTGACTTGGTGCGAGACCTCAAAACCAAGTTTATGTGCGCTAAGAATGTACTAACATACTATCTTGGCAAGAAAATTATGAAGCCTTCATTAAAAGGGTGTTAAGACACACTTATCTATCCTACTTGTCTCGCGATAACCTCTATTTGATCATCATGATTAAAATATAGTTTTGTCTTTTACTAATTTAAATATGAACCAATTGAACTAGTAATTTGAACCAAACCAATGGTTGGAATCGACTTTTTTAAAATTGTAAAATAAATTTTACTTTGGATGGATTAAAACCTAAGACCTGGTAGAAATAAATTAATGCCTTTACAGTTGTACCAAATGCACTTTGATAATAAATCTTCCAAAGTCTTGTTGCTACCCTTTCAATATCCATTTTTATAGAGTTAATGGCCATCAAAACTCCCACCACCTAATGAACTTGTAACTCTAAATGTTGCATTTTTTTTATGCTAAGAAGTTGTTCATTACTTCGGCATCAAGCAATGCTTCTATCTGCTGTCCATTTAAATATATTGTTGTATACATGAGGCCTTCTTCACATCATTATACTTTAGTACATGGCATCTCTATTGCAATGGATTAAGTCTATGCACTCTTTATGTTTTTGCTTCAGTTTCCAAATACTCAACTTTCATAATTAAAGCATTGGGCCTTTCCCTAGCTTAATGTTTTCCTTCGCAGATGAAGCATCCGAAACTTCTCTTGTCTTGTGATTTAGTCTTATTGGATTTACCTTTAATTTTCTACCATCACTTCTCTTATTTTGTGGTTTAGTCTTATTGCTTTGTGTTTCTCGTGAAATGATTTCTTTGGCTTGGGTGGAAAGGTTCCCACAAGCTATAAATTAACCAAACCATTAGTTGCTGTTATTTCACTCAATAAGTCTCTGACAGATTGCCTATATAATTTTGTCTATGCCTACAACTACAAACTCAATATGACATTGAAGATCTTGTCTTCATTTTAAATGTTCTTGATGTCCAATATTGACAACTAAATTAGTTCACATAACATCGAACAACACTCCTTTGTCTAAGATTTTTTAGCAAATCCTTAGCACGCCACACTTCATTGTTAAGTATGAAGTAAGTCTTTAATTGCTACCTAGGTGAGTCCTAGATCTATATAGTTTCATGCTATGCATTCATATCTTTTATTAGTCGAGTATGCCACCAAAGCTTTGCATCCTCTATAGGATATATATTAGGGATGAGAAGTCACTCATTGTTTGGAATCTTAGCATCTGAAAATATTACTCCATATCATAGATATGGTTCTCTAACTTCTTGGCATTCCTCACCCCATCAAATATTTCAATTTTGGCACCTTGATTTTCAAAGGCTGATCCTCATAATGTAGTGAAATATATGTTGAAAGTCTTTTTGATTAGTTTTACTTAACCTCGAGACTCCCTATATTTGCCTTTAGCATCCCAAAAAAAATACTACATCCTCTATGCTTGATTTCAACTTGTTGCCAAACTTATTATCAAACTTCTCATGTTACTTTTAAAGGTTCACAATGTTGATGGTGTTGAACTTGATTTGCACTGCTAAAGTGCTTGCATTGAGTGGAATGGCAGCAACAATGTTTTCCAAGGGCTCAATTCTTTCTTTCAAATAGCACTTCGATATTTTTACATATAAAATGTAAAAGAGAAAAAATTATTACCTCAAAGTAGCTAGGCATTAATATCAATTGTTATAGGGTTTTTTCTTTAATGCAACACCCTACAATGTGCTAAGCACCAATTTAGCTAGCAACTCTCTTAACTCTCATAAATTTACTATACGTTAAAGAAAGAAATGCAAAACTGAGTAAGATTAAACACACTATTTACAAATGCCTCTATTAAACTTTTCTTTATTTTGTCAAAGAAAAGAATACAATATACATGTGTGCTTAGAGACAATTCACTCTTA
This sequence comes from Melia azedarach, assembly GCA_028052125.1. Classification (NCBI taxonomy): domain Eukaryota; kingdom Viridiplantae; phylum Streptophyta; class Magnoliopsida; order Sapindales; family Meliaceae; genus Melia; species Melia azedarach. Next base: position 6,819,871 of record CM051401.1, on the reverse strand, counting down.
CTCACTTGCTTTATAACTTGTTGCATCAAGCTTATGTCATGGTCTATTTTTAAGTTCATGTTTAGAACTAACACTTTTGGTTGCTTAGAATAAGAATATCATATATACACTACCATCTAGTGTGTTTACCAAACCTTAAGAGCAACTAAAGCCATGTTATATGCCAATATCCCTGATTCAAGGAACTACCATACCACTTTTATGGAGAATATGTTATTTCTTACGACTTTAAGAATATTAAGTCTCATTTGCATCATTTCTAACAAGCGCACCTATGTATGGATGTTTCTCAATTCCTTCATCATTATCTAGAGGCTCTAGTCTTATAAGCTGAGTTTAATTGAATCCTCATTGCTCGTTGTTGTCACCCAATTTACTATGTAGTTGCCTCACTAGCTCTTGCCTGTATATGTTCGCTTTCCTTTGAAATCTAGAACCATCGGATGATCTTCGACGTTTCGGACTGTAGAAGTTTTGTTCTCCAAAGACTAGTCTATCTCCAGGTACTTTGCGTGCCCCTAAACTCTTTTATCATATAATTTCATCTCTAATTTACGTGACCGCAAGTGCTACCTCTAGCTCTCTACTATTGGTGTGAGGCCTCAAAACTAAGTTTATGTATATAATAAGAATCAAAGGTCTAACAATCACCATTGATATATTTGGAATCCTTCTTAATTGATAAACTCACTTGTTAAATCTAACCTTTATCAAAAAATGAAGCTCTAAGTGTGAGACCCTAAATTTTATCATGACAAAATTAAAATGAAACTTATAATTATAATACTACACAAATCGAAATTACGCATATTAAAATCCTTTAGAATAAAAACCTAAAACAATATATTATTAAAAATTTAAACTCGAAAATTAATCCTCGTATAAGATGTTTCTCTTCACAAATAAATAATTCAATCACCCAAAGACCTAATTTAAAGTTTTCATTTATATTTCGTACAAAACATTTCACAATTTGAAAATAATTTTTTAATATATATGTTTAAAATTACAATATTTGAAGTATTTTAAGATTGTAGGTTAGTTAAAAAAAATGCAAATTTCAGTTTAAAAACCTTATTAAGTATAAAAAATTAATTTTCTTTAAACTAAGAAACTTTTTCTTTTTCAAATTGAAAAAAATATATACATTTTTAACTAAAAACTTGCTTGAAATAAAAATATAAAATAAATCTTATTTATTGGAAAACACTCAAATGCTTACATTCAATCGTTCAAATACTAAAAGAAAACATGTCATGCATAAATATACTTATCTCAAATAATAGCAAGATAATAGATCTCTCCATATATGGTCAACAAAAATGTCACCCACGTCCTATAATTATCATAATATAAAAACTTGTATCAACAATTTTTCTAGTATTAAATCTTAAGAAAAACTAGAATACTTCATAAATTATTAATTTAAAAATATAATCTACAAAACAAAGAAAACATATTGAAGAAGAGGTCTCAAATATATTCGAATTAAAAAAATAACTAAATCACTCCCTCTTCTAAAGCTAGAAAAGTGAAGAAATTAGTGAGAGAGAACTTTTCAATAACTAGAACTATTAAAAGGATGGAGATTAGAAAGAATAATTGTGTTACGTGAGATATTAATATTTATTTATAGTCAAAAATTGATATTTAAATTCAAGATTTGATAACTTTAAGTTCTAATTCAAAACTCAAAAATAAATCAAAAAATGAAGAACCTAAAATTAAACTTTCAAAATAAAATTTTGAATTTCTGAATTAAAAATTGAAACTACTAAATATCTTAACCAATTTGCAATCAAATTTCTAATTCAACTTTTGAAAGTGACATAATCATTTTTCTTCGCCTTAAAAGGACCGACATTAACAAAGTTTCAACCACATAAAATATGTAGACAAATAGTGTGAGTGGTGGTGGTGGTAGTCTCTTTATTTTCTGTTGTTTAGTGGTAGTGAGGTCTCTTCATTCACTATTGTTTGACGGTAGTGCTATATAATATCTAAAACTTTGACCTATATTAATAAATTGTAGATTTAACTAGTTGTGATGAACCGTTGAAGGATGGTAAAAAAATGAAAATATTATAAAATTGCATGACTCATATTAAAGTTTTGTAAGTCATAATTTTTTATCAATAAATAGAAGTATTTAAATCGATAAGTTTAAAATTAACATAACATCAACATATCACTAATGCTGAGCCAAACAATCTAATACATTATAGATAAACATGATCATATTCATGCACGAATATATTATCCACCTCATCTAGTACGAATGTTATTTAGAAATATCAATTTATGTAACATTATCGTATGTTACAAGAACTTTTAAATACCAAAACCAGCTGTTATTCCTCAGTCAAATTTCCAAAAAACAAAAAAAAATAAAATAAAATAAATACAAATGAATAAAAGGTGGCTTAATTTTAACCATAGATTCATTAAATTGACTTGAAGCATGTGATTGCAAAGAGACCACATAGTGCCCTTTTTACATTATCTAAGGGTAGGCTTAAATGCAAAGGCAACCCGTCAAGAATTGATTTGATTAAATTAAAAATTTATAACAGAGATTTTCAGCTACTGGGCAAGCAAATCGCAGACCGACCTCAACCTCGCCTAATTCTAATTCCATCTCGACCAATCATATCGAAACACGTGTTTCACTCTTTCATTGAACAGACACCTGTTGGAATAGAAGCAACAGGGGCCCACTGCCAGCTCAGCCTCACCTGCGGTTAACAGTCAACCCTAGGATAGATGTCAATTCCCCAACCTTTTTTGTTTCTGGAAAAGAACTCGAAGATGCTGACGTGGCAGATATGAACGTTGACTATTAGGAGGTTACCTAGACGATCGAAATTCTAACGAACCAGGTATGACACGTGTCGACCAAGTATTAGTTTTGCTTACAGAAAAGGAAATGGTACTGTCGTCGCTGTAGTGTTTTAAAATAGAAATATATTTCTATAATTGGAAATTAAACAATAAATAAAAGCCGGAAAATCAGATTTGCAAGTAGAAATAATAATTTGATTATTATGAATTATTTATCTCCTTAATTTTCCATCAAATTATGAAAAATTGATAATAAATTATATTTGTTGACTAAATTTTCTTTTGATTTGCATCACAACTAAGTGGATCTTAGCTGGACTAAATTAATTGGCTTTGACATATTGGAAACAAACCAGACATTTGTTTGGTTTTTAGGTCTTAGGCTTCTTAGAACAAACCCTAATCATGTGCTACATTATAAACTTTAAGATTTTTTTTTCTTTTTTAAAAAAAAATATTAGAAAAGTAGCAGGTAAATCGCCCACGTTCATTTTTATAGTGTATGATATTACAATATGGCTTTGTTATCAATTAGTATATTGAAAAATAATGATTAAATTATAGTTTGTAATTAAGAAATATAATCAAATAAATGATTATGTGATTGGTTACAATGCTTAACAAATATTATAATATCAATTAACTAAGGTATAGTGTATTTTGAGATATAAATGCACAAAATATTTAACAAATTTAAATCGCATTTAATTAAAAATAGAAATTACAAAAATATACATTTAGTTAAGTAAAAAAAAATTGTACAGAATAATATGACACATCTTAAAGTAATTATTCTAAATTCATCATCTAATTATCTTAATATTTATTGATTGAATAATGAAATTTTTTATTTTTAAAATAATTTATTACCTCATTTTACTGTTTAATTGATGACACACCATTTGGTATAAAAATAAATAAAAAATTATTTAAAAATAATAATATTACTATGTTAAAAGGTTTAATAATATTAGGAGTTTGTTATTTAGTAAATACTTTAAATGCATTATTTTTTTATATATTTTGTTTTAATTTCTTACCATATAAATAAATGATTAAATACGATGCTTTCAAATTCTTTTTTTATAATAATTAAAAAAGAATAAAATCTTAGTGATATATTATCATCAATAATAGCGACTTATTATGTTTTTTTTTTTAAAAAAAACTTAGATAAATAGGGAATACAAATTTATAAGCCAAATTTATACAGCAAATTTTCATATACAAACTTAAATTCCTCTTAATTAGAAAATAATTTGTTAGAGATGACAACCGTCTCATATCTTATCACCTAGTTTGATGTATAAAATCTACTAGAATTTATTCTATGCCATACCGAAGTTTATACTTTTGCTATTTCTAATTTTAATTATTTTAAAAACGTAATTAATTAAAATTATAAATATCCCTAAATTAATTTTTTTATACATCTAATAATACATGTATTGTTAATTCTTTTTTATTTTTAAATAATTTAAAAATATTTACAACATGAAAATCAAGAAAACCCATTTTGAAAACCATTTTCACATTTTTCTTTGGTTTTTGTTTTTCTCCATACTACTAATATTTGTGATGGCAGGGGCATAAGGGTCATTTTACACTTGAAAGCTAGGAGATTTTATATGCTTTGTGTGATCTTCCATATGTTCACATAACACAATTAAGTGGTGTATCACTTATTAGGATAAAGGAGATTCGTTTGAGGAAAGAAAAGCCTCACTCTTTCACATCATTCAAACTTGTTTTTGCATTTTTCATATTTCATATTTTTTTCTTTTAAACCACAATTATCGAAAATTAATTGATGAAAGATTTTTCTTTTAATTTCTTTTTTTATCATATATTAATAAATATATATTTGAAAAATGCTTATTTAATGAACATAAAATTTATTTTTCTAAAACTTCATATTGTTAAATTAAAAAAATCATTTATTACTCTTTTAATACATAATTTAATTAACTAACTTGTCAAATTATTATAATTTTATAACATATTAGTCTTAGACTTTTTTTTTTACTTAATTTTTCTTATATTATTGTTCTCGTGATAATAATAATAATAAAAAAAAGAAACATCAATCTTAAAAATACATTATAATATATCCAAATATTTTTTAAAATTATTTTATTGTCAACCCTAAACATAATAAATTCGTACCTAATAAATAGATTAATTATTAATTCATATTACGGATATATAGATATCATTTTATTCAACTTGTGTATTGTAATCTCTTAAATTATATATTGTAATATCTAACTTTTTATTGTATTTTTAATTTTTAATAAAAGAATTAAAGAATTATAACAGAAGCAACGAAGGTTTCCATCAGAGAGTGGGATAAATAGAAAAGATGTATGGTACATTCAAATGTACCACATCCTTACCCAAATTAGTGACAAATTACCCCAAATTTACATGCACAGTAATAGTATTTAGATAGGTTAAAATATCAAATAAGGTCAAATGCTAGAAAGATAGAATAATCATTATTACACAAAAAGTTAAATGGTGGGCTAAAACAGGCCACCACCAAGTTGCTTTACACATCACGTCTCTCTCTTAAGCATTCACTAAGTATTTAGGGGGAGCTTTTGCCCCTCTTTAAGTGCTTTTTATCATAACATCTCTCCATCTTTCAGGTTTACAACTCTTTAGTTCCATGGCTTCTTTCCTTTTTCCACTCAATCTTTTTCTTTCTTCGTAACTTCCTGTTCCTTTATATAAATATTCAGCCTTTTTCTTAGTTCTCTGTATCTTACTCTTTTCTTTTTGTGTGCTGGGGTGGGAGAGGATTTCTCTCTGTCAGGTGCTTTGCAAATAGGAAGTTTTAGGAGTTGAGTGTGAATTCTGGGTTGTTGATAGAAACCCAGCCGGAGAAGAAGACAAGCAGGGTTTTAGCTTTTGGAGGTATAATGGAAAACGTTTGTGGGGTTGTTAAGGAAGATGATCAGATGGATTTGCCTCCTGGGTTCAGATTCCATCCAACTGATGAAGAGCTTATAAGTCACTATTTGTATAAGAAGGTTTTTGATGTGAGCTTCTCTTCAAGAGCTATTGGAGATGTGGATTTGAACAAGAATGAACCATGGGAATTGCCTCGTAAGTGTCTCTATTAATAAACTTGAAATTAACAATTTCTTATTGAAATTCGATCTTATCTAATTTTGTTTTCTTTCTGGTGGTTGTTTGGGTTGGATAAAAGCGAAAGCAAAGATGGGTGAGAAAGAATGGTACTTTTTCTGTATGAGAGATAGGAAATATCCAACTGGTTTGAGGACCAACAGGGCTACTTTATCTGGTTACTGGAAAGCCACAGGGAAGGATAAAGAGATTTACAGAGGAAAAACACTTGTTGGAATGAAAAAAACCCTGGTTTTCTACAGGGGAAGAGCCCCAAAAGGAGAGAAAACAAATTGGGTCATGCATGAATACAGATTGGAGGGTAAATTCTCTGTCCATAATCTTCCCAAAACTGCCAAGGTACCGCGGCTCCTTCACTCTGTTTTGACTTGTTTAATCATGATGATATAATGTTAATTGATGTTGTTGTTATATATGCAGAATGAGTGGGTGATTTGCAGGGTTTTTCAGAAGAGTTCTGGTGGGAAGAAAACTCATATTTCAGGGCTAATGATATTAGGCTCTTTTGGTAATGAACTGAATCCTTCTGGTCTACCACCCTTGATGGATTCTTCTCCTGGGAATAACACCAATACTACTGTTGCTGATTCGGCTTACGTGCCCTGCTTCTCCAATCCAGTTGCCACTGATGTCCAAAGAAACCAACAAAACACAATTGATTGCTTCAACAATAACCCTCTCATATCAAACTGTCCTGAAGTTTTCCCTCGAATTCCAGGCTCATTCTATTCCTCTCCTTTGTCTGGCCCAGCTTCATCAAACATGCAGCAATTCCCTAGTTCTGTTTTAAGGGCCTTAATTGAAAACCATGGATCACACATGAGCCAGAGCTTGAGCTTCAAAACAGAGAGGGAAATGATCAGTGTTTCCCAAGACGCATGCCTGACTGTGACTGCTGATATGAACCCTGAAATCTCTTCAGTTGTGTCCAATCTTGAAGTCCCAAAGAGGCCATTTTATGATCAGGAAGCTCCTCCAACTTCAGCAGCACCAGTAGATCTTGATTGTTTCTGGAATTACAATTACTGAAAGTAAAAGTAGATGAAATCAAATCACAAGATAGCAGCCTTATTTACTACATATTCATTATTATTATAATATATGGTGTGGGTCTGTGCATAGATTTTCTGAATCTAAATCGGAAGGATTGAAAGAAACTGAAGCATAATTATGTCTTGTAACAAATATAATGATATTATTATCTTAATTGTTGTTATATTTAGCTAGGTTGGTCCTATATTTCCATCATTAATTCATTATTGTGATATATTATTTTGCTTACATACAAAATTTTTGTCATATATGAGATTCAGTTGTTGGCTAACTGATCTTATTTTGTAATCTCTCAAACATTATTAAATGCTGGCCTATGGTGTGCGAGTGCATACATCATTGAGAGCATTTCTTTCATTCTAATAATGAATTCTTTATTATGTTATCTAATTTGGATTTTGATTTGATTATCAACTAGTAGGGACTCTACCAGATCCTATGTATAATTTAATTTCAGGTTGTCTTGTGGGGGCTCAACTCATTCTCTAAGGTCCAAAGTATATAATATATATGATTGAGCAGCTCAACCTAGCTTAGGTATAACACATAATCATTCAATAACTAATTAATTTCAATGACTTTTGTACAACAATATTAATATGTGTTATATGTATAATATGTTAAGTGTAAAAACAATTAAGGCTTGATTTGGTGCTAGTAGTTTCAGGAGCAGCGTTAGAGTTTTCTTTTTTTATGGTAAAAATGTAAATAATAAAAATTTATAAAGGTTAAAAGTATAAAAAATCTATTCTAATGGGGTAAAAATTATAAATATTACATAATTTATAAATACTTAGATTAGAAATCTAGAGTCCGGCATTTCCCACAAAAGTACGCACTTAATTTATGTGAAATCTACCCCTAATTTATCTCAACACGAACGTGAAAACTCTTCTTTCATGGAGAGAAGAGATGTAAGCACTTTACTATGAAGAGAAGAGAGCTATTAATGGATGACTACGTCTTTTTTAATTATACTAATATTTGATATTTTTTTAATTACATCAACGGACATCCTCAGTCTCAAACGAAACCCTAATATATGATCTTATTACATTGATCTCTTCCTTTTCCAAAATTGAACCCCAATTTATAGTATTCTATATCGATTTTCATTCACTTTATCCATTCATTCATTTCATGATGCATGCATTCCGTTTCGAAGTTGTAAAGCATGACGAAAGAATGTACTTTTAAGGTTGTTATATATGTCTATCATATTATATATAATAAATACCATGTGCATGTGGTGTTTTATTATTTTGGCACATGCATATATAGAAACCCAAATCCACAACTCCAACATCAATTTGAGTCCTCTACGAAATCTTCCTTAAATAAATATACACATATATATTAGAAATAAATAAAGATTTTTGTCCTTCGTAAATATTGATTTTTCACCTTCTTTGCTGTTAATTACTTTCGTGTTTCTTCTACCTTGGTTGAGTAAGTCACCAACCAATCAAATAGCTTAATTATTGCTTCATTAATGATAAGCTGAAATCTATTATGACACCATATTAAACAGTAATTAATTAAAAAAATTAAGTTTAAAGATACGGGTTTAAATAATAGTATTTAAAAATAAAATCGCACGATTAAAAATGAAGAAAGGAAAAGAAAACGGAGAGATTGTTGTACATCAATTAGGGGAGAGGGCTTTTGGTGTAGATCTAGTGATTGAAAACATCTATGAAGATTAGGGTCTTCTTTTTGTTTGTGTTTTATCTTCCTGTTACATTTTTATTATAACATATACTAGTTTTGGTTCATTGTAACAAGATCTAGAAAAAATATTTATTATTTACCTAAAAGAAATTTAGTAAAATACTTAAGCAAGCACAAATTAGTTGATAAGTTACATCAACACAAAACTGCAGCAGAGCAACCTACTACACATTTGAGAAACCTGAGAGAAATACCTATTGACTATTTATTTTGCAAGTTTTATTTTAATCTTGTACAGGCAGTACAAATTAACTTGTCATCTCAAGAGCAAGGTAAACTTGATAAGGGTATCCGAATTCCATGGAATTTAGTTTCGTCCAAGGATCCCATTCTTGGTATACATGGAAGGACCGTTGAATTTCTGGTTTTTCTGATGCATAGAGTAGGAAGACAATGGTGAAACAGGGAGAATATTGTATACCACTACTGGACTTCTCACTCGGTGAACTCCATCTTCCCAGAAGATTGCTCCTGACATAATTGGCTGCTGCGCTATCTTTGGACCGTAGACTTTTAATGTGAATGATTTCTTCTCCCCAACGCTGGAGAATGACAGGACTGTTGGCTCTACCATTACAGAAACTGAAGCAGGCATATACATTCTAAGAGTATAGGTTGCGTTTGGTGAACCGACATTGGTAACTGTCCTGGTAAAGACGCCATTAATCTGCTTGCCATCTTCGATTGCCAGAGAGAATGATGGGTAGTTGAGATCCCAAGCTCTTCCGGGCACTATGCTATTGCAGACACTGCTATTGTCTCCTGTGATCAGTTTTAGGTTAGTGTTGTTATACCCTTGCTTGCAGAGGAAGTTTATGTAATCTGCTTCGCTTGCATCATAAACAAGCCCGGGATCTACAGCATGAGCTGGGTTGATGTGACCTGATCCATAAGCAAATTCAAGGTCTGGGTGCTTCCTTGCGTCCATGACATAAGCTGTTCATAATCAATGAGATAAGAGGTGTGAGTTAATTATATGTCCATAGAACTGCTACTAACATTAAGAACTGAATGGTTCGATCACCTGTGGTCATGAGAGCAGATTTAACAGCAGCAGGAGACCAATCGGGGTGAGAAGCCTTGACATATGCAGCAGCGGCACTGGCATGAGGGCAAGACATGGATGTACCAGAGATTATGTTGAAATTGACACTTCTGGTGTCTTTCCAATAGATGGAAGGCGGTGCGACAGGAGACCATGCAGCAAGGATGTCAACACCAGGTGCAGTGATATCAGGCTGCGTATCATCCATAATCCAAACATATCAAGACATGCTCTCATATAAATTAATAATTGAACAATCCTGTGAATTGAAGCCTTTGATTCAGTTAATACCTTGAGAATGTCTGGGGTGATGGGGTTGGGTCCTCTAGAAGAAAATGATACAACATAAGGTGCCATGATATCCCTCGAAGTCTCACCAACCAGAATAGTTGCAATTGGGTTTCTGTAAAATCACAGTTATTCTTGTTAAGATCATAGATAAAATTAATTTGCTTACTAAGAAATAATCAGAGTGGAGTTTTTTTTTTACTCTGTTGATCTAATGTAATCCAAAATTCGCTGTCCATCTTCTGTGCTGATTAGTGTCGCTGGTAACGGGTAATTGAAAGCAAAGTCAGTAATAGATGAATCAGCCATTATAGTACCCAAACCATTAGCCATCAGAATGCCTGAACCATCCCAGAGGGTTTCACAGAAAACCATCTTTCCTGCTACTTTGTATGAGTTCATGGCACCATCAATGCAATATCTTGCAATATCTGGATTAGCTCCGGCAGAATAGTTTGCTGCATCTCCTCCCCAGATCAAGGGATATGAGGTCCCATACATATTGAAGCTATTGATGGAAAGTCCCTTTTATGTCATAGATAAATAAAAAAATAGTTTCAGAATTTATATAACTGACTACAGAACTTATATGCTATATAGAATATATGCAAGAATCCTCAATAAACAATTTCACTCACAGTGTAAACTTGTCCATTGCCAAGCACCACTTGGGCAATAAATTTTCTGTCAATGGTACTGGCAGCAACTGTCAATGTCCAGGGTGCATAATTGGAGACTGTATATGGCATAGGCCCTGAATTCCCAGCAGAATTTGAGGTCAATATACCATGTCTCATGGCATGGAAAGAACCAATAGCGATGGGATCTTCAACATATTCAAGTGGCCAGTCAGAACCAAGGGAAACTGATATAATATCAACTCCATCTGCTATTGCATCATCAAATGCTGCCAAGATATCTGCAAGAGCACATCCAAATGACCAGCAAACCTTGTACATAGCAATTCTTGCATTTGGAACTCCACCTCTTGCAATTCCTTCAGCTAGTCCAAAGTAACTAGCATTAACCACCTCCCGGCCAGCAGCAGTTGAAGAAGTGTGTGTTCCATGTCCTTCAGAATCTCTTGGTGAGTGGAAATCAGTGGTATCATAGACTTTTTCACTGTTGTAGTAACGAGCTCCGATGATCTTGCTGTGATGTCAAATATATTCAATTAAACAATGTTCTTAATTAGAGATACGTTCTTATGTGGATGCTACCACTAACTTGGGGACAGGAAGAGAGCTTACTTGTTGCAGGTGAAGTTGGCACCTTGGCAAGCTCCTTTCCATCTAGCAGGTGGAGCACTGAGTCCTTCGTCATTGAAACTTTCAGATTCCGGCCAGATTCCTACAAAAGAAAGAATTTAAAAGCTAGCTTCAGTTTAGTCCATTATCTTGGATTTATATATCCTGCAAACTAAAGTGGTGAAAGTGAGTGACCTGAGTCTAGAAATCCAATGATGACATTCTCCTCTTGGGATTCTAAAAGTTTTCCTTTGGAGAAACCCATGAAGTCCCATGACCTTGTAGTGTGAATCTTCAGAATATGATTTGGAATGACTGAAATTACACCCTTCATTTCTGCATCACATTTTTGTATTTAGTCTATGAAAGTGAAAAAAGTTCAATTCCCTGGTAACCAATTGTTTGACAAAGTTTCACCTGAAAACCTTGCAACTTCTTCCTCTGTCAACTTAGCTGCAAATCCATTGAAACTCCTTCCATAACTGTAGATTAGAGACTCTTTTGCCCTTGAAGTACTGCAATTGAATGAACTTATTGAATGGTATAAAAACTATTCAAGAGGGGAAACTAAATCTTGTTCTTGCTCTTTCCCTGGAAAACAATTAAGACTAGGATAAACAATTAATAAACATTGCTGCACCTTCCAAGAACATTTTCTAGCATGAAATGATGTGTGGATGCAACAGAAATATCTCCCTGTGGCCGCTCTCCCATGTACACAATATGAATCTGAAAAACCAAACATATATGAAACACCTATAATTTTAATTAATTTGAAGAAAATACGTTGAAGAACATATCAAAGCACAGATGCAACACCTTCCTTTCTTGATCCTGGGCATCGCAGTTTCGGACAAATGCTAAAGCTCCAAGCAATAACAATGAATATAAAAGAGACTGTAGCCTTAAGTTAGCCATATTTGAAACCAAACTCAATAGACTGATTTGATGATATATGCGTCCACTGAAATCCAAGGTATTTATACGAACAGCATTGATGCTTGTTATTTCCGCACATTGTCCTGTAATGCTCTCTCTTCTGGCAACAGGCCGTTGATATCTTCATCAAAATTGTATCCATTAATTGCCGTTCCATTCCAAGCATTTCCCTTCATTTTCATTGACGAACATAAACAAATAGAGGGTGTGTGTTGTTTTGGTCGTCAATTTATCACGTAGCAATTGTTGTAACTGGTGACGGAAAATACAAAAATTCAGAGATATTGAAAAAATATTTGGTAAAATTCATCGACATCTAGTACTTCATACCATATCAATCAACTGTAACTACTGCACATTGATCAGCTATAATATCAGATGAAATTAAAGTCAAACTTGTTCGTTGTACAGTTAAAGAATCCGGTAATGTCTAAGGAATGTTCTTACAATGACCATTACACAACATTCATCCTGTTGGAAATAGAACAATGCAGCTTTGTTAATTGTTTTTCGACCGATCTATTCTTACCATCTTCTCCACTTCCAATCTTTTTGTATCGTTTAATAGAAAAAAAAAAAATTGAGATCTTATTTTAAGAAAATAGAAATCTAATTTTGTATTTTTTTTAGAATTATATTTAAAAAAATAAATAGAATCTTGTTATTTTTTATATTGATTGGTCAGTTATAGTCCCTGATACTCTTTGTTTTAAAGGTTTGGCTATTGTTGACCTACAAAACAACAGTTTGATCGGTTATGACAATATTATCTTTATAAAAGACAACAATAAAATTAATTATTTAAATATTTAAAATATAATTTAACTTTTATTATTATATTTTCGAATAATTTTTATTTATAATTATAAATGTTTAAATATGCAGTTTTACTCTATAGAATTTATGTTTTACATCATCAGGTTTATAGTAACTATCTAAATCAATGTAACACAATCTAATTGAATTCAAGTATAATTATTTTAATTTGATTCATAATTAAATATATATATTAATTTTAACAAAATCTAATTGAATGAGTCGGGTCGGCCCAGTCCGGCATGGACACGGTTCATGACACTACAAGCGGGTTGGGCCAAGTACGAGACGGGCCGTGCCAGCTCGTACCGTGCCAGCCCGTGGGTCATGCCATGCCGAGCCGGCCCGGAGAGCCCACTTAATTTGAGTTGGAGTCTGTTTCACTTTTAAAAAAAAGTAAAATTGTAATCCCCCCATTAGAACACAAAACCTCTTTAAGAATAAGAGCAACAACCATACAAACTGACTAGTTATACTCTCTATTATGGAATTTAAAACTAAATATACTTAATTAATTATGTATTAAAAATATTATTTTTAAATTATTATTATTAATACAAAATAATTATATAATCTATTTATAATTTTATCTTTAATAATTATTAATATAATTTTATTATCAAGATTTTTATAATTATTTGAAGTAAAAATAATTATATTTTAATATTGTAATTTTAAGTCTAATAAAATAAATTTGATTAAAAATTAATTATTCTCTTTTAACAATTAATTTTAAAAAGTTTAAAAAAAATGTGTTTAATTGAAATTTGATTTTAAATTTTTAAAATTAAAACTTAATTTGAGATTTGAAATTGAACTAAAAAATTTGATTTTGAAATTGAAATTTAAAATTTAAATTTTGTATTGCTTTATAAATTTTACATTATAATATTTATGTATTGATATGATTTTATTGATTCATTCATTATTATAATATTAAATTAGATATTTTAATTGCATATTAATAAAATAAAATTTATGTAAATTACTAGCTATGGTTGATATCATTTATATATTTTTTATTCTATATGGCAATATGAATTTATAACTCTTTGGATTAAGTTATGACCTAAATATATTTAGTTCCCGTTTTGATTTAATTTTTTTATATAATATTAAATTATTATTTTTTATTTGTGAACAATAATTAATGATTATTTAACTTATGATTGTTATCAATTATTTTATTTTCATTAATTATTTTGTGAAAAAATCAAATATTTATTTTTTTATGTTATTTTGATCATATGTGAAATGGCAATTTCACATATAAAAATTTAATTTATTATTGTTGAAAGTGTAATTAAAAAATTAAAAATTGATGATATATTTGTAAATAATAAATTAAAAAAGTATAATTGTAAAAATTAATTTTTTTTAAATAATCTAAATATGTATTCAAATTAATAAATTTAATATTTATTTAAATTATATTAAATTTAATAGAGCCCATAGAGAAATTAAATAATTATGTAAATATTTAAATCCTAAATCAAAATACGACATGAGTCGTCCGCACCATTTTATCTTCCTCTTACAATTACTCATTATTTATCATAAGTGACAATATTTCACAAATATAAAATTATTCAAGTAATTGTTAATGTTATGTATAATATTTCTATTTTCATGATTTTATTACCTTTTTTAGTATTAAGTTTGTGATATTTAGAATTTGATTACTATTAAATTATTTTATATCAATGTAATAATTTAAAGGCATATTCGCTTGGCTATTTAATTTTATATTGTATCTTATTGTGATACAACAAGTATTTAAAGCTACAATACAATTCAAAAGATAACAAATATCTCAATAAGTTACAAATTCGTAACGTTAATCTAAAAAAATTTGACAGTGAAAGGAAAAAATCGTCTTTTTGATAAACAAAAAGAAATTATTTCATCTGTAAACTTAACTTTAAGCGATATCTCTTTGTGATATAACAAGTATTTTTATACTATACTACAATTTATAAAGATAATAAATATCTGAACAAGCTATAGATTTATAACGTCTAGTTAAAAAAATTTAACAACAAAATGCTAAAATTATTTTTTCGATAAAACTAAAAAAAATTATTTTTTACTTTTTTTAAAAAGTTTAGAGACGCAAATTAAAAAATTTAGGGAGAAAAATGTTGTTATTTCAATTTAACCTAAACTTAAATCTATCTTAAAGTCTACATGTTATCTTAATTCAAAAATACTCTTATCTACTTTCTTTTCTCCATGTATACAGAAAAAAAAAGTCCAACTTTTTTCTCTATTTTCATTCTCTTTTACAAGACGTTCTCTCCCTCTTCTCTTTTTCTCCTTCCTATAAATTTCAAATCATCCACCATTTAATTTCTCATGCTCTTTCCAAAATTATCGCTTAACTTACTGCTAATCAATGTCATTTTCTTTACTCCTCTAGCTAAATCTTCTTCGCTACTTCAAAATTACTGACAACTAGTAATGTTTGCAATATAGAGGGTAATCACGGCTAATAGTGGGATTGTTAGAATCATGAATTAGTTAAAAATTAAAATTTTGAATCCAATTTAGGAAATTAAGGTTACGAATTTTAATCTATTTCAAAATTTTAATTTTTGCGGGAATAATTTCATATCATTGTTCAACTTTTCTCGATATCTCATTATGATATAACAACTATCATAATACTACGCTACAGTTTATAAAGTTGACAAATATATTAATAAGTTACATGACAAAATATATTAAGGGTATTTTTATAATTTTGTGTTGCATGTCAAGATTAAGGGCATAATAATCATTCAGCTTTTATCATTAAAATTTTTTGGACGGACATTATGAATTTGTAGGTCGTTGAGATATTTACTATTTTTTTAGACTGTAATGTAGCATCAGAATATTTATTGTATCCCAATGAAATATAGCCTAAAGTTGAGTAGCTAACCAAAATTATCTATAATTTAAGTTATTAAATTTGAATTATCTTAGATTATAATTTTTTATCAATATAACAATTTTAAAATATTACTTTTATTAATATAAATTAAAAACATATGTTTGTTAAATATTATTTGTTTAAAATAATTTTATAAATAATTGTCAGTAGTTAAGTGGTAATGTTAATTGAATATTATCTTAAAGTCCTTTGTTTGATTTCCATCAATGTAAAAAAAGTTTCAAATTTTCAAAAGTCAAAAAAGTCAAATTAGCCCACCGCTCAGCTCGGCTTGGTTCGTTTGCCACCTCTAGGCTAAAAGGAGTAAGTCTTTTTAAATATAAATACTAAAGACACCATATAAGAGTTCAAGTATACCCCATCAAAGATTTAATTCTTAAGTACAAGCATCCAATCATTTAATCTTGTGATTTTCTAGATAAAGATGGCAAATGGGCTGAACTGGCGAATTGTAAACACTGTCAGCATATTCCGGTACGATACGGTGATTGGGTCAGGCTGGGTCAAGGCATCAAGCCTATGGACCAGGATTGGCCCATGTTTGGTCGGCCCAACGGGCTTTAACTGGCGAGCTTTCACTTTCAATTGAAAAAAAATTTACACTTGTTGCATATCAAACTTTGGATTTGGGAGAACACGTAGAGCAACCATACTATTAGGCCAACTTTACTTATTAAATTTTTTACATAAATTATATTTGATAAAAGCATGTATGCTTAGTAAATTTATTAAATTATTATTTTTAAATTGTTAGTATTGATACAAAATAATTATATAATCTAAGTATAATTTTATCTTTAATAATTATTTAAATATAATTTTATTACATTTATATTTTTATAATTTTTTAAAAGATCAATAATTATATTTTAATAGCATAATTTTTTAATCCTAATAAATATTTATATTTTTCATAAATTAATTGTTAAAAAAATATAATTAACAATAATCATCAATTTGATTGAGATAATTAAATAACTTATATAAAAAATTGTCGGTAATAAAAATTATATTAAAACTAAATATTAAATTTAATTGATACATTCACTATAATTTTTCTATTAACCTATATAAATAGAAAAATAAATAAGTATATGAGTAAATTATGATCTAATTTTTAATAGAATTAATAAAGTTAGAAAAAATATATTAAAAAAATCTTAAATTTTTTTTGATAATTTTGTAAAAAAAAAAATTTATTTCTTAGATAAAAAAATGAAATCTAAAAAGAAAAATAAATTCCTTAAGAAATTATTTGTTTTGTACTTTTGTTAATCTTATGTTACTAGATTACAATAAATTAATTTATTAATGACAAATTAATTATTTTCTTTGACATAAATTTATTATTTTTATTTTATCAAAATTTATTGTTTTAATTATTAATAATTGTTTTGTTAAACTTTTTATTATTTTAGCAAATTTGTTATTAAGTAAATGAATTTAATAGTGGCAAATGATTAAGATAATACAGAAATATTTTAAAGTGACTTACAACAATCATATTTGTAATATAATATTAATAACAAAAAATAATATTTGTAAAAGAAGTAAAGAGATTGTTGTACATCAACAGAGAGAGGGGTCAATCACCTCTTGGTTTTTTTAATATATCAAAATTTAGGACAGTTCAAATTAGATCTAATCAAAATTTTTAATTTTTAATAAAATTTTATGTGATATTAATAATTTTTTTTAAAAAAAAAGAGTAAGGGAAAAGGGTTGCCATTTCTATTTCTCCTTTAGTTTAAGATCTAATAATTGAGGAAAACTATAAAGATTAGAGTTAAACATTGTACCGTTGTGATTTTCTTTACTGGTGAAAAATTTGTGACCTCCATGGACATAGTCCATTGGTGAAACATGAAAGTTTAGGGACTGAAAGTGTTATTACCCAAAAAATTACTGACCTTGGTGTCCTTTTGTCATTAGTATCCCTTCACCCCAACGGGCACAGAATATATCAGAATTCCCTAAACAAAACGATACAATTATTGCTTTACAGTATAGCCAACAATTACTTATCATATTCATACCTAAACCACTCCTTATATATATATATATATATATATAAGAAAAGAAAAGAAAGAAAGAAATCATTATCATCAAGGTAATAAACATTTTATTCCACTTAAACAAATGTAAAACAATACAACAATTAGTCTCTAATATACTATGATTGCTTTACAGTATAGCCAACAAAGTAATACAAATTTAATGACGATTAGAGAAGGAAATAAGGGCACAAATGATACCATGGACAACTCGAACTCCGCTCAAAGTATTCTGTTAGCTCCTTCAATTCACCATCCATCACTAGAGATTATAAAAAAACTTGAGCTCCAATCAGGCTATTCTCTCGGCTCTTTCAAATCACCCTCCATCACTAGAGTTAGTATGTTTGACTCATACAGTGACGGATCTTCTGTAAAATCGATCGACTACAAGATGGAATTCTCCATGTTTATACCCTGAAAGCTTCAAACCAAAAAGAAAATCATTTTATTACAAATAAAAACAGTAAAAACTGTTGTGGCAACCACAGAGCTAGATCTAGGGGACAAAATCACCACAGACCGAGATTCAGATGAAGAGAAAAGAAAACTACCAAACCAAAAAGAGTAGCTCTGTTACAAAAATATTGGAAGCCAAAGGTGTTCTTGGATATTGGTGGAGCCTGGGAGGCAGAGAAGAAGTTTGTAAGCAATTGCTTCATCTCAACAGCCATTCATAAAAGAAATAGCTTTAGAGAAGTTTGTCAGTTTTCTCTAATGCAACTCTTGTTATAAAATGTAGTTGGAATTCTATCTTGTAAAAATTACAGTGGGAAAAGCAATAGCTTCATCTCAACAGCCATTCATAAAAGAATCATGAAAGTAACTGGGGAACAATTATCTCTATCGTTCTGGGATGTCTATTATTATACTTACTAACCAACAGGTTGTCAGGTCAGCCTCACCATTACAGAGAAGCAAGCCTACCTTCCCTCAATAAATATCTTTTACATGGACTCTTATTTGGCCACAAAGCAAGGTACCACTGATTCTGAATCTGATGGCCACAAAACTAAATCAAAACTAAGCTATTAAATGCTGCTGTTCCTGTAACATCAAATTGTGATTCACAATATATTCTTCTTTGCCATTTCTCCCTTTTTCTTTTTGGGGTCATTTTCATTAGCTTTATGTGTATTGTCCCTATGATATATATGAAAAATAAAATCAATATCAAATACTCCAGAATATAAAGCATAGAGACTGTTTATAAATAAGCCAAAAAAACTACTATTTCATCAAATACAAAGTCTAACAATTCTGGGAAGAACTATTATCTGATACATATATATCAGTTTCATAGGCCAAACATGTGGCAATAGCAAATAATTGTAAAATTACATCATAAAACCAGCTTGACAAAGCCAAAGAACAGAACAAATCTCTCTTCAGCAATTCAAGCAGTACAACAGCAATCGATTTACAAAAACATGTTCCTAACTCGAAAAAATCACTTTTGACTAATTTATTCAGGTTGAATTGTGGATACAACATTGAGATACAAATAGGAGCAATCATGCATAGCATGTGGGAAGAGGAACCCATATAGCATTGAGGTCATATCAACTTGCGCAAACAAAATTCAATAAAAAAGGAAACTGCAAAAACACAAACCTAAAAGTTATCAAGCTCCAGTGGTCTTCTTATTTGGCTGGAAAACATATTTAATGAGGGACTCCTTAATGGACAAGAGTTCAGGGAACTCCTGCTTCAATTTGGTGGCATCGAGCTCATTGTTACTCCTAGGGGCAATGATCACCTTTGCCTGCTCTTCAAGGGTAAAATTTTTCCAAGTGAGGTTAGGGTCAATGTACTCCCGGTACATCTCTAAAATCTCATTATGGCTGACCACACCAGGGTTTGTAAAGTTCCAAATGCCAGTGAGGTTTCTCTTTGCCATCTCAATGGAAATTGGGAGGAGCTCGTCCAAGATAGTCATCGAGTTTGGAATGTTGACTACCTTATCATATCGAGTGATCTTGGTGATAAAGTTGCGAGGATTGGATAAATCGGATGAGATTGGCATCCTGACACGCAAGGTACAGACATTCTCAAAATTCTTCAGCAACTCTTCCACCTTACATGAATCAGGAAACAAGCACAATGAGATCAACAGTACAATATCTAACAAATAGCAGTAAAATCAACTACATCTCCCTGCATGTTACTAGTTAAGGAAAAAGAAAAAAAACAAGGGAAAATCCATAGACGCAGCAGGTGTCTCATCAATGATGGCATAAGCAGCAAGCCTGCCATATTTCTAAGTTCACGATTTTCATGCCAATCAGTGTTAGGAAATACTAAAAATCACATACACTTCTTCTCATTTGTCTAGAAAAGCAACAAAAAAGCAGTAGATTTAGCAAAAGTTGAAAGCTGATGCTTAGAATGTGCTGTTCCTAAGCTTCTAACTTATGACTGACCATCACAAGATGTATTTACCAACATGCTTAAAGTTGACAAAATAACCAAAACGATTAGATTCAGAATCTGAGTATGTTAACTTCTAAATCTCAATCCACATAAAATATTTGATGCCAATCAACCTACATGATTAAAATGTATAATCAAGCTAAATATTTGCGGATCAAGATTTAGAAGTCAGCAGCTTATATAAACCTGAAATCAGATATAAACCGAGATCCCCTGTTACAGTAACAAAGTCAACTAGCATAGGAAGCAAGGTAGCAATGCTGGTCTATCCCAAACAATCATTTAACATGAGTTGTTCGCCTAAAGTCCATAGCCATAAATAAGCAAATAAGACTGTACTCACCCACAAGAAAAACAGTTCAAAAATTGACAATTTGAGGCAATATTTAAACAAATGAGAAGATCCCAGAAACAAATAAACCAGATCTAATAGATTAGATGCAGCACAAGTTTAATGATGTATTCTTTCAAACATCTAGAAAATTTGATTCACACTTCATACTATAAATCTATAACCAATTCAAGTCTAAGATCCATATCATTGAAGACAGAATAACTAAAAATCGAATACTGCAACCAAAAATGAACGCTTTATAACTTTACCATGGCCTTAGTCTTGGAATAGAAAGATCCGACAAAATTGGGACTATCCTCCTCCTTGAAGCCGATACCAGAACCGAGCGGGTGATCGGAATCGTACTCGAAAATACAGCCAGTGGCGTAATTAACAAGAACCAACCCTTTCTCTCTGCAGACGTCAGCAAGGGTGAGGGTCCCGACCACATTAGTCCGTATGGTCTCGACCTTGTGTGATTCACACCAGTCGACGTTGGGCCTACCGGTGACGCCAGCAGCATTGAAGACGTGAGTTGGCTTAACGGCAGCTAAGTCGGCTTCAAGTGAAGAACGGTTCTCCAAGCGACCGGAGCCGTAAGAAAAGTCAATACCCTGGGCCTCGCAGAGCTTGCCAAGCAAGCCACCGATCCAGCCGGTTCGGCCGTATATCAGAAACTTGAAAGGCTTGGCGCCACCGTCGGAACCGTTGGCCGGAAACCCCATGATAGTTAAATAAAGAGTGTGAGATTGGTTTGGATTGGATCAGATCTGTTGAAATTCCTGTTTTGTGCTTCAGATTTTGAACATTTTCTATGGGGATCTTGTACGAAGAGAGTGTGTGTAATATATTTATGTATATATAGAGGAAGGTGATAATTTTTTATTAAAATTAAAAAAAAATAAAATTTAATTATAAATATTTTTACTTTTAATTGAGATTTGGACAGCTATATAGTGGGGGCAGAGAAATGTTAGAAAGCGGACAAGCGTACGTTCTTATAATGAGGTCACCCTTTACCTCATGACTCGCCGAAGACGGTAATGAGGATTGAAACATTAATTAGGCAATTAAAGTGTGAGTAAATTGGGTCTTTAATTATTTTTAAAATTAACGGCTACTCAAATTTAATGATAAGTAATTTAAATTATTTAATATATTATAAGTCAAACCAAAAAAACAAGAGAAAAGTGAGAAAAAAAGAATCAGTCATTTATCACGTGCTTGATTATGAGTTTTTTTTAATGCTCATGTGAAAATTTTATTATAATTTAATATAATGTGTTAATTAATTTTTAGAATTTTCGGTAAAGGGATGTAAATTTTTTTTCACTTGGTTAAGATTTTACGAAAACCCGCTTAAAATAGAATAAAGTTGAGGTGATTTATGAAAAATAGAACGAAAAATAAGGAAAAATTAATTTTTAAATAATTGAAATGGTAATAAAAGATAGATCTATCACACCACACCTTGTCAACTTCTCTATCATATATATATATATATATATATATATATATATATATATATTTATTTATTTAGAAAATTATATTATATGATATAAATTAATTGAAGATTTACCAGCTAATTAATAAAATCAAAACATCAATCGAAATGAATGTCGACTATAATAAGCCATACAATTTACAAAAAGTTATTCCCTCCATTTTGTAATTTTGAATTATTCTCATTTTCAACTTTTAATTATTCGCGAGAGCTTTATAATATATGTTGAATACAAATGAAAAATACAATTATTCACTGTTCTTAAGATTCTCCATGTTAATGATGTTTGTTGTTTAAATTAAGGAAAAAGGATTTACAGATTGCTGAAATTTGGTTTAATACATATTTTAGTCTCAATAATTTAAAAATTATCTTATTAATATGTCACTTAATAAAGTCATTTGTTTATCATAATACTAACGTATTGTCACTCGTCATATGATGGTTATCACTAATATAATTCTTTTGACATTCTTTTATGACTTATTTTTCAAAATTAACTACATCCTAATTAAATTGAGAATTTTAAAATTTATTAATACGAAGTCAAATTTAATATAATCATTCGTTATTAACATTTAAGTTAATATCAATCATTAATAAATAAATTAATATATAATTAATATACCATAATTAATTTATATTAAATTTAATATTAATAATTAAATATAAATAAATTTATCCGTATAATAATATATGTGAAAATATAAGGTTGTTTCGTCCCCAAGATTAAAATATAACGGATCGAAGTACGAATTTAAAGAGTTTAGAAAGCACAATAACAAACTCGTATTGTATGACGTGGCACAATTTACATTTCTAAGCACACCCCGCATATCTGGAGATTGAAGTGAAAAGCAAATTCAATTAAAAAATCTAGGGAGGCTGTGGCTCACACAAAAGAATAAAATAATTAAATACAATGGAAAAAACTGAGAAATTTGATACTTCCACGTGGATTTAAACAATTTGGTACTGGATTGACGGCTATTGATCCGCGCAGACACATGGTGCTTGACGCATCCGCGACACCTAGAAAACAAATTAATACATAAAAAAAATGAAAAAATGAAAAATGAAAAGTCCGTGATTTGATTCGTGACTTGAAGGAAGGAAGCCGCATCGTCCAAAAAGAATGGGTGGCTTCAATATTTTATTAACGTGAACTTTTCGTAACAATAAAATATTATATTTATGGATCTCATTTTATTGATAAAATAAATCAAAAATCGAGATCAATGTATCATTCTAGTCAAAATTTCCTCATTTTTTATATTTTTATTAAGCCAAAATTCTCATTCTAGTCAAAATTTCCTCATTTTTATATCTTTATTAAGTCAAATTCTCATTTTCAATAAATTTACCAAAATGTTTATCAAAATATATATTATAACAATCAAATTAAATATTTTTTTAATATTTAGAAGTATTTATTTTTTAACTTATATATAAAAAATTTACTAAAAATATTTAAATATAATTAAATTAAATTTTTTAATTTAAATATAAATAATTAAATATATAAATAAATTAAAGTTTTTATTTATCAATAATATTTTTAATTTATTAATTTATTTTTTAACACGTAAAATTTAAATCTTATCTAACATTTTTTTTATTTTTGTTCCTCTCTCCCTATTTTTACATACTTGAGTTTATTTTTTATTTAATTTATCATTAAATTTTATATCCTAAATTGTTAATTTATAATTTTTAATGTATATATTAATATAATTTATTAA
Organism: Melia azedarach; assembly: GCA_028052125.1. Classification (NCBI taxonomy): domain Eukaryota; kingdom Viridiplantae; phylum Streptophyta; class Magnoliopsida; order Sapindales; family Meliaceae; genus Melia; species Melia azedarach. Next base: position 6,795,756 of record CM051401.1, on the reverse strand, counting down.
AAAATATTAAATTTATGAAATATTATATCAATATAAATAAAATTTTATAAAATATAAGAATAAATATATATGTGAGGTATACATATCAAAATATTAATTTTAGATTTTTTATTTCTATAAAAGTAAATAATTTAACAGTTATATTAAGAGGTTTAAGGTTAAAAATAAATAAATAAATCTAATATTTATCAAAAATTAAGGTAGATTTCTAAATTGGTGCGAATTTTAAATAGATCTAAATGTCTAAATTTGAATTTTTTATTTGTTTTCTTTATTAAAAATTTAAATATAAGTATTTATAAAAAATATATATAATAAAACTACTTCCATTTTTAGATTTAGTTAGAAAGTATAGAAATATGATTTTTTTTAGTTAATAGAAAAAATATAAAATTATTATTAAGTTAAAAAATACTTAATTATCTAAAATAAATAAATTCATTCAATTAAATTTTATAAAAAAAATCCCCTTCGTGGAAAAAGACCAAATTGTTTTAAACAAATAAACTAACATTGTTACAAATAATATCAAGAGTAGGTTCGGCAATACTTATTAACACTCTATAAGTAGTAATTAGCACTTTTAAAGAACTAAATTATGTGTTTAGTAAATTTTAATAAAAGTGCCTATTGAAAATTTTTTAAAACTTGAATTGATTATTCTTTAACACATATTTGATATTTTCCCAAAATAATACTTCAAGTGTTTAAGTATTTAAGAGGGTATCACTTGTATAATTAATAAAAATTTTGGTTTTGTCCAAAAAATCCCTGAACAAATTTGAAAATTACATTTATCAAATTTTTTTGGGTTAAATTACTATATATTAGATATTTAGAGATATATTATTCGTTATATTTTTCTTTTTAATGAATAAATTATTAAAATAGGTACATTATTTGTGTTGGCGACATTTATAATTTTTTTATATTTAATGTTTGGTAGATAATTAATATTATTAAAATTGTAGTTAATTTTTATAACAAAAAATATTATTTTTATTTTTTAGATTACTAAAGTTATAGTTATTTTCATCACAAATTTTTTATTCAAATTTTTATAATAATTTATAAAACAAAAATTAGATATATATTATTTATTTTTATTAAAAATATCGCTATATAAATATATTACTTATTCTAATATATGTATATTTTAGTAATTTGTCAATATAATAATACTTTTTAAAATTACACAGTTCAAATACTTAATGTTACACTAATAAATATTTTTAGAGATAGTTAACCAAACACTTAAAATACTTTTTTAAAAACTGTAAAAGAGTATAAACGCTAATTATATTAGCACTTATTTTTAGTGGTCTCAAACTGACGCTAATACATGTATGGTCGGAACTCAAATGGTGAGATTCTCTCGAATGGCTGTAAATGATCCCAAAATGTTGCCACCCACATCTGGAAATTGTTCACAGCCAGGAATAGCTTTTACCTTCCCTGTTGCATCAACTTCCACGGGATATTTTAGAAGATGCCCTTTCATTTCTGTTACCTCATCAGCTGCATACTGTCTCCAATTCTGTTCACTGAGTGATCTTACTCTTCTTACACATTCTACACTTTCTGGTCTGTTGAAACATTCCTCAATTCCTCCAATGTGTTCTGCCCACAGTGACATTCTATATCCATATACCTGCACTCAACGTCAATGAACACATTTCAGACAATGCCAAATGTCTGCGGACTTCCATCGAATGTTTGAATGAATTAATGCGTTACCTGGCCGTGTGGACTAGAGTGTTTGCTCGCCCAAGTATGGCGAGGCTGATACGCCCCCATTGCTATTTCGGTGTCTCTGGTGCCTTCCATGGACCGCTGATTGATATTTGCTGATCCCAATATGACATACTCATCATCGACTATCATACCTTTAGAATGAATGTATATCTGAAAGCGTCGATTCTTCTGACAAAGTACCTGTGTTTCCAAGTTGTATACATTTAACCAGCGGATGAATGGACTAACAGGGTTTCGAAGTTAATATCTTACTAAGTGAAAGATGAAACAGTATCTGTGGAGTATTTGCTGCAGTGGAATTCTTAGCAGTATTACTGTCTACCCCGTGTAATGCCTCGCGATTGCCAAGGCAGAAGAAATTCAAATAGTCTTGCGGTGTATATTTGTTTTCAAGTCCAACCTCTACCAGAGCCTTGTAAATTGTTTCATACATCATTTGCATTGTTTTGTGCTGCAGCAATAGATAATGAAATTGAGTGAGAAGTTATATTAGTGAACACACCACACTTCTAGCACCACGTTTTTTTCAAGCGTTATTACGCCGTAAAATAGCAGTTCTTCCAAGTAATAGAAAATTATTACGAGCAAATACAAAACTTTGAATTTAGATAAATGAGGCTCTCAAGGATAGGAGTAGCAGGAAAGATAACTCCATCAGTTTCTATTTGCCAAAGCCAAATGCTACATTAAAATTGGAGAGCATCTAAAGAAAGTCAATTTGATAGTTCTCATTGGTAGACTGCACAAGCTGAGGTAGCTTTTTGTGCATCGAAATGAATAGTAACACTTCATAATTCTACACTGTCACTACCCATGGATAGAAGTTTAACATCTCAAAGTACTTTTACAAAATAATGAAATTAAATCCTACCTGCCAATACAGAATCCTTTGAATATGAGTACTTGTAGTAACACCTTCTGGCCACATTGGGATAAGAATATATGCTGCAAATCTTTCATTCACTCTTATTTTGTTGGCTATTTTAAGAGCAATTTCCATTGGTATTAAATTGTTTGCACCTGCAAACAAAAATCCCTTCGGTAAGAAGTTAAAAAGGAAAAGAAAAGAAAATCTGGGATCATATGACCACTATAGCAGTACTGCTCAATGTATGACTATATGTCGTTGTTAGGGGAATTTCTACAAGGAAGAAGGAAGAAAATATCAAAGCTTCAAGTTTGATCCTTAAATTAACTTGTTCCGGTAATAAAGTAGCAACTTAATATCCTTTATTCTTTAGCTTTATGGTTCTCACCAAAGTTTTTGTCAGAATCCCAATTAAATGATGAGCCAATAAAGTACTGGTTCTCGATGTAGATGAAATGTTGGGCAGCCTGGATTGCCTTGACATACGCCGTATGAATACTCATGTCTATGAGAACATTCTTCCCACATACCAAGTTCTGTTACAATGTAATCAAATTGTAAGTTGATCAACTATCGATGGGTTGTGGCAGAAAAATAATATGTATATTCAAGAGATATGGAAGCTGGAAGTTAGCTTGTTCTGACCCTCCTCGTAGCATCTCTGGGGTCATCTGGAAATCCTTTCACAGAACTCGAATCGATTGAGCGGAAAACCTTCAAGAGCGAGAACTTAGTCAAAGCGTTAGCCAGGCAACACTGGAAAATGAAAATCAACGTCTAAATGACATCTATCATACCTGAACATGCCAAGCTTCTGGATCATCCTCATTGAGGCAAGAAGCTTCAGCCATCCGAATAATTTCAGGAATTCTTTCAAGTTTCAGTAATCCATCATAATGTGAAATCTTCAATTTTCGAAGCCCATGAGGCTCAGAATCCCTTAACCAGCGCTCTTCAAAGTTGGTGAGGATATCATAAGCAGCTGGACCATCAATTCGACAGTGCAAGTCATGCCATGGTTCTCTTGGACCACCGGCAACCTGATTGAGTTACAACAGATGCTGGTCAAAACCAAAGACGAAAACGAAGATCCAGCATAATCACAATTGCGAATTAGGCTAATCTTTCAAACTCATATTTGTGATGCTATTCAGACAGTAAAAGATAGGATTTCGAAAAATTTCAGTAGTATTTTAGAAATTTAAGAGTATTTTGAACAGAGAATCAGTACAAATATTAGTTATTGCTAATTTTTTATATTTGGTTACGGCAAGCATCTACATTGATTTGCAGTTTTTCCTTAGTCACTGTTCCTTACAGTGACAGAGTATTATAAATAAATATGCATGGAGCCCAAAATGGTATGTAATATTTGATGTAAATCTTTACCTGGAATGAAAGGTTATGGAAGTCATGTTTGTGAACTGTTTCTAATGTCGTAAAAAGAGGATGTGCAGGAGAATCGTATCGACCCTTGCATAAATCGAGACCTCCAACAAATGCTACGATCTTCCTTTTACGTTGTCCAGCTTCAGCGTCCACAACTACAGTTTTTTGGTGATGTGTATAGATGCTTCTTGCTTCCTGAAAGTTTCAAAAATTCATTTCAAGTAAATGAGTCATTTCCATTTAGATGGGAAGGAATATACGGAACTGAAAATGACATATTTTTGGTCAGAGTGGTAAAACATATTTTACTCAGCCATCTACTGTGCATCTTCACAAGGTCAAACATTTTTTTCTCCTAATGCAGACTCTAAAAGACTTAAGAATTAACCCTCGACATGTCACTATGTCTGCAATAGAAGGGGCAAATAAAAGACTTATTAATCATTATCTTTTTATATATTTTCTTCCCTCTTTAGACTTTAAGCCCCTTTTTTTCACGTTTCCTCTGTTTTCACAACATAATCAGGGAAGCAAATAACTTCAGCGCTCCATTCGGATGGAAGATTGTTAGTTGCAAATAACTTCAGTTACATCCAATCAATCATCATAAGTTGGATTATAGAAGAATAGCTTAATAAGACTGGCATTCAAAAGCTTCAATGACAATTCATATAATGGATTCTAGCATAAAAATATATCAAGTGCCTAATTGTATCCAACCAGCTTCTTAATCCAGCTATGTCCTTTCCCAAGTGATCGAGAGCAAAGTATAACATTCACGGAAGAGTGCTTGAAAAAACGGCGAGTCTCCTCATCACTGGTGTCCATGATCCCATCCTACAAATCATATATAAATTTGTTAAGTGCCTGGTGGAGGAAACACAAAGTGATTGCTATGTGGAATAAGTGAGAACTGTCAAATGTTCAATTGATGATGTAATGGTATCTAAAGGAAAGAGTCAAACAATATCATACTGAAGATTAGATGCCGAAAGACTGAAATTAGAGAATAAATGGAAAGTATGCAGACAAATATGACTGCAAATGTAATGACACTGTCGTCATGTTCCATATTTTGTGCTTCCGTATTCACTAACAGTGCAAGAATCAATGCTTTGAGCTAGAAAAATTATTGAATGGTACCATAATACAGAAGAAAATAAAGCATCATAGCCGACATTGATTATTGGAAACCCATATTGTTCAAACTTAGTAGTAAAACTCTTTAACACCTCACTTCAATGTCACCGGGAAAGCATATAAAACATGATAAAATCCTGCCTAAACTGACTGCTAATTTGCACGTTTAGCATCAGCCAATAGAAGTAATATGCATTATTTCTCGCCCCATATAGATCAAACTGTTGTGCTAAAGTAACAATGCTGCATATAATATCTTATAGTTATTTCGGTAAAAAACAAAAACAAAAGACAAATGTAAATTACCCCCTAAGAGCAGAGAAGGTAAACCAGTGGAACAACTAAAAGTGCCAAGCATAAATTTGAGTCTCAATTAAGCTATAGACGACAAAAGAAAGTTGATGTATTGTGAAGAATGTGAGTTCATTCAGTGTCTTACTCTTTTATATCCCAAAATGCTCAACGAAGTGGGATCATCCCACACAAGAAGCAGAACTCTAACACCTGCCTGGGACTTATTTTTGAGAAGATCCCCTAATGTGAGTGTGTTATTAGCATCCCGGACTAGTCTAACTGTATGGTAGACTGACCAACCAGCAATGTAAATCAAGCGACGGGCCTGACTTATAGCATCGTAGATGTCCTCCCAACAACTTGAATGCTTGAACTGCAAACCACCATCAAGTTTCAAATCGGGAAGGCAACCGTCATGAGCATGAGCATCCTGATAAAGTGTAACTTTATCTCCTCTTCTAAGAGGAAAATATGTACCGGGAACTCCAGTGTAGTCAGGACCCGAGCCTACTCCCCTGTGATAATGAGGCAAATTCTCAACAGGGGTGTACTGAATAGATAAACTTAATGCAGCTCCAGGATTGCATGGCTCCCCGCTTGAGTTAATAATAGGGAATGCTCCTTCAATTTTCTCACCTGAGTATAATTTTTCTACTGGAATCCCCACAGCACCCATAAGTTGGGAGCCAACTACATCACTATCCTTAACAAAAAAGTGAACTTCTGCAGCATAATGTGCAACAGGAACATTGAAATGCTGCATCCAAACCGGGTTTTCGCTATTACTAATCACAAAAGTCCTTCCAATTACAGCACCAGAAACAGATATAGTGACATATGGATCACTGGTTATCTCTTTAGCCACATGACTCCCAATTCTTCTGCTCACCTTGACAGTTAACTTGCCAATCTTGTCGCTTATTTTCTTGTGAAACATATCCTTGTTAGGGAGGTACTTAGCCTCCTTGACCCAAATATCTAAATTACCATGTAAAAGCAGAAGGTCTAAAGAACCTTTATTTGTCTCAAATGGAAGATCTTGTTGGGCCTGGCCATGACGGGAGTCTCCAAACGACAGCCTTTCAGCAAGAACCGAATGTGCAGCCATCTTTAAAACTTACAAAAGTCGAAGAAATTGATGCTGCCACTGATTTCAGGAAATAGTAACACCAATAACCAAGAGACAGCTCCAAATAAGAGTCAGTGGAACTGTCAGAACTCAAAGCTCTGGAACTGTCAGAACTCAAAGCTCTTAATTTTTTTACCCTTACCCTATTCTTTTAAGCACTGAATCAAAATGTTGGTTATCAACAGAGAGCTCAGAAGTTGCTCAAAGTAAGCCAACATTGAACTGGTCTTCTAGATTGCGTTTTAGTCAATATCCGAGTCTTCTTTCTTGTCTTCTCCTAAAAGACAGTTCCAAACTTCTTCTTAGCTCTTAACCCCGAAGCCCGCCGCTTGTTGAATTTTCTTTTTTCTTCAAGAAAAAATAAAAATAATATAATTCCGAATACGGGGGGCCCAATCAATTTTCTGACGGTTAAAGTACAAGCTGGTAATATAACTGACTAACTAACTATCAACCGTTTGCATAGCAGTTGATTGTCAAAAATAGCAGTGAATAATGGAAGAATGAAAAATTTTATGATACTGGTATACTTTATCACAATATTAATAACTTATTTTTATTAATTCTTAAATTTTAAAATTAAATTTAAGTTATTTATTTTATATTAATAATAATTAACCTACTTAATAAGTAATATGTAAAATTAATCTATTATTTAGGTGAAAGATTATTTTCTTCACTTTTTTATTTTTTAATTTATTTAATTTATTTTATTATAATTTATTTTTAAAAATATATTTGAAATACAAAATTATATATTATAGTAAAAAAAATTAATGGTAAATAATGTGTTATGCATATTAGAAATAATGTATTTAAAAAATATTAATTTAGATTTATAAAAATTTATACTTTCTTTATTTTTTTTTAAATTATTATTAATAACATAAATGATTACAACTCATAAATCAATATTAGAAAATAAGACACATCTTATATATTAATCATGATGATTGTATTTATATAAATTAATAAAAAATATATGTTATTTTAAATATATAAACGATATTATAATATTTGAGAATGATAAGTATAATAAAATAACCTTATAACTAACATTGCATTATTTAAAAAAAATTAGAATGTCTTGAAATTGATAAATTGTAAGTAGAAAAAGTATACATTTAATGTACAAATATATATAAACAAGAAATTTTGAAATGGATAATTAAGAAAAATAAAATAATATTGCTAGAAATTTTAATCATATGTAATACAAATTTAGTTTGGCATAATATGAGTGTTATTATTAAATTACTGATATTTACTATTTATAAAATGATATTTTATTTAATATCATGCAATTATAAAGAAAAAGAGAAGAATGCGAAAAAAATAAATTAGTACACATGTAAAATAAAATTATTTAAATAATTAAAATAAGTAAAAGCATCAATAATCATTTTTTATAAAGCATACTCATACGTTTAGAAAAAAATATATATTAAAACACATGTTTATGTGTTACAAATATTCTATTTATATTATTATTATTATTATATCAAACTATGTAAAATTTGTAAATAATTTTATAATTTTATATAATAAGATTACAAGTAGAATATTGATTTACAATTCTTATATTATATTTTTATTTATTTTGTTATATTTAAATTTTTATATTAATTTATATTTATCTCAGTTTATTGGGTTCCTTCTACGGTACCGGGAAAAAATTTATAGTATTGATAACGTAATAAGTGTGAACCATTAGATGAGATCAATGGTCCATAATTTTTCTTTTTTAAAAAATATTAATTTAATTTTTAAAATTATTTTTTTTAAATTACCAGTTGTACAAGTTTCATTTGACTTTTAGTAAATCTCAACAAGTCTTACGGTATTTTTCTAATTTCTTTTTTACTTTTAATTAATGTCAAACTTCTCTCTCTAACCTAATTTCAATGATTCACAACTTCTCTATCACAATCAATATAATTAAATCGTATACTCTTCATTTTTGTTGAAGATTTCGGAATATAATCAATTAAAGTGAGATTTATTTTTCATTCTATTTTATTTTTTATTTATTAAAATTAAATATTATAGTTTAAAAAGATGGTGTGAATTTTTTTTTTGAGAAATTTTGTCTCTTTGTAGTTGAAAATTACGGGAAACCTGTTGGATTAAAAAAATTATTTAATAACCTATTGATTTGTTTGGTTGTAGAGTTTTATCTGTCTGTAATTAAGTAACCTATTGGATTAAATATTGAGTTAAATTATTAAATGAGATAACTTGTATAAAAGACATAATTCTTATAAACTGTTTAGATTAAAAATTAAAAAATATAAGCCGATATAAAATAGTAAAATTGAACATTAATTTCATAAATTTAACATTAAAAATATAAATGAACTAAGAAAAATATAAATTAACGTGAAATTATAAAATGATAATAATATAATTGTAAAAAAATAAAAAAATTAATTGTGACATAAACCATATAAATGCACATAAATATTGTAATCTTGACATAAAAAATTAAATTACAATGTAAAATTTATATATAAGACATAATACTTGTAAATGTATAAATCAATATAAAATAGTAAAATTGAATATCAGTTTTATAAATTCAACATTAGAAATATAAATAAATTTAAATAAATATAAATTAATGTGAAATTATAAAATGACAACAATATAGTTGTAAAAAAGTTAAAAGAATTTTAATTGTCACATAAATTGTATAAATGCATATAAAACTTATAATCTTGATATAAAAAATTAAATTATAACGTAAAAGTTGTATGTAAGATATAATACTTGTAAACGTTAAAATTAAAAATAAAAAAATATAAGCCAACATAAAATAGTAAAAATAAATATAAACTTAAAAATTCAATATAAAAAATGTTAATAAACTGAGCTAAATGTAAATTAACGTGAAATTATAAAATGATAACAACATAGTTGTAAAAAAATCAAAATAATTTTAATTGTGACATAAAATATATAAATGTATATAAAACTTGTAATCTTGATATAGAAAATTAAATTACAACGTAAAAGTTATATCTAAAACATAATACTTGTAAACGTTAAAATTAAAAATAAAAAAATAAGCCAACTAAAATAGTAAAAATGAATATCAACTTATAAATTTAACATAAAAAATGTCAATAAACTGAGATAAATATAAATTAACATGAAATTATAAAATGACAATAAAATAGTTATAAAAAATCAAAGGAATTTTAATTGTAACATAAAACGTATAAATGTACATAAAATTTGTAATATTGATATAAAAAATTAAATTACAACGTAAAACTTGTATATAAGACATAATACTAATAAAAAATATAAGCTAACATAAAATAGTAAAAATGAATATCAACTTATAAATTGAATATAAAAAATGTAAATAAACTGAGATAAATATAATTAACGTGAAATTGTAAAATGACAATAATATAGTTGTAAAAAAATCAAAAAATTTTTAATTGTGACATAAAACATATAAATGTATATAAAACTTGTAATCTTGACATAGAAATTTAAATTACAACATAAAACTTATATAGAAGATATAATACTTGTAAACGTTAATTAAAAAATAAAAAATATAAGTCAACATGAAATAGTAAAGTTGAACATTCTTCATAAATTCAATATTAAAAATATCAATAAATTGGGGTCACTCTACAGTACTGAAAAAAAATTTCCAATATCGATAATAGGATAAATATAGACCATTAGATAAAATCAATGGTCTCATATTTTTTTTATTTTAAAATATAAATTTAATTTTTTAAATATATATATTTTTTAATTTACTGATTGTTCAAGTTTCAACGGTTTTATTTTAACTTTTCGTCAATAATATTATAAATTAAAATATATTTAACCCAAAAAATCAAATATTTGATAAATATAATTTTTAAATTTGTTTAGAGATATTTTGAAAAAAACAATTATTAACTATATAAATGCTATCATTTTAAGCACTTGAAGTATTAATTTGATAAATAACCAAATTTTTGCTAATCAAATAATCACTTCATGTGCTAAACTTTTTCAATAAATACTTTTATCAAAATTTATCAAACACATGGTTTAGCATTTTATAAGTGATTAGCACTTATAGAGTACTTATAAGCACTACTAAACTCACTCTAACAAATTAATAATTTTGAAATCCAACAAATATAAGAATTATACAGGAAGATTTTTTTTTTTTCTAAAATACACTAGAACAGTGATAGAGTAAATAAAATATACAATAGAAAAAGTTACCTCTAAATTGTAGTCTAAGAAAGGCAAGCCACCAATAAGGAAATAGATTTCTTTGTGTTTAAAAGAAAAAAAAAGAGTGGGAGGTGGAGAGAAAATAAAACTTTATATAGATTGTTTCTAAAACAAAACCCTAAAACTAAATAGCAAAAAAAGACAATAATTCAAAATTTCCTATGTCAAATTTCTTCTCTCCAAAATAAAACCATAAAATGTTACAAATACATATATGCACAAACAAGCGGTTGGAACTCAAATGGTGAGATTTTCTTTAATGGCTGTAAATGATCCCAAAATGTTGCCACCTACATCTGGAAATTGTTCACAGCCAGGAATAGCCTTCACCTTCCCCCTTGCATCAACTTCCACTGGATATTTTAGAAGATGCCCTTTCATTCCTGTTACCTCATCACCTGCATACTGTCTCCAATTCTGTTCACTAAGTGATCTTACTCTTCTTACACATCCTACACTTTCGGGTCTGTTGAAACATTCCTCAATTCCTCCTATGTGCTCTGCCCACAGTGACATTCTATATCCATATACCTGCACTCATTGTCAATGAACACATTTCAGGCAATGCCAAATGCTGTGGACTCCGATCAAATGTTTGAATGAATGCATTACCTGGCCGTGTGGACTAGAATGTTTGCTTGCCCAAGTATGGCGAGGCTGATACGCTCCCATTGCTATTTCGGTGTCTCTGGTGCCTTCCATGGACCGCTGATTGATATTTGCTGATCCCACTATGACATACTCATCATCTACTATCATACCTTTAGAATGAATGTATATCTGAAAGCGTCTATTCTTCTGACAAAGTGCCTGTGTTACCAAGTATACATTTAACCATTTGATGGATGGATCAATGGACTAACTGGAATTTCCAAGTTAATATCTGACAAAGTGAAAGCTGGAACAGTACCTGTGGAGTGTTTGCTGCAGTGGAGTTCTTAACAGAATTACTGTCTACCCCATCTAATGCCTCGTGATTGCCAAGGCAGAAGAAATTCAAATAGTCTTGTGGCATATATTTGTTTTCAAGTCCAACCTCCACCAGAGCCTTGTAAATTGTTTCATACATCATTTGCATTGTTTTGTGCTGCAGCAATCAACAATGAAAAAATGACCAAAATGTTAGCATTAATGAGCACCACCATTCTAGCACCATGTTTTTATAAGCATAATTACTCCGTAAAATAGCAATTGAAAACTATTAGCAAAACTCAAATACTAGATTAAGGATGACCAATATACTATCGTGAAGATGAAAGAATGAACACTTCATTCCCCACTCACTGTCTTCCTCGAGTTCAATAACAAAGAATTTAGTCCAAGATGTTTTCATTAAGTCCCTTTATGATAGTATCCGAATGATTATAATGAGAAGAAAATTTTGTAAGCATATGAAATAGTCAATTTGAAGGTTCTCATGGTAGACTGCAGTACTGCACAAGCTGAGGTAGCTTTGTGCTGTCTCTAGCCAAGGATAGATGTTTAAGATCTTCAAATACTTTTACATAATAATGAAATCCTACCTGCCAATACAGAATCCTTTGAATATGAGTACTTGTAGTAACACCTTCTGGCCACATTGGGATAAGAATATATGCTGCAAATCTTTCATTTGCTCTGATTTTGTTGGCTATTTTAAGAGCGATTTCCATTGGTATTAAATTGTTTGCACCTGCAAATAAAAAGCCATGCTTTTGACTATCATCCACTGAATTTCCTTTGGTACGAAGTTAAAAAGGAAAAGAGAATCAAATCTGGCATTGTATCAGTACTGCTCAATGTGACTCATTTTTATTTTATTTCATTTTCTCCATGTCTTTCATAAATTGAAGGAGAATAAAAATGTTACTAACTACAATATGTTATACCCTAGTTGCAGAAAGTTTTCTGTAAAGAAATTAGAAACTTAACATAAATCAACTGTTACAATCCAAAGTTTTCAAGAAAAGAGAGAATTTATGGCCATCAAGCATAATTAACCAGAAACTTACCTCCTCTCTCAGAATTCAAACTATTTTATGAAAACAACATGACAATAAACTCCTATTCTGGCCTGTTTTATTTTCGAAACTGCTACTTAGGCCAATATATATTTACCGCCTTATATATGTTGGATATCAAAGTCTTTGTTTCAACCAAGTTCATCTTCAACTTATGATTTAAGTATCATACCCAGAGAAACAAATAGAAAAGAAACAAAATCACTTTAAACAACATTTTATCATTTTTAGGGAATTTCTGTAAGGAAGAAGCAAAAAAAGTATCAAAGCTTCAAGTTTGATCATAAATTAACATGTTCAAGTAATAAAGTAGCAAGTTAATATCCTTCATTCTTTAGTTCTAAGGTTCTCACCTAAGTCTTTGTGAGAATCCCAGTTAAATGATGAACCAATAAAGTACTGGTTTTCTATGTAGATGAAGTGCTGGGCAGCCCGGATTGCCTTGACATAGGCTGCATGTATACTCATGTCTATGAGAACATTCTTCCCACATACTAAGTTCTGTTTCAATGTAACTAAATGGTAAGTTGATCAACCATCAATCCGTCGTGGCAAACAAATAATATGTATATTCAAGAGAAATGAAAGCTGAAACTTTCTTCTTACCATTCTTGTAGCATCTTTAGGGTCTTCTGGAAAGCCTTTCACAGAACTTGAATCAATGGAGCGGAAAACCTTCAAAGAGTGAGAAACTTAGTCAAAGAGTTAATCCAGGGAATACTGGAAAATGAAAATCAACTTCTAAATGACATCTAATATACCTGAACATCCCAAGCTTCTGGATCATTCTCATTGAGGCAAGTAGCTTCAACCATCCCAATAATTTCAGGAATTCTTTCAAGCTTCAGTAATGCATCGTCATTTGAACTCTTCAATTTTTTAAGTCCATGAGGCTTAGAAGCCTTTAACCAGCGCTCTTCAAAGTTGGTGAGAATGTCATAAGCAGCCGGACCATCAATTCGACAGTGCAAGTCATGCCATGGTTCTCTTGGACCACCAGTAATAGGCTCCTGATTGAATTACAATAGATGCTGGTCAAGAGCAAAGAGGAAAACGAAAATCCAGCATAATCACAAAAAATTTTGTAATGATTCATTTTGCCAGCGTCTATGTCTAATCTTTCAGACTCATGATTGTGATATTACTCAGCTGGTAAAAGATAAGATTTCAAATAAAATTTTGGTAGTAATTTAGAAATATAGGAATTTTCTAAACAGAGAATCGGTACAAATCCACATTTATTTTTTCTTTTTGTGATAGAATGTTATAAATATGCAGGCAGACCAAATGGAAAGCAACATTTTATTTAAATGTTTACCGGGAATGAAGGGTTACGGAAGTCATCTTTGTGCACTGTTTCTAATGTTCTAAAAAGAGGATGTGCAGGAGTATCATATCGACCCTTGCACAAATCAAGACCTCCAACAAATGCAATGATCTTCCTTTTAAATTTTCCGGCTTCAGCATCCACAATCACAGTTTTCTGGTGATGTGAATAGATTGTTCCAACCTCCTGGAAGTCAAAAATTTAATTAAAGCAAACTGACAAAGAAAATACTAATCTTGGATAAATTATATAAAGATGATCACACATATGAAATATATATACATACATACATATGTTATATCCAAATGAACATATATTTTTGCACCATTTCATGTTAGTTATATTGGAGAATTTTTACTGAAAATGAGCTATTTCCATTTAAATGGGGAGAAATATAAGGCTCTAAGACAGAAAATCATGAGATAATGAAATCAGACGTGGATGAACTGTACTTCTTACTCAGCATTGTAATTCTTAATTGGACATTCATTAACCAAATAAAGCAGTGGTAATGCAATTTATTCAGTCATCTGCTGTTCATCTCCACAAGGTCCAGCTATACCAAAAATGTCTAGTAAGCAAACCTTTTCCATTGTTTCTTTTTTACCCCTAATTGAAATTTAGAGGATTAGGAATTAACCCACACTTAAATCACTACATCTGAAATAGAAGGGGCGCAACTATTAATTATTAACTTTCTATATATTTTCCTCCCTCTTTATATTTTAAGTCCTTTTCCTTGATGTTTCCTCTGTTTCACAACATAATCAGGGAAGCAAATAACTTAGCTTACCATTTGCACGGAACATGGCACTTTAACAGTTTGCATCCAATCAAGCATCATAAGGTGGATTATAGATGAATAATTCTCTAAGATAGTGCCATAAAAAACCTTCACTGACAATTCAGATAGGAAAGAGCATAAACATATATCGAGTGCCTAATTATAGCCAACCTGCTTTTTAACCCAGCTATGTCCTTTTCCAGCTGACCGAGGGCAAAGTATAACATGCACGGAAGAGTGCTTGAAAAAACGGCGAGTCTCCTCATCACTGGTGTTCATGATCCCATTCTACAAAGCATATAAATTTGTAAGTGTCCAGTGGGGGAAACACAATTGATTGCTGTATGGAATAAGTAAGAAGTATCAAATGTTCGGTTGACGATGTAATGATATTTAATGGAAAGAGTTGATCAATATCATACTGAAGGCTAAATGCAGAAAGTTGGAATTAGAGAATAAATGGAAAGTATGCAGACAAATATGACTGCAAAAATAATTTGAAAATCTTCATGATAATGAAACTGTCGTATGTTTCATATTTTGTTCCTACATATTCGACTACCAGTACAAGAATCAATGCTTTGAGGCTGAAAAATTACTGAATCATACCATAATAAAGCATCCATAGCCGTCATTGATTATGGTAAATCCATATTGTTCAAACTTGGTAGTAAAATTCTAACACGGGTAACCTCAATGGCACCAGCAAAGCAAAGAAAAACATGATAAAATCCATAGTTCCTGCCATAAAAGAGACAATATCGCCTAAACTGACAACTAATTTGCAATTTTAGGCAGCAACAACCAAGCATTTTTGTTCCTGCAATTTTAGAAGTAATATGCATTATTTCTTGCCCCATTATAGAGGGAGGACAAAGATCAAACCTTCAACTGCACAGTATTTGGCTGTCCAATAATGAGGCAACTGTTGCCCTTATATAACAATGCTGCATATAAGATCCTATAGTTATTTCGGTAAAAGCCAAAAACAAAAGGAAAACGTGAATTAGCCTTAAGAGTAGAGAAATTAAGCCAGTGAAACAACAAAAAATGCAAAAGCACAAATTTGAGTCCAAATGAAGTTATAAAAGAGAAAAGCAACATGAATTACTGTGAAAATTTGAGTTCATTCAGTGTCTTACCGTTTTATATCCCAAAATGCTCCTGGAAGTAGGATCATCCCACACAAGAAGCAGCACTCTAACGCCTTCCTGGGACTTGTTTCTCAGAAGATCCCCTAACATGAGTGTGTTATTATTAGCATCCCGAACTAGTCTAACCGTATGGTAGACAGACCACCCAGCAATGTAAATCAATCGACGGGCCTGACTTATAGCATCATAGATGTCCTGCCAACAACTTGAATGCTTGAACTGCGCACCACCATCAAGTTTCAAATCGGGAAGGCAACCACCATGAGCATGAGCATCCTGATAAAGTGTAACTTTACCTCCTCTTCTAAGAGGAAAATATGTACCAGGAATTCCACTGTAATCAGGACCTGAGCCTACTCCTCTGTGGTAATGAGACAAATTCTCAACAGGGGTGTACTGAATAGATAAACTTAATACAGCTCCAGGCTTGCAGGGCTTCCCGCTCGAGTTAATAATGGGGAATATTCCGTCAATTTTCTCTCCCAAGTATAATTTCTCTACAGGAATCCCCACAGCACCCATAATTTGGGAGCCAACTATATCACTATCCTTAACAACAAAGTGAACTTCTGCAGCTTTATGTGCAACAGGAACATTGAAATGCTGCATCCATACGGGGTTTTCGCTATTGCTGATCACAAAAGTCCTTCCAATTACAGCACCAGAAATAGAAATGGTGACGTAAGGATCACTGGTTATCTTGTCAGCCATATGACTCTCAATTTTGCTGCTTACCTTGACATTTAACTTGCCAAACATGTCGCCTATTCTCTTGTGAAACATATCCATGTTCGGAAGGTTTTTAGCCTCCTTCACCCAAATATCCAAATTACCATGTAAAAGCAGAACTTTTAACGACCCTTTATTGGTCTCAAATGGAAGAACTTGTTGGCCCTGACCATGATTCGAGTCTTCGAACGACATCATTTCAGAATAAACCGGATGTGCAGCCATCTTTAAAACATAAAACAACCAAAGAAATTGATACTGCAACTGATTTCAGGAAATAGTAACACCAGATAACCAAGAGACAGCTTCAGACAAGAGCAGTGAGACTGACAGAACTCGAAGCTCTTTAACGTTTGAGCATTACCCAATTCATTTAGTCAAAGGAATAAAATTGTTGGTTACCACCAGTGAAACAGAAAGCTCAAGAATAGCTGAACGCAAGTCACAATTGAACTGGGATCTTCGCTTTCAACACACAAATATGAACAAAAAAACTACCCAGATGAATAGTTTTCAGAATAATAAATGAAAACAAGAAAAACGAGAGGGAAGACATAATTGAGAGCTGAGAGAGACTTCTGGATATATAAATAGGAGGAAGATTATTGGAGCGTTTGAATTGAACGAGTAAAACAGAGAATGGTGGGCTTGAAAACTGATACGCGGCCATAATAGTGATAAAATGAATAATACGTAATAGCTCAAGGCAGTGATTTAAAAGCCATCGTTGAACGAGTTCAAAGAAGGAACAGCAAATGACAAAAATATCAATTACAATGAAAATAAATTAATACTATAAGTTCCATAACTGGTCCAACAAGAGAGATGAGAAATTCATTTTTGGTTTCATTACTGGGAAAGTTCCAAACGGAAAAAATAACATTTAAGTGCCTAAGATTTATTTATTAAATTAATTAATTTTAAAATAATTCATTAAAATCTCAATTTATTAAAAAATAACAATTATATCTTATCAATAATATTTATTTAACAAATATAATTATTATTATTTTTAAATTTTTATAAAAATATTATATTTATAAAAAACACATTAATAAACTAAATCCTAATACTATTTTCTAGTATTATAAATTTAAATTTTATAAATAATATAATTTATTAATAAGATAATATAAATAATTTATAATATATTATAATTAAGATATAAATGTATTTATTTTATAATATATTGACAATTTAATATTAATTAAGTATTAAAATAAATCATAATAAATATTAATTATAAGTAAAATATTGTAATAAAATATTTATGTTGATATTATAATTTATATTTATTTACATATAGTTAAAATATATAAATTTATAGTATATTAATAAAATATGATATTATTAATGTACTATAAAATAATATTATAATTTATTTAATTAATATATTTTTGATAAATGTAATATTTTTAAAATTTTAAAACAATAATAATTATTTTTTAAAATAATTATTATTGATAAAGATATAATTGTTATTTTTTAATAAATTAAGATTTTAAAAATTATTTTTAAAATTATTGAGACTAATTATTTTAATTTATTAAATTTTAGGGACTTAGACATATTTTTCCTTTCAAACAATCTTCTAGCTTTACGTAATATTATTACGGAGTTTTAACACATATTTTTTTTTAGGTTTGAAACTTTAACACTTCAATAAAAAGTTTGAGAAAAGATACACTTACCTCTCTTGGACCTTTAGTTGATCATTTATTTATATTTAAATGATTATAATATTCTTAATTATTTTAAAGTTAAAATTTAAGAATTTTAATTTTAATTTATATAATGTTTGAAGGTTAAAATAATTAAAAATTTAATTAACAATAATTTATCTTTATATTTATTTAAAGTTAGAAATTTAATTTTAAATAAATATTAAATATGATACATAATTAAAAATTGAAATTGTCAAGTTAGAAAGGCGGTTATTTTATATATTAAGGTTTAAAATTTAAATAAATATGATATATGAATAAAAATTAAATTATTATTAATTAAATTCTTAATTTAAATAAATATAAATTAAAATGATCAAATTAAAATATTATTAATTTAAATTTAAATAAATATAAATTAAAATTATTAATTAAATTTTAATTATTTTAATCTTTTAAATATTATATAAATTAAAAATTGAATTTTTTAAATTTTAACTTTAAAATAATTAAGAGTGTTATAGTTATTTAAGTAAAAATTAATGATCAACTAATAGTTTAACATAGGTAAGTGTGTCTTTCTTCGAATATTTCATTTAAGTGTTAAAATCTCAAATTTTAAAACAGATATTTTTTAATAAATTAATTTTTAAAATTATTGGGACTAGTTAATTTAATAAATTAAATCTTAGGGACTTGGACGCATATTTCCTTCCAAACGGTCTTCTATGTTAGGTTTACGTAATATTATTTTAGTTCTTTATATTGTTTTTCTACTGAAAGAAAGTTCCAAACTTTTTCTGAGGTCCTACCCCGAAGCCCGCCGCCGGTCCATTTTTCTTTTTTATTTATTTATTTATTTTTTAAAAGAAAATGCAGCAGACAACGTATTAAATATTCTGAAGGTTAAAGTACAAGGTGTCGTCATAGCGGTTGCTTGTCAGAAAAAACAGCAGTGAAATCAAAGATATTGATAAGAAGAATAACACTTCAAATTTTTAAATAATTATCTTAAATTTTTTTAATTATTAGAAAAAGAAAGGAATTGTTTTGCACTGTAAACGTAACAATTAAAAGCAAGTCATATAAATAAATAAATAAATAAATAAAGAAACGTGTAATTGTTATTTCAAAAAATGGTTTTATTGGGATCGGGGAACTGCTGCTACTAAACAAATTGAGAATTTGACATTTTCGTAAATTCACTTTGATGTTCGTTGATACTTTATACGAAAAAAAATAGAAAATAGAGCAACGGAAGGGCGGGCCGGAGACCCCAAGCCCGGCCATGTCTACGATTGAGTCGGATATCTCCATCCCCGATTCATCATCGATTTAGGCATATTA
Source organism: Melia azedarach (assembly GCA_028052125.1). NCBI lineage: Eukaryota > Viridiplantae > Streptophyta > Magnoliopsida > Sapindales > Meliaceae > Melia > Melia azedarach. Next base: position 6,775,922 of record CM051401.1, on the reverse strand, counting down.
GGACTGCCTGAGCTGAGATATCCCCATTTGGATAGAAGATACTTGCAGACCGGTAACCATTAAATCTGGACAAAAATAAACAACCTTTTATAGCTACATTACTTATATTTATCAGTTAAAATATATAAATAAAAATATTTAACTGCAAATACATATTTAATTTATATTTTTTAAAAAAATATTTTATAAAATTATTATATTAATATAATAATTTTAAATTTAAGATAATTCAATTTAATAATAATATATTATTAATCTAGTAATAATTTTATCTTTAACAATTATTCAAAAATAAGTTTATTATTATTTTTTTCTTTATAATTATCTTATGAAATAATAAAAATATATTTTAATATTATAATTTTTAAATTTTAATAAAATAAAATTGATTACAAAGATAATTATTTTAAAAAATTAATTTTAAAAATGTATTTAATTTTTACATATAATTCGCTATTATTTTATAATAATTCAATAAATGAATTGTAAATGAGTATAATTATTAAATATGAATTATTTTACATATATAATTATTTTATATATATGAAATATAAAATTTTCAAACATAAAAATTATATTGATAAAAATTTCAAGTATCACAAACAATATCAAAAGTTAGTAAAATCATAAAAATCAAAGACCTTGCACATAATATTAACAATCATCTAAATAATTCAAATATGTGAAAACCATCCTCACCTGTAATGAATATCAAGTGATTGTGAGGAGAAAATTGAGAAGTAGAAACTATTTATTTGAGATTTATAAAAATATATAATAATATAATTTTAGAGAATATTATCTTCATATTCCTCCTTCGAAGTTTGAGTTTGCCACACTTTGGAGAAAAAAAATAAAAATTATATTACATATCTTTTTTGTGGTATTAGTAAACTAACTCTAAATAATGAGTATTAAAAAACCCTTGATTATATATTTTTTAGTACGGTGATGTGTTTTAATTAATCTGTTTTGCGAAAAATAAATTGTTGATTATAGTTTGGTTTAAGCCAAAGAATGACGAACCATGTGGTCTAATTGAAATTTGATTTGTCATAGTTTCTTTGCTCACTAGTTCCACAACTTCCAAAACAAGCTTTATTGCTGCCTTCATTATGGATTACTCAAACTCTGACTTCTAGTTATGCATTGCTTGTTAGATATAATTATTTTTTGGTGAAAACCGTCACAGCAAAATATAGAATCGTTCATGTCAGATCATCAAGAATAAATCAACATAAAAGCAGAAGCATACCTGAATTCATAATCTGAAATTGCTCTCTAGAATTCTGCTGTTGGCCTTCCAAATTAACACGTTCTGCATAAGAGCCATTTGTTTCTCTTTGAGTATTTTCTGATAATGGGATATCAAGAAAATAACGTTACATATAATCTGGGGGACTATAACTACTATATATATAAAACAACTACCCTGTTATCTTATTAGTATTTCTATTTTAGCTCATCAGAAAATAGAAATTACTCTTTAGTCTCTACACATTAAATGTTCACATCCTATTAGATACATCAAAACCTAATTACCTAAAAGCTTAGTAGATCACTTTTAATTCGGGCTTGACTTTATTTGACAGTCCACAAAAACATGATTATTCACATATAAGTCCAATATTAGATTAAGGATCCAACAATCTCCCACTTGGGCTATATGTATAACTTTATAATAATACTTTGCAAAAAATAACCAAAACGAGCTCAACTTTGCTGCCATAACTAGGGATGGCAATGGATAGGATACGGTATGGATATCTTAATATCCATATCCATATCCTATACAAGATATCCATATTTGTATTCTATACAAAAGTCTATATCCATATCCTATCCATATCCATGGTGGATATTATATTCAATATCCATATCCTACAAAATGGATATTTATCAATATTCATATCCTAACGGATATCCTACGGATATATTCATATCCTAATAAAAAATAGTAAAATTTTAAAATAAGATATTATATTCAAAAATTTGATTTTCAATATTTTATAAATTAATATACTATGTTAATAAATTATAATAAAACTCAATATCATATTAACATTATAAAAATATATATAATTCTAACAATATAAAATTTAAATTCAATAATTATAACAATCCATAAATTTATAAAAATTTAATAAAAATAAAAAAATTTATAAAAAACTTCAACCAATGATCTACATCAACAATCATTATTGCCATCAAAGTTCAACCAAATTTCATCTTCACTCAAGATTTGTACAGCCCATCCAACATGATTTCTACAATGCAAAAATAAAAAATTTATATTCAACTAGTCATCAACTCTTTTGAAATTAAATTATTAATAGAAAATATTCTTATAATATCTAATCATTATAGTAATATTTATCTCATCCATAACATCTTCATCTTCTGAATATTTGACACTTTCTACTTGTGTTGAAGAATTTGAATCTAATCATGTAACAAAAAAATTTAATTATAAAAAGTATAAATTAATGTTGATTATCAATATACTAGATAATTAGTACACTTTATTTCCATTAAATTCAGCCCATAACCAATCTTGAGAACACATTAAAGCCTCCAATGTCTTCGGATGAAGTCTACTACGATGTGGAGACACGAATCTACCACTTGTACTAAAAGCTGATTCTGATGCAACTGTGGATACAGGAATAGCTAAAACATCTCTAGCTATTTCTTGCAAAATAGGATATTTTGAACTATGTGTCTTCTACCTATTTAATATATCAAACTTATCAGATCTTGGAATGACATTTTCATCCAAATAATAATCCAACTCAAATTTAGTTTGAGTAGTACTAGTGCTTTGATTTACCAACATATCAAATTGTGCCAATTGTTCCTTCATTTTTTAGTGAACCCCCTTCGAACAAAATGATGAAGCAACTGAAGAATGAACAACTTCCTCATTCATTTTAGACCTTGATTGATAATCTTTTACCAATGCATAACAAAAACTACGAATCTTCTCAATTTCAACTGTGTAATAATTTCTATACAGTAAAGCAAAATAGTATTGCACCAATTTCAACTTATATCTTCGATTTAAAACAATTGCTACAACCGTTATTTCCGTGAACAACATTCCAATACTTGTCAAACTTTTCAATCTTTTTTTGCCATCATCCTTATTTCACCATTAGAAGAATTAAGCCATTCCCTAATAGACAATTTAATCTCATATATATTTGGGAAAAAAAAGATTGGCTGTAGGATATTTAGTACCAGAAAATAATGTGGTCACTTCATAAAAAAATTCAAGTCTATCACAAATTTCCTTTGCAAACATCCAATCTTCATCAGTAGGTAAACATTTATATTGTGGTTCTCGTTGTTTTAATCGAGGAAACACCTCTTTGTAAATCAAAGCACTCTCAAGCATCAAATAAGTAGAATTCCATCTAGTCTTACAATTAGCAATTAACTTCTTAGTACAAGCAATATTCAACTTACGGGTTGTCCCAACAAATGTCTCCTCCCTTTTAGGTGTTGCTGTCCAATATAAAACACTACTACGAACTCTCTCAATACTTTCATTTATCACAGCCATACCATCTTTCACAATCAAATTCAATATAAATGCAGCACATCGCATGTGAGATAATTTTCCATTCAATAACAATGAACCACTATTAAGTTTCTCCAACAAAATTTCAATCATGGCATCATTTGTACTACAATTGTCGACAGTCAAAGTAGATAATTTGCAATTAATGTTCCAATCCAACAAACATTCCATCAAAGTTTCACCAAGCACTCTAGTAGTATGTGGACATGGCACATATATAAACCTAACAAAATAATGGTAATTAATAATAAATATCATGTTATATCATGTATAAGATATCTAGTGAGAAAATAAATAAATAATTTAATTTTTCAAAAATTACCTCATAATACGACTTTGCATCACCCAAAAGTCATCGATAAAATGTGACGTTACTACCATAAAGCCTTTTTGTTGATTGCTGGAAGTCCACATATTAGTAGTGATAGCAATTCTTCCTTGATTTGCCTCCAACAAACGCATTGTTTTAGCTCTCCCATAATCATAAATCTTTAAAATATCATTTTTCAGTGTATTGCGAGAAATGACCTTAAACATAGGTTGAAGAGTTTTGACAAACTTTCAAAACCCTATATGTTCAACCATATTAAGAGGATATTCATATATGATTATCATGTTGGCAAGCTCTTTCCTAGCACTTTCTTGATCAAAAGAAAAAGTAGACACCTTAGTTTTTCCATCAACTATATGAGCTTGTAATCTCTTCATGGTACAATCTATGCTAGGTTGCCTTTTATGAGGACATGCTCTTAAATGATTGTGTAGATGTGAGGTTTTATCTTTTGACTTATGAAGTATTACTTTATTGCAATACGAACAAGTTGCATTCCAGTAACCAGAATTATTATTCCTTTGCCTCTTAAAATGACTCCATACACTCGAAGTTAATTTCTTACTAGTGGGTGGACTTGTAAGTTCTTCACATGTAGTCTATGGAGTTTGGTTTGAATCTATTTCATTGAATTGGCCAGGAACATCACTAAAAGGGAGTTGTTCATCAGATCCTGTCATCATCAAATCCATGTCCATTTTTCACCTGCATATTAGTAATTTACTTGATCAATTTCTAATTGTATAGTACAAGAATAATAAAAAAAATTTCAAGAAATATTTCACAAGAAAATCAGTATAATATTAATGTGATAATAAATTAAGTATTACATCATAATATATGTTAATATGATAATATATTAAGTATTAGTTTACTTTTTCAACTCACTAACTTATAACCTATGAATAAATAAAATTAAGAGACTTACATAAAATTATCTAAATTAAATGAAAGAAGCATGTTCCATTCGATTCATTAATGTCGTTGTTTATTCTTGAATTAAATATATTATGATTAAATAATTTATCATCAAAATCAATACATTAAATATATATAATTATCATTTGTAACAAAATAATGCAATAAAAAAAGAGAAACAATTTGCATTCGGTGTCATTTGAAATATATTATATTAAACAATTTATCATCAAAATCAATACATTATGTATATATATATAAATATATAAAATTATCATTTGCAGTAAAATAAGGCAGTAGGGGGAATAATTGAACATACCCACGTGATATACTTCAAAATGGATTGCTTTAATTAAATCTAGGATTTAATATGCGTGGTGCTATCTATGATGGAGAGACTGGAGAGGAGAGAACGGCTGCGCACAAAGGTAATACAAACGAAAACAAAGAGACGGTTTCGAATAAGGGTTTACTGTGCTTTATAAATATATATCATAAAACAACGTCATTTTGGATTGTCCAAAACGACGTCGTTTTGATTAAAAAAATATTATAAAAAAAATGGTAAAACGGATATTCTATAGGATATCCGCGGATATTTTAAGATATCCATATTCGTACCATATTTAAAATGGATATTATATACAATTACCATATCCTATCCATATCTGTTTTTGTAATTACCATATCCTATCCACAAGAGTCGGATATAGATGGATATCCGTTAAAACGGATACCATTGCCATCCCTAGCCATAACTAAAATGTATCTATAACCAATCCGGTCTATCAATTCTACCAACATAGGATCAAAACGGTCTTTGTTATAACTGTCATAACTCAACTCATCAATGATCACATATATTGATACAACTGAATGACATGGATTATGATGTAGATGTGTAGCATCAAATTTCCATGCAATGTGATATTAACATGCCTATTTCCAACTAGTCCTTCTTAAATCTTAGTAAGATCAAACCATACTTAGAATCAGAGTGTAAATAAACTAAAATTTTATTTTTGCAAAAAATAACCTCAAAATATCCATAAACTATAATAACTGAAAATATTTTTATTATTATAAGAGCATATAAAATTACAAACTCCCAATAAAACTGAATATCATCAGATGACATAACACCAATACGAATAGTGCGCTCATGAAACACTTTAGATGGTAATCCTTTAGTAAACGGATTCGCAATCATGGAGTTTGTTCCGATGTGCTCTATAGACTACTCTCCACTCTGAACTCTTTTTTTAATAACTAGGAACTTGATGTCTATATGTTTTGACTTCGTCGAGCACTTATTGTTGTAGAATACAAAACTGTTGACTCACAAAATAACTTGAGTAGTCTCTCAATACCATCCACTATGCGTAGCCTTATGACATAATTTCGCAGCCATACTCCATGATTAGATACCTCAAAACATGCTATGAACTTTGCTACCATGGTAGAATAGGCTATAAGAGACTGTTTAGCACTCTTCCAAGAGATAACACCTCAAGCTACTAGAAAGACATAGCCCAACGTAGATTTCATACTATTCTGGCATCCAGCAAAATCAGAGTAGGTATACCCAACGATCTCAAGCTTATCCAACCTCCAATATGTGAGCATGTAGTGTTTTGTTCTCTGTAAGTACCGCAAGACCCGTTTAACTGCTTTCCAATAGTTTACTCTAGATTGCTTAAATATCTCCCCAACATCCCAGTAACATATGTAATATCCAGGCGCGTACAAACCTGAGCATACATCAGACTCCCTACTGCTGAGGCATAAGGAATCTTCTTCATTTTCATTTTCTCAATGTCATACTTAGGGCAATGTTTGAGACTAAATTTGTCTCGCTTAGCCGAGTATCACCTGGTTTGTAATCCTTCATGCCATATCTGTTGAGAACTTTTTGGATATAGCTCTTTTGTGACAATCCAAGAATACCCCGAGAGCAGTTCCTGGTGTATCTGAATACCTAATACAAAAGAGGACGTTACCAAGATCTTTCATTTCAAAATTCTTAGATAGAAATCTCTTGATTTTGTGCAATAAGGCTATATTGTTTCTAGCAAGCAATATGTCATCGACATATAAAATAAAGAAAAACAGAATTTATGGTATATACAATCATCTACCAAATTCATCTCAAACCCGAATGAGATGATCACTCGATGAAACTTGAAATACCATTGTTGAGATGCTTGTTTGAGTCAATAGATGGATTTCTTAAGTTTGCAAACCATATTCTTTGGGTCTCCCGACACAAAGTTTTCTGGTTGCACCATGTAAATTGTCTCATCAATGTCACCATTGAAAAACGATGTCTTTACATCCATCTGATGTAACTCAAGATTGAAATGCGCTACTAATGCCATTATAATCCTACAAGAGTCTTTCGAAGAAACTGGAGAGAAAGTCTCTTTATAGTCGATACTTTCTTTCTGTATAAAGTCTTTTGTGACAAGACGTGCCTTGTACCTCTCCACATCACCTTTTGAATCCCTCTTGATCTTTAAATATCCATTTGCAACCAATGAGTTTCGCACCTTCTGGCAATGGGACAAGATCTTACACGTCATTGTCCTTTATAGACTTAATCTCCTCATTTATGGCATCAATCCACTTTTGAGAGTTAGAACTTTCAATAGCTTGACGGAAGTTGATAGGATCATTTTTCATTACTCCAATATCTACCTCATGTTCTTAGAGAAATATAATGTAATCATCTGGCAATGCACTTCTCCTCTCTCTAGTGAATCTTTTTAATGGCGTAAATTCTTGAGGTGCTAGAGCTTGTTCTTCTGAAATAATTTCTTGAATGGGAAGTTCTCCGATATTGTCTTGATTTATATTTTGAACAAGCTCAGGAATCGAATCCTAATCAATGCCAATAACACTTGTGGGAATATCAACATATTCCTCTTCAAAGAAAAAGTCTTTAACATTATCTTCCCCCCACAAACTCGACATGCTAAAAAAATCGGGCATTTCCCGACTAAAAAATCAACTTAGTTCTGGGATCATAAAACTTGTACCCCTTAGATCTTTCAGAGTATCCAATAAAAGAGTAACTCACCGTCTTTGAGTCTAGTTTCTTTTCATTGTGCCTATAAGATCTCGCTTTAGCTGGACAACCCCAAACGTGCAAGTGTTTTAGACTAGGCTTTTTGCCTGTCCAAAGTTCATAAGGGGTTTTAGTAGTTGCTTTAGTGAGAACTAGAGATGGCAAAACGGACGGGCCAGCCCGAGTCCGACACGGCCCAACCTGTGAATAATATCAACACAGCTCGACACTATTCACAGACTGGGTCGAGAAAAATAACTCACATGCCGTGTCACCAGCAGTACTTGGGCAGTGCCGTGCCGACCCAATACTATTCATAGGCTGGGTCGTGTTGGGCCATTTTATTATTTGGATTACTATTCACCCTGTGAATAGTACTTTTAGCCTAAATAAAATAATTTTACTGTTACTAATTAATAAAAATTTAATTTTGAATAATAAAACTTAACTTATAAAATTATTAAAATAAAATTTAATTACTCATATAATTTTAATTAATGAAAATTATATAAATGTTTAAATTTAAATCTAATATATACAATTTTATATAGATGAAATATAAATTTTTAATTTTATAATTATATTGAATTTATATAGCAATTATATTATATCTTTTTAATTTTAATTTTAACATACCTAAATTAGAAAGAATTTTGTTTTGTAAATTTCTAATTTGTAATATTTATTTGTATTGTTAAACGTAATTTGTTATTTAGATATAAAAAGAAAAGAAATAAAAATGGTTAAATGTAAAAAATTTGCATCTTGTAATTTGTAATATTAAAAAATTAAAAATTAAAATATTTATACTACTTCTATTAATTAGTTATTATAAATTTTAAATTGCTCAAATTTAATCAAAAAAATAAAAAAAAACGTGAATTCTAAATAAATAAAACATAAAATTTTTATTTTTATTATTATAATTATATAGAATTTGTATAAATTTTTTAACGGATAACAATTGTTTTAAAATTAATTTATAATTTCATATATAACATTTTCTTTAAAAAATTAAAAGTATAATAAATTGATGATTGTTACTATCTTTACATGATGTTAATTATAACTAAATATGAATAATAATTATATTACGTGTTTATAATTTTATATGTATAAATATCTAAAATATTTAATTATATTACGATGACAATATAATTAAGTATTCTATTTTATTATAAATTATAATTATTCACTTAAAATTTTCATTTAATAATAAATAATAAATATTGTAAATTTATTATTTATCAAATATATTATTATTTTAAACTTATTTAATTTTAAAAAATTATTGATTAGTCAATAAATCTTTATTAATTTAAATTAAATTTTAATTTTTATAATATAAAATGTATTAATAATAGTAATGTATTATTCATATTGGGTAACTATTCATAATTATTACTGTTCATGGCGGCCCAAATGGGCTTATGGACCGTGCTGGGCTTGTCTTCAAGTGGGCTGGCCTGGCATAATACGTATAGTAACCTGTATCGTGGGCTGCGCTGGACTTATAGAATTTATTGTGCGGGCCGTGTTGACCTGACAAGTAGCCCACATGGGCTGAAATTTTATGGGTCGTGCCGGACATCTTTAGTGGGAACTCTGTTAAGGATATATGCTTGCAGTTTTAAGTGTTTTGCCCCATAGAGATTCAGGTAAGGTAGAATGACTAATCATAGTTCTCACTATGTCCTTATGCTTCTTGTTACTTTTTTCAGCAATACCATTCATGGTGGGCGAACCAGGTATGGTGTACTGTGGGACAATACCACATTTCTCTTGGAACGTAGCAAACGGCCTTAGACGTTGTTCACCTGAGCTGACATATCTGCCATAGTACTCACTATCACAGTCAGACTTGACAGTTTTAATCTTTTTGCTAAGTTAGTTCTCAACTTCAACCTTATAAATTTTAAACACATCTAGAGCCTACGACTTTCCATGAATGAGATATATATAGCTATATCTGGAAAAATTGTCAATGAACGTTATAAAGTATTGTTGACCATTCTAAGCGACCGTAGGGAATGGCCCACAAATGTCCTTATGTATAAGTTCTAAGACGTTTAGTATCCTGTTGGCTTCAAATCTCCTTTTTTTTTGGTTTGTTCTCTCTTTATGCAGTTAACACAAATATCAAAATCTGTGAAATCTAAAAGATCGAGAATTTCATTTGACACAAGTCTCTTTATTCTCCTTCTGGAGATATGATCCTAATCGCTTGTGCCATAATACAGCCGAATTCTCATTTATTAATTTTCTCTTAGTGCCATGTGAACTTAAGTGCAGGGATTCATTAAATGAAATAATTGTGTCAAACGAATAAAGATTATCGTAACCGGATAAAGAACCGGAACCGATTAATTTTAAATCATGAAACAAGCTAAATTTTTCATTCCTAAATGAACAAGAGTAACCAAATTTGCCCAAAGTAGAAAGAGAAATCAAATTCCTGTCTAAAAGATAGTACAATAAATGCCTCATCAAGATCCAAATAAAATTTAGTCTTTAACAATAATCTAAACTTTCTAATTGCCTTAAACTTGCACTGTCTTGCCATTGCCCTACATAAATGTATCTTTCAGCATCATTTGACTTTCGATAACTCAGACAACCCTGCATAAACACACTGATGTGAGTTATTGTATTAAAATCTATCCACCACGTGTGTCTAGGCACCAAAGATAAATTAACCTCATAACAAACCAAGTTAAGAAGCATACCTTTCTTAGCACGCTATGCGTGATAGTTGGTACATTGCTTCTTCTTATGCCCTTCAGCTCCACAGAAGAAACAACCATTTCCTTCAAAATCATTCGATTTCTTTTGCTATTTCTTTTTAGATGCCGTATTTGCAGCATCCTTATCCTTCTTCTTTCTCTTGCCTTTGTCCTCAAGGTGTGAGGTCAAGTGAGCACTTTCTGTCTTTTCTTACTTTAGCCTTTCCTCTTCCTAAACACAGTGTGAGATGAGCTCATTCAAAGACCAAGTCTCTTTCTGACAATTGTAGCTCACCTTAAACTAACTGAACTGTGATGGAAGAGATATCAGAACTAAACACACCAACAAGTCTTCAGAGATGTCAAGTTTAAGTGCCTTTAGTCTGGAAGCAAGATGAGACATCTTCAAAATGTACTCTTTGATATTACTTTTACCCTTATACCTCATTGAAATTAGGTTTGTCAAAAGTGTACACATTTCAGCCTTTTCATTCTTGACAAACCTCTTTTCAATATCAACAAGAAAGTCCTTAGCAGTAGTAATCTTTTTAGACATAGTGCCCCTGAATGCTTCTAGAATGACTCTATTCATTATCATCATGCACATGCGGTTCGATTTCTCCCACCTTTCTTTCTCCCTCTTATCGTCAGAGGTACTCTTATCTGTAAGAGATGGAGGACAACCTTTCCTTAATGCAATATCGAGATCCATGACCCCGAGAATTATCTCAAGGTTCTCCTTCCATGACTTAAAGTTTGAGCCATTTAGCAAATGAATGGAATTGATGTTGGCAATAATATTAGCAGGAGTCAAAGCTGAATCAGAGAACAATAATAAATAAAAAAACCATGCTCATGTAAGTCTTAAAACAAAAATAAATACAAACAAGATAAATCTCATTTCAAGATACCGGGCACTACATTAATATTTAATCTTTGGACAAAATATTAACTAGTAAGTGATATCTTGGTATAGTAATCAAACACTGATAATAAGAACATATCGAAAAATAAATCTTCCTTTGAGCCGATTTATTATCCATATGTAAAACCGAATAATCATCACGCATTTATTACCACAAAATATACATATAATTCTGTTAAATATTAATTTTCTTTTGGGCCAAGTAATATTCACATAAATTATATATATACGAAACTAATTATATTTTAAAATAAAATTAATTTTCACAAGAGAGATTACTTTAGGGACGTGTTGCTTCAATTAATTCATGTCAAAATATATATATATATATATATATATATATATATCATAACAAATCAATGTTTGAATTTTCAAAAATGCATCAAATTAATCCTTCAAAAATAAAATAAAAAAATAAATTTTTTTTTTAAATTTGAGTTAATGGTGAACGGTCAACAGTTGATTGGGTCAGGAGCAGACCGGGTCTGAGGCTGGACCAGGTTAGGTTAACCTAACCCGGATCCTGGCCCATCCCTAAAAAAAAATTTTTATTATTATTTTTTAAAATCTAGTCATCTGTCAACGATCAACTGTTAACCATTGATCGGTTTACTTTGACTGGGTCGGGTTAACCTAACCTGGGTCCTACTCCAGCCCCAGGACCCAGTCCCTTTTTTTTTGGGAAACCCTAGGATTTCCAGTGTAAAATTAGGCGGCCATTTTGGCGGCCGTCAACTTATGCCACGACTTCAACTCACCGGTGCGGTGAAGAGCTCGCGTTGGTCTCCTAGTGCAGGCAATGGGCAACCGCCGGTTACTCCCTTTCATTTTTTTTTTAAAAAATAACCTTATATGTGCGGCGGCTATGGCTGCCACCTTCCTCCTCTGCTGCGGCCATCAAGCTGCGCTTGAAATCCTTACGCGAACGGTGATGAACCGCCGGCCACAATAAAACAAATATATATATATATATATATATATATATATATAAATATACTCATAATCCAATTTCAAAAAAATTATATACATATATATCCATGCTCAAAATCATTCAAAATTATTGATCCTAGTTTGTTCTAAATTTATTCCCAATGATTCAACATGAAGAGGCTCTGATACCACTTGTTAGATTGTTAGATATAATTATTCTTTGGTGAAAACTATCACATAAAACATAAAATTGTTTATGTCAGATCATAAAAAGTAAATCAACATAAAAGCGGAAGCGTACCTGAATCCATAGTCTGAAATTACTCTCTAAAATCCTGTGGTTGGCCTTTCAGATTAATACGTTCTGCTTGAGAGCCCTTTGTTTCTCTCTGAGTATTTTTTGATGATAGGATATCAAGAAAATAACATTACGTGTAATCTGCGAACAATGACTACTATATATATATAAGATAATTATCCTGTTATCTTATTGGTATTTATATTTTAGTCTATCATAAAAATAGAAATTACTCTTTAGTCTCTATACATTAAAGGCTCGTATCCTATTAGATACATCAAAACTCAATTACCCAAAACCTTAGTAGATCAATTTTAATTCGGGCTTGACTTTATTTGACAGTCTACAAAAACATAATTATTCACATATAAACCTAATGTTAGATTAAGGATCCAACATTGCTTTCCTGATTTTGAATTTAATTCTTCTTCTTCGTTTCTATATAGACTCTTATATAAATTGTATTCTAAAACTTCAAATTATGTCCTTTGTTTCTTCTTAAAATTGTTTTCAGACTAGGAACCAAATGCACCTAGATTTTTGAGGTGTTAGGTTGTCTCTTTCATTGGCATGAATACAACAATAAATAATGAAAAAAAGAAAACATATAACTCTACTTGTTCAAAAAGGAGAAAAAAAAAACACCTTGAATCTTGAGCTACTCACAAGATAGAACCCAGAAAAATCAAGTTGAATGCAGGGAGATGGAAGAGTTTGACTACTAAAAAGAAAACCTAGAATTCAACTTTCTTTTTTGTTCCTACTTTTCTTGCCAACCAAACACGAAAGCATATAGCCAAAAAAACACAACAAGCGAGAGAAATTGTTGGAAATTGTTAATCTTACGTAATAATAGAACTACTACAAGCTGTTGTAATTTTTCGTGTCTTGTTGCTTTTACATTTTTGTCTCTAATTGTGATAATCGACTAACGGAATACTAACACCCGTAAAGAAAATATGTGATATAATCTTCATTCTTTATCTGCAAGTGATATAAATCCAAATCTTAAGAGAGGAATGTGAGAATATCCTTATAATTTTATAATAGTTTGATAGTACCAAACTTAAAATAAAGTTTTTATAATATTAAATTTATGAGATATTTTTTATTGACTACTCTTAGTATATCTATATGTTACACTACAGTATAGAAAAGATCCAAAATCTCTAATTACGTTACAAATATTTAACTTCCATTTAAATTTTTTTAATAGTATAAGGATAAAGTCGTCTTTTACACTCAATTTAACATATCTATCTCATGTCAAGTTAGGTAACTTAATAAAAAAAAGAAGGTTGTTTCAGTCATTTGACAAAAAATAATAATTAAAACAAAAGCAAAATGGATGCAATTTAAATATTTAATCCTTGACTAAAATTCATAAAATAATAAAAAAAGGAAAACCCTTAAGCTCCTAAGTTCCCACCCTAATTTCACAAAATTAGTGGCTGCCACCTTTGCCCATTGTTATAGCCACCATGCCATCATTGCTTGCTGTCATTGCATCCATCACCCGCGCCATGAGGATCTTGCTGCAGTATTGGAGAACTACTATGAAGAGGTTGGTGCATAGTCTGTTAAAGGGGAGGATGGTGATGAAGGAGATGAATACTACTGATAAGGGGAACATGTGATGTCATCTTTTCTATGTTTATTATGAGATTATGCTCTTTGTTCTGGACGATTTCGTCTAATAATATGGGTTCTATTTTGGTTTATTTATGAGTTATTAAGACTTGGTTTGTACTTAACCACTTGGGCTAGCTCAAGTGGTTAGGAATCAAGACCTCTATGAGGTCTTGCCTTCCATCTTTGCCATTGTAATGGCAAGGATTACTTTCCATCTGTTGTGGGTCTACCCACTTAATAATAGGGCTCACTAAAGATATATTAAAAAAAGACTTGGTTTGTACTCGTATGAGCCGTATAGTTATGTTCCTTGCTTGAAATTGAAAATAGTTGTATGTAGTTTGAAGGTTTTGGTGATTATATTATCAGCTTTTTTATTATTATTATTTTATTTTTTTAAGTTTCTTTTAAAATTGAAAAATATAAATTTTTGAGTTTGGCGCTTTTTCAATTGAAATTTTGGGCTATAATATTTTAATATGCACCCATAGAAAGTGTTTTGTCTTCGTTTAAACAAAGTTTTTATAATCAAAATATTATTAACAAAATAATTGAAATAAATGTCAAATCAATATTTTATGTTTTTAGTCATTTTTATTATAATTTTTTGTAATATGTAAGAATATATTGGTCATTAGATCAGTACTGTTAAAAGTTTTTGAATAGTTATTAAAAATTTATAGCTCAATAAGATATTTTTAATCTTTCTGTACTACAGTGTAATGTCAGAATAATTGTTTATCATTATAAAATACATATAAACTAAGTATAGCTAGTTAAAAATACCCTAAATTTATTTAATGATTACATATTCAAAAATTAACTTCTATAATTATCAATTTTTTAATTTATTATTAAAAAATATACTATCAATTTTTAATTTTCATCAAATCTCATAATATAAAACAAAATTTTCATATCATTTTAATAGTAGTAAATTAATTTTTTATATGTGTGAAATTATCATTTCATATATTATTAAAATAATATAATGAAAACAAATATCAAATTTGATTTACTTTAATCTTTTTATTAACCTATATAAATTAAAAATAAATAAACATGATGGTAAATTAGGATCCAATTTTAATAGAATTCATAAAAGGTTAGAGAAAATATATTAAATTAATCTTAGAGTTTAATGTTTCTTAATAATTTGTAAAAAAAAATTATCTTTGTTGAATAAAAATAAAATATAAAAAATAAAACTTTTGATAATTTTTTATTTTATAAATCTTATAATATTTTATTAAAATAAATTAATTCATTAATTATAAATTATTTTTTATTTTATTAAAATTTATTGATCCAAATCTAATTATTAAAGTTATTAAATATTTTTAATTGATTTAAACAATTTTAAAATTGAATGAATTGAAAAATTGTAAAAAAAAATACTGAAGGCTGTAATGACTAAATTAAATAAATATAAACTTTTTTTAAGAACTTTGTTGATTAAAATAAAAAATACAAATATTTATAATCATTTATCAAATAAAATGAATTCATATGTAATTATTCAAATAAAATATGAATTTTACTGCAGAGAAATGGGGACAGGTTGGGAAAAGAAGCCCATTTTAAAACTAAGAGGGACTCTCATCCTAATTTAGTCTAAACAATTATTCTCATCTTCGGCCTAAACAGGGCGGGTCCCTTTGAGCCTGTGACCTCTACGAAAAAAATTGCTATCACTAAACAATAGTAAGAAAAGCAATAGCCAGGTACAGGCCGGGTATAGGCTGTTTTAAATAGTGAAATTCCCGACTCCATTTGTTGGCCCGTTTGACCCCATTTCACTACTATTTAATTACTTTTAAGCCTATAGTTGTACTAAAACCTTCCACTATTTATATTAAGATTATAATTTCTACTAAGTCCACGATATTTAATACCAAGGTCGTAACTTTTAATAAATCCACTTTTTTTTTTAAATTAACACCAATCACTACCTTTTAACTTTTAAATTTCTTAAATAATTATTATTTATAATATTTTTAAAAAATAATTAATTTAATTTTTTTAAACAAAATTATTCATATTCAAAAATATACTTTTAATCACGTAGTATATTTTTAAGTATGAAGAAATCGAAACTTTTTTTCATATTCGAAAGTGTATTTTCGAATGACAAAAAAAATTTAAATATAAAAAAAATTAAAATTAGTCATTTTTTAAACTTTCGAGTACGAAAAAAATTTTAAACATGAAAAAAATTAAAATTAGTCTTTTTTCAAAAACTTTTTTACGAGGACATTAGGTTTAAAAGTTAATCACCGTTGAAATTCTTCATTTTTTTTATCTATTTTATTTTTATAGAATTTAGGACAATCTTCATTTTACTCTCAAATTTATTATAAGTCATCAATCCATTCCTAATCTATTAAGTTTGACCATTAAAATTAAATGTTAACCGACAAAAAAATTATATTACCCTTTATAATATTTAATATGTGTAAAAAGTTACTATAAACTCAAAAGACCCAAAATTAATTTTTTATTTTATTTTTTCTTTTTTTTTCCACTTCTCTCTGTTCTCTCTCTTCTTTTTCTAAAACTTTATAAAATTTGTTTCTAAAACAAAATAGCAGAAGAGTAAGGCCTTGGTCCGGTGTCATGTACTCAGGCCTCTAAAAGGAGGTCTTAAGTTCAAATCGTCCGCAGGATTTTTGGGAGGATATTCCCTCGATTTGAGGATAGGTATCCCTCTAGAATGAGGACAGGTATCTCACAGCGTCGAGAACATATGTCAAGTGAGTTGTAAGTGTTGTGAGCAAATGTCTAGAGTAAGTTGGAACTGCAATATTCAGAAAAACAAAAAAAGCAAAAGATAACAAACGAGCGGTTGGAACTCAAATGGTGAGATTTTCTTGAATGGCTGTAAATGATCCCAGTATGTTGCCACCCACATCTGGAAATTGTTCACAGCCAGGAATAGCCTTCACCTTCCCCCTTGCATCAACTTCCACTGGATATTTTAGAAGATGCCCTTTCATTTCTGTTACCTCATCACCTGCATACTGTCTCCAATTCTGTTCACCGAGTGATCTTACTCTTCTTACACATTCTACACTTTCTGGTCTGTTGAAACATTCCTCAATTCCTCCTATGTGCTCTGCCCACAGTGACATTCTATATCCATATACCTGCACTCAATGTCAACGAACACATTTCAGGCATGCCAAATGCTGTGGAATTCAATTGAATGTTTGAATGAATGCGTTACCTGGCCGTGTGGGCTAGACTGTTTGCTCGCCCAGGTATGGCGAGGCTGATACGCTCCCATTGCTATTTCGGTGTCTCTGGTGCCTTCCATGGACCGCTGATTGATATTTGCTGATCCCACTATGACATACTCGTCATCTACTATCATACCTTTAGAATGAATGTATATCTGAAAGCGTCGATTCTTCTCACAAAGTGCCTGGGTTACCAAGTTACAAACTTTTAACCAACTGCTGCATGGACTAATAGAAATTTGGAATTAATACTTGACAAAGCGAAAGATGGACAGTACCTGTGGCGTATTTGCTGCAGTTGAATTCTTAGCAGTAATACTGCCTACCCCATCTAATGTACTGCCTACCCCATCTAATGCCTCACGATTGCCAAGGCAGAAGAAATTCAAATAGTCTTGTGGCGTGTATGTGTTTTCAAGTCCAACCTCTACCAGAGCCTTGTAAATTGTTTCATACATCATTTGCATTGTTTTGTGCTGCAGCAATAGATAATGAAATTGAGTGAAAAGTTATATTAATGAACACACCACACTTCTGAGTAAGAAAATTATTAGGAGCAAATACGAAAACTTTGAATTGGGTTAGAGGTTCTCAAGGATAGCAGGTGCAGAAAGGATTGCCTGATCAGTTTCTATTTTGTAAACTTCACAACTGGCATTGCATGATTATTTTCTTAACAAACAATCATATGCCAAAGCCAAATAAGGATGAACAGCATACCATCACGAAGATTAAAGATGGAACATTTCATTCCTGACTCACTGTCTTCCTTGAGTTCGACAACAAAGAATTTGGTCTAAGATGTTTACACTAAGTCCTTCTATGATAGTTGCTGAATGATTATAATTAGAAGAAAATTTTGAAAGCATCTGAAAAAAATCAATTTGAAGTTTCTCATGGTAGACTGCACAAGCTGAGGTAGGTTGTGGTGCATTGAAATGAATTGTAACACTCCATAACTCTGCATTGTGTCTCTAGTCAAGGATAGATATTAAGACATAATAATGAAATCCTACCTGCCAATATAGAATTCTCTGAATAGGAGTGCTTGTAGTAACACCTTCTGGCCACATTGGGATAAGAATATATGCTGCAAATCTTTCATTCGCTCTAATTTTGTTGGCTATTTTAAGAGCAATTTCCATTGGTATTAAATTGTTTGCACCTGCAAATAAGAAGTCATGCTTTTTAGTTTTGACTATGTATCCATTGAAATACCTTTGGTAAGAAGTTAAAAAGGAAAAGAAAAGAAAATCTGGGATCACATAAACACTGTATCAGTATTGCTCAATGTATGACTCATTTTTTTATTTTATTTCATTTTCTCCATGTCCTTCATAAATTGAAAGAGATAAAAACGTTACTAACTGCAATATATTATACACTAGCAGCAGAAATTTTTCTGCAAAGAAATTAGAAACTTAACAGACAACAACTGTTACAATCCAAAGGTTTCAACAAAAGAGAGAATTTATGGCCATCAAGCATAATTAACCACAAACTGACCACCTCTCAGAATTCATAGATTTTTATGAAAACAACATAAGAAGAAACTCCTATTTTGGCTATTTTATTTTGAAGACTCCTACTTAGGCCACTATACTTTTCGCCTTACATATTTTGATATCAAAGACTCTGTTTCAACCAATTTCATCTGCAACTTATGATTTAAGTATCAAAAAAAAAAAAATCCATATGAAAGAAACAAAATCACTTTAAACAACATTTTGTCATTGTTAGGGGAATTTCCACAAGGAAGAAGGAAAAAAGTATCAACTCTTCAAGTTTGATCCTAAATTAACATGTTCAAGTAATAAAGTAGCAAGTTAAGATCCTTTATTCTTTAGCTTTAGGGTTCTCACCTAAGTCTTTGTGAGAATCCCAATTAAATGATGAGCCAATAAAGTACTGGTTCTCAATGTAGATGAAGTGTTGAGCAGCTTGGATTGCCTTGACGTAGGCCGTATGTATACTCATGTCTATGAGAACATTCTTCCCACATACTAAATTCTGTTATAATGTAACCAAATTGTAAGTTGATCAACCATCAATCAGTCATGGCGAACAAATAATATGAATATTCAAGAGAAAAGGAAGCTGAAAGTTTCTTCTCACCATCATTGTAGCATCTTTAGGGTCATCTGGAAAGCCTTTCACAGAACTTGAATCAATTGAGCGGAAAACCTTCAAAGAGTGAGAAATTTAGCCAAAGAGTTATCCAGGGAATACTGGAAAATGAAAATCAACATCTAACTGAGATCTAATATACCTGAACATGCCAAGCTTCTGGATTATTTTCATTGAGGCAAGAAGCTTCAACCATCCCAATAATGTCAGGAATTCTTTCAAGCTTCAGTAATGCATCGTCATTTGAACTCTTCAGTTTTTGAAGTCCTTGAGGCTTTGAAGCCTTCAACCAGCGCTCTTCAAAGTTGGTGAGAATGTCATAAGCAGCTGGACCATCAATTTGGCAGTGCATGTCATGCCATGGTTCTCTTGGACCACCGGAAATAGGCCCCTGTTGAGTTACAACAGATGCTGGTCAAAAAGCAAAGAGGAAAACCAAAATCCAGCATAATCACAATAAATTTTTGTAATGATTCATTTTGCTTGATGTCTATGTCTAATCTTTCAGACTCATGATTGTCATGCTACTCAGCTAGTAAAAGATAACATTCAATTAAAATTTCAGCAGTAATTTAGAAATATAATAATATTTTAAACAGAGAATCGGTACAAATATTAATTATTGTTAGAATTTTCATATTTGGTTACATCAAGCATCTTTGATTGACATTTTTTTTTTTTGTGAGAGAACTATATAAATATGCACGCAGACCAAACGGAAAGCAACATGATATAAATGTTTACCGCGAATGAAGGATTACAGAAGTCATCTTTGTGCACTGTTTCTAATGTCCTAAAAAGAGGATGTGCAGGAGTATCATATCGACCCTTGCACAAATCAAGACCCCCAACAAATGCGATGATCTTTCTTTTAAATTGTCCAGCATCAGCATCCACAATCACAGTTTTCTGATGATGTGTATAGATTGTTCCAACTTCCTGAAAGTCAAAAATTCAATTAAAAGAAATTGACATGGAAAATACTAATCTTTAACAAATTATATAAAGATGATCACACATATGAAATATATATACATATATTATATCCAAAATTAACACATATTTTTTCATAATTTCATTTTAGATATATTGGAGCTGTACTTCCTACTGAAACTAAAGCAGTGGTTATGCATTTTATTCAGTCATCTGCTGTGCATCTCCATAAGCTCAAGCTATACCAAAATTATCTAGTGAGCAAACCTTTTCCTCAGGTTTCTTTTTTACCCCAAACTGAAATTCTAGAAGATTAGGAATTAGCCCACTTAAATCACAACATCTGCAATATCATTAACTTCATATATATTTTCTTCCCTCTTTATACTTTAAGCCCGTCTCCTTCACCTTCCTCTGTTTTCACAAGATAATCAGGAAGCAAATAACTTCAGCCTACCATTTGGATGGAAATTGCCACTTAAAACATTTGCATCCAATCAAGCATCGTAAGTTGGACTAGATGCATAACTCAGTAAGATTGCAGCATACAAAACCTTCAATCACATTTCATACAGCAGATAAAGCATAAGCATATATCTGGTGCTTAATTATATCCAACCTGTTTTTTAACCCAGCTATGTCCTTTTCCACCTGATCGTGGGCAAAGTATAACATGCACGGAAGAGTGCTTGAAAAAACGGCGAGTCTCCTCATCACTGGTGCTCATGATCCCTTCCTACAAATCATATAAATTTGTAAGTGCTAGTGGAGGAAACAGAAGTGATTGCTATATGGAATAATTAAGAAGTGTCAAATGTTCAATTGATGATGTAATGATATTTAATGGATAGAGCAAATAATATCAGACTAAAGAATAAATGCGGAAAAGGTTGAATTAGAGAATAAATCAAAAGTATGCAGACAAATATGACTGCACAAATAATGTAAAAATCTCCATGATAATGAAACTGTCATCATGTTTCAAATTTTGTTCCTACATATTCAACTACCAGTACAAGAGTCAATGCTTTGAGCTTGAAAAGTTATTGAATCATACCATATTAAAGCACCATAGCTGCATTGATTATGGGAAATCCATACTGTTCAAATTTGGTAGTAAAATTTTAACACAGGTAACCTCAATGGCACCAGGAAAGATGAGTAAAACATGATAAAATCAATAATTCCTGCCATAAAAGAGACAAAATAGCCTGAACTGACTAAAAATTTTCAATTTTAGCATCAGCAACCAAGCAATTTTACTCCTGCAGTGTTAGAAGTGATATGCATATTTCTTGCCCCATTATAGCGAGAGAGCAAGAACAAACCTTCAACTGCACAGTATTTGGCTGTGCAATAATGAGGCAACATCTGTCCTTAAATAACAATGCTGCAAATAAGATCCTATAGTTATCTCGGTAAAAAACAAAAACAAAATCAAAACGTAAATTATCCCTAAGAGTAGAGTAAGTAAACCAGTGAAACAACAAAAAATGCAAAAGCATAAATTTGAGTCCAAATTAAGTTATAAAAGAGAAAAACAACATGAATTACTGTGAAGAATTTAAGTTCATTCAGTGTCTTACCGTTTTATATCCCAAAAGGCTCCTCGAAGTAGGATCATCCCACACAAGAAGCAGCACTCTAACACCTTCCTGGGACTTGTTTTTCAGAAGATCCCCTAACATGAGTTTGTTGTTTTTAGCATCCCGAACTAGTCTAACTGTATGGTAGACAGACCACCCAGCAATGTAAATCAATCGACGGGCCTGACTTATAGCATCGTAGATATCTTGCCAGCAACTTGAATGCTTGAACTGCACACCACCATCAAGATTCAAAACGGGAAGGCAACCATCATGAGCATGAGCATCCTGATAAAGTGTAACTTTACCTCCTCTTCTAAGAGGAAAATATGTACCAGGAACTCCAATGTAATCAGGACCTGAGCCTACTCCTCTGTGATAATGAGACAAATTGTCAACAGGGATGTACTGAATAGATAAAATTAATACAGCTCCAGGTTTGCAAGGCTTCCCGCTTGAGTTAATAATAGGGAATGCTCCTTCAATTTTCTCACCTGAGTATAATTTTTCAACTGGAATCCCCACAGCACCCATAATTTGGGAGCCAACTACATCACTATCCTTAACAACAAAGTGAACTTCTGCAGCTTTATGTGCAACAGGAACATTGAAATGCTGCATCCAAACCGGATTTTCGCTATTGCTAATCACAAAAGTCCTCCCAATTACAGCACCAGAAACGGAAATCGTAGCATAAGGATCACTGGTTATCTTGTTAGACATATGACTCTCAATTTTGCTGCTTACCTTGACATTTAACTTGCCAAACATGCCCCCTATTTTGTTGTGAAGCATATCCATGTTCGGAAGGTTTTTAGCCTCCTTGACCCAAATATCTAAATTACCATGTAAAAGCAGAACCTTTAAAGACCCTTTATTGGTCTCAAATGGAAGAACCTGTTGGGCCTGACCGTGATGCGAGTCTCCAAACGACATCATTTCAGCATAAGCAGGATGTGCAGCCATCTTTTAAAACAAAAAAAAGGGCCAAAGAAATTGATACTGCAACTGATTTTAGGAACTAGTAACACCAGATAAACAAGAGACAGCTTCAAATAAGAGCAGTGACACTGACAGAACTCAAAGATCTTTAACTTCTGACCACTAATCAATTCATTTGGGCACTGAATCAAAATGTTGGTTATCACTAGTGAAACCAAAAGCTCAAGAATATCTCAAACCATGTCAAAATTGAACAGAGCTCTTTGCTTTAAACACAAGAAGATGAACGCAAATATTGTTCAGAATAATAAATGAAAACAAGAAAACGAGAGGGAAGATATGATTGACAGTTTAGAGAGACTTCTTGATAAATTAATAAACGGAAGGAAGATTATTGGAGAGTTTAATTGAACGAGTAAAAGAGACAACGGCGGGCTTGAAAATTGATACGCAGGCCATAATAGTGATTAAATGAATATATAATACTTAATAGATCGACGCAGTGATTTGACTGCCATCGTTGAATAAGTACAAAGAAGGTGCAGTAGATCATAAAAATATCCATTAAAATAAAACTAATAACCGGTCCAACGAGAGACACATGTAGAGTTGAACATTCCTGATAATCAGTATTATGCAGCTCACCAATGAGAGACGAGAATTTCTTATTCTTTTCCTGGCTTTATTATTCGGAAACTTCCACACGGTCTTCTAGAATTTAGATTGGCTGTACGTAATATTTTGTTATACTTTTTTCTTGGTTCTTACCCCGAGCCGGCGGTCGGTTCATTTTCATTTAAAAAAAAAAAGGCAGCAAACAATATATTAAATCAGTCTGACGGTTAGCAACCCAACTAACTGACCATCAAGGCGTTGTAATATCAGTTGACTGTCAGAAGATAAGCAGTGAATGATAACTGATAAGAGGATTAACATTTTGATTTTTCAAATAATTATCTTAATTTTTATCATCATTAATATAATTTTTTTAATTATTAAAAGAAAAACAAAAAAGAATAGTTTTGCAGTGTAAATGTAACAATTAAAAGCAAGTTATAAAATGAAAAAAAGAACGCGTAATTGTTATTCCCAATGGGTTTGTTAGGTATGGGAATTGGGAACGGCTGCTACCAAAACTAATTGAGAATCTGGCGCGTTCATAAGTTTGACTTTGATTTCATTGGTGTTAATGGTTGACCTTGGGCCCATATTTCTAACATGACCAATCGTCCTTATTGGGGACTTCAAAGCGGCAGCCTAGCTGGCAATATTTTGATCCAAGGCCGGAAATGAATGTTCCTTTTGATGTCTTAAGTTTTTTAAAATAATAAATTTAGATATAAAATTTTAGTTTTAACATTTTAGTCCATTGTTTATGAAATAATAAAATCAAAGAACATTAGATATCTAATGCAGTGTACAATCAAGAAAATCTTTACATTACTACACCTTTACAAAGAGAATGTGTTTTATAATCACCTGCTAAGGTACAAAGAGAGAATAATCACCACACTTTTATATTTGGTATTTTCAACCAAGAGAACGTGTTTTATGATAGAATTCCACTGAAATTTCTTCCAAAGCTATTGCCTTTTTCTCTCCAATGTATGAGTCGATCTTCTAAGTTAAATTTGCATTGAATCTTCTATAATAACTTTGTTATGACATGAGATTTTTTCAGATAATGAACATCACAATTATAGAGCTAATCATATAAGTTTGCAAATCCTCATATCTGAAAGGAAATAAAGCTATAACATAATATATATAAATAAAAATACTAAAACTACCATAAATCAAGATAACTATATTATAATTTGTTATTTTGTTAAATTAAAGGATAAAAATGTTAACATTTTTTGTAGATCTTTTACAGTAAATATATTTGTCAAACTAACAGAAGTTTAACCTTCGTCTTGTCCAAAAGTAACGACTTGTTTGTTTTATAATATGAAATTTGAATAAATCTAACAATGATATTTAAATAATTCTAGATAATGTGTTTTTTTATTTATTATATTTTAATATAAATTTGAAAATTGTATTTGTTGCAAAGAAAATTTATTCAATCCACATGTCTAATCATAATTGTTATTTGGGTAGGTCTTGTATTGCTCTCGGTAGGTTTCAATATTGTTGGGCCTATAGACCTAAATTAAGTTTCTACACCCCTTTTGAGTTAAAAAAGAGTAAGGCCTACCACGTCCTTTGGGTCTCACCTAATAGCTCAAGAGTTATGATATTACAATCTTATAAGATTAATTTGGACTTATCCAAATAAATCTGCTATTGTTGTTGTTGCTTCTGTAATATTAAATACGATACAAGACTCAAACTATGAATCCACGATATATGGGAGTGAGATAGTCCTAGTAACAATGTAAAAGTGCACAACTATTAAGGGTAATTAGGTTGTAACTAGTATGAGATCATATCGATATAATATAAACTCACTTGCAGCACTATTCAATACATTCATTTGTGACATGCATGTCAATTCTAAGGCTGTAGAAAGATGTTTTTGGAGTCTGAAAGTAATCGGGCTGATGCCTATAAATGCAAAAAAGATGTGAAGATGCTAGGGTAATATCTAAAATCGATTTTCATCTTAAAAGATGGCTGAAAAATATGAATTACTAGGTAAATGCCAAAGAAAAAGTTGTGCCTTAAGATCATAGTCTCAAAGAACTAAGATGATGGGTTTCTCTCTGTACATGAGTGCTTCTAGAATGATGATTATCATATTGTATGTCCAAGATTCTAAGATCACCTTCAATATAAAATAATATCTCCTTATATAGTTGTGATGTGTAATTGTAGTAGAACATATGTCATCATAGTTTAATACAAATTACCTTTCTTACAACAAGTTTTTGTCTAAGAATTAAATTGGAGTAATTTTATAAAAAATAAAAAAAAATTCAAAGACTTATATTTGTAATAAAATACTTATTTTAATTAATTCTAATTTAATTAGAGGAATTATCACATTTCTTCCCTAAGGTTTGACATAATATTACCTAAAAAGTATCTTTATAAAAATGATCACTGACTACCCCTACTTTATTCTGTTGTTATAATTCTTTAATAGAGTTAAGGATAAAATTATAAATTTAACGCATTATTTTAAATTCATTTTGGAGTAATAACATTTTGATTCCTAAACTTAAAAAAAACATAACATAATTTGTTTAATTATAATAAATTATTTCATATATTATTATTATTATGACAAAGTTAAATGGTATTAAAAGTTAGAACAAAAATAAAAATTGACCATTAGGATTTTATTTTTCACAAATTGATATACTATATTAATAAATTAAATTAAAAAAATAATATCATATTAAAATTCTAGAAAGTACGGATAATTCTAATAATATAAATTTTAATTTAACAACTATAATAATTTATAAAATTATAAAAATTAATAAAAATTTATTAAACCTCCTCCAATCAAAATAAAATGCTAAAGAACAAAGTATAAAAAATTTATAAGTATTAATAAATTTCAAAAGAAAAGAATTAATTAATAAGAAAAACAAATAATACAAATTAAATTTTCAAGCAAATTAATGTAATAAATTACAACATATGAATAACAATAATATGAACAGATATATGTATAATATTCTCAAAAACTAATTAACCTAATTAATTATTCATAAAATAAAGATAAAATTTAATATATTTCATATAATACAAATATACAATTGTTTCAAATTTAAAATTAATTAACAAATATTTTTCACTATTTAAAAGCATTTTCAATAGTATTAAAAATTTAAAATCCATGACTTAGGCCAAAGAGTAGAAATATAATTAAAAATAAGGTTAAGAATTTAGATATGACTTAAATCCATTGTATTTTTTTTTATTATTTTAAAGTATAAAATGACGTTATCTTGATAATAGAATTTGTAAAAAATGATGAAACGTGTATTTTATACAAATATCTATGGATATTTTAGAATATATACATTCTTACTATATTCTAAACAAATATTATACACTCTTATTATATCCGTTCCATATATAATTTTATACTTACTATATATTTACCATCAAGATTAGACAAACATACTAATGGGTTCTGCAGTTTATATGTGTTTGAATATTTTTTTTCTCTCTTTTGTGCCTGTTCAATATAATGTAGGGAGATTTTCTGAATTATTATTTATTTAATCAAGGAAAATAAATAGTTGCACAAAATTTTATTACCAGATTGGATGGCATCATGGTAGAGACTAATTTGTTGATATTGTATAAATCAATCTTAATTTGTTATTTCACTAAAATTTAGGGACTATAATATTATTATCCTATTTAAGTGGTCAGGGACAAATTTATAATTACCGCCATTCAAAATAAAGCAAGGGTGGTAAGTGATCAATTTTGTAAAAATACTTTCTAAGTGATATTATATCAAATATTTGAGAGACAAAATTTTAGGGACTCGTATGTTATTATACTTAATTATATGAATTAATAGAAAGGAGATTTGGAATATTATAAAAATAATAGAGAGAATCGGGCATTTTCTCTTTAATTAAAATAAGGATTTTAAACATAAAATAGACTCTATAAGATTTTATGCTTCTTGTGTTTCTTGTACGAACCAAATTGCATAATGGAACTTTTGGGTCTTAATTCTCCCGAATTAGGTTAAAGTCACTATGCTAATTTCTATTAAATTAAGGTCTATTTTAATCTTTCACATCACAATCTATAATTTAAACTTTAAACAGTGGTTTGAGTCTACTTGTACCTTTTTAAATATTACTTGAATAAAATGATATGGCTTCAATTTGAATTTAGGTCCAAAATTAATTTTTATGTCTCAATAACCTTTAAATAACTGAAATTGAATTATCTTTAGACTTTACAGTAAAAACAAACAAATACTAAATATCCACTCCTAAATTTTCAAGGATATTGGTATTTTTCAAAAACTTGGATACCCCTCAAAATCGTTATCCGAATTTTCACATCCTATTTTGATAGAGCAATTTTATCCGTGAAATTATGAATATTTTATACTGTACGTTGAAACATGTAAAGTATATACATACCTATTTATAGTCAGTACAAGAGGGTTACAATCTATGAAAAGAAATAACAATATGTCATCAATTGCATCAATGGAATGAGTTTTCGTGATCTGACATTTGTATATGAATTTGACGAGACACGTTAAATAGAGAACAAATAGTTAAAATATCTCACTAAGGGAAATAGTGTGAAGTACTGAAAACAAATTTCTTACAGGAAACAAAAGCATAGAAATCAAAGTATCCATACATAATTAATTATTGCTATTGCTATGGTACAACTTTCAAGTGGAAATAATATTTAGTGGGAGCCTTTCATGTTTCCAATGAGAAGCTGGCTAGTAGCACTGTTTTTGGACAACAAGTGGGCTTGTCTATTTGGTGGCAACCTAGGAAGTAGCTTCTGCATGTTCAACAACTGCAGCAGTACTTGTTCCATCGATGGCCTTCCATTATTGTTTTCATTTAGAGTACAGGCTAAGCCAATTTCCAAAACCCTAATTGCTTGCTCAATGTTCACATTTGATCCCATCCTTTCATCAATCACCTTTACTTTCTCTCCTCTTTCATGCATGTCCCATGCAAAATCTAACACACCCATCTCTTGTTCTTCTGTCTCTATTGTCTTTTTCCCTGATATAATTTCTAACATTAGCATGCCAAATTCAAACACATCTAATTCCTTTCTTGGAACAGAGTCCATGACGTCGCCTTGGAAGAAAATAAAGCCGTAATCACCTAAAACGGCTTTGTAATTGCTGTCGAGAAAGATACTAGTTGTCTTCAGGTTTCCATGAGTGAGTTCTTTAGAGTGAAGGAAACTCAGTGCCTCTGCTGTGTCTTTGATGATCTTGAATCTTCGAGTCCATGGAAGTGAGCCAAGTCCAAACAGCCATCCATGAAGGCTTCCATTTTGGAAATAATCATAGACAATAATTCTCTCACGATTATCGCAGCACCAGCCTCTAATTGAAGCCAAACTTGGATGGCATACATGAGTTATTGTAGATATTCTTTTCAGAACTCGACTCCAATCCAGTCTCGATAAGTTCAGGGACTCAATTGAAAACCTTTTGACTGCCACGTAACATCCATTCGGGAGCATTCCTCTGTACAGAACTCCTCTAGAGTCACTAGCCAGCACTTCCATTTTGCTAAAACGCTTGGTAGCCCTGTAAAGTACCAGAGTCTCAAACCGACGAGGTTTGCTTGGCAGAACTGGCCTCTGCTTCTTATCAGGAAAACCAAAAGCCACGGAGCTTTCAGTTTTCCTGCGCTTACTGCTGCAATAGAGATTCAGAACAGCTACTGTGCAAAGCCCCATTACGCACATAAATATCATAAAACTGCTGGGTGTACTTGTGCCATTGGTTGTTGAATATTTGGAGACTTGGTGCGCAATATTTCTGTGACACACATGCCTCGAAGGGACATTAAGAATTGCTTGACTTGTAGAAGAAAACTCCCATGAGAATATATTATGTATTTGCGGTGAATCTCCTGTAGAGGCAGAGAAACCAACAAACATGTATTCTTTCAGAAAAGGAGAAAGATTGAGGGAAGTTGATAATATAGGTAGTGATGGAACAGGATTCCCATCTACTCCCAGATAAATATCAATCCACTTTCGGTGACCATCGTACAGAATCCAAGCTCGGTGAATTAAATCGTAGTCATGAAGCGAAGCATTGGTTTTTGATGAATCTGCAGTCTTGAAAGAAACAACGCTGCCAAGATTGATGCCTATATGATCGTCATTCGGATCGCCAAATTTAGGATCATGTCTATTGTCAAATTCAACGGCAAAGACCTTGTAATGTTCACAAGCATCGTTAAGAATACCAAGCCAGGGTCCAGGCCTGCCTACGGTGAACTCATCGGAGACAATCACAAAGGCGAGGCCGTTGCCGGGAAATGAGTTATTTATGTTTTCGAATTGGAAGGAGAAGGTTGTTTGGAAAGAAGCTGGCGTGGAGGTGAGAGGGTCAAATATGCGGATAGGAGAGGAATATATAGCTCGGCCTGCTTTGTATGCATGATCAACGGCTGGTGATGGATCAGGGATTTGAATGGAACCCTTACCTGATGAAAATGCTGCACTTCCTAAGAGCTTGATTTCATGAATGGTTGAGCTTGAAGATGAACTGATAAAGCTTGGAAAGTGAAGGTTCTTGGTTACATTAGTTGGAATTCCAGGGTGGTGATGTACATGGAAGAGTGAATGTGCTAAAAGTTGGTTTAAGAGGAGAAAGTATGTGATTGAAGAGACTAAGAGCCAACGATAACACAAATGAGATTCCATTAGTGAATATAGCTATCTATCTATCAAGAAAGATCTTAGGGTACATATATTTATATGTATAGGATTAACTAGGAATTAATTTAACTTACGTGCTTAATTAATTATTCATGGTAACTTTCTTCACCAAGAAAGGAGGTTTTGCTGTCAACATTTCATTGAATGATATATATATATATAAGCTTATAATGTATAATAATCAATTTTACTTATTAAAGGAAAAGCATACAATTATTTCTTCTCTCCCTCTCTTTAAAGTTATCTCTTAGCTAGACATAGAAGATTCAATATCAATTCCACTACCTCTTTTATCACCCCTCTATCCATTGATATATCAACTTGCACAGGCATTTTTGCTCTCTTCTAAGACCTCAAATTTTTATACTGATTATATATTATGTAGCCTATCATTTTTTAGTTGGAGTAGTTGGTACATTTACCTTCCAAATAATATAAGAGTTTAACTTCTCTAAAATATAATGTGAATGTTATTTTTCTTTAAAAAAATTAGTGAACACAAATTTTATCTAAATTAAATGTAAATTTTTCATAATTAAAATTTTTTATTTTTGATAAATTTTGAACATTAATAAATTATACAATAATTTGTAATATAAAAAAATTATGTATTATGTAACATATAATTATTATAACAAAAGAGGTAGGAAAAAAAAAGTAAATGTTTGAAACCCAACCTAACTTAAATTACAATGAAAGCATATTGAATTTTCT
This sequence comes from Melia azedarach, assembly GCA_028052125.1. Lineage (NCBI taxonomy): Eukaryota > Viridiplantae > Streptophyta > Magnoliopsida > Sapindales > Meliaceae > Melia > Melia azedarach. Next base: position 6,744,606 of record CM051401.1, on the reverse strand, counting down.
TTTAACAATATTTATATAAAAAGAGAGATTGTTAAGACAATTACTGGCAAGATTCTTAAGGTGTCACTTTCGAAAACTAGGTTTTATATGTTGTCACGATTGATGTCACATACAACATTATTCATTGGTTAAAAAATTGAGTGGACTATAATATTAATATTAATATTAATTAATTAAATAGAGAGATAATGTTGAATATATTATCACGACCTCATCACTTCACTTGCAATGAAAAGGCAAGCCACTATTGATTCCATTCCAAATTAAAGTGAAATGCTCTTTTTATTGTTAATTATTTTAATAAATTAGAAATTACAATAATATACGAGCTTTTTGCTACTGTTAACTAACATGGATAGCCCATTAACACAGTAGATGTTGTCATTTGATGATGCTGATCGACGCTTGACACGTGTCATGATTTAACACGTAATCTTGTTGAATAGTATTATAATAACTAATAATTAATAATTAATTAATTTGTACTCTAATTCTTGTGCATTAATATTTAGTATATATAATTAATTTTAACTTTTTTAATATTAATATTAATCTTTTTAACTTTTTTATTGTCAATATTTAGTATATATATTTAATTTTTTGTTCCTTTTGTACGTGAACAATATACAAAAAGACGCACTATTATTTTTAATATAAATTAATTATTTATATTTGGTCACGACTGAGTTAATTAATTAGTCACAGTTCACAAACATGCCCTTAATTTTTTTTTTTTAAAAAAGTACCAATAATTTGACCTCGTGTTAAAATCACCTATAAATAAAATCGAACAATTATTAAATAAATAAAAGTATTAACCAATCGAGCGAGCATATTATCAGTATCTCATTCCTTTTAAAAAAAAATCTTAGTGTGGAAATGATGGGCCCACCAACATTTCACACAGATATAAAATTGAACGTAATAACATTGTATCCCTAAACTTTACTAAAATAATAAATTAAAAAACGTTTTTTAATTTTAACAATTTAGTCTCTATTCTTAAAAATATACTTATTTACCTCATAACTTCTAAAAAATACTAGACGTCTTTGATTTTATAACATTTACTAGATATCTTTGAATTTTAAAAAATAAAAAAAAATTCCCTAAATTTAATTTATATTAATTTAATCTGTTAAAATATTATCATTTCAATCTCTAAATTTTTATAAAATAATAAAATATGATACAATTTTTTCATAGTTAATATTATATTTTCTTATTTTATTAAAATTTAAGAATTAAAATGATACTATTATAATAAGTTAAACTAAAAAAAGAAAAACATATCTCTTTATTTTCTTAAAACTCAAGAAATATCAAGCACACCTTATAGATTTAGGGGATATTTAGTGTTCCTTTAAAAATTAAAAGTTAGTAGATAAATAAAAATATCCTTCATTTCATTGTATAGTTCCAATAATGTATCATTTATTATCTAGGATTAGATTGCTAATATTAAGAAAATCATTTTCTCATTTGTTGTTCTGAAAAATATTAGGGAGACAAGTGTTATTATCCCATATATAAATAAAGCTAGTCACTAAAAACTCCATGGTAGTCATTTCATGCATCAAGTGGAACCACGTGTTAACATTATTTAATTATTTTTATTAATAATTAACACTGATTTTATTAAAATAAATTGATCAAGATTGTTGTACTAAATACTTTAATTACAAATTATTTTATCATGGACCACTTAAAACACTCCTATTATTTAGGTCAAGTTGCCTTCTTCTTCTATTTTATATTATTTAGGTCATCCGTGCAATAATGAATAAACTTTTATCATAAACTTATTACCAAAAGTTTAGGAAAAATGCATAAACACCTATAGTTTATAGCACTAGATAATTTCTTCTAAGTTTAGAAAAATGACAAACACCTCCCGGGTTCCAATAATAATAATATACAAATCTTCTACTTTCTAATGATACGTATTTAGGGGAAACAAACATTATCTCCTATTACTTTCTTATTTGTCCTCTTGTTGTATTTGAATTATCAAGGGAAATAATTGAAAATGTCCCAAAATTCAAAAACACCCACCTTGCATAATGTCATTTAAAAATGTCTAAATTTGCTTATTTCAGACAAGAATACTCTTGTGCCCACTTTGATTTACACATGCGTTTATCTTCTCTTCTTCTTTAACATTTGGTTTCTCTCTCAACCAAACCCAACCGAAAATCTTCATAGTTCCATACATTGTATTAATTTGTTATTATTTTGTTACAAAGATTAATATTTTGATAATTGAAGCTGGTTGAGACAATAAAAAATAGAGAGGTTGAAGACAATCTGGAAACTACTGTCGAATAAGGCAAAGTTTTGTTTGACTCGAAAGTAAATATCGAGTAAGGTTTGGTTAGGGTTTAGGGTTTAGGGGTCCATAAAACTTGGGTGAGTCATCTCATTGAAATTTATGCTACAAAGCCATGGGATTGTAAATAGAGAAGCCAACCTTTTCAATAGTCTTCAAGCATGATTTTTCTGATTCTATTTTGCATGGCCATTAACTCTTGTAAATCGCCAAGCAATTTTATCTTTTGAATTGATGATAGAATCAATGTAGTGGTTGCTATAGAAACAACTTCACTTCTAATTCAAATAACCACAAAAAAGCAAGTTCACCTCTAATCCATTTCTATCAACAAAGAAATAGTTTTCAAAATACAAGTTTTGTCGCATAGAATCCATATGCTTTGCTCACAACTTCATTTCACAGAGAAACAAAATTCTTGGATGATATTGTTGAGAACATTGTAGAAAGCTTTGAACATTCGGGTGTCCCCTAAACCCCAAACGTTCCAAATTATGAGATTTATGGTTGTTAGCGAGCCTAAGAACCAACCACAACTGATAAATCATTTTCAATTAGAACTTTTTGGATGGTTTAATATGTTGGCTAGTTTCAAACAATTGAAAATGATGTTGACCAGAGGGTACTTGTGAGAATTTTCAACTCTGCACTAAGTGTCTTGTTATTTTCAGGTTTACTCTTTTTTGTGCTTTGGTTATCTGTATCCACATCTTCTGCATTATATTTTAGGCCTAAAAGGTTACTTAGATAACCCAATTTTAGGTTGGGTTACTTTTTGGCTATTAGCTTCCACCTTTTGACATTTCCTCTCCCTGAAGTACATAATATACTTGGCTTTTGATTGTCTTTACTTAACTTGGGCTGATTGTTAGATGTTGGATTATGGAAGGATTTTGAGCTTTTCGAGGTGTTTAGAGAGCAACATTGGTTCATATGCTCATTCTCACCTAAATATTTAGATATTTCAAAAAATGAGACCAAGGGAGATTTTCCTTGTTTCAGATTTTCAAGAACTATTAGATTGTTTACCTTTGCCGCTAATTGAGGGAAGCATTTAAAAGTCTAATTTGAGGTCTTTATACTTGTAGGATCATATCATTAGTGTTTCTTCCATTGCACGTCATAGGTTGACATGGATTTTCCTCCGTTTTTGAACTGGAATCGGATTGCTTTTCATGGGTAGATGAGTCCTCTATGTTGGTTCCATGTCAATTGTCTTGTTATATCATTCCTTGTTTTTCACTTGTCACTTCCCTGGCTTTAGATTGCTTTATTTTCTCCGACATAATTGATGCTTGTAGCCATGGTTCATATTCAAAATCTTGGTATCTTAATTCCATTTCTAAACTCCTGTTTTCAGTAGCACATTCCTTGAAAATATAGTTTATGGACCCATACTTGTAACAAAATTTTTAGACTTCATTCTTACAATAAAGAAAGTGTCAAACAATTCTCATCCTCTTATATTTTGATCATGATTCCCCTTTTTAAAGGTTTTATTGTGTCTATTGAAACTCTCACTCTTATAAATTTTCTAAGGCAAGCACTTGTAGAATCTGCTTCAATTTCCCCTACTGTGTCAATTTTCTTTCCAAGAACAAGCTTCATTTCACCGTTCATACATATTACTAGAATATTATAGATTTTCATCCAAAAGATGCATGACTAAAACTTTATTTGGGTAGTCACCAATCGTCATTAGCTCAAATAAAATTAATGGAAGATTTGTCAAAGCTCCAGAGGTCATTAGTCAATACTCTTCGACGATCTATTTCTAAGGAAAAAGTAAAAGATAAATTTATTATTACCCAAGCTTTCAATTTTTACCCTAGACTATCCTCCAAATTTAGATTATAGACCACATTTTTAAGAGTAGTTGATAATTAAGGAGTAAATGAAAAATATATAGAAGTTGAAGAGGTCAAAATATAAATAAATTTATTTTTATGAGTTGAAACTTTAAATATATTAGATAGATATTAAATTTTTGGGTTATTTTCACTCGTGCCCTTATATTTATTGACATATATTATATATAAAATTATTTTTGTTAAAGACATCACTCTACCCCTATTTAACGATAATTTAAAGTTAAATCTAACTTAAACAAGGGTAAAATAATTATTGTACATACTTTAGTCATTTTTTAAAAAAATTTAGTAAGTGCCCTAGTTAATGAAACAAGACAGCCTTACGCCACACTAAGGTTGCCTTAGTTGCTCAAGGCAATAGGAATACTCCCTTGGTTGCATAGAAGAAATGTAAAAGTTGCCTTGGCAGTGTGGAAGGCAGCTTCAAGGCTGTCTCAGTCGTGAGGAAAGCAACGTTTTGCGTTGCCTTGGCCATGCGTGCGACAATGTGAATGTTACCTTAGTTACGTAGTGGCGACACACAAGCCAGCCTTTGTCATTGCCACCATCTTGCCTCCACTACAAACATCTTAGAGATCTAGGATTTTTTGTTTAATTAAGTATGGGTAAAAGGGTCATTTTCTTATAGTCTATTAGACTTAACGTAAATTATTATTAAGAAAGAGTAGAGTGATAACTTTTATAAAAATGAGTATATACTTGATATATATTAATAAATATAGGGACATGGCTAAAAATAACTCTAATTTTTTTGTAGGTCTACAAGAGTTAGGGCCACTAGGCTCTAACATAATTCTATCTCCATCTAGCATAAAAATTATTTTATTAATGTAAAATTATCATAGTCCCTAAAATTTAGTTTAATGTACTAATTTGATTTTAATGATTTAGGAAATATAAAAAAGATTTCAATTTATTATTTGATGTTTTTAGAGGTCCGAATGTACATAATCTAATGTTGGTTTTATTCTTGATTCTATTGAATACATGTTTTTTCCCAATATAATTTTCATAGAACCTCAAATTTCCTATTTTATCAGTCCCTAATTTTGCTCTTTTAAACCTTATCCCTTATATATGTTAATCTAAGCTGTCACAATTTGGTGTTATTTACCTCAGTTTTAGAAGCAATTGCACAGATCCTGAAACTATCATACCTTCAAGCACATAAGAGTAAAACCTACCCCTTGATAATATTTGATATCTCATTTTTCAGCTTTAAATATACAGCCTATATATCTAACATAACTAAAGAAATCATATTTCTCTTTAATTAGGTACGTGTCTAAACCTTTTAAAGTTTTCTAATTGTTTCATATGACATTTTCAATATGGTTATTTTCAGTTTTATAGATTTATTGACAATCTTCACATACAACCTCAATTTTAGAAAGTCATCAAGAATAACTCTATTAATGGCATACGGCTGTTATTTTTAATAATGACAAGGGCAAAAATAAAATTTCATAAAAGGAGATTTAAAAAGGGAAAACACGTATTTGAAAGGTATGAAATCTCGATTTTGTCTTCTTCAATCAAATCAGAAGTCATCCTTGTCTTTTACAGTCTGATATGATTCAGAGAAAAGAAGAAAAAAATTGAGGGAATTGCATCAAGTCTAAAGGAAGTTACCTTGTTTTCGCGCTTTACAAAGGGATAAGAAAGGAACCAAAGCTGAGAATGAGTATTTTCTTTTCTTCTCCATCTTATCCAACATTCTTTGTATTTCGTGGGTTTGTATTATGTGGTTTCTTCGTGTGGGTATGGTTTTTGAGTACGCATTTGTTGAATATATATGCCATCGTAGTAAAAGCATGAACAAAACCCTCGATTTTATCTTTTTCGATTTGTTGAACCCCACATTTTCACCAACTAAAATAGAAACGAAAAACCCAATTTGTAAAACCCATTTTTTCAAACCCAATTCGTGCTCTATTTTCAGCCATATAATGATTTTGCGATTTGGTTGCATTACAGAACACATGTTTGTTTAGACTCTCTAAGTTAAATATTAAACATGGAAATGTGATTTGAATTACTTGTTAATGATTTTTGGTTATGGCTTTTAAGAGGCACCATGTGAATGTAAAATAATAGTAAGAAAATGTTGTTATGAAAGTTCTTATTGTAACTTGTGGGTTTTTGTACTAAAAAATCAGTTCGCAAAACTTTTTTTTTCAAACCCATTTCATGTTCCATTTTTTACCATATAATGATTTCGCAAGTTTGGTGCTTTATAAAACATATGTTTGTTTAGACTTTCTTGGAGCAATATTAAACATGGATATGCGATTTGCATTATTTGTTATTGATTTTTGGTTATGAGTTTTAGGAGACACCATAAGAATGTAAAATAATGGTAAAAAAAATATTGTTGTTAAAGTTTTTATTATGATTATGGGTTTTTATATTGAGTTATGGGCATATTGAGTGTTATGTTATACTACACAGTGTGGTTTTTGTACTAAGTTATAAGTTTTTGGTTATAGGTTTTCATCCGGTTTTAACTTTTTGATGGTATTTGGTTTTGTAAGATGAGTTGTATGTTGCATAGTGTTGGCATATAATAGTATGAAAAACCTAAAATGTCCTTTTATTGCAAGACAATATGGGAAGCAAGGACTCTCATATTCAGATAAAGGCTAATTTATGGGTTTAAAGTACGATATAAAATGGCAAAATCCAGATAAGTATAGTAGAGTGGTTGTTATCAACAGCATCACCAATTTAAATGAAGAATTTAATTTGCAGAAAGGAATATGATGTTCAATGAACAATTTAATTTGCAGGTTATATAGCCATGGGATAAAAAGGACTTGTAATTGGTGATGACAAAGATCTATTAGACATTTGGAAGATACACATTGATCGTGGGTATGTGAAAATGAAGCTTCAATGCGAGGTACTTCTACTTGAAATGAAACTATCAATAAAGAGGACCTTGCTTATAGACCAACAACACATATACTCTAAATCTCAGTTGCACAAACAAGAACAGATGCATGCACAATATGAGGCTGCTACTTCTTAGGCATATAAAGATTATACAACTTCTGAGGCTAGTGGTTCAAATGGAAATTATTCAAGTAGTAGCTCAAATGTCCATTTGTATGATGACTACTCTTCACAATGGTTCAAAAGCCCTATAAATAATAAATGTGACATTCCTTAACAAACACCTACTAAAAGCTAAACTCTCATCAAAATACAAACAAAAGCCTATAACATGGCCTCAAATACTTGTGAGGTTTTCCCACAAACAAAATAAAAACTAACATCCCAAAACAACTACCAAAACGTATCACCTATAGAAGATAATATTCTCTTTACACAGGAACCTCAATCTCAAATATTCCAAGCCCAAAAAGATGTTAACTACTAGCATAAGAATGAGGCACGTGATGATGTTGATAATGTTTATTCTAATTCAACTAATGATGATGAGTCAGTTGATGGTCTTGCTGGTGAGGCAAATGAGAGTAATCAAGGCTAAAGTCCGAATGTAAGTAATGAACTAAGCAATGCTGAAGAAGAAGATGCGATGCTATGTGTATATGAATTTGATGACAATGACTGTGGCATTTGTTCTGATTATGATGTCAAAGATTCCTTGAAAAACATGCGCAAAGATGTTAGAAAGAATTTGTACAAGGTTGGAGATGGACCAGATCAATTGAGAGTTGGCATACATTTTAGGAGTATGGCCGAAATAACATCTGTGTTTAAAGACTATGCCATTAAAGAAGATTTCAGAATGCACAGACTAAAGGTGGAGAAGGGTAGGTTAACATTGCAATGTTATGGGCAAAATTGTGGTTGGAAGTTTCATGCAATCCGAACTAGAACAGGTGAATTATTCCAAGTTAGAAAATTTATAACAACCCCACATAATACATTCCAGAAACTTTTAAATAATCCATAGTGCACGAGCACTTGGATTGCTTCTAGGTATGCATAAACCATTTGAGTAATTCAAAGATAAGTGTGGCTTTATGCAAGCAGATGTGCGGAGAAAATTTAGAGTGTGTGTGTCAAAACATAAGGTATACAGGCCACAAGAAGGGGAAAAAAAAGGGCAATGGCGTTAGCTAGTATTAATCATGAGGAGAGCTATAAAAGGATCATAGATTATACACAATTCAACCTTGACAAAATGCCTCAAGCAACTGCCCTTGTGAAGGTTAATAGAATCCAAGTTTTAGACACAAAAATTATATTATATAGATTTGTGGTTGTTTTCCCTGCTATTCGAGATGGGTTCAATAATAGATGTAGACCGTTTATCGGAATTAATGGGTGTCATTTAAAGGGACCGTATGAGGGTGTGCTACTACCGGCGGTTGCATTGGATAGGAACACCAAAATCTATCAGTTGGCAGTGTGTATTTATGATTCTAAGAATATCATCAGTACATGGACTTGGTTTCTTGGACACTTAAAGAATTTTTTGAATTCCCCTTACCAACTCACATTTATGTGTGATAAGCAAAAAAGTATTCAAACTACTTTGCCATTGCAGTTTCCAAATGCTCACGTTTGATTTTGTAATGAAGGCCAAGCATCTAAAGGTAGAGTTCAGTTCAACATTTTGGGCAGCAACTAAGGCTACAAATAAGAGATCATTTAAGATTACCATTGAGTCTATCAAGGCTATTGACACGAATAGCAAAATTTGATCATATTATGAACAATATGACAGAGTTCTTTAATGCATGGCTTGGAGAGAATCGAAAGCTTCCCATCATCCATATATGTGAGTTCATTTAAAAGAGGTTGATGAAGAGATTTAATAGTAGGATGAAAAAGGCTCATGGATGGAAGATTGACATAACATCAAGAATATTCAGAAGAGTGCAAAAAGATACAGTTATCACCAGAAACTGTGCAATTATACCCGCAAGTGACTTTATTTGAAGTAGATGATAAAGGAGTGACCCATATGGTCGACTTGGCAACAAAATCTTGTGATTGTAGGGCTTGCAGTGTCAGTAGCATTCTATGTAAACATGTGTTGCCATACATAATTTAGAGTGGTAGGGATATAAGTGACTTTGTGGATACAAGCTACAAGAAAGAAACTTATCTAAAGGCTTATACTGGTATGTTTCATCCATTACCAGATAAAAGCATGTGGCTACATGTTGATGCTGACAAAATATTGCCTCTACAAGTTAAAAGACCACCTGGCAGGCCAAAACTAAATAGAAGAAAGAAGGTTGATGAAGTCCATGTTCGTAGGAAGAGATATGCTTTGAAGTATAGTGTTTGTAGCTAATATGGCCATAACAAAAAAGGTTGCTCAGTTAATCTAGCCAATGCCAACAAAATGACAAGGCGATATCGAGTAAACCTTCCCTTTATAGTGATTGTCACTTGCAAAATTTCAAGCTTTGGTTTATGAGTATGCATATGATAGAAAATAAGTAGGCTAGACCCAACTAAGTATTTTCTATTCTGACTGTCTCTTGCAATATTTACATTTTTGGATTCTGAATTTGCATATGCTAGAAAACATCATCCATATATGTCCAACCTCTTGTGCATATGAGTAGTTTTTGAGTTTGTATACTTTAATATCTTATTAGTTTCTAAGTATGGATATATATTAGCTGATTAATTTCTCAGGATGGATATGTATTAGGTGATTAGTTTCTATGTATGAATATGTATCAGCTGGTTAACTAAGTGTGGATGCATATATATCAGCTGGTTAACTAAGTATGGATGGATATGTATCAGCTAATTAATTTCTTAGGATGGGTATGTATCAATTGATTAGTTTCTAAGTATGAATATGTATCAGCTAGTTAGTTCAAGAACAGGTGGATATGTATCAATAGATTAGTTTCTGAGTAAGCATATATAGACCTGTACAAGTTGCAAGTAAGTTTTGGTTTTTGAGATCTTTTAATTTACAATAAAATGGAAAGCTTAACTATTTGTTTATAGTTTATTTCCTTGTTTTCTTTACCATTCTAAATTTTAGAAATCTACTCCTCTTTCTCTATCTTTGTCCAATTTTCATAGCTAAGAAAATAATGCTGATATAGCTACCTCCTCAATTTTTGTACTAAATCTTTAATATATAATATCTGAATTTAAATAGTTACTGAGATGTGTATGGATGTGAAGTAAAAATAACATGAAGAAACAATTAACTATTACCTAAAATGAAACACACTGTCTTGGAATAAGTTTGGAATTTCAATAGAGAATAGTATGTATTTAAGGAAATAAAAAATTTGCAGACTGCAAATTAACTAAGTGTGGCCTTTGTGCAGCATCAAAATCATCCTTGACATTCAAAATCAAATTCATATATGTTATGATTAAGGCTATATTTATATATGATTAAACTTATTTTACCAATAAATGACATAAATATAATTTAATTTGCTATCCTGTCCAAGCACTTATGATTATGAGCAACATCTTTATTGCTTCGTTTTCATATGATATGTTGTAAATTTATTCAAGCACTTTCATATGTTATTAGTTTATTAGTAAGAATATGTATCAGTTATTGTTTCTAATTATGCATATTTGTGTCAGAGTACATTCATAATATGTTACAACCTGTAGACATACAGAGATTTTAAGCTTTTTATTATGCATAATTAACATTTGGTTTATGAGAATACAGTTGGTATGTTTAGTTTTAACAAGATGCAATGTAAAGTGATGATAGCTTAAAAGTTTTCAGAAACTGCACAAATAAATAAATAAAAGTATTCATAAAAAAGCCAAGTGGTTTGTATATTTTATTCCTTAATTATGCTAGTAACTTTTGGCCTTTGCGATTACGGTTAATTGATTCCAGATTTGGTCATAATTAATTCATTATCAATTGTAACATATTATGCTTCCAATTTTGGTCATAACTAACAGGAAAACAATAATTAAGTCTTTTTCCTATTAAGAAGATTATACAACTTTTTTATTGATAAGAACCCTTCTTTCATTTTTTATTTTTTTTAATTGTTTATTTTTACTAAAAATTAGAAAATTTAATTTATTATAATTTATTTCACATGCATAATTAATGCTTGGTTTTTAAGAATATTTCAAGTATGTTTAGTTTTGACAAAATCCAATGTGGTGATGATAGCTTAAGGCAGGAGTTTTTCACATGCTTTCAATTTTGATAAAATCCAATATAGCTGATGATGGCTTAAGACAGGATTTATTCGCATGCTTTAAATTTGACAAAATGCAGTGTAAGGTAATGATAGGTTAAGACAAGATTTATTCACATGCTGTCAGATTGGTCATACATTACTAATAAATATTTAAATCACATATTGTACTCTTTGGTGAAAATTATCACCCAAAATATAGAATCATTCATATCATATTGTCAAAAATTAATCAACATAAAAGTGAAAGTGTACTTAAATTCATAGTCTAAAATTACTCTCTAAAATCCTACGGTTGGCCTTCTAAATTAACACGTTCTGCTTAAGAGCTCTTTGTTTGTCTCTGAGTATTTTCTGATTATGGGATATCAAGAAAATAATATTACGTGTAATCTGAGGACCATGACCACTATATATATAATATAACTTTCCTGTTATCTTATTGGTATTTCTATTTTAGCCCATCATAAAAATAGAAATTACCTTTTAGTCTCTACACATTAAATGCTCACATCCTACTAAATACATCAAAACCCAATTACCCAAAACCTTAGTACATCACCTTTAATTTGGGCTCGACTTTATTTGACAGTCCACAAAACATAATTATTCACATATAAGCCCAATGTTGGATTAAGGATCCAACAATCTCCCACTTGGGCTATATGTACAACCTAATAATAATGCTTTGTAAAATAATCAAAACGAGCTCAACTTTGCTGTCATAACTAAATTGTATCTATAACCAATCTAATCCATCAATTATACTAACATAGGATCAAAACGGTCTTCGTTATAGCTGTTGTAACTCAACCCGTCAATGGTCACATATATCGATACAACTGAATGACATGGATTATGATGTGGATGTGTAGCATGGGAATTTCATGCAATGTGATCTTAACATGCCTATTTTCAACTGGTCCTCCTTAAACCTTAGTGAGATCAAACTATACTAGAATCAGAGTATAAATAAACCAAAATTTTATTTTTACAGAAAATAACCTCAAAATATTCATAAATTATAATAACTGAAAATGTGTTTATTATCATAAGAGCATATAAAATTACAAACTCCCACTAAAATTGAATATCATCATATGACATAACACCCGTACGAGTAGTGTGCTCATAAAACACTTTGGGTGGCAATCCCTTAGTAAATGGATCCGCAACTATGGAGTTTGTTCCAATGTGCTCTATAGACAACTCTTCACTCTGAACTATTTCTTTAACAACTAGGAACTTAATATCTATATGCTTTGACTTCGTCGAGCTTTTATTGTTGTTGGAATACAAAACTGATGACTTATTGTCACAAAATAACTTAAGTAGTTTTTTAATACCATCCATTATGCGCAGTCCCGTGACAAAATTTCGCAGTCATACTCCGTGATTGGACGCCTCAAAACATGCTATGAACTCTGCTGCTATGGTAGAAGAGGCTATAAGAGACTATTTAGCACTCTTCCAAAAGATAGCACCTCTAGCTAGCAAAAAGACATAGTCCGACGTAGATTTCATACTATCTTGACATCTTGCAAAATCAGAGTCGGTATACCCAACAATCTCAAGCTTATCCAACCTCCGATATATGAGCATGTAATCTTTTATTCTCTATAAGTACCTTATTAGTGTCTAAAAATACAATTTTATTATTGTATGAAACATGATATTTGTTAAAATATGGGTCATTTGTGATATTTTACTAATTATTTTACAAATATTATTATTGAAAATAAATTGCAATTTGTGTATTTTTAAATATTGAAAAAATAAAAATTTTTGCATAGTTTTCATCTTTTAATTAATCTTACTAATTGCTTGTTTTTTTTTATAGCACAATTCAAAATCAAATTAAATTGCTTCCACCTTTACAAGTTTCAAGCTCCAAGTAGTCATCAAATTAGATTTGATTTGTGAATCTAGTCCAAAGACCACTTATATTCATATTGAAAACTAAAGAAGATCATCTTTGATTTTTCTTTCAAAGAATATAAAAAGAAGAATTCAAATTCAATTTGAATTTGAAGAAATGGATGGGTGAAGGAATGCATTGCCAAGTTCCAAATTGACGGCTTTCCAATTTTTTATAAATAGTAATTGAGTAGTAATTTCATAATAAGTAGTTTGTTCTTACAAAGCTTTTATTTTGAGCAAAAGTGATATTTCAATTCTATTTACATTTTCTCAATAGAACTTGTTAAATGAATTGGAATTTAGGCTAAAGTTTGAGTAAGGCTTGAGAGAATCTTATTGTTTAAATTTAATTTATTTTCCTATTTTGATCCTTTTATAAATATTCATTGCTCATATATTTGTTTTATTTAAGCTCTGTATTATTCATTTTAATTTGATAAATTATAATTTATATTTCATATAAATTCAGTCACGCTTTATTTATGTGATTTTTATTATAATTATAATTCTTGTTGGTTATTATTTTATGAAATTCTCTTTTACTGCAATATCATTTATCAATATATTGTCGATTTTGGATAATTTATAAAATAAAATTACATGCTTGAATAAAAGAACTTTTCTTAAAACAAATACATTAATTTTTATCATTGATCTTCATTTACAAATTTTTCAATTGTTTGGTTGGGAAGTGAACTGTGCAATTGAGTAGTAATTAGGAATCAAGTTGGTTATAAATAAAATTAAACAAGTAAATCTTAAGCCTTACTATCTTTTATATTTTTATTCAAATATTTTTTCTACCAATTTTCTTAATCTTATATTTCTATATTTGATTATAAATTTCTAACCTTTTACGTTATTGGCTTCTTCGTGGGATCGACACCTCAATTTTTACTACAATAACCGTATAGTAACTTTTGGGCGTAATCAGTACCCAAGACCCGTTTAGCTGCTTTCCAATGGTCTACTCCTGGATTGCTTAAATATCTCCCCAACATTTCAGTAACATACGCAATATCTGAGCGCGTGCAAACCTAAGCATACATCAGACTCCCTACTATTGAGGCATAGGGAATCTTCTACATTTTCATTTTCTCAATCATTCTTAGGGCACTGTTTGAGATTAAACTTGTCTCCCTTAGCCATAGGGGTATCATCTGGTTTGCAATCCTGCATGTCATATCTCTTGATAACCTTTTCGATATATCTCTTTTATGATAATCCAAGAATACTCCGAGAGCGGTCCCGGTGTATCTGGATACCTAATACAATTAGACATCACCAAGATCTTTCATCTCAAAATTCTTAGCTAAAAATTTCTTCATTTCTTGCAATAAGCCTATATCGTTGCTGGTAAGCAATATGTTATCGATATATAAAAATAGAAAAATATATTTGCTCCCACAGAACTTATGGTATATACAATCATCAACCAAATTTATCTTAAAATTGAACGAGATGATCACCTGATAAAACTTGAAATATCATTGTCGAGATGCTTGTTTGAGTTCATAGATGAATTTCTTAAGTTTGCAAACCATATTCTTTAAGTCTCCTGACACAAAGTTTTCTGGTTGCACCATGTAAATCGTCTCATCAATGTCATAATTGAGAAACGTCGTCTTCACATCCATCTTATGTAACTCAAGATTGAAATGCACCACTAATGCCATTATGATCCTAAAAGAGTCTTTCGAAGAAATCAGAAAGAAAGTCTTTTTATAGTTGATGCCTTCTTTCTGTGTAAAACCCTTTGCAACAAGACGTGCCTTGTACCTCTCTACATCACCTTTTCAATCCCTTTTGGTCTTAAAATATCCATTTGCAACCAATGGGTTTCGCACCTTCTGACAATAGGATAAGGTCCCACATGTCATTGTCTTTCATGGACTTAATCTCCTCATTCATGGCATCAATCCACTTTTGAGAGTTAGAAATTTCAATGGCTTGACGGAAGTTGATAGGATCATCTTTCATCACTTCAATATCTACCTCATGTTCTTGGAGAAATACAATATAATCATCTGGCAATGCACTTCTCCTCTCTCTAGTGGATCTTCTTAATGGCATAAGTTCTTAAGGTATTAGAGCTTATTCTTTTGGAACAATTTCTTGAATGGGAGGTTCTCCGACATTGTCTTGATTTGTGTCTTGAACAAGGTCTGAAATTGAATCTTGATCAATGCCAATAATACTTGTAAGAATATTAATATATTCCTCTTAAAAGACAAAGTCCCTAACGTTATCTCTCCCCGCAAGCTCGACATCCTCAAAGAACCGAGCATTTTCTAACTCAAAAATCGACTTAGTTCTGGGATCATAAAACTTGTACCCCTTAAATCTTTCAGAGTATCCAATGAAATAGCAAATCACCATCATTGAGTCCAATTTCTTTTCATTGGGCCTATAAGGCCTCGCCTCAGCTGGACAATCCCAAACGTGCAAGTGCTTTAGACTAGGCTTCTTGCTTGTCCAAAGTTCACAAAGAGTTTTGGCAATTGCTTTAGTTGAAACTCTATTAAGGATATATGTTGCAGTCTAAACGCTTTACCCTATAGAGATTCTGGTAAGGTAGAATGATTGATCATACTCCTCACCATATCCTTAAGCATTCTATTTCGTCTTTCAGCAACAACATTCATGGTGGGCGAACTCGGTATGGTGTATTGTGGGACGATATCGCATTCCTCTAGGAACTTAGCAAACAGCCCTGGACATTGTTCACCTGAGCCGTCATATCTGCTATAGTACTCACTACCATGGTCAGATCTGACGATTTTAATCTTTTTGCTGAGTTGGTTCTTAATTTCAGCTTTATAATTTTTGAACACATCCAGAGCCTACGACTTTTCATAAATGAGATATATATAGTCCTATCTGGAAAAATCGTCAATAAACATTATAAAGTATACCTTTCTTAGTACGCCATGTGTGATAGTTGGTATATTTCTTCTTCTTATGCCCTTCAGCTCCACAGAAGAAACAATCATTTTCTTCAGAATCATTCGATTTCTTTTACTGCTTCTTTTAAAGTGTCGTATCTACAGCATCCTTATCCTTCTTCTTTCTCTTGCCTTTGTCTTTAGAGTGTGAGCATTTTCTATCTTTTCTTACTTTAGCCTTTTTTCTTCATGAACACAGTGTAAGATAAGCTCATTCAAAGATCAAGTCTCTTTCTGACAGTTGTAGCTCACCTTAAACTGACTGAACTGTGATGGAAGAGATATCAGAACTAAACACACCAACAAGTCATCAGAGATGTTAAGTATAAGTGCCTTTAGTCTTTAAGCAAGATGAGACATCTCCATAATATATTCCCTAATATTACCTTTACCCTTATACCTCATTAAAATTAGGTTTGTCAAAAGTGTATATATTTCAGCCTTTTCATTCTTGACAAACTGCTTTTCAAAATCAGCAAGAAAGTCCTTAGCAGTAGTAATCTTTTCAGATATAATGCCCATAAATGCTTCTGGAATGACTCCTTTTATTATCATCATGCACATGCAGTTCAATTTCTCCCACCTTTCTTTCTCCCTCTTATCGTCAGAGATACTCTTATCTGTAAGAGGTTGGTGCAGTCTTCCATTAATGCAAGATCGAGATCCATAACCCCGAGAACTATCTTGAGGTTCTCTTTTCATGACTTGAAGTTTGAGCCATTTAGCAAAGGAATGGAGTTGATGTTGGCAGTATTATTAGCAGGAGTCAAAGCTGAATCAGAGAATAATAATCAATCAAAGAACATGCTTATGTAAGTCTTAAGACAAAATGAAATGCAAACAAGATAAATCTCATCTCAAGATACCGGGCACTCCATTAATATTTTATCTTTGGACAAAATATTAACTTGTAAGTGATAGCTTGGTGTAGTAATTAAACACTGATAGTAAGAACATATTGAAAAATAAATCTTCCTTTAGGCCGATTTATTATTCACATGTAAAATCGAATAATCATCACGCATTTATTATCACAAAATGTACATAATTATGTTAAATATTAACTTTCCTTAGGGCCAATTAATATTCATACAAGTTACATGTACAAAATCATTTATATTTCAAAATAAAATTAATTTTCACAAGACATGTCATTTTGGCGACGTGTTGCTTTAATTAATTTATGTCAAAATATATATATATACCATAACAAATCAATATTTAAATTAAAAAAAATACACCAAATTAATCCTTAAAAAAAATTTATTTAAAAAATTCGGGTCAATGGTCAACTATTGACAGTTGACTGAGTCAGAATCTTTACCGAGTCGGGTTAACCCAGCTCAGATCCTACCCCAGCCTTAAAAAAAACTTTTTTTTAATTAATTTTTTTAAAAAACAATTCTGGTCAACGGTCAACTGTTGAATGTTGACTAGTCTGTTTTGACCAGGTCAAAGGCTGGACCGGGTCGGGTTAACCCAACCCAGGTCCTGCTCTAACCCTAGAACCCGATCTTCCAACAGGAGAAATCATAGGATTTCCCCTAGGGTTTCCAGCGACCAAACAACTGTCTTTACTTGCTTGAAATCAGGCTACCGTTTGGCCGTCATTACCTTATGCCACGGCTTCGTCTTGCCGACAAGGCAAACTACTTGCACCGGTCTCCCAATGCTGGCAGTAGGCAACAGTTAGTTTTCCTTTTTTTTTTACATATTCTTATATGTGCGGCGGCCATGGCTGCCACCTTCTTCCTTTGTCGCGGCCAGAAGCCTCTGCCTAAAATCCCAACGCCAGCAATGATGAACCACCAGTCACAATAATATATATATATATATATATATATATATATATATATATATATAACCAAAAATTATAAATACAAAAACTGAATTTGATAACCCAAAAACATATAGAAAAATTTCAAATTTATTCTCAATTATTGATCCTAATTTATTCTGTATTTATTCCTAATGATTCAACATAAAGAGGCTCTGATACCACTTGTTAGAAATAATTACTCTATGGTGAAAACTATCATCACCCAAAACATGGAATCGTTTATGTCAGATCATCAAGAATAAATCAACATAAAAGCGGAAGCGTACCTGAATCCATAGTTTGAAATTGCTCTCTAGAATCCTGCGGTTGGCCTTCCAGATTAACACGTTCTACTTGAGAGTTCTTTGTTTCTCTCTGAATATTTTCTGATGATAGGATATCAAGAAAATAAGATTACGTATAATCTGGGGACTATGACCACTATATATAAGACAACTTTCCTGTTATCTTATTGGAATTTTTATTTTAGCCAATCATAAAAATAGAAATTACCCTTTAGTCTCTACACATTAAAAGCTCACATCCTACTAGATACATCAAAACCCAATTACCCAAAATCTTAGTAAATCACTTTTAATTTGGGCTCGACTTTATTTGACAGTCCACAAAATATAATTATTCACATATAAGCCTAATATTGGATTAAGGATCCAACAATATTAGCATAATGAATAAATTTTGAAGGTTTGCTAGGTTACAACAATTTTTGTCAAAGCCAGATACGAATTATATAAGGTAACAACAAAACTTCATTTTCTTGTTCTTATTTTATTTTTTACACACTTTTTTGTTTTTCTCCCATGACACCTTGTAGTAAGTTGCAACATGAAATGTTTTTTATCTGTAATTGCATAATGAACAGGTTAATGCTGGAGCTATGCAAGCACATGCATCTAACAAAAGAACTAACGGGGCATCAAGTGATATAATGAATAGCTTTAAATTTCTAATAAATAAATGACACAACATATTATCATAATTGTCTATACAATTTAGGTGTAGCAAATGCCAGAAGTAACAAACCAACTTGAACACTTCATAAACTTGGGAAGTCAAAGTAACACCTCAAGTGTTAGGCCAGTAGGTAAAAATGTGGCATCAAATGATTGGCTTAGAGTTCAAGGGAAGAGGATTCTAAGGTCTTATGGGATAAGGATACCAGGTTTAGAGCTAATACTCAGTTCAGGTATGAGCTCAACAAAAAGATTAGACAAGGGGAAAGATCCAATGCAATTTACTGATAAGGTAAATGATTCAATTTTCTTATGTGACTTTCATTAAGAGAATTTGATTTCATAATGTATCAAATAAATTACTGTTGTTATAAATTATGTATGTATATGTATGCAGGGGAAATGATCATAGTAAATGGGAATTGACAGCAGCAACAACAGAATTATATTTAGCTTTTTATGAATGGAAGATTTTATAGTTAGCTTTTTGTGAATGGAAGTTTAGTTAGCTTTTTGTGAATGAAAGATCAGTTAGCATTTTGTGAATGATAGTTTAAGTAGAATTTTATAAATGGAAATCTATTGTGGTTTAGGATTACAACTTCTATACTGCCACACAATTCTTGTTGATAAATTGCAATGCCTTAACACAAATAATATGGCAAGGTGTGTCTTTTTTAGGCAATTTTCTAATTATGTTATGCGCTGCATTGATTTGTGTGGCATTATATAAGTTGCCAGTTCTTGTATACTTTTTGTATATTTCAACTCACAAGTATTAGTTCTAGGAGCTACTTATGATAGGTTCGATATTTTTGTATATTTCAAAATGTTATGCAAACTCAAAAACTCATTTTCAAATGAAATACAGAAGAAGTTGGACTCATGTCACTGATGGTAGCTTACATAAGCTAGGTTGTTACATATAAAGGCTAATGCATGTTAATTGATTGGAATCCTTAATATTACAATGATGCATATGATCAATAGTGCGATTATGATGTGGAGAAACATCTAATGTTCTGATGCATCTCTCTGATTTTTTTGGATGCTTTGCCATTGTACTTCTCTCCTGAAATTCTTGGACAGGTTCTTTAATGTTGTCCCTTCTGTACATGCCTATTATAATTGCATTATACTCATCCATTATAGTCTTCCACCACCTATAGAAAGAACATTTATCTCTATTCTTTTGACAATAATAATAAAGTTTATGTGGATTGTTTGATGATTCTGAGATTCAAACAGAGGCTCTTAATCCACACTCACATGTTTTGTTATGAAACTTCAGTACACCTCTATTGATCTCATGTTCATGGATGGTTGTGTTTGAGAGAGACGTAGATGATGCATAAAAAGATATTTTATTTCTATGGTGTTCTATGGATTGTGACAATGGGGTATGATTGCAGAGTATGTGTGAGAAAAGATTGACTTGATTTCTTCGAATATATAATGAAATTTCCAACGATCAAATTTAATTCTAAATTTAAACATCCTTCTCACCAGTTTGAGACTGACAATGGACTGAAAATTAATATATAGGGGAATTAACATATACCTCCCCTGAGGTTTGAAAAACCCACACTTAAATATTAGGTTTTAAGAAATCCACACATATATCTCCTGGACCATTAATTGACCATCCAATTTTTATCAAAAGATCAAAATGTCTTAAATATTCCCTTAATTCTTTAACCAAAATAAAACATTTCTATTATTTCATATGCTTATATATGTGTAATGTGGCTTCTATATTGTTTGAATTTTACTATTTTATATAATGTATTATTTATTCATTGTATAGTGAAATATCATAATAATTTTTTAAATAAATTAATAAAAAACTTATTATCCAATTGATAATATAACAACATTCTGTATGAGATATAAAAACTAAAAAACTTAATATTATAATTTTTTTAATTTTTAAAATTTATAATATTAATATAATTACTAATTTTTAAAGTATAAAAAATAAAATAATAAAATAATTAGTTACTTTTTCATGAATAAATTATATTTACAATACTAAAAAATATATATTAATATAATTTATAAAAATTATTTTTAAGATTTTGAACTAAATATTGCTAAAAAATTGTAGATCAATTGATAATACTAAATATCATTATTTTATTTT
This sequence comes from Melia azedarach, assembly GCA_028052125.1. Taxonomy (NCBI): domain Eukaryota; kingdom Viridiplantae; phylum Streptophyta; class Magnoliopsida; order Sapindales; family Meliaceae; genus Melia; species Melia azedarach. Next base: position 6,723,469 of record CM051401.1, on the reverse strand, counting down.
AAACTCTAATTATTGGCTTGCACAAAATTAAATTGTTAAATTGGTAGAATGTCCGAAAATACCCTTAATCCTAACGGTCCAGATGAGGTATGTGTGAGTTTCTCCAAACCTAACATCTAAATGTAAGTTTCTCAAACTTAAGAGAAGTATGTGTTAATTACCCTCAATATACAATATACTTAAAAAAACTAAAATATAAAATAATTAGTATTTTCTCAATTATATACTTTTTAATTTAATTATGTAAATTTAAAAAAATATATATTTAGTTTAATATAAAAAGGGTTATTTTCACACAAAATAATAATAATAAAGATAATCATAATATTACAAATATTACTTAATGTATATTCATATTATTTAATTAATTAATTTTTCAACTTAGCCTTATTATCCTTCTTAGGCGGGTTATTAATTTATTATAATCTATATATAAAATATTATATTGACTACTCAATACACAAGTAAGGGTAATTTTTCTTTCTTTACATGGTTATTTTTAACTTTTTATATATAATGGAAACTACACTAAGATAAAGTGAAAAGTCCACATACCTCCCCTAAAATTTGTGAAAATCCCAGTTGAAAAGAAAGTTTGTGAAAAGAGACGCAAACCTCCCTTATAAATAATAAACTTACCAAAATATCCCGAATTCATTTTAAAATTATAAAATAAAATTATTTTGGTTAAATTTGAACCTATAACTTTAGTAAAAAAGGCCAATACCCTAACCACTATACTAAAACAAATTTTAATAATATATTTTTTAATTCATAATATATAACCCTTATGAAAATACATATATAATAATTTTTTACAACAATTAAAATTATTTTGTTACTATAAAAAAATTTATAATTCAAAAATAATTTTATAATCATTAAAATTTTATATAATAACTTGAATTTAAAATTATTATTATCATTAAATTAAAAAAGTTCAAAAAATTATCATTATTTAGATTTTTAAATAAAAAAATTTATTTTATTTAACAATTATTTAAGAAATAATTTTTTAAAATTATTAGCGATAATAATAATTTTAGAATAATTTTATTTTACAACTATTTAAATTTATTTATTTTAATAATTATTTAAGAATAATTTTATTATTATTTGATAATAATTTTAAATTCAAGTTATTATATAGAATTTTTTTGAATTATAAGTTTTATAATAACAAATAATTTTAATTATTGTAAAAATTATTAAATATGTATTCTTAAAAGAGTTATTTATTAAGGATTGAAAAATATATATTTAAAATGTGTTTGATGTAATAGTTAAAGTATTACTCTTTTTTATTAAAGTTTAGTAATTTTAGTTTGTAATTTTAAAAAAATACATTTAGGGTATTTTAGTAAGTTTACTGTTTGTAAGAGAGATTTGTCTCTCTTTTCACAAACTTTCTTTTGAACTGGGATTTCCACAAATCTCAGGGGAGACATGTGGACTTTTTTCCTAAGATAAATCCATATTTTTGTCATTTTCCGTTAAAAATAACAGTCATCTGTCATTAATAGAGCTATTAGTAATAACTCCCTAAAAATTGAGGTTATATGTAAAGATTAACAATAAATTTAAGAATAAAACTGAAAATAACATTTTTCAATATAAACACACCCTATGCCTTTTATTATGCAAGTTATATTATTACCTATCAAGACTTTGCCACCATTATAAGGTCTATAAGATGCAAAATCTTTGTAAGAACACATATGAAATGAGCATCTTGAACCTAGAATCGATTGACCTTCAGTTTTTTTTGGTCAATTGCAATGAACTCGATGTGCAAAATATTAAAAAATAAGGTTGAAAGGACAAATTTTTAGGGACAGTTTTAAATTCAAGTGTAAATAGCTAAGTTTCCAAAACTGAGCACTGAGGGGTATCAAAATATCTAAAAAGTTGAGTTGATAGGCTAAAGTATTAAAAACATTTATCATTTGAGGGATTAAAATGCTAACTTTTCAAAGATAAAGAGGCCAAAATATAAATAAGTCTCCTTTATGGGTCTACATTACAAATACTTTGTATAAAGGTCAACAACTTTTTACATTTGTTGCTATCATGACTGCTATTATTAAAATTCCGTCAATTGTACTTTCATTGTTGTCGTTTAAGCTTCCATTGATGGTGAATACTGAATACTAGTTGTTGCAACATCACAACAGTAAAGTCTCATTTAATGAAAATATTGCAGTTTGATGTAAATTTTTGTTGTCGTTTGGCAACAAATAGAAACTGAAACCACTATGATTCAGACATGAAAGAAATCAATTACATGCACTTTGAAGCATTAGAATAGGAATAGGAAGTAGCAGCAGCAGCTCTGGTAAAGACTAAAGAGTAGCTTCAATCTGTCAGCATAGCGCATATATATATATATATGAACAAACAAGATTGATCTACAAAACGTACATACATAAATCCCATATTAATGTATAGCAAAACAAAACATTATCTAATTGCCTTGACAGAAAGAAAGTTAGCGATAGAAGTGTATATATGTACCCCCGGTGGCCGGCCAAAGAGGTCTATGTATATTGGCACATTGACTGACATTAACTGGTTACTTGTTAACTCATCGATTCATCGATCCCTTCATGATCAGATCATGAATTTGAGTCTACCTTTTGCGCTTCGATTTCAAGGAGGTGACTGACTGAGAGTTGCTGTGCCAATTGCGCTTTCTCTGGTTTATGAACCAGTTGTTGATTTGCTTCAGTTGCAATCCTGTCTCCTCCACCAGCTTTGCCTTGTCATCTTCCTGTTTTTCCAATGCCAGTGCAAGCAATCAACTCACAACTTTATGAAAATTGAGAGAGAAATTATATAAGAAGAATTAATGGTGCTTGATTAATAAATAATTACAGTTGGGTATGGCCACTTGGAGTGTTGCTGCCACCAGTTTTTGAGCACTGTAGTTGTGTCACCTGGTAATTTTCCAGCCCTTCTTTTTCTTAATATCTCCTCTCTCACGTCTTCAATTCTTGATTTGAAACCCTGGAATGGAATTTATACAAGTTTTACTATTCTGCAGTATGGGAAACTATATTTTTTTTAAGAGAAGATGAGTGAGTAATTGAAGGGGAGGGAATGACCTGCTTAAGTTCAATCTTCAACTCTTGGCGAACTCTCTCCATGAGAGACCTTTCAGATTCTGTTGGAAGCAGTGGACCAAACCCCATCAAGTCATGACTATCAGAACCTGATTGATCAAGTGAGAAATCCATTTGTATTTCATCTTCTTCGTCAGACATTGTTGCACCTGTCCCTTCACTCAAAGATACTCCTGCATTCATAAAACACACGTATATATAACTTTTAAGCTCATGTAACAGCTAACCCAACAATTTTCTCAACTGTGTATGATAATTTTCTTTATTGAAATTATCTAACAAAGTTCTTGAAGTTCAATTTGCAACTTCTACACGGAAACCGAGGGTTATATCAACACACACACACAAATAGATAAATAGCTAGTACTTTGGGCCAAGGAAGCTCTAATTAGAGACTTGGATCTACAGCAGGTCCAAAGTTTATCACTGACAACACATCGAAGTCTCCTACATGAAAAAGTGCTTTTGTGGAAAAATAAAGATTTACCCTTAAAAAAATTGCAAAATATCTGAAAGCGATTTTTAATAAAAGAAAGAAAAAAAAAACATATCTAACAGTGCTAAAAATGTACCATATGCATGCAAGGTTTTGGTTCTCGGAAGGAAGCATCATTTTTTAACCAGGATATGAATTTACCACTTCAACTAAACTGGTTTTCTCAAATTCTAATACTTAAATTCCACAGAAAGAAGTGCTTTTCCTTCAAACAAGCAAAAGTAACTAAAACTCATTTTCTTTCTCCTTGTTTCTTGACAACAGCAAGAAGATAAAGGTATCTTAACTTCAAACTAGTCTTGAGTTGAACTAAAATTTGAGATGTTAGTGTTACATGCAAGATTAAATGTTGTCACATAATCAAAAATAAATATGAAAGTGACCCTAGAACACAAAGTAATTAACTTATTGAATTAAAGATTACTGTCCTTGTGATAACTTAATTTAATGCCCAAATTTTTAGACTCAAAGCAGATGCATATGCCCCAATGTTCAAACATATCTGTGGGTAGTTGGCTGATTACCCGTGTCCAAGTAAAGTATTCATAATGGTTTAAGTTTAATATTACTTTTACACCATTCATTCATTTATCCACCCATAAATAAATGAACTTTGATGCTTGATTTTTCAGCAAATCGTTTATTGTTGTCATTTCATTTTCTTCTATAATCTACATGTATATATAGCTTTCAGAAGTAAAACAATTACTTCCCAACAACTAAATAGGCAGAAGCATTAACAGCCTCCTCAGTATCAACCTAACAATGATAGCACAGTGTTGTATAGAGCCAGATGTCGCAGGTCTAATGCAATGTATAGGCATCGTAGTCAATGAATAAACTTTATTTTAATAACAACGAAACAGAGCCACCAAAATTGCTTTGTAATGTTCCAGTGTTCTCAAACCCTAGAACCAACTAGCTAAGATTAAGTACAAAATATTTGACCCACAGGCAAGACCATTCACAGAAATTAACTAGCGTATAATCTTAATTATTTTTATTTTGTTGGTATTAAAGATAAATGATTGGGTAAACCACAATACCTTTCAGCTTTCTCATACCTAACTCAATTATAAGGGGAAGGAAGCCACCAAACAAAGATCATGGTACCAGCATTAATCTTCACAAAGCAAGCAATAATATATATATATATATATATATATATAGCTACATTTTGGGTAGTTGGTGCAGGTGGTGCAGGTGGTGGCGGTGGTGGTGGTGGTGGCGGCGGCGGCGGCGGTGGTTACCATCCTCCACCAAACCAAACCCACCTTCCTCACCTGCTTAATTATGTATAAGGGGTTGTTTTTATGGTAGGTCCTACTTTCACACACCCACCTTAAGAGAACTCCTCAAACTTACAAGAAAAAAAGAAAACCAAGTATCAATTCTTATCTTTTTGCCTACCAAACGTGTCAAACTCATAAACACTAAGCAAGCCAGAATTTTTTATTTTATTTATTCTGATTAAACAAACAAAACAGTACTAAAAAAAATCTTCTTTGATAACAAATAACAATTATATAGATATTCAAATTTCAACACCAACTAATGAAGATAATGTTATATATACTTACTGGTAGAGAAATCATGAACATGATATCATCAAAAGATAGCATAAGCTTCACAAACAAAGTAAAGAAATAGAACGAAGATAATGAAAGAGATACATACCATACCATAAATAATAAGGTAGAAAGTGAGTATATTATATGAAAATATAAAATAACAGATAGTAGCAAAGATTAGAGGAGGGAGAGAGAGAGGGTCGGGGGACAAACCAGTGAGAGCTTGCAAGGTATTTTCAATTTCACGGCAGGCCATGACAGCTTCAACGGCATGAACTCTGACATGCTGCTGAAGCTGTTCTTTGAAAGTACATAAAACTATCAAATATTGTGCCTGTATATATACCATAAACAACAGAAGCAAGCACCCCATGTCAAACAAATTAAAGATTATGAAACAACAGGAAAGTAAATTGGATGAATATGAAATTTTTTTAAAAAAAAAAAAAGACCAAACCCTACCAAGAAGTTGTCAAGCTCTTGCCTTTCATGGGGAGAGAGAGAGTGATGGTGATTAGCATAAGACCTAAGAATATGGTGAGACTGAGATAACTGAGCATCAATAAGAGGTAATTGATCGATGGGTGTAGCAACACGGAGACAAGAGACATGTGCTGCTAAGAGCTGCTCGTATAATGGGTGAGTTGCTATCTCTGCTTTCAGTTGGCGACTTTGGTCACCGGACACTTCACCACCACTACTACCCATTACACCCAAGCTTGGTTCTTGCATCTGTTTTCCTTGTTGCAAATCAATACTGAAAGCAATTACTGTATGTATATGTTGGCAAGTATTTTACACACAGTGTAATACTGATGATAAAAAGGAAATGAATTTTAGGACCACAAAGGAGAGAGAAAGAGAAAGAGAGAGAGAGGAGAAGAGAAAAAGGAGACAGTGTAATCTCGTTAATGGTGTAAGAGAGAGGAGTATATCGGGATCTGAGACACAAAACTTTCTGCACCACTCACTGGAACATGGGCAGAGTTTACAGATAGAGAAATAGAAAGAAATTCAGAAGCAAAATTAAGTATGAAATAGATTAGAGAGAAGTTAGAAGATTTCATTCAAGTTCTGTTTTTTATGTTTTCAGAGTTACAGAGAAAGTGGGAGAGAGAGAGAATGAAAATGGAATCATTACTAAGAAAGGAGGGTTCTTATTTGGATTTGGAAGAGAGATCGAGATGATAAAGATGATAGCAATATCACACAGACAATTAAAAAGCTGCTTCTATTCTATGTTATGTCCTGTTGATTTTGTCTTTTTTTTTTTTTTGATTAATTTAATATAAGCTTTAGGTGAGTGGGTTGATTTGATTTCTGTTAGCTGTATTTTTATAAATAAATAAAAATATTTCTCTCCAAATTAATAGAAGATAATTGAATTAATTAATTAATAGTAAGAAGAAGAAGAATTATTTGGTGCATGATTCATGTTTCTTAATATTTTATTTTAAATTATTCAACTAACAAATTCATTTAGTTGTTTGGTACCCAACAAGTTTTTTTTTTTTTTTTTTTTGTATTAAGCCTAAAAAAACTTTAATATTGTCAAGCTGTCCCTCAAAATTATCATATAACCCTTTAAAATTATCATACAGCCCTTGGTAAATAAAATCAAATTTAGGGTATAGCTACAGTATAGATAGAAGAAGCAATTTTTGATAGGTTTGGTGAACTCGACACAAACACAAATTAACAGGTTTAAGTGAACTTAAAAGTATAATTAATAAATTGATTATAATAACATGATATGTTTAATAATAGGGTTGAACTTAGGTTTAAAAATCTTTGCATGTTATTTTCCGTCTATACCACGATTAACTATTTTAATAATCATCCCATCTACCTCATTTACATTTTAATATATTTATTTTATATTTTTTATATTTTAAAGATATTTAATTATACGTTTATTGTTTTAAAATTTTAATACTATCTAGAATAAAATTTATTAGTATTTTAGTAAGTAATATTATAAATATTTTAAAATATATTAAAAATATGTTGAATGGGTGACACAATAATTAAAGGAGTAATTCGCTTAATAAATGGGTTAAATTTTAAGTTAGTTTAAAATAAATTATATTTTTATTTGATACAACATATTAACTTAAATTATCATCCCTAAATACAGTCGATATACGATATATAGTTATATAATACAGAAAAAAATTTTAATATAATTTATATTATACAACAAACTATTAGTAGAATAAAAAGTATTATTATTTTTATAAAATTATTAAATTTAATTTGGCAACTACAAATAATTAATTGTACATGTAACAATTTAATAGTAGCATTGATTTAATTTAAGTTTAATTCAATTTTATGTGTGATATAGAGTGTGTTTTGTGTTTCCTTCACATCAATTCTTATCACAAGTTCAATGTCTTTTAGCAATCATTTCATAGGTACATGATACCCTTTTTCAAAAAAACAAAATTATTCTTGTGGCTGTTCAAACTGAATTCATGATGAAAAATTCTGATTTATGCCTTTATTAAAAAAAACATAAATATTTTTTAGAACAATAAGATTATGTTGGAGAAAGAATAAAATAAAATAATACAAAATATATATTTTTTTATTTGTTGTATTAAATTTAATTTAAGAAAGATTCCACCAATCAATGAGGTGAGACTTGACCAACATCTAGAAAAATCTTTTATTTTTTATTAAAAAATTAAAAGAAAATATCTAATTTTGTTAGTGAAGACAAAAACAGCAAGTTGTGTGTTAATTTAAAAAAATAATTAAAAAAATTCAACAACCAATTGGGATTTCCATTATAAAATAAAAAAATTAATAAATAAATAAATAAAAAGGCAGACTTAATTTATTATCACCAAACTTTTATTTAATTTTTGTTGAAATTTAAGAAAGTCGGCTGCTGAGGTTAAGCTGTCGGTTTTTGAGGATTTCCTACTTTTTCCAGTTTGGTATATTTTTTATTTTCTACGTTTATAATTATTTTTTTTAAAAAGGACGAAAATGTATAAAAATTAAAATTAAAATTAAAAAATAAATAAATATAAAAGGAGAGTAGCTGTTGGATGGTTAAGTTACATGAAAGACTGACTACCAAATGAAAATGGAAAGATTGGGATTTTGATGACGTGTCAGTCAGGTATAGGTGGTGACCTACTAGTCTACATCATACTTTTTGAAAATGACTTTCGATGGGATGCTATTAACCGTTTGATCACTCGCTTTTCTTTTCTTTTTTTCTTTTTTTTTGTTAACTACTAAAAAGATCTCTACTCATTATAATTTCTTATTTCTCAAGTAAGAATATGGCTATAATATATTAAATATATTTTTTACATTCATTTTCTTTTGTTAGACTAAAATTTCAAACTTGGTACATAAAAATTAAAATTTTAATATAAAATAAAAATTGAAGATAAATTTTGAAACTTTACAATTTGAAATATTTAATACGAAATTTGACTTAAAAAAACATAATGTAATGTTACATTATAATATTGTAGTCAATCTGTCAATTTTTATACCTTTTTTTTAAAATTATTTTGTTAACTTTACAAATTAATATATATTTTTTTTATATCATTTATAAATTATTAAATTTATGTTATATTTTATAAAGATAAATCGATAACCACATATTTATAAATTGTTAAATTTATATACAATTAACAGTTGAGATTATATTTTACAAAAATATATCTATAACTCTATATTTTATACATATATTTACATCATTTTGTAGATCATACACTTTCAATTAATAAAATTGAATGTTATAATTGATGCATAATAAATAATTTATAATTAATATATATATCAAATTTAATAGCAACAATTTAAAGACGGTTTATATTAAATATAAGTGTAAAAATATAAGGTATTAATGTTTTTTATATTACATAAACACTAATTAATTATGGTGTATTAATTATTTATATTAAAATTAACTTCAATTATTACAAGCACCATGATGTTAGTGTAACAAGAAATATTTATATATTGGTTAATGAAGAAGGCGTTTGTGATTGTTGCACAATTATGGTGGGTATGTGTGAAAAGAAAAGGGTTGTTAGTTTATGTGCTCTCTAATTGTATACAATTGGTGGGACCAAATAGAAGACAAAATTTGGAAGTGGATGCTTCACAACAAAACAAATTATATGATACAAGGAGGCAAAAAAATAATACATAATTCATATAATATGGTGAGCTTCCTTTTGTTTTAAGGGGATTGTTGCTTTTGAAGCAAGAGAGCTTTTATCTTGTTATGCCTCACTATAATTATATTTGTTTTTGTATTTTCAAGTAAACTCTCTCTCATTTTTAGTACATATTCTTTCTTTTAGTGAGTTTTGATAAAGTTGTTTTTCTTTCTTCTTTTTTATTTTAATTTTCAAGTCACTATTTTAGAATATATATATATATATATATATTTAAAATTAAGAAGGTACAAACATAAATAAAAAGAGTAAAACAAATATATTTTATTTGTCGTGAATAGAGAAGGTGATCTATAAACTAATTTTTCGTTGTCACATGGTTTATATATTAAATACAGCATAAGTGGCTGGTATTATTCTAAATATATTAAATGAATAGAAATATCAAGTAGGATCCCATTTAATAAATGTTGAATATATAATTTTTTTTTTTATATTACACAATTATATAGAAATATCCCCCAACGAAATTTGTTTATATTTTAAGAAAAATTTATTAAAACGCAATTGCGAAGAACTCGACCCAATATAGAGAGATTCAAGAAGAGAGAAAGAAGAGAAAAGCATTTTCTCAAGGTAAAACAATTTAGCAGTGTGATGGATGATGGTTTTGGTCATAAATAAAGTAAGAAATGAAGAAAGGAAAGGGAAGGCAAGGCAAAGCCAAAGCCATAGATAATAAAAACGGAGGGAAAGAATGAATGACGTAATTTCCAATAAAGGGGAGGATCGTCGTTCGGAGGAGGTGGGAAATAGAAGTGGGGTCACCGTCACCAGCTGTAGGCTTTGTCGTATCACCAAAATCTAAGATCGCGACACCCCTACTTAGAGTGGTCCCCTTTTTCTCCTATAACCAAAAATTAAACGTATAATACATTAAACTGATAGAGGAACAGTCGTTTTAGATCATCCTTTCGTGCAATAGAGATTTTATCGTCGAGTCACTTTCATTAAAACCCCAACCCAACCCAACCCAACCCGATACCCCACTTAATTCTTTTTCGCTTTCTCTTTTCTCTGTTCATCTTTTTCTGCTTTCTTCAATTGCTCTACAACCTACCTTACAAAGTACACCAAAGTCAATCCTATACCTCTAATCTAATCTTCATTTTTGATTTTGGATAACACCCCCCACCCCCCCTCCCTTTCCCTTTAATTAATAATTAATTACAAGCTGGGACCGACTGTCGGTGCTCTGTTGGTACAAATCTCATCCCCTTGTTTGTCTTGTGGTGGTACGCAGGCAAACATCTTTCAAATAAATAAATAAAATTCACATGGTTATTGTTATCATTAATATTAACGCCGCAGAAACAAAACAAAAATAAAACTTTGGCAACCTCACATCACAGTATTGGGCGGCAGGTTACAGTGATTTTGGAAGGCTTAGGTGACAGCCTTTAACTAGAGAATGCAGAGGAGACTGAAAAAGAAGCAACCGTCCATGTCACATAAATACAAACAGACGACTTTCTAACATCATCCAATGCTATTATTATTCACGTTTCCTGGCTACTTTGGTAAAATAAGACTCTTTGCCGGGCTATAGACGAATAATAAAACGTGCACTTAACCGTACAAGGGATATCTGTTGGCATAACTATGGCTACTAAACAATTCAACTGACGTACAGACCTAAGGCCCCAGAAACTCCTCTATATTTAAACCCCATCTGTAAGTTGATCACAGTAAATGCATGCGTGCAAGGTTGCATCTATGCGATTTCTCATAAACAATTAACCCTACATGAAATCAAGGTTAAACTATAAACTATATACTTCCCTTTTACACTCGAAAGCTTGATCTATAGTCAGATTAACAGGAATTGGGGTTTATTAACGTTGCAGGATACAATGGGACCAAGAACACAAATCATTTACAGTGCAAACATTGAAACAGCCCGAACAGAAAATTCACATTATACTACATTTTTCTTTTGACTTTGCATCAGGCTTTGATTGTGAAGATGAGCTCCTGCCACCATTTCTTGACACCTGCAAGAGGTCAATCTCTTATTTGTTGGAACTTCATATTGCTATATAAAGAAACATAAGCCAAGCTATGTGTCTGCTGGCTGAAGAGGAAAGTAATAAATGGAGTGAAAGACATTAATGTGCATTAGAAGACAGTTATATTTGAACTCAATTATTTTGATATTATTGAACAGCAAATGATTTTTAATTTAAACTTTATAATCACTTTAATCCTAGAGAGTAAAATTACTAAAGCATATGGCCTAAAAGACTGCAACGTTTTAGGTGCGTTTGGCTTGGATCAGAAAGTGCTTCTCAACATCTAAGATTACTTTGGAAATTTTGGATATAACTCTTGAGTAGAATTTTGTAGAAAACATCTTTAATTGTTTCTAGGTTTTGAACTAATTTTGCATTAGGAACCAATTTCTTAAAACTGCCAACTAAATGAACTTTCTTAAATTTGAATGTCTTGTTTTTTAAAACAAAACATCTTATCTAGATTCAAAATCAAAAGTTCCCAGCAGATAAGGTATATACCTGGGGACCTGTTACCAGTCTTGAATTGCCAGTGACAGGTGGTTGTTGCGAATTAGGACGCTGTGGCTGTTGCTCAAACTCCTGTTGTTGCAGAGCTATCGCCAATTGTAAATCAGAACTGCCACAACAAACATGGATTTTGAATATAAATCTAACTCAAGGTGGATTTAATCAAGATATAAATCTTAAACAAATGTCTACAATTCTTTACATAAAGTTTCAGAAATACTCCTAAAAAATTTAGGGGGTGAAAGTTGAGGATGGGAATTTGTCTTTCCAACCATTTCTTCAACCAAACATAATTGCATATCATTTAAATTTCATCGTACTAATGTAGACCAGAGTTAAGCATTTGCTACTAAATTTCAGCATATTAATGCAGACCAGAGTTAAGCATTTGTTACTAAAATCAAGATTGGAGTAATTTTTCAATGAAAGGCTTATTACTACTAGAGTAGCAGTTCCGACTAGAAGTACAAAATGAATGAATAAAGTCAGTACTTTCTCCATTTGACAGATTGTCATCCAGCAACTAACATGTGGAGGCTATTGATTACACTAGATTCCTTCCATCCTAAACAATATAAAATTAATTATGCATCAGCCAAAAGAGTGAGAATAATTACTTTATATCCAACCCTGAGTGTGATGCAGAATCAATTTGAGCAAGATAGTCCTGAGGCATGCACAATAAAGTAAGTTCCATTATAATCATTGATTACATCAGAACATTTTGGATCAAAAAGAGATACATACAGCTGTACTGGCCATAGCACCATGTTCATCCCATGAATCATTTGCGTGACTTTCTACTTTAAATTCCTTGAAATTACTCGTCATAAACAGTGTATCTCCATTGACCTAAAAGTATAATGAGGCAAAACAAGGTACATATGCAAGTTAAATATGGATAGCAAACTTCAACAGATCTCAATAAACAATGTTATGAGTTAGTTACAATAAGAAACTTAAATATTGAAAACTAAGGAATTTATTCTTAGAGTTCATGGCTCATTTAGGGAAGGAGATTTTGAAGTACAGATTTCTTTTTCTTTAAAAAGAAAAAGGGAGAGAAAAACAGAAAAATGTTCCAACTGTTTATACTCTTTTAGGTTGTGGTTAGGGGAGGTGAAACAAATACAATTTTGGATTACAAAAAAGTTTTTCTTACCAAGTTAGATATAATTTCAGAAGCAATATTCTGCTTTTTATTGCACCCGTCTTTATACATTATGACAATTGGCACTGGATCTGTATATATTGACAATTTTTGGACCTTTAGATTGATGCACTTTCAATGGTGTGGATGTGACAGGTATAATTATTACACCTTGAAAATGATAAGTTTTAGATGTAATATCTACCATTGAAGGTCCTTTGATCAAATGCTTCATAAATTGTGTCAAAATCTGTGTGAAAATGAGATGAGATTGAAGCTAAACCATAGGGTATATAAATAAAATATTTCACTTCACCCTAGTTTTAACTAGGATAATAAATTGTCAAACTGCAACCTGAGACACTATCAACGACATAATTGTTGGTGAATTGGATGAAACGGTAAATGGGTTTACCTCATTTAGTTTCTCCCACACCAAATCAGGCTGGTTTATGTAACCTTGATCAGTAGCTAAAAGATAAAGTTCACCGTCATACTGCAAACAAAAAATTATCTGGTAAAACTCTTACGATAGAACTTGCTGGATGACTGAGACTAAATGTAACATGACATTTTCTTCTAATGCCACACCAGCTACAACTGCAGCTGGCAGTTAAGCAGCAATATTAATGATTAAATTGCAGAAGAAGAACAATCCAGCTCCTAACTACCTTAAACATGGTGCTGAAGTGATTATTGCGGAAGAAAACACAAAGCTCCCTTTCTTTAAGACCATCTTGTAAGCAGAAAAGCCTGCAAAAAATAATAAACACAAAGAGCTTCACACAAAGAGCTTCACACCAGCACAACAAATTATCAAATTTTTCGAGAAATAAAGATTTCTACAGCCGAACATGAAATGGACATACCCATTAAAAGTCAATTGACTGGCATTGTTCTTCAAAAAGCTCTTGATTAGTTCGCCTGAGTGAATGAAGAAGTGAGAAGTGTTTCAAATAAGTTCAACATTGCAACAAGCATAAAAAAGATATACACAATCAAGAAAATCTTTGAGAGCACCACTTACCTTGTTGTAGATTGATTTCATCCTTAGACCGAACATTACAGGCTTCTGAGGTTCCTTTGTCAGCTTGCTCAGCAAGAATCACTTCACCTTCATACACAGGCTCTCTGTCTTCATATGCTACAGTTCCTGAATCTAATATACATTCCTCTCCTTCATATATGGGTTCACTACCATCAACACTTGAGGTAAAAGTTTCGGGCACATCAGTGTGTGGTATTCTGCCACTAGATGAATCTGAACCTGCATTGGGAATAGAGAGACATGATACTTCTGTTGTGCGGCATCCACTCAGATTATCAGCTGGTTCATGAACATCAGTAGATGTGGGTTGATTATCAACTTCTTCACCTTGGGTACTATCTATATGAGTAGGCACCAGAGTTGCAGTATCTTTTTCAGAAGAGAAAGAAACTGGTTCATCAACTTGGACCACTGTTTCAATACCAGTCTTGTCAACAAGATCATTACAAAGATTAGGTTCAATTGGTGCCATTTTAGATGACTGATTGAGCTGTATTCCACCACCAGTCTTCAAGGATGAACTTGCTTCTTTGCCTGCAATATTCTCAAAAGATGCCAGCTTATTTTGACTATCATCATTGCTCAAGGCAATGCCATTATCTGAGAAGGAAGGTTCTGACTGAAGAAAACTTTTACTTTCTACAACATTGTGCCCATCTAAGGTATGTACAGAATCCAAAGCAATAACCTTATCAGCACATGCACTTTCATTAGAATTGACAGACATAGTCGCATGATTAACACTGGCTACAGAAGAATCACCCAATGAAGTTGGCGCTTCTGTCTCTGACAATTTCAAGGCTCTCAACAGCTCTTCTTCTTCTTCAAGATCCCCCTTTCGCATTATTTGCTGATCAGAGACAGAACGAGGAGAATCATCAAAAGATCTGGTTTTTGAAAGGCATGGAGAAGGAACTCCTAGCGTTGCAGTTGTTGCAGCAGCAAAATCAACACAATCTTCTTCAGAATTACTTGTACATTCACCTCCCATAGTTTCCAGAGCTACAAGCTCTCCCATAATAGCATTGTAGGACTTGGACCCAATGGCATTAGCTGTATCATAATCCTGGAACAAGTACACAAGACGAACTAGTTTGTCAAATTCAAGGTACTCATGGATTCAAATAAGGGCACAGAAAGCACATTGCAAGAAAGCATTCAGTCCCAAGACATGCACACACGAAGGTAAAAGAAGGAAAAAAAAAAATAGCCAACATCTAAACTCATAAGGGACAATAAACATGGGTAATTGCAGCTGATTGGATTAAGCAATGATTAGTAGAAGTATTCTCATATTGACAATTTAACATGTTGTATATCTTCCCAAGTCTGATATTCATACGTTCAATTATGAAACAATTATCTTATTTTCCTCAAAAAAAATGCATAAATTAATCAGTGAGCTATGGAGTTTTATCAGAAAATTCACATCATTATCTTTTTCATAATAATAAAAATATTATTGTTCCTCCATGTGTAAAACAATGAATAATAGTGAACTATGTCCACTAAATTATGCTCCCAACCAAAACATATATCAAATCCACCTGCCAATGTTCATGTGAAAGAATACTCATGAGTCCCAAATAAGCCAGTGAGTATTCCAACAAACAGACAAAATGCATACCTCAATATTAATCATGATTATTACATTGAAAATGGTGTTGGTGCTGAAACCCCTCAATAAAATACTTTATTAGGGATACTAAAGCAAACTCCTAAGCTTCCCAGGGTAACTGGCCACATTCAGCAGCAACTAAAAAACCATAAAATGTGTGGAATTATATTTCTCTGCTTCCTGTAGGACTTTTTCTTTTTGGGTATCAGAGCACCCTATGATGAATAATCTCTCTTAAATTATATATTAACTCATTCAAACTGCAAAAGAATGGGAAAAAACCTTTACAAAACCAAAAATCAACACTTCAACAAGAATGTTGAAAGGGTATCATCAAATACGAGCAATTACAGAATAATGACATACAAAAGGACAAATCATAGTTGTACCACAATAAATGATTGAGGCTGTTTTACATGGCTTGCATAGCCCATACCTGGGGATCAACTATCCAACCATGATATAAGGGGATGTCAAGGAGATCAAATATTGCACACTCTGGCGTGAACTCAAAATCATCTATCCTGCAAATGTGATGTATTCCAATCAGAACTAAAGGAGATAGGATCAATGAATGCTAGTAATCAGAAAGAGACAAAGGTCTAACCTCCTAAATTTTATATTTACATCAATCCCAGTTGCAAGGCGTGGCAGCAAGTCAATAGCATCCGCAATATTCTGCTGCTGATTTTCAACATACCCTGCATCTTTATTCTGCATCAGAGAAATGTGTCAATATTCAAATAAAACCAGCAATGACAAAAACAACCAAAATAGCAAATTATTACATTGACATTACTGTTAGAATCAATAAGCCGTTCAGCAACCAGCGAAAGCAATTTCTCTTGTGATACTTCACCCGTATCTGGACTCAAATTCAGATTGTTCCTCAACAGAAGAACATTACCTATTGAAATACCAAAGGTTAAAAGTAATTATTAATACAAGGAACACAAGACCCCAAACTATGGTGCCCAAAACAATCACAAATGTGATCATTCTTCCACTTTCTTGCAGATCAAAAATACGACAATGGAAAAAAAAATCATCCTTGTCACTCAAATTTCCAAAGCAAGAAATTTGACAACTAGAAAAATTATTGAATAAGAAATGATAAGAAGTGAAAAACGAAGAACAATGATGAAATTAGAACACTAGAATGATATTAGCCAAATGAGATCATCAACTCAAAGAATTTATAATGACAAGCCACTTTTGTTCAGAACATAATTAAATTGGAAGGAAGAAAATGATATTTGGAGTAAACTTTCTTTGCTGTCCAAATAAGACTTGCAACTTAGACATGAAAAATTGTAGCATCACTAAAATAGATCCAGCCAGATAGTTGAAAGATGAAATGCCAATCCTTTATCCTCCATATTCTGAAACTCATTGCAGATTTGAGATAGATAACCCTCCAGTTTACTACACATTGCAAAGATAATAGATATGCACTAATAGTGCAAATTTATTTACAGAAGCTTCATGCTCATGAATTTCACTTTCTTTCATTTTCTATCTGTTTCTCGACAATGAAATTGATGATAATTAAGAGTATTAACTGTATACCAGGGACAGAATTAAACCTGTAGCAATAAACGGCGTAAACCAATATCATCATTCAATTTCAAAATGGATCAAAAACTAGAACACACACATTTGCCTCCACTGCCTACATTGAGAGGAATTCTCCACGCTCTTAGAGACCAAATGAAGTGAGAACCTAATATCCAACACTTCAATTTCAATTTCTTTTCTAGTCTCAGCAACTAAACACTAAAGGAAATGGAAAACCCTAGAAATCATCATTCAATTATCAAAAATTCATCCAAAAGAAACATTATGCTTCCTTGCAAGTAATCATTTCTCTATAGCCAAATCCCGTGAAAGTTCAAAAACAATCAACAAATAAAAAAAGTTTGCCACCATTTCGAAAACCTAACCAACACCGAAACTAACAAAAATTCAACAGTTCAATCGAAACTCATGTTCTTCTTTCCTTTCATTTATATCTTTCAAAAACTTAGTCAATAAGAAACCCTAGCGAGCGAGAAAAAGAGAGAAGAGAATTACAGATGGCAAGGAGAGGACAAGGTCCATTGTCGTTTTGCAGAATAATTGGCGTCGTTCGACCGAAGAACTGTATACTCTTCGTTTTATGCATGCACTCTTTCATTTCTGTCGGTTGCTGTTGCTCTGATTGTTGCTGCTGCTGTGATTGCTGTTCTTCGCTTGATTCAGCCATTATTTCTTTGATTCTTAAAAATATTTTAAACTGATAATTTCGGATTTGATCACTCGAACAAACGAAGAAACCTTTAAAACGACTCCGGTTTTGTAGAGAGAAAAGTTGTTTTATAGTGGAGGCAGGATGATAAATTCTAGAGGGCGAGACGAGACGACAACAAAAGAGAGGGATTTGGTTACATTTACATTTTGGCCGAGGGAGAGAAGTTTGGAGACGTGGATTTTTTTATTATTTTTTTTATTTTTTTTAAAAAGGGAAATAATGGATTGGGGAGGGGTTCGGGGCCGGCCTACAGCAAAGCGTTTTGAAAACAAATAAATTTTCTATCTTGAATTTAGTCGGTACTTTCTTAGTGCTGAAAATGTTGTACCATTAGAGTACATCTGGAAAGCACACCAAAGTTATTAGGGGTAAACAAAATTAGATTCGGTTTAATTTTTATAAAAACTGAACCGAATCTAAAATCTATTAATAATAAAATTAAATTGAATGGAATCAAAGTTTGGTTCGAGTCCAACTTCGATTTCTAAGCGCTATTTTAATTTCAGTTCAATTTCGAACCTTTCATTTTGTAAAATTTTATTAGTATTTTTATTTTATATTATAATTATAATAAATAAATAAAATTAAAAATTTATTAATTTTTATTTTTATGTATATTTATAAAAAATATTATCAAATTATTAGTTATTTGTAATTTATAAAATTAATAAGAGTTAAAAGAAATTTTACAATCGGTTTCGGTTTGGTTTCGATTTAGACATTTTTGCTCACCCCTAAAAATTATTATCATTTTAAAAATTGTGATAAAAATTCAACATATCTAGTGTGTAAAAAGAATATATAATTGTATATTATTTACTTTTAATAAAAAATAAATTCACATTTTAATAATACAGTGATAAAATATATTGATGTCAAAAATTTCTTCAAATCGACCTCAAACAACTAATTTTTTATCCTAAATTATTCTGGATATCTTTCTTCACCTGTAATCAATCGTCAAAGAGAAAATCGACTTTTTTGGGCATATGATCTCTGATACTTAAGTCAGTAAACTTAAAATGAGAAAATGAGATAAAAATTTAACAGAGTTTTGTCTTAATTTTTCATGTGCATTCCTTGTTATTCAAATTGCTGGGATTTATAAACATAAAAATCAACCATTTTGCCAGATTCTCCGACCATTCTCACTCATTATGGGAAGTGGGGTGGTGGTACAAGGTTGGGTTATTTAAATGTCCCGACTTGGATGACATCAAACTCCTGATCATGTCCGTATGGACCTTACTCGACTTTAAGTCAAGGATATCTACCTCGGACGTTAGCAAACGATGCTACCCGACCGTGCGAAATATTTATCTCTATCCTGTGGTGTGACTTGCTCAGAACTGCGTATCCCGAGATCAAGTAAAATTTTCAAACAAAATATTTACTTTTATTTCTTCAATTTTCTTTAAATTACGAATAAATTTTGCTCAAGTTTAAATTGTACACGAAATTATATAATATTTAAAAGAATTTCATAAAATTACACTACCCTATGGTCATACTAGGGTAAATTTTGCCTAATTTGAACAAAACTTTTAACAAATGACATTAAACTTTATGTAATTTCGATGGAAGCAAATTTTCTTATTTAAATAATAATAAATTATACATATAATTGTATAATATTAAAAAAATTCATAAAAATAAAATTTGGTTAGGAGAAATTAATGGCATTGATTATGAAATAAGATACAAATTTTTATTGCTAATGAAGTATTTTATTAATTAGCCGTCACATTATCTAACTGTAGGGATGGGTAAAATTATATTCAGTTCGATTTTTATAAAAACTAAACTGAGCCTAAAATATATAAATTATGAAATTGAACCGAATCAAATTGAAGCAGTTCAGTTTAGTTCAGTTCAGGCCCAACTTTGATTTCTGAATAATACTCGGTTCCACTCCAGCTATGGATTTTCACTTTTATAAAAAATTTATTTGTGTATATTTATGTAAATATAATTTTAAAATTTATAATGTTTACCTTAATTTTTATGTATATTTATGTAAATTATTATCAAAGTATTAATTATTTATAATTTATGAAAAATAAGGGTTGTAAGAAATTTCACAATTGATTTTGATCTAGGTTCGGTTCGAAATCAAATTCGAACGAAACCGATTATTTAATAACCGATTAGAATTAAACTTGTTTTTGAAATTAAACCAAATCAAACTGAACAATCAGTTTGATTGGACATTTTTGCCCATCCTTATCTAACTGTACAAAGGTTCACACAGAAGACTGGTGCTAACTGCCAACTCTAAAGAATTCAAGAATTCAAAAAAAAAAAAATAGATTTTTATATTACGTACTATTAAAATAAATTTTATTATTACATTTTTCACACACGTAAAATCTTTTATTATTATTATTATTATTATTATTAAAAAAACTAAAAATCTACATAATTAGGTATTACATATTATGTTTGGTATTCATGATTTTTATAATTTATAATTACAAATTAATAATTTAACATTTTTTTAGAAATAATATATAGGTTGAGATACCTAAGCATTAGGTGTCAAAAAGAAAAAAAATATATTATAATAATAATTTAAGCGGTGAGGCGGTGCATATATATATACACGTTTTTTTCATTTCAGAGGCAAAATTGAAAAGAAAATCAAACAGAGCATAACAAAAGCAAATTGAATTCGAGAGGAAGAGAGAAAAATAAAAGAAAAAAATAAACGGAAATCATTCGTAGGAAAAAGGGAATTGTGCAGGAAAAAGTATCGGAAAGTTGAATTGATGTCTAGGAACTTTGTGGACAGTATATTTATGGAGTTAAAGTAGTTTTATTATTATATTTGTGATACGTATCAGGTTTTGGATTAATTTTAACGGTAAATTATTGAATTATGTATTTTTAGGGAACAGTGCGGTGGTAAGAAACTCAGTGAACCCCGAAATTTCCAGCGATTGAGCGATTGAGCTGCGAGTGGATATATTTTTAAAATATTATGAATTTATATTATGTTTAAATATTTTATATAGCATGATCGAGCTGTTTATTAATGAGTTAGATTGCGTTGTATGTTACATAGTATATAAATTATGCGTGATGTCTAGTGGTTGTATGAAAGTGATTATTTTTTGTTTGAATATTGGTTGTATTTGTTTGAAGCACCGCACAAGTACCCATTTCTCAATATTATATATTAAGGTCCTTGGGATCCATGGAAATATATGTATATGAAAGTGAGCTCCCTGAGTGATGATACGAGGCCGTCGGGTTGAGTATGGTTTTTTTTCGTTTGGGCGTTGAGATCCCGCCAAGCATGATATCCCCAGGTGCTAGTTGGGTGTTGTATGAACTATTTGTAATTATATGCATTCTTGATGTGTAAGTGATGCTTAATTTATGTACGATTTTAGGATGTCGTACAGTGGTTGTATGAAAATGTATTTTTTTAAAAAATTATGTCCACTCATTGAGCCGCAAGCTCATTTCTTTCCTTATTTTTTTCATTTCTCTCCAAGTCACGCAGGATTTCGTGCAGGGTGCAGTTTTATAAATGAGGTTGAGACCATTCTACGCATGCTGCATGAAACATTTTGAACATATCATATGTGTATGTGAATATATATATATATATATATATATATATATATATATATGTGTGACGAGATATGGAGTCTTAATGTATATTAATGATGGAGGTTTGAGGCCATTTTTTTTATTTATGGGTATTATTATGGGATGCTTATGAAAATGACAGGTACCTACTATAAATATTTAGCAGAATTTATCTCGGATTCTTGAGAGGGGTCGGGGCAGGTCTTGTCATAGGTTGACTAAAAATGAAAAATATAAAAATTAATTATCATTATTATGACTCTTTACTACTTAATACCGTTATTTTTATTTTTTTTTTGTACCATTTAGCTGTAATTGAAAAAAATCATATTTCCCTATTAGAAATACATCAAATTTTGAGGTTTTCAGAATATAGTTTTTTTTTTTTATATATCATGTTGTTTTATATATTAGTGATAAACATCTGTAATACTTTTCATCACTAGATGAAATTTTCATTATATCTTTTCCATTAAGTTGAGTAAGGATAAGGTAAAAATATGAGTTTGCTCTATAATAAGCTTTATAGAAATAAAATAACATTTATCTTTAATTTTTAATTAAATCTCAAAAATTAATTTGTCGAATTTATAAAATATATACATGTTTACTTGAAAATACAAATTTTTTCTTAAAATATGAAAAAAAACTAATTTTTTATATACATTTTATTCATGATCGAATAACTTATACAACATGATTATATGAGATTAAATTACGAATATGCATGCCCTTGAATTTTTGCCTGTATTTTTAAGTAAAAAATAACTAATAGCTAAAACTTAAAATACAAACTATTAATTTATTGAAAAAACTCTAATAAAAGTTATGATGATTATTAAAAATATTAGTAATATTTGTAATTAATAAGCAATTGAAATAAAATGATATTTCCAAGAACTTGAATTTATAAAGTGGAATAAGCTAATTGAATCGGGCCTAATTGAGGTTGCTCATTCGGAAGACTTAGCGCTCATTTGGTTTGCTTTTTCATTGGTCAAAAATATTTTTTTAATATTTAAAATTCTTTTTAAATTTTTTTATGTCATTTGGTTAATATTGGGCGGCGTTTTTAGAAATTAAAAAATGTCTTTTTTATTAGAAGAAGTCTAAAATTTTGACTTTTGATAATAGAGTTTTCTAACTTTTTTTAAAAGGTAAAATTGTTTAGAATATAATTATTTTATTTTAAAATTTTTAGGTTATTTTTTTAAAACAAAATATTAAAAATCTGTCTATTAAAATAACTACTCAAGTTAAATTTTCTAAAAAATTATTTGTGACAATTAAATAATTAATAAATTTTTATTAAAAACTCTACAGATAAAAGGTCTATTCCAAAAAGTTTTATTTAAAAAAAAAAATACCAAATGGATATGCAATATGTCAAAGGTCAAAATGATCGTACATAACTTGAAGTGTGATTGCTATTAAAGGAGACAACAATTTTAAACCATCAAAAATAATTTTAGGTATTTAATAAAGTTATTTTTGGTAAAATTAACTTATTCTACAATATATTTTGAAAAGTAAAAAAAACTATTTTCTAAAATCTGATATAAAAAACCATTTTATTTGTAAATAAAAAATTAAATATACTTATTTAAAATTTTAAAAATAAAATTAATCCTAAAATAATTATTAAATTTTAACTTTAATTAAAAATAAATTGATTAAAAATTAAAACAATATATTTATTATTTTATGTTTTCAAAATATAATTAAAATTTTTATATATTTTGTTATAAATTATATACACAAACATTTATTTAAAATTAAGTTTACTGTTCACTATGTATATTTTAGTAATTAGTATTACCGTATTATCTTAATAATAAAATTTAATAAACACACAAAATTATTTTAAAATTCATAAAAATTTTAAAAATAAAATTTATTAAATACTAAATTAATTCTCTTGAAAACTTATTATTTTTATACTACAGTTGAAATAAATTATTTTAAAATTTACAATAATTTCAAATTTGTTCTTGAACTAGTTTAGAATCGTTGTAGATCATGAAGTAATATGCTTCCATTATATTAAAGATATAACCAACTACAAAGTGAATTTATTAAGTGTTTATTAATTTTTTTTTAAATGCCGTAAGTTTTAAAAGTAATTTTTTTTGTATTTAATTAATTTAATTGTTAGAACATTGTAATAATATAAATGACTAAATTGTACATATTGATAAATAAAAATTAAGTTAAGGTAAATATTTTGGGTGTGTGTATATATATAAAATATAATATAAATATGCTAATTTAAAATAACTTACAGCAAAAAAATAAAATTTTTAATTATATTTTCAAAAGATCAAAACGCTAAAAGAAGTCAAAAAATAATGAGAAGAAGAGTATTTTAATAATTTTATTTCTTAATTGAAGTAATAATTTAATAATTATTTTAGAGTTATATGTTTTTATAATTTTAAATAGATATATTTATTATTTATTTAAATCAAAATTATTTTTAAAAACAACTTCTTTCTTTCTTTTCAAAATCTGTTGAATAATAGGGTAATTTATCTAAAATAATTTTTAATTTTTTTAATCAAATACCTAAAATAACTTTAATTAATCAAAATTGTTTTTGGCTCTTTTAACAAGAATTCAAAATCATCTCTTAGAATACATATATTATGTTTTGCAATAATATAAAAATACAAAATCTTATAAAAAATTTATTTATATAATCTAATATAATAATATTATATTTTTTATTACATAATTTTAATATTTTACTTTCCTTCTTTTTGTGTAAATTTTTCTTACCGCTAATAATCTAATATCACCGCATCAGTGTGTGAATGGGTTTATACACATAACTACTGTTTATTTTATAATATTGATGAATTTCAGTTATTATTATTATTGTTTGAATAAAATATCGTAAATTGCGTTGGACTTGGAATGAGAATTAATAAAATTAGAAACTAATAAATACATATGTAAAAGTAAATGGGCCGGCCTAATGAAAGAGGTGTCTTGGCCCACAACAAACAGATGTTCCCTGAAACATAAGTGTGAATAATGGACCACATACAATGAGTCGATCCTGTCTTGGACTGGCCCTACAAGATGCGATTGGATTCGCTACCTTTTTTTTCTTTAACTTCTAATGCAATTGTATTGTAATTGCAATGGCAATCTGGACAGAGTAGTCGTATTCATGTTGTATTATTAAAATATATATATATATATATATATATATTTTAGGTAAAATTGAATTTAATGAGATAAGCGGGTTGTAATCGTGTCACTTATTTAGACATATATTATAATAATATTTAAATATTAATATTATTGAACACTTTTAAAATCTGAAATATATATTAAATTATATTATATTATAATATAATAATATAATAATTTAAATAGTTAATTGTATTATAAAACGAGTTAATATATAATAAATTTGAACTTAAATTTAACACATTTATGTTTATGCATGTTAGTCATATATTAATTATATCATTTTATGTTGACTTAAAACTTACTAACTTCCTATTATATTTATACTGGATTGACAGGTAGTGTAAAAAATTGACACTCTTAATTGTACCAGATAAACACATCCATTTCTTTATATTATTGCATTTCTTCTTATCTTAAATTAACTAGTAATACTATAATTTTAAATAATTATCTCAATAATATAAAATCTATCAACTACAAAAACAATATAAAAAATTATGAAAAGTTATCACATATACCTTCCCTAAATTGTTAACTAACCATCCATAATTGTAAAATAACCAAAATATGCATTAAGGTCCACTACTAATTGTTGCAAGAAACAAACACACGTCAACATATGTACTATTATATTTCATTGTTATGGGATGCATCTTGATGTACTATTAGAGGGAATAGATTCAAACAAACAACATATTTTTTCAAAAAACAAAGATCAGAAAGGCCATTTTGTTAGCCTTCCTAGAGAATCATTTCAATCTCACACATACAAGTAATACACCATACCATTTTCCCTCCCATTTTTAGCCAATCTAAATCGCTTATATTTGTTCAAATATAAGGAGAAACTTAAGCACTAAACGATTAAAGCAATAGAGAATTGAAGTAAATAGAAGCTTCATTAGGTATGAAAACAAGCACCTCATGTGCAATAAAAAAGCTGCTTTTAGAAACTTAGCATTAGCTAATAATCCATAAGGTCCATAACAAATTCAAACTCAAATGCCAAGGGATAAAAGATAAATGACATAACTTATCTAACTTGACAAACCAACATACATGCACATGTAACATAAACATGATCCAAACTAACATGACTATCTTGAAACCATGACTAGTGAAGCAAAATCCTGAAACCAACATACATGTTAATCCATATTAGTTTTCACAAATACGTTCTAACCACATGTAATATATTTACAAATACGTTTCAACAACATAAAATTTGTTATTAAAATTTGTTAAATGATAAAATTTAAATAAGTTTATTTCTTTATATTTTTTTGTATTAGTTTTTATAAAAAAGTTTAAATAAATTTTCTTTTTATTTTTCATTTAAACTTATTTCTTATTAGATAAATTTATTTTCATAATTATTTATTTAATCATCCATCTAGTGTATATATAATATAAAAAACAATGTATGCAAAATTAATCTACTGATTAAATTAATTTAGTGGTAAATAATTAAAGTTTTGAGCCTAAGGTCCAAGGTTCAAACTCCAATACTTAAAAATATCATATATTTTTTTTAAAAAAATCAAGTTGAGTTTAGACTATAGTTTAGGCCCAATACAAATTTAATTTAATTAAATGTGTCAAATGATAAAATATACTAACCGCTAACAATCAAATTTTGATGGTAGGACCAAAAATATAATTAGTAGAAAAGAATTTGGAAAGAAGAAGAAGAAGTTAGTTTTTTTTTAATAAATATAATTTATTTTAAATAACATTAACCATTTTATCCTCAAATATAAATCAATATGATATTTTTTAATTTTTAATTTTAATTTTAATTTGGAACATTAGAAATGTAAGTGGTAAGCTTGAAATAAATCAAGGATGAAATTGATATTTTTTAAAAAATAAGATTGTTTTAAATAAACAATCTATTTTAAAAATTATATATAATTAATATTTTTAAAAAAATTGATAGCAAAATTGAAAGAAAAAATAATTAAGGGTTAAAATATTATTATTACTTTTAAATTTAAATATTAGACTAATATTATATTTACTAGTACAAAATAAAAATAAGGATAATATGGTTATATATTTTTTAACAGTTGAAAGATAAAATAATCAATCTTAAAGTAAGAATAGTAGTTTGAGAAGATATTTAAGCATTTCTCTAAAAGTTAGACTTTTTAAAAGTTAGACTTTTTAAAAGTTAGGATTATAATACTTTTTTCTCAAAATTTAGGGGAGTAAAGTATAATATCCCATATTTATAAATATGTTCCAACCACACATAATATATTTACAAAATTTAGGTTATTTTGTTAATAAATGTAACATTTAATTTACTGCTTACTTATTTTTATAATTTTTTAAATTTATTTAAAAATAAATAATATATCAAACAAACATATTCATAGTAAAAAAAAATTCTATTAGATTAAATTTATAATTTGTTAATACTAATAAAAAAAATTTTATTGTGAATATCCATATTTAATATATATGCTATTGGATTCATAAAATATAATTTTTTTCTCCAAGTCTTAGGATGTTCTTTTTTTTTTTTTAACTTTTCATAAATTTTAGTTGAAAATATGATTTTGCCCCTCTAAAAATTGAGAAAAGTAAAGAAAATGTATATTAATATTTACACTATGCATAATGGAGTATTGTAATATTACTTTCTAATATTGAGATTAATTTTTTGTATATCTTAATTAATAGATTATATAGATCTAATGGTTGAAATTGAATCTGACACATACAATTAATATATATTTAATATATATATTAAATTTAATCCTAACCGTTAAAAGTGTATAGATCCAATAATTTATAAATATTTATAAATATATGTATAAAAATATGAGATTGTTGATTTTTTTCGTATATATATGTGTGTGTGTTTGTGTGTGTTAAACACTTGAAAAAATTATTTGAATAAAGAAGTTAATTTTGATTGGGCTAAATTTAATCCTTTATTTAAAAATAAAAAAATCTCAAATTTTATTTTACTTTCTTAATATAATGTTATTTTTTATATGATTTATAATTTGAATAAAAGTAATATTTACATACATGTACATATAT
This sequence comes from Melia azedarach, assembly GCA_028052125.1. Lineage (NCBI taxonomy): Eukaryota > Viridiplantae > Streptophyta > Magnoliopsida > Sapindales > Meliaceae > Melia > Melia azedarach. The sequence goes on along the minus strand of CM051401.1, from coordinate 6,695,586 downwards.
TTTTACATTAATTATTGATCATTAGATTTAAGCATCTTCAATAATTTTTTTTATTAAAATAAAAGCCTAAAGTTTCACTTTTTCAATAAATATTTTATTTAAAAGATTTTAAATAGCAGTAAAAAATCTTACTCATAAAACTAAATTGTTATCTATATTTTTACTAGAACTTAAAATAGTTAAAGATAATAGTAGCAATGAGATTCTCTCTGAGAAAGCTATCATCTTTAGATGAAACAACATGATAATGATAATGAGATATATTGAGGAGGTGCATTTGGTCCCACTTAATTTAGTAATTTTTTTTTTCTCAAAAGCATGTAAAAAGAAACAAAAGCCCCTCTAAGCTTTCTAGGAAAATAAAAGGACCACACTTGACAAAGGAAAATGGCAACTATAAAGAGTTTTAGTAGCTCTATAAAAATGGTTTCAAGAGCACTGCCCGATCATATTGTGACTACATATTGCATTAAACATTATTTCCATCGCTAAACATCATCAACAAACTTATAAGACATAGAACATCATAACTTGCATAATAGTGCTCCCACTAGTACTCTTTTAAAATCATTGCACAAACAACTTTGATTATATCACATTGTCACTCCAACCCCATTAATTGTCACCACTAATGACTTCTCATCATCTTTCTAAATTTTTATTTTAAACTTCCTTTTCTTTCGTACTGTATTTTAATTCAATTTTAAAAAAATAAAAAAAGTTATCACCAAGCAAATTTTAAAAATTATTAAAACATTCAATCACTTAGAATCCAGCACGTAACTTGAGTAAATTTTCTTTAGTGGAAAATATTTTGACATCTCTACTGCGAGTTTGATTAGGATCATATAGGATATGGCAACAACAAGGAGCAATGCTTGAACTAGTGGTGACAACCATGTCGAGTCTTTTGGCACATGTGCAAAATAGAATTTTAGAACACCAAAATTACAAAAAAAAATTGGGTTATTTTACTTACTCAAAATTAAGCTTTTCATTATAAATATATTTTATATATTTTCCATAAGAGACTTCTATGTGTCTTACATTTATTGATGGGTTGTAACCATGTTAAAATACTAATAAAATAAAAAATATGTCGTATTTTTTTATATAAACAATACTCAAAATTTTTTTCAGCAAATAAACATCAACATTCTCACATAAAAGTTAACTTAAAAGGACGATTTACACCTTTATTAGAGTCAGCCCAATTTTTTTCAAGTATCCCCCGAATTTTATTGAATAAGATGCTTTAAGAAGAAGGAATACAAAGAAGAGGGAGAGCTTTGTAAAATATACTTAGTCAAATTTAAGATGCACGAATATTTTCTTGATACTTTTAATCACTCTATCATTAAAAAATTTTCATGCGAGGTAGTGATGAATCATCCACAAAATTTGATTTACTGCATAAAATTTTCTAGACTTGAATTTAAAGAGTTTCAATTTTTTTTTAAAAATCACATAATAGCATTAAAAAAATAAAATTGTCATAACTAATGTAAATTTAGATTTACGTAGATGAAAAATACCATAAATATAGATTTAGATGAAAATATATTTTTGTAAGGAAAGAAGAGTTAAAAAGAGAAAGAAAAGAAGAAAAGGAAAAAAAAAATTTGTTGAAGAAAGAGTTAAAGGACAAAAAAAGTTGAGTCCCATCCCTAAATATTGAGAAGCCAATTCCCTCAATACTATCACATACTCTTATTCTTGAGGTGTCTTCTTGCAAGTCGGGACTTGTTCGGTTGTAACGAGTATAAAAGCGACAAACCATCACTCTTTAGCTACAATTTTAGGAAGATTATGATGGCTTTTAAGGATGCTATTTCCAATTTTAAACCGTCACTAACATATATTAGAAAAATCATCAATTTTGTAAGTGTTTTGATAATTTAATAAATGGTAAGCATATTATCATTAAAAAGATAATGATAAAAATAAAAAAGGTCGTAATAATGATACGTTAAATGATACCTTTTAAAATTTAATTTGGTATTTATGCAATCTTTTTATATTTTATACAATGTAAGAACCAATATAGTATCCATTATACAAATATTCTTTAACATAAAGTAACATAAGCTATGTACCAAAGTTAAATAGTACTACTCAGAGTAACTTAACATTCACACTATACCTTTTAATATTAGAAGAAGAGTTAAGTAATCAAATGATAATTGCCAATAGCAGACATCAACTGTTACAAAATACAACTTACAACGACGATTAGATGAGCTAACACATTTGAAAGGGTCCTAAAAGTCACTAGTGGGGCACATCAATCAAATATGTTCCCATCAACAAGCCAATGGTTAGAAAAGAAGTCTATCTCCCTATCCTAGAAACCCTAGCTAGACCCAATTGTGGTCCCAAACAAAGACCTATTTATTGCGCCACTTAAACCCAAATTAATAATAATAATAAATAAATAAAAAATAATGAATATTTAAGTCACCAATAGTGCGCCACCACTTGTGCCTTGAGGCACACCTAATCAAGAAGAGCATAAACCCCTAAAAAAGGAAAGAAAATAAAATATATTAAATTGAATTAAACGCACCGAACAAAGAACAGCCACGTGACGAGGTCTGACCGCGATCATCTTGCAAGATGTGCTGGCGTGACCCCATTGGTCCAACTCTGCTTGACACTGTACGGAAGACATGGACGTGTTTCTACCCATTGTACGGACAACTCTATTGTTTACTGTTTGCAAAAACTTTTTATTTTTATCGTGTCCAGCGAGTGCCTGAATTTTCCATACAACTTGAGTGGGTTTTGAAACTTGGAAGCTGTCTGAGAGGAACTGGCAACCGACAGGAATGTTCGCTGTTTTTAACTTCGTTTACCCCTCTGCCTCTCCAATGGATACCGGCGATGGGAGTTGTCAGTTTATATTCGACAGGTGTCATCACCTCAAGGAATAGCATCTAACTTTTGTGCATTCACATATGCGTATTGATAAATAACAGTGGATTCACATGCTTTAGCATTTATTCTCTGATTTTTCTTTTCTGGGGAGGTGACTGTTTCTTTCCTCGAGTTACCAAAAGAAGAAAGAGATTAGGTTCTTCAGCCTTGACCTTCCCTTCTTGCATTTTTTTCTAATTAAATAAATGTACAAATATTTGTTTATATTTTTGTAATTTTACTGAAATATGCTGAGTCTAGTTAGGGTTATAGCCTTATAGGCTGGAGCTAGAAGGAAAGAAAAAAAAAAAAGTATGATAATCGATCTTTCTTTTCTATTTTCCTTATAAAAACAAATCTATTTTCGGGGAGAAAATCTAGGGTTTCTCAGATTTTTTGGCAGGAGAAGATTTCCATAATTATCGTTCTTTCTCTAGCTCACCTACTGGAGCTTTCACAGACCATCAAATCTGTCAGTCAGCTATTTCCTATTTTTCTAATTTGCTTAGTTTTCAGTAGCTTGCAGTTCTATATTTGGAAACATTCTCTTGTCTACTGGCTAGTTGTTTGGTATATATCATTGATTAGGTTGTCATTCGATTAGATTTTCATGTAATTTACAATTTTACCTCTTCGTTTGGTATGTCTTTTCTATTCACTCTCAAGTCCGATTTTCCCAGAAGCTGCAAAAATTTCTATTCGGTTTTAATTTGAAATTTGTGCTCTTTTCTTCCTTGTGTGAAGTACTGAAAATGACGAGGGGAAAAACCCAGATGAAGAGAATAGAAAATGCTACAAGCAGGCAAGTAACTTTCTCAAAGAGAAGAAATGGATTGCTGAAAAAGGCCTTTGAGTTATCGGTTCTCTGTGATGCTGAAGTTGCACTTATTATCTTCTCCCCCAGAGGCAAGCTCTATGAGTTCTCTAGTTGCAGGTGCGTTTTCTCATCTTCTTAATATAAATTTCTCTCTTTGTTCTTATCATTTCTTGAATACATATATTTCATGTAACTGTATAGAAGAATTTGAAATCTGAAGATTTTAGTTTTGTTGGTTCATGTTTAATTTCGGTGGTATAGCATTAAATTTCTTAGCTACATATGGATTTACAATCTGTCATAGCCCCACCAAGTAGTAAGTACTATGAGTATGTGATCTCAGACTTTATCTGTACAAACGGTCTGATCTTGCCTGCTCTTTCTTTATCTTTAGAATCAAATCTTAGCCAACTGATTTCTTGCGTTAGTTGATTTTTCAAGGCGATGCTGCATAATCTTCTGTCCTCTCTCAATTTTCACCTTAATCTAATTTCGTACCATGGGTCCATTAATGTCAGTTAGTGTGCTCCTGGTTGGGAGGAAATAGAATACATAAATCTTAACAAATTAAATAATCATAATCATAATCATATTCATATTCATTTAGGGTTACTGTATTTCAATAAGCTAGTCCATCAACATATTGAACAGGAAAAAGATAAAGAAACAGAAAAAGATTCATAGAAGATTTTCTCTGCTGTATTACCTATGAAACTATATTCTCGTTGTGAGGGAGTCATAGAACTGCAATCACCCAGAAAGGAAATAAGAGTAGTTTTGAGGTCAGTGATTGTACGCACGGAAACAGCTATGTTATGTATTCTTTTCATGCCAACATTTATGCGTGTATTTGTAGTGATAATTTATTATATAGGTATAGTATGTGCAGCTGAGCACACTTGATCACAGTTCACAAGGTTTTAACCCCGTTTGGAAAAAACACTAGAACTTTTTCTCTAGTAGAAAATAAAAGAGAAATGGAATCTTGTTGACTATATCTGATGGCCTCTTGCAACGAGGTGTACTTGATTCTTACAATCTATAATAAACCTATATTGTTAATTGTTTGTGCCTTTTATTTTGGTGAAATTGCTTCTAAAATAAAAGGACTGCTTTCTCCAATGTGTCCCACTATCTTGGTATGAGCTTGGGTTTCTCACTGTCATTGTCGACTGTAGCAGCAACATTAACATATTTCAACCTTTAAGATTTTTATTTAGCATAGCTTCCTAATTATGATTTTGCATTGCTGGTAGAAATTGCATCAATGTATTGAATAAAATAAGTGGAAGTCAGATTCTAGTCCTACAAAGAAATAGAAATATAATTATTTCATTTAAAAATTGTACTGATGTGTTGGATTCCCATCATTTCTAAGACTCTTAACTAATTTTTCTGAATGTGTGCTCTTAAAGTACATGTCAATAGGATCCAATTAAAGATTCCTCTATGCTTCATCTTCCATCGCATTTCATTCTTCTAAGGCATTTTCGTGAAAAGGAAGACAATTAAAGATTAATTTCATGCTGTATGCTTTTTTGTTGGGAGATTTGTCCACCAAAATTACAGATGTAGACACCTCACTAATTAATGGTTCTTACTAGGATTTACTTCATAGCTAAATTGGAGAATCCAACCTTCTTGTGAACTTGTAGTTTTGCTATATTCAAGGTCAAGGATTAGTACTATGAAGGTCAAACTTCATACAAATTTGGAGTCATTTGATGATTAGGTTGCTTCATGCGTATGATTCTGAACCAGGCTTTCTATCACTACCTATTAATTCGACTTGATGCCCATGTATAATGCTAAATTGCTAATTGTGATTGTTTTCAAGTTATTCGAATATATTTAAGTTATTGGGTATGTTTCCTCTTCTATGATTGATTCATTAATTAAAATACGGAATGCTGGCTGAAGTTTTAGCGAGTGATTACTTTCAACTTTGTTTTTCAAGGGCTGCATTTTATATGAGCAAAGTACTTATTTAAAGCTTGGTCAATGGTTTGACAATTGATTTTGTGGCAGGTCCTTACCATAGGCTGCCTTTGGTTATCTTTGAACAATTTTCCTATCTTGATGATGGTGCATGGTCATTCCCAAAGGAAAATTAATACTATAAGACAATATTGACTAACAAAAGATTCCTGAAGAGAGAGGAATGAAATTCTTATCAAATCAATTTCAAGATGAACTTGGTCGGATCAACTATAGTTAGAAAGACCTAAAAAATGTAAGCCTAAAATTCTATCTTTGCAAAAAATGTGAAAGAGAATAAGAGTAGTACCCTTTCTCACCGTCAGCAAAAAATATCTTTCTAGATGCATAGATAAATAGGCAGTCTTACTTTATAAACCATGCTATTTCAAAGGATTTTGGATTGAGTGATTTCACTAACACGACCAAAAGTTGTGTGTTTGAATTCCAACATGCTTAAGTTGTCTCAGTTGTTTTGGTTCATTCTTGACCTCTACTCTTGGTCCATATCTCTCTTGATCACATCTTATTTTTATATCAGATCAACACTTAACATAGTTACAAATTTTATTAAGTCTGATCTTTTATACTACTATTAAACATTTTTTCTAATAGTTTAAGTTTTTGAGTCAAGTGATTTCAGTAATTATAAAATGTCTATGTTAAGTCATGATGAGAGTGTTTTAAGTCTAATATTTTATATTACTATTTATTTTTCTTCTAATAGTTTAAGTTTTTTCTTCTAATAGTAATTATAAAATGTCCATGTTAAGTCATGATGAGTTTGAAAGATTAGTTTAATTTGGTGGGAGTTGTAGTAAGGTCTACGACTTCGAGAAGTCTAAACTTTTTTGTTAGTATTCGACAAAAATCGTCAAAGAAGAAATGATCTTAGAGAGTCAATAACCAATACTTTTGGTAGAAAATTAAGTTGATGACCATCTTGTTGAGAACAGATTATTTTATATTGTGAACTAATAGCTTAGGATTAATGAAAATATCCTAACTACTTTGTTTAGAGTTAAGGTTCTGTAAGCATTTCTTTTTTGTGTATTTTCTTTTCTATTTAATTACTTTATTTTTACTCTCCAAGAGTGGCCGAGTTGGTAAGTTAAAGGTGGGAAAACTTTAACTGCTATGCAATAAAATTAAATTAATGTTTATTAAATACTTTTCAATTTTATTTTAACGGTTAAATAGAAGTTGGTAGTATCAAACATACCCTTAAATTAATTTAGTTTCATCTAGTCATGATTAGAGATCAGTAAGTGCTAATATGATTTGGTTGTTCTTGTACCAGTGATTCCCCAGTTATCCACTAATCCTCTAGTTGAGTGATTAGAAAGGGTCTTTTAAATGCTTTAGCAACATCAAATACGATGTACAAAGCTAACTTTTGGATCATAAACCTTTCATACAGAGGGAAATACATTAAGACAGTGTTTTTGTGTGTGCTTTTCAGTATTAACAAGACCATAGAACGCTATCAGAAGAGAGCCAAAGACCTTGGAATCAGCACCAAAATAGTAGAAGAAGATCATATGCAGGTTAGTCCTTGTCTTATATATTTTCTTTCCCCCGTTTTTGCACATATGAATCAATGTAGCACAGTTCCCAGTAAGCACTATAGGGCAGGTAGCTGAGACCATACCATTAAAGGTACCCAAACCTCTTCAATCCCTATTTTTTGTCTTCACAAGTACAAAAAAAAAGACTATAATTGGGATGTGCATTGTTTTTAGGGGAAGCTTATATCGTCTTGTTTAGGATGGACGTGCTACTTTTTAATAACCTTATTATTTCAGTTCTTTGAACAACAATATAACTTTTTTTTTTTTAATATTTTTACTCAATTATTTGATTTTTAATAATATCTCATTGTGATACAATATGTATTAACATTTTATATTGCAGTCCATAAAAATATCATATATCTCAATAAATTATAAATTCATACCGTCTGTAAAACAAAGTTAACGGTAAGTGTGAGAGGGTAAAATCATTTTTTTGATAAAATTCAAAAGAAATTCTCTTTTATTTATTTTTTTTGAAAAATTTAGAAATACAAATATTATTATCCTAATTTAACATAAATTTGTGGAACCTACAAACTGCAACCAAATCTTTAATTGTATTCTATCTACTGCAATGAAAGTTTTTTTCTTCTTCTTCCCATTTTCTTTTTATTTTTTTCCTTTTTCTCTCTTACATTGTATTCTTTTTCTTTCATTTATTTTCTTTAGTTTACAACCAAATCTCAAAAAATTCTATCACCATCTTAGACCATCATCATATTAGCCTCCGCTGCTTCATTGTCGCCTCTACCACTACCACCTTATCCGCAGCCTCCTCCATTACCCCACCCTCCATCGCCATATACAACTCTAGTGCATTTAGAAACGTGCCCACTCCTACCACCGTCTCATTTGCATCTTTAGCCCATAACTATTAGTTGTCCACACAATATCTCAATATGTTAGGTTGGCTGTCTTTGTAAAAGAATGACGTGACACATGATTTTACTATAGAGGGGAAGTATTGGGCTACTAAGAAAGTGTAGTGAAAACAAAATAGAAAGAAAATCAAAAGAATAAAAAAAAATGAAACATTAAATAGGTTATTTAAAATTAAAAGCATAATGACCATTTAACTTTTATAGTTAACTTTTTATAGACAAACGTTACGAATTTATTACTTATTGAGATATATGTATCTTTATGACAATACATGTTGCAGGACAATGAGATATTATTAAAAGGTAAAATAGTTCTTGATTTTTTTTTTTTTTGGTCTTTTTTGAATTGTAAACATCCTAAACCCAGCGGCACCCCCACCCCATACATCATAGTAAATTAAAGAAATTTCCCTCCAATATGGTTTCTTTACATGCACTGATGAGTTATGATTCATTCAGGGACTGCTGCAGAAACGATGTATTTCATTTTCTTTATTTTGTTTTTCTTTTATCAGGTCAAGCATTTTTGTGTAGAAAACAAATTGTGGAAATTAAATTAATGTAGTTTATATGGATGAAAATGAAAGAGTTTAGTAGAAGTATGTATGTGTATATATATATATTATTAATGGAGTGTACTTAGCAATGCATGTATATGTAATGTCAGTAGGTAGCAGGAAGCATATTTACCCGATGATCTACTTTTTCTTGACATTAAGTGTAGTCTAGTTATTGAACATATATAAATATAAATATAAGTTAACAGGAAAACTTTATTACCAGTTGCTTTAATGGTAGCTTTGATTTCATTTACTGTTCTGACATCTTGTTTTATATATATGTATAAACTTAGTTAGCTGGGAAGATGTACTTTTCCCCCCCTTTTTTTTTAGTATTTAAAATTTTACCTTTCTCTGCCTTCAAGAGAATATCAGAATAAAGAAACAATTTTAATACGGAGTGTGATGAAGATCATGTGATTTTTGACGAGATTAGCAAAACCAAGACACTAAAAATGTTCTATATGCATACATGTGAAGATTAATTGACCTGCCTCTTATGTCTTAGCTGCATACTGTCTCTAATATTTTCCCAATGCCAATTTGTAGTAATGATATCGATTGCTTTTTTCATGCAGCATGTGAAGGAAGATCCTTCAAGCATGGTAAAGAAGCTTGAATTTCTTGAAGTCAGCAAAAGGTTCAATACCTAAAGCGATGTTTGTTTTAGCTGTGGTGTGATTCAGGATTGATCTCCATTAATTTGTGCTAAAACTTTTAATTAAACTGCAAAAATTGATGCAGAAAACTCCTAGGAAATGGACTGGAATCGTGTTCAATGGACGAGCTACAACAGTTAGAGAACCAGTTGGAACGAAGCTTAAGCAAAATTAGGGCAAGAAAGGTACAAGACTTCAACTTTTTATTTATTTATTTATTTCCCTTCTTGTAATGTTAGAATAACTTACAGTTCAATAACGACACTTGGGTATTGCTTGAAGTTATATGATTAGCACATCATCTTGATTCTTGATGTTGCCTGGCTACATTTTCACAGAGTCAGCTGTTTAAAGAACAGATTGGGAAGCTAAAGGAAAAGGTGAACATTCTTCGTCTCCATATGCCTCCAGAGACTTCATTTTTGTTGATTTCTAGCTCACATTTGCCTTGCAATAATACAGGAGAAAATTCTTATCGAAGAAAATACAAGGTTGCGGGAGAAGGTATTAGCTTTAGAATAAGTCCTTCCTCTTCTGTTCTAATTAGCCAACAACCCAAATTCAATGTCTCATTTGCCAATACTGACGAGTTCATGATTCATGATTTTCAGTGCGGCATGCAACCGCGACGACTCTCGCCGGAGCAGGAAGTGTATAACGTACGAAGTATGGAAGTAGAGACAGAGTTGTTCATAGGACCACCTGAGAGTCGCATTGTCTAAACATTTTGCACCAACTCGGGACGTTGATATGCTAGCTGCTGCTTAAGAATGGTGATCAGCTGCAAAATTTTTCTCCTTCTTGATTATAATATGGTGATTTTGATTATATAATAATTGTGAAGCCTAAATAAATTTCTGAACAGACATACTATAAACAGCAGAAACTGACTGACTGAGCCATACTATGGAGACCGTTATTACTTATTTCATGTGTGAAGAGTGTATATTTCTGCAAGATTATGTCAGTGTGAGTCATTTAAGCTTGGCCAGAAGAGTTTTTTACTTTTCTATTTTTTTATTTTGTCTTTTTTCTCCTTCTCTTTTACCTTCTTTGGCTTTCCTTTTATATATTGATAATCGTTTTTTTTCCTTTTCCTCTTGCAAAATAAGAAATTAGCCGAGGTAAAGTTGTGAATGATATGGATTATTCCTTGGTAGAATGGAAAAAATTAGGGGAAAGACCAAAAAGTAACGAATGGGAAGATTGAAAGAAAACAAGAACATGAAGAAGATGAATTCCTAAATTTAGGAGAAGATGATTGAATTCACGATAAAATAATTTTAGGAAAAGAATATAATTTAAATTATTAGTTATAAGATAATAAAAGTATTGATAAACATTCATGCATATATTATTCGAGATGATTTAGATAGCTTTTGTTTTTATTATTTGAAATTTAAATGTATAACTTTTTTCTTCTTATTTGAACATAAACATTAAACGTGTTTTTAAAAAATTATAAACTCGTGCATGTTAATAAAAACCAAGTACCATCTGAATGTTATAATGGTTTGGGGTAATTTACGGATACCTCCCCTCCGGTTTGGTGAAACCACGGTTAATAGAGCTATATCAGAAAACTACAGCTACACCCCTTTCAGTTACTGTTAAATTTACTTTTCCGTTGTAATTTGGGGCAATTTGGTAACTTTCCATAATTTCAAAAAAACGAATTACCTTTAGCGAAAACAAACAGCCGTTGCGTTTGAAATGCACTCTTTTCATCTGCAACAGTAAGAAAATTAAACGATGAAACTATGCTTTCACTTTGGTGAATTCTGTCTCCTCTTCTTTACTCTCTCTTTATCCTCACCACACACAACGCAATGCAAGCTCAGGTCTTCTTCTGCTTCATTGTCGTCTTTCTCATCTCCCAACTCTATCTAGAAGAGCAATTAAAGTCTCTTCAATGTCGGTTCTATCTCCCATTCTCATTCTCATTCTCATCCTCTTTCTTTTTATTTTTTAATTTGTTCTCTGTTACTTACCAGGAAAATTGAAGAAAAATCATGAATTTCATGTTATATGTAACTCTGTTTTGGCGGAAAGAAGAAATTTATGAAATAGGAAGGGAAATAACCGAAAGTACACTGTTTGCCCTAAAAAAATAAAAAATACCTCCAAAAAAATTTCAATCTACCATGCCCTATTTTTACTCTTTCCAACAAAAATGCTCTCGTATCCAAAGAGTTAAAATACTTACATTTCACCTTATTATCTTTCTTTTTTCTTCTTCTTCAACCGACCACCCTAATTAAAATTAATGTTGCATAAAATGTATTAATTTCAATTAATTCTTGATAGTAAATTATTTTTTATTCAATTTACAAGCTTTATGTCAAGGTAAGCATACTTGATAGTTGATCTTCTTGAAATACAAAATTTTGCAGAGTTTAAACTCGATTTATTTTGTTATGCTCAAACATCTAACTTGAAAGTTGGTTTCGAGTACTTTATTTGAAACCAATTTTTGAGTGAAATATGAGTGAGTGTCGAGTAAGGATTTCGAGGAAGGTGAGAGTCTAGTAAGGTGAAATTTCAATCTCGCCTTACTCAAAATTTAGTGTCGACTAAGGTGAGATTTCGTCTTATTCGACATTTACTCATACTTTACTTGAAAGTTAGTTTCGAGCACCTTACTTGATTTGGAAGTTCATATGAACAGTCTTCAAATGGTTGTACTGTTTACGTCGGTGGAGAAGTAATATCGTTTTGTGTTGATACAAATAATAGGTATGAGCAATTTATAGAGATTTTATATGTTACACATGGAATTAATCCATCCGAGTATAAGATAATAGCAAAAGCAATCTTTATTGACTATGTATAAGTGTTAGGGGTGGCACCGCCGAAAGCAGCGATAGATTAATACATAATCTACTTTTAGTGTCTTTATTCATGTCAACAATGCACAGTATATTAGCGTGAGGAGTCACTGTTACTTATATCTTATCGTAAAATAAGTTGGGGATGCATCACATTCAAGTCCGTATGGTTCTAACCATCCTACCTCTACTATACCCTCATTCAGATCATCAAGTGGAAGCAATCAGCTAAGCGAAACTATTCCAGCATTGTCAACGCGTTTTAGTTTAATACTAATGCAGTTACACAACTTTAAGATTTGAAGAACATCACTATCTACCAACACAAGCACTAACTCTTCATCGATTATTGAGTCTTATAGAGCCTTCTTGATGATGATGTAACCATTTTCGATGAAGGTTTTTCTCCTCTCTGTTATTACGAAGAACAAGCACACGAGTTCCATGAGAATTAGTCGAACTTTGCTGCCACAGACTTTCCTCATTAGTGGGAAGGTAGGAACGTGGCAGATGATAATGAACCGAAGGGATCAGAAGATGTCCGTAAGTGAACATGTAACAGAAATAGCTCAATGCTTGTCCATCAGATGTGAATCAATATATCTATTGATTGCCTTCTATTCCACCATCTACGACCATAGCAAGCGATGCATGCTCAGGTTTCGGAGTAAGGGATGTGTGTGTGGGGTATATTTATAGACCGAAACAGGAGTTGCAAGATAGATTGAGATTGATGGTGCTAAAGAACCGCTTTCAGTTCAAGGTTTTAAAGTTAGGTATAACACATTTTGAGGTAAAGTGTATTGTAGAGGGTTATAAATGGCAAGTTCATACCATTAAGAACAACGATGATGCCTTCTTCAGAGTTACGAGTATAAAAGCAACGCATACTTGTTTAAATGAGTAGTTGTAGTATAGACATCGACAAACAAGCAGTCGGTTAATTGGATAGCTTATAAACGACAAATTCAAAGATACCAGTCGAATTTACACCCAAAGAATATTTGTGACGATATCTAAAGCGAATATAAGATTCACCTACCGTACTCCAAGATTTGGCGTAGTAGGGAAGAAGCATTGAAGATTGTATCCAGAGATCCAACTCTTTTGTTCAAGAGGCTCCTTCTATGTTAGAGAAGAAAATCTAGGGTTAATAGTGGCGATTGAAACAGATAGAGATGACCATTTCTTGTACTTCTTTGTAGTGCTTGGGCTATGTATTCAAGAATTTCGCATTGCCATTCGTCTTATAATCGCTATTGACGGTACATTTCAGAAAGAAAAATTTCTAAAAATATTGATTAAGAAATAGGCAAATATTTCCTATTGCCTTTGGGGTTCTTGATTTAGAAAATGATACATTGTGAGAGTGGTTTTTTTGAAGCTATGGGAGGCTATTGGGCTAATAAAGAATCTGGTTTTCAGTTCAGATCAACACAGTAGCATACAAAATATAATCAACACAATATTTCCTAAAGCAACTCATGAATTTTGTACTTACCACATATCCAAAAATTTGAAGGCTAAGTATAAGATGCGGTAACAGAAAACTGACACATTTATGACCATATATTTTAAGGTTGTCGATGCATATTGAGTAGTGATTTCAACCAGTATATGGATAGGTTGTGAATAATGCATCCTGTACAGCAAAGTATTTGGAGGATGATGTAGGGCTTCATATGTGGGTGAGGTCACGCTTTTCGTCAAGATGGCATACAGACAACAAACATTGCTAATAATATAAACTCTCTATTAAGACATCCTCGGTTTCTTTTAATCACTACTTTAACCGAATACATATAGTCGTTGGTGCAAAGGTGGTTTTACAAAAGTAAAATGTTGGCCACTGCAAGAGGATAACTGATAGAGGCGGCATAAGTGAAAGTTAATGAATAAACAGAGTTATCGTGAACAACGTTGAGATTGCCGATGTACGGAGAAGAAATCCAGCTGCGAATACTTCAATACTCAACAATTAAATTGTTCTCATGCTCCAGCCAAGACGTTTATAGACACATTCGGCTGTCACACAATTCATTGTTTTAACTAGTAATACAACCAACGTGCACGTGGCTACAAATGCGGAGCCCATTCACCCTTCAAGCAATAACATTGACTAGGTAGTTCTACATGAGGTTAAGGAACGTGTTGTCAAGCCCCTAAGACAACGTTTGTTCGCTGGGCATCTAAGGAAATAGCGTTTTGGTTTACTAAAGAAGATATGGTTACAAGGAGGTGTAGTCAATGCCTACAAGTTGGACACAATCGCGTGACATGCAAGAATCCAATCCCCTTCAAGCTAGTTGAGTGAATGTACTTTGATCTTTGTTGCTTTGTTTATTGGTATGGATCTTTATTTTAGATATTTGAAGATTGTTTTCACATACATTACTAAAAATAATGTTTGTATTAACTAATGTATTGGGATTGTCCAATTATTTTTGTGGTATGATTGTGTTATGAAATATGCATAACTTATAGGATTTTGGCGAGGTTTTTGAAAACTCGAAATTTCACTCCGAGTATGTGAAAATTAGAGCAAACCAGATTTTTCATAATTAAGAAAATTTAAAGAAAAAGAATATGAATAATATGATTGTTATTAACAATAATAATGGTTGTGATAACTTTAATGTTATTGGAAGTTTTAAAAAATAATTATAGGAATACTATTAATATTGACCAAGTTAAAAAAAAAACAAACAATATAGCCGTTTCATGAATTGTGCAAAGACTTTAATCATGATTTGGTTGAAATAAATGAATAATTTCAGTTAACTACATGTTAGCTACTGGATGAGATGTTATATTGTTCCAAAATCTAAATTCAACATTGTTCATCAGTATTACTTTTTTAATAGTATTTGTTTATATCCAAAAGTAACATGGTTCGTGTTGTTAGAAACAAATTTAATTTTAAGTACGTCGTAGTTTTGTGTTAAACAACAATGAAAAGGGCTGTAGGTGGAAAACCAAAAAAAAGACATATACTAAACTATGACAATAAATAACACTAATAACACATAAGTGAACATACATATATATATACATGTTGAAAGAAAGTAATGTAAGTATACTATTATAACAACTGTTCTACCACAAATTGATCGCGACCCTCAACCTCAAACTAGGTCCGTCATCCAGCTCAAAATCAAAGGGAAGGCTCTGTCCTAGATGATGTATGAATATACAGGTAAATATATCGCAATCTCTAGAATTCGGTGGCTGACGAGGGATGCTTTGTGTTTGTCGAACGTAAGTGAATGGGTCTAAACTATCATCAACATCGGTCCGATAGTCGTAAAATCCCGTCTAATCCAGTAGATATAGCAGCAGATAACATAATGGTCGAAGAACAATGCCCATCTTAGCATCTGAGTGTGCATCGGCGATAGAATCGTACACGAATCTCCCTCTCGCCCAAGTGAGTCTCGCAGGCACCCAGTGTTTGTTGCAAACATATACAGGTATGTACACAATGTCGACCAAAATCTAGTCTCTATGCAAATGGCTCTTCCCACCCATCACATATGACTCTATGTCGCTGTTGGGGTAAAAGGTTCCCTCACCTAAGTCCCTTTTCAAGTAGGTATTGTATGCCGATCGAAGTAGAGTCTGGAAAAAATGGTAAACTCAGTAGAGTAATAAACAAATGAATAAGTAACCTCTGTTACTCACATCAGCTGACAGTCCAATAACATATTGATATACTCAGTAATATGCAACGACGGTGACATGTGAGGGAAGGCAAAATATCATTAATCAAAATTCCAGGCAAATTGAAAATCATATTAAATTAAAATTACAGCTAGACATATATATATATGATAGGTCAACATACACTATCCTTAAGCCAACAATCGGTCTAAAAAACAATCTGAAGGTAGTCTAGAATAATCGTGATGGTCTTAGCCTCGATGCGCGCCCTTGGAGTAGATATCCAGTGTAAAAACTGGACATATAGCTTATCTGGAATTGGCACACAAGGCTGAATCTGATACTCAAAGCTATAATAGGGCTAACCTTAAACATCGCTAGTTTACATACTACAAAAGTAAAAAAAAATTAGCGACAACACAAGTCGTCGCTAAAGGTGACAAGATTTTGTCTCTAAAATCTTTAGCAACGAAAGAGCGGTCGTCACAAGTTTTGTCACTAGAGGCTGATCGCTAAAGGTTTTCGCAAAAGGCTCTTTTAGCAATCACAAATGTCATCACTAAACGTTGTCGTCGAAAATAATGTCGTTGCCAAAAGTTTCTATTGAAGTCATTGACAACAACATAATGTCGTTGTAGAAAAGGCTTTTGGCGACAATAATAAGTTGCCGCCAAATCTTCTTTAGGCATCGCTAAAACGCTTTTGGTGACAACATCTTGTTATCGCGAAAACCTCTTTTGGTGAATTCAATTAGCCTACATTGTGTATTGTAATATTTAATATTTCTTACCATAAATTAGTGATATAATTTTATTGACATAAATTAAATTTAATTATTTATCGAATAATTAATAATAAACAAAAAGATGAATTAAATACTAAGAAAGATCAAATTTATTAGCCAACAAGCTAATAATCCAAATATCATCACAAAGGTTTATTGTAAAAAAAATATTAATACAAATAAATTTTAAGGAGAGGAAATCGATGTGGTGCCAACTTTTATAAGATCGATCTAAACCATTTAAGATATCTTTACAAGTATGCGATTCACTTTTAATATGCTCTATAGGTTTTGTATCCTGCAACTCAAGTAGAATGAATTCTAACTCACCACGTAAATCATCATCAGTGGATGAAGAACTTCGATCAACATTACACGCTCGTTTATATTTGACAAGCACTTAATAATAGCGTGATTGATCCCTCCTTCAGTTGTCGTATCTCCATTATTTTTTCCTATTTGAAAATAAATTATATTAAAAAGGCAACATTTACGAATTAAAAAAGAATTTGATTTAAAAGAAGTTTTACAAATAAATAATAAAAAACTAAGGTCTAGAACATTTAAACAAATTAATATTAATTAAAAAAATAATAATTTCATCCCTAATGTATTTCGATATTACCACTTACATCTATATTATTTTAAAATTACACCTTTAATCTCTACTGTTATAACATAACTGTTAAATATTAGTATATTTTATCATTTGACATTTTTATCCTTAACTAAATTAAATTTGTATTAAGTTTAAATTAATGCCAAAAAAATATAAAAAATAAACTTCTTTTTATTAAGACTCTAATTGTTTTTATTTTCAATTTTAACAAATAATTATTGAATAATATTTTTTTAGATTATAAAAATTTACAAAAAAATATTCATAATTAGGTTTTGTAAAATGTTTTATTCATAAACGAGTTTTTACAAAAAATTTAAATTTTATTATATTATTTTTAGTTAATTTTATTGTAAAATTAAAAAAATTCAAAAGAAATAAACTTATTTAGATTTTATTATTTTATTTTTATTTGATTTTATTGTAAAAACTAAAAAGAAAAAAGTTATTTAAATTTTATTATTTTTATTTTTATTTGATCTTATTGTAAAAATTTAGAAAATAAAAAGAATAAATTTATTTATATTTCATTATCTATATTTATATT
This sequence comes from Melia azedarach, assembly GCA_028052125.1. Taxonomy (NCBI): domain Eukaryota; kingdom Viridiplantae; phylum Streptophyta; class Magnoliopsida; order Sapindales; family Meliaceae; genus Melia; species Melia azedarach. The sequence goes on along the minus strand of CM051401.1, from coordinate 6,677,764 downwards.
TGATATTATTGTAAAAATTTAAAAAATAAAAATAAATAAATTTATTATATTATGAATTTAATTTTTTTAGTTTTAATAATTTTTTAATTTAAAATTACTTTTTATTAAATAATTTTATTCTTAATCTTTGTTTGAATTTTTTAGAATTGATATTTATTTTATTTTATTTTTAAAAAATTAGATGACATCATCATTATCACTATAAAAGTAATAAAATTATTTCACTCAAAAATTGAATTTATAAAATTAATGTTATAACAATAAGAACTAAATGTATAATTTAAAAAAATATATATAAATGATAATATCAAAATACATTAAAAATGAAATTAATATTTTCCGTATTAATTATTATTAAAGAGTTACTTATCCCAATATTTATAAAATCTAATGCAAGAATTAAGGTCTTTCAATTTATTGTTTGATAAGTCCCTGAAATGGTGGTTAAAAATGTTGAGTTGGCTTGGTCTGCATCATTAATTTAGGGGCTTAGCCTGTAGCTTCATGTGAGATCGAGATACTTACAAGGATTGTAAGGATGAGATGCCAAATATTTGAGGAATTACTTGCCTAGCAATTCTATTTAATGATAAGTCTCTGTTTAAATGTCCAATACACATTGTTCAGCTTTTAATCTAATGGTCAAAGAATACAGAATAAATTTTCACAAAATAAAATATGTAAGCATTAAGTGAAAGTCACATTTGGAACACTTAAAACTCACAAATGGTTAATGCGTGCACTTCACTAGACAAATTGTTTAAAATTTTCAATTATAACAAAAATGATTAATTAGGTTAATATATTAATATAAAGAATTTAATGATAAAATTGATTTAAATGCTATTTTATATATATATAAAATTTATTACATGCACCAAGTAGATAATTGGGATAAATTCAAGTACTAAACCTTTTCAATTTATTAAACTTGCCATAATAATAATAATAATAATCTTAAATCAACTCCAACTATTTCATAATTCACATTGTAATGTTACATATAACTCACAGGGACCTGATCCTTAGGGATTCTAAAGTATCATAGCTGCAATTAACTCCTTGCCATAAGAGAGGTTTAACAGCACATGGATCTCCTAATGAACAGAATCCTAATGAAATTATTTACATTTATCCTGTCCATGCATGAATTCCTAATTTTTCCAGCTTAAACCAACTTATCAAATATACGAAAAACAAATTTACGTTAGTCAGATACCTAAATACACCAAGGATGGGGAGGCCTTTCGGCATGGCAACTCTGCTCTTCATGAGCAGGACAGCCCCAGCACTGTCACTGACTTGGCTAGAATTTCCTACAATATATGTGCCAGACCATCAAATAAACTGAAATAACTCATAAAACCACATATAAAAAAGAAAGAATAAATGCTATATAAGCTTATACCAGCTGTGGCAGTCCCATCTTTCTTAAACACAGGCTTCAATTTTGACAGCTCTTATAAGGATGTGTTAGGACAAATTCCATCATCAACTAAAATTGTAAAGGGTTTCTCTTCACCAGTTTTTGGGTTGACAATCCTCACACATGAAAGATAAATTAGAGATTCAACATGTTTATACAAGCACTTGGGCAAAGAGCATAGAACATGCATGTCAAACACATCCCACTGCTGATATTAATATAAAAGATTACATACCTTGGCTGCCATAGGGATAATTTCATCTTTAAATTTACCAGAAGCAGTAGAATTAATTCAAATAGGGATAATTTTGATCTTTAAAAGATTACAAAGGATTGAAGTGCTTTTAATTCACAACTCTAAAATAGAATCACTAGATAATTGTCAACTATAAGTGATTATTGCAGCAACATATGACTTTCACTACAAATTAATTAAGCAAAGTTTTAGACGCATGCATGCATTAGCTGAGTTAAAGCTCTAAATAGACTTAACAAACTTACCAAAAAAAGAGATTACCTGAAGAATAAGTACCAAGTCAATGTACCCTAATAGCTATAGCTCGGCTAGGCATTATATCAAGCAAGTTGTCTACATTCATAAAAAAAAATGTAGTGCATCACGTATCTTAGAGCAAAAACTATAATTATATTTCTGAAAATTGATTGTTACAAGGAAATAGAAGGAAATCAAAGTGGGATCCATATTGGCCACATAAGTCAAGCAAGAGACATCAAGAAAAATAGAAAGATAACGGATGTTTCAACATTATATTAACAATATTCATAAAATTTTGATTCTCATAGGCCCCATTTTATCCAGTCAAAATCTTATCTTCCTTTTTACTTCTTGAATCTTTCTCTTCTTCCAACTTCATTCATTTATTCCCAAATTAAAAAGAAAAGAAATAAAAATGAAGAAAGCCTAACAATCGTCACCTCCCCCATTTTCATTATTTCATTATTAATTCATTACGATTGCATATCAAATCAAAATAAAGAAAAAAAAAACAGAAATCACTGTAATCTAAGAAAGATAATATAAAAAATAAATAAATGAAAACAAAATCATATTACATTTGAATTCTGTATCATTAGCTAAGGAAAAATATTAGATAGGTAAGATTGAAATTATTGAAACTCAAAAAATGCCTAAAATTACCGTCACCAAGAGCAAATCGAGACATTCACAAACCAAACAAGAGTTGATCATATAAACCGCTAAAAAATACCTCGATCTATCAATCAATCAAGCAATACGAAAAAAAAATTGAGGAATTTCAAACAAACACGCAAACTGTGCGTATTGACATAAAGAAGGAGCATAACAGAGAGACGGAACGGAGATAGAACGTCAGTCCGGCGAATGGATTTTGTACTGAGGGAACCGAGAGTTGGCGATTGAAGGGAGAGAGGGAAGAGCAGACGACTGTCCGTTGGATTTGAGGGTTAAGGTATGATATTTTTCGAGCTCGTGACTGAAAGGGAAAATTAGCGCCCAAAATTTAATTAAGGGCGGGAAAGTTGCAAAAAATTTGGCTGACAAAACGGCGTCGTTTCCTTTTTTAATTTTGAATTTAAAAATTAAAAATAATAATAATAATAATAAGAATAATAATAATTACTCTAAAAATGATGTTGTTTTACAATTCGATTGTACAAAACAAAGAAATCAGGTCGTTTTATTTAGTGATAATGAAGTATCATAAAACAATGATACTTGTGTTAGTATCAATATAAGATGATATACTTTTGTCATTTGCAAGAAAAAATTTATTCTGTCTACTTTTTCTAACATTTAACTTAAAATATCAGGATTCTTGTATCAATGATGGTCAAATTTTTAATAATGTTAGTATTTTAATTTAATATATTACTTTAATAGTACAATTGTTATGTCAGATTAATGTACTAAATTTGTATTAGTAATGTTATCATTAACATAATGTTTATAAAAGCATTATTATAATATTTTAATATGATAATCAATTATAAGTAATTTTATATTAACATTAATAAATACAATTTAAAAGTTATAATATCTCAAATAAAATTTTAAAATATAAATAAATTTATGTATAAATTTAATAAAATATAACAAAAATAAAATTTCGATCATAATAAAGTTATTATTAGTTAACAGTAATATTAAAAAATTAAATTAAATATTTATATTCTAATAGTTAAGAAATAAGAGAAAGGGAAAGACGTTGAACATTAGTAAACAAACATATAAGGCCATCTTCAAGTCCAACAATTAAATATTTAATATAATTGTTAAATTAATTTCTATAAATAATAATAATAATAATAATAATTGGTAAACAAATTTAAATACAATTTTTCATGTCTTTGTTAGCTAAACTTTGTACTTTTTTAATTGGAAAAATAAATTTATATTCAATTAATTATATTTTTTATTATTTGTCCTAAATTGTCTTGTATTAAGTTAATACTATTAGAATAACAACAATCATAATAAAATAAAAAAATTATATTCACAATTATAATAACAAAATAATAGTTGTACATTTTATGTTATATTATAATTAATATAACAATATTATATAATAAGAATATTAAAAAACCTTTTGGTGACAACAACATATGTATCGCCAATAATGCATTTAGCGACGACAGAAAGTCACAGTAAAAGATGCTTTTAGCGACAACGATACAACTTGTCACTAAAGACACATGTGAGAGATGACCTAGAATGCTTTTAGCGATGATACATTATTTTGTAACTAACAGACACTTTAGCGACATCATACTGTTGCTACCAAAAATGCCTATTGCGATGACAAAATATTTGTCACCCAAAAGAGCTTTAGCAATAACAATAAGGTACTACTAAATACGATTTCAGTGACGACAATTAATGTCGTCCCTTATGAATGTATTTGTGACTACAATTGTTGTTGCTAAAAGGGTTGCTTTTAACGACAATTTTTTCATTGAGTTTTAGGCACCAAATGACACTAATACTGCTAATGACGACATGAATCATTATTGCAAAAAGTTTACCTTAATGACAAAATTATCGTCGTAAACAGTAAGAATTATTTAGTAACTTTTTTCTTCATATTTTAGAGATGAAAATGAAAATGTTGTCGTGAAACGATTTTAGCGACGACGTTTTGGTATCGCTAAAAGTTTTGTCACAAAAACCAAATTTTCTTGTAGTGACGCCTTCTTAATGGGTTAATGTATTAGGTATAACATGATTAGAACTTCTTGTATTTACACTCGTATCAACTCTGTGTACCCAAAAAAAGTCTGGAAATAATGCGGACACTCGAATCCCTATGAATGTAGACCTAAAAAGCAAAAAAAAATACAAGTTTAGAGGTTTGATAATAAAAAAAAGGGACAAAGTTCCTCTTATACCTTCGACATTCCAAAAATTATACACTTGCATAATAAGCACTTCAACAATAGCGAGGCTTTAGACACCCAAAATTATACTACAAAATCCTTAATACATGCTTTCTTATCATCAACCAAACAAATCACACAACCATAATCACATTTTAATGTCATTGAAAATATTAAAAACAACAGTTCGTGCAAGTTTGATTGCTCAATAGATACCTGTGCCTTGGCTGATCATATATGTAGCTTAAGGTGTAGTAGACCACGAACATCTTTAATCAACCTGAATAGTGCATCGTGCTGTTGCTACGTGGCACTATCTTATCTACAGCTGAAAGGCTCGAAATCAGCATGCAACAAACTTAAATGCATCGCAATATCTGCCCAAACAAACCTTTAGTATCTAGAGCGACCTCGGTATGAATGTTATCGTGCGTTGGTAAATCATGATCTGCCAAGCGGGCTGCCTCCTCATCAGGCATGAACTCCGGGCAATGCTCTAATTGTTGTTGAGCATGATAAGGCCATACACGTTGCAAGGTTTGAAGAGGGCAGAATACTTAACGCCATTAAGAGCAAGTTTACATATATTTCTAGGCATAAGGAGAATCATGGGTGTTTTCTTCACTCTTTTTAGCATGCAGCGATATACGGCCACATTTATACTATATATCACGATATATAACCATATTTCTCATATATACTATGTCATATAGTCGCATTTTCTATACGTGTCATAGTATATGGTCACGTGAGATTATGTTCACTATTGGCAAATATTCAAGTGATATATAGCGAAAGGTCTTACCTAATCGTATGTGAGCTAGCGAGCTGGGCTTTCAGTTTGTTTTACGCTAAAGTGGTTGCAAGGTAGGTCGCCTCGTTGTGGCCTAGTTGCACTCTCGTGGGCTTATATTTTGCCACGTGTTCAGTCTATATTTTCCCTACAACAGAGATCTCTCAACTTTTAATGGCTAAGGAGAAGCTGAAGGCATTAGAAACCATCCATTATCTCTTATCCAGCTCATGTTGTGCTCATATTATGTTCTATCTTTTACGATGATAAACCAGGTTGGTATTTTTTGAGCAAGCTGGTACATGTGAGATGCACTTGCATTGTCTAAATTCAATTATGTCTAACTGGCTTGGCACGACTAAGTTCCTTGGTTAGAATTTCTTTCCAACAATCACTATCAATTTGAGGTTCTTACCTTATTTAGGTATTAGACTAGGGTTCAAACACTTTAAACATATGCAAATAAATCATCACAATAAGAAGTGACTTAGTCATTAAGACATATCTGTGAAGACCATATCATGACTAACCAATACGACAAAATGATCTTGTTGGTATAATCGGATCAATATGACTATGGCGGTATAACTATAAAGATGTTATCGTAGAAAAATTAAGATATTTCCTTGGACCAATGGTGAAATAATCACGATCGATGTAGCCGGATTCGATATAACCATGGCGATATAACCATAGAGATCTTATAATGGCAAAGTAATCATATAGACATAACCTTGACGAAACAATCATGGAAACATAACTGTGGCAAAATAATCATAGAGATAAAATAAAGATCCAGCTTAGGTAGTGTTTTTCTCAAAAATACATTATGAAAACTAAGGTAGTGAAATCAGACACCTAGGCCTTTTCGAAGCATATAAGAAAATTATAGCTATTACGGACTTAGCTGTTAATGAGATCAAGCGTTGATAGTGTTTTTCTTAAAGATACCTAATGAAAACCAAGGTAATGAAATAATACACTAGACTTTTCTAAGAGGATATATAAAAAAAAATAATAGTTACCATAGGCTTGAAGAAATCACAATAACTGCTTGAATGCTTTTAAGATGAGCCTTTTGCTGAGTTTTACCTAGTCTATTCAATATAATAAAAAACTTTATACACATGACTTCCTTTGAAGCCATGGAATAAGCAACAAATCTCAAAAATCTCAATATGGTTATTAGGTCTATCTGACTTTGTTAGTAATAAAAGTAAGATAATATAAGTAAATCTTAACATTACTACTAAGTTGATTTGACCTTGATAGTAATATAAGTAAGATAATATAAGTAAAACTCAACTTGGCTATTAAGTCAATCTGATCTTGGTAATAATATGAATGAAGCATTTCAAACTTTATAGGTAAGCCTACATTTTTAACCATATCCGTAAAGGGCAATACTAAAGCCATGTAAGAGGTTTAGCAAGCTACGTCCTGACTTTCTCGATTTGAGCTATATTACTCCTACTTCCATATTATACAATTATTTTTCAAGCATTCCACAAGAGAGAGTTAAGGGTCATATTCTTTTTAGCGCTTTGCCATTAAAGAATACTTTATATCACCACAAGAAAGGATACCTCAGTTGTCATAGTAGCTTTTAGATGACTCTTAAGCATGCGTTTTGAGGTGGGAAGGACCTGATTGGCTAGGCTTGCCTCAGTCAACTTGAGTAAGGTCATGCTCACTGCTACTATCCAGCTAGTCCTCTAGTCTTTGCAGTGGAGATGGTAGAATAACAAGTTGTCATATAAGCATGTCTTTATATATTGTAAGGGAACTCGAGTTTTGACTATTTCTTTGATCTTTTTGGCCTTTTTGGCATACAACATTGCGACTAGCTATAGCCTTGTCTTTTCTTCTTCTGGCTAAGTTTGCAACCAACTCCTCCATTTTGAGTTTTCACATACTTGGGATGAACTTGACTTCATAGTGCGCAATTATCATGGCTAGGCTCTTTAGTGAGGTTGTTCCCAGCTACCCCTTCTCGAAACTTTGGACAATAACATGAAGCTCCTCAGGAGAGCACGTAAGTTATAGTAGGGCTTTTTGTATAAGTTCCCACAAATGCTACCAACTGTTGATGCACAATTTTTGCTCATTTTGCACTAATGTAGATATAGGTCGAGGTATTCCTGACATGGTCAGCTGGACCGCACGAAGTCTTCATTTCTGCCAAGTAGGTAGTATGGTCCGAAGCTAGTCCAAGGGTTTACTAACCAAAGGTCTTCTCGAGTAGTAAAATGAATGTCACTCGTTCTTCTCACAGCCGCACTGTTCAACTCTTTCATTTATGAGTAGCCTAGAACCTAAGATGAACAAGTTGTGAATCTTTCTTTTTATGTTATTAGTAAAGACATTTGAGAGGAGGAAAATGGTCTAGAAATGTTTATCAAGACCAAGACTCTCCACTGTTTGGAGAAAGTAACTATGAAAGGATTATGAAACACTCATGGAACATTAATGGAGGTTAGAATGAGCATAAAGAATATTTTTTGGGAGTATGTTTAAGAGAGCTCTCTCGTAGGAGATGGGTCTCTCCTTTTCTATGTTAAAGAGGATAAATGACATCCTCAATAACTCTTTATGCAAACAAATGGTAGTTGTTTTTAGTGTATGAGTGTGAGCCAAGGAAAAAGAAATAAAATCCTCTTTTGGGAATATGGGCTCTTTAAATCTAGGAAAATATTATTTTTATAAAAACTCCTTTCAAAACATTATGGAAAAGAAAGCTTGAACTTGATTGGCTAGCATATGTTGCCCTAGCCTTCATCTTACAATTCCCATGTGTCATCTTCTCATTGGCTCTTAATGGTACTATGTGAGTATGACATGTGTCAAGTTAAGATTGATGCATCTTGCCTTACTTGGGCCCACTACTAGGTGTCCTTCTTTTACAAGCTCTAAGGATTACATAATCCCCTTCTAATTAGGTGATAAACTCTTATTGGCCTAACTATCCTTAATTCTCACTTGGGCACTGTTAAAGCCTGCCAAGGTTCTGTTGAAGGTAAATTCTGTTGTTTCTTTCTTCTGCCTAACTTAGAGGTGATTTGCTACTTGTCTAGTGCTCCCTTACATGATATTTTTTAGTGCAAGTCTTGACATAAAAGAAACCTAGGTCATGTCGACCTGGTATTCGGTATACCTAGGGGCCTTTAGTCTTTTATTAACAAAGGCAAAATGCTTAGCAACAAGCCATTTGGAGTAGGTTTACATATATTTCTAGGCATAATGAAGAATCAATGGTGCTTTCTTCACCTTTTGTAGTATGTCGCGGTATACAACCACGCTTCTACTACATATCATGGTATATAACCATGTTTCTCATAAATGCTATGTTATATAGTCGCGTTTTCTATACATGCCATGATATATTGTCACGTGAGATTATGTTCACAATTGGCGAATATTCAAACCATATAAAGCAATGAGCCCAATTTGAAATAGGACTTACTTAACTGTATGTGAGCTCGTGAGTTGGGCTTTCAGCTTGCTCTATATTGATGTGGTCACAAGGTGGGTTGTCTCGTCGTGCACTAACTAGGCTCTTGTGGGCTTATATTATGCCACGTGTGCAACCTGTATTTCTCCCACAAACATCATGTTTTGATTATATTTTAATTTTATTATATATTTTTGTATAATAAAATTGGAGATTATATTTATGATATTAAAGTTTAGGATATAATTTTGTAGATTTTAATTACAAACTTGATGTTTTACTTATTCTAGGAATTTTACCTTTAAGTTAGACCTACCGTATATTTTAGCCTTATTAACACCTCTAAATTATTAGTTGAAATCATTAATTTTTCTTTTCGTGGAAGTAAAGTATAATTAATATATTTATAATGGTTGATGCAATAGACTAATATAAAATGACATGGACTCAAAATTAAGAAAATATTTATTGAAATATTTACTCAAAAATTAAATACTATAATTTAAACTAAATAAATTTAACACAATTAAAATCTATGTAAATTTTCATAAAAAAATTATGCATTATTATATCACCAAGTTGGATTAGATCCTAATAGTTCAAGTAATTCTTCATCGTGGCCTAATGACAAGCAAATAAATTAGCTATATTATACCCAAATTAGTATAATAAAAGTGAAGAGTTTTACAAGGCTTACCAAACCTTAATTACAACAAAAAATTAAGATTACAAGTTATAAGTTTCAAATTCAAATATGACAACTTATTAGTGCGCATATTAAATGTTTAAAAAGACAACACGCATAACACCCTAGAAATAATAATTAGTTGTAAGATAAGCATAACTATGGTTTTGTGGATTAGTTAACAAAACAAGTTATTCATTTCCCATTGTTTAGTAGCCATTTTTGAATCATTATCGTTTAGGATAGGTTTACATGTTAATGTTCTTCTAGGTATCTAAGGCCTTGGACAATGGTGAAAAGGTAGTTAAGACTTTCATATGGTTATTACGGAGGTCGCCTCTTTACGATATCATGTATACAGGTTATGTAGTTAATTGATTTCAATTTAAAACTTGAGACCATTATGATAATTGAGGAATACAAAATAATGGGGTTTATGTCGTTGCCATAACAATAATTTTAACTGTGAAGGATAAACATTTGATAGTAAGAGACATGACATTTTATAAAGTAATTATTAAAATATGAGAACTTAACTATCATAAGTTTATAGTTTTAGTATTGAAGTATAAATGGATTGATTGTAAAAATGATGTCAAAGTGGACAAGCTTGGGTTTATTTTAGTTGATCTTAATCAAATAGTATAGATCAGATCTCTTCATACGAGCCTTACAATTGAAGTATATGTTTTACATAAAAGACCAACTTGATAGCAAATGAGCAATTGTTTGTCGTGCTCTTTCTAAAGACATTTATATCGAAGGCATTGGTAGCAAAGAAGATAATATGATGATTCACGAATCATTTACCAAGGAATTACTTCCAATTGATTTATATGATGCGGATAATAATGATGTAAACTTTGTCCAAGTTAATGGTGAGGACATTTAGTTCGATACTAATTGATCGCTATACATACGTAGTGGTTATTATGACTGATAGTAAGTTATTATTATTATTTATGACTTCTTTGTATTTTATTATGTTTTACATGATATAATTGTTATTTTTATGCCTTATATGTTTGGTAACAGGTTTTCTGTAGCTATTAATTGTTATTGTTATAATTTTGTTGACAAGTTTTTCCTATGTTGAATGTTTCAAGATAGGGAAAAAGGACCCTATAGAATACTTTAGGAACGTCATTGATGATAAGGAGCATGGTGGTGACGCCAAAGTTAAGAGAGAGTAAAATAGCTTGCCCCAAAGTAACTCTATGTTAAGAGGAGTGACTAAGATAGCAAAGAAGAAAAAGAAGAGTGTAACTGACAATGAGAAGTTGCTTGTTAGGTACAATATGGCTGAAGTCTCGTATAGGAAAGAGCTAATAATTTGGTTAGCACATTAGGATTTTTGGCTTGGACTACAACTCCAATCATGTACAAGAATTAGAGATTAGTATCTTCGTGTACGAAGGAGATGCATGAGTTTATCTAGGTAATGCATACTGATTTCTTTTCTCATTTCTTCATTTTCTCTTATGTAATTTGTTTTATATATTCTGGTTGGCATTATATACTTTTGAAGCACCCATATTATGTTAGTGGATTGAACAACCAAAAGATTATAACTACTTGTGGATTTCAAATGATACACATCTATCTACTAAAGTATTTGTTGATGCGATAAAATATCAATCCTGGTGAGGTAGGATGCCCTGCTGATCTAGTATCCAAGCTGAAGATAGATGTCCAGTCAACAGTTTGAGCTTAGTATTTCGCACCCAACTTGGTCTCATTCTGACCCCAATGAGGCTCCTAAGCTAGACTTTCACACTTTACAAATCTCTAGGCCAAGCTACCACGAACCTTTCTGACCTCGCTATCCCTACTAACCTTGAATCTAAACTTTGTGAAACTGCCTACAGCAAAGAACATGGTCAAAAAAAGGGCGCTAGAGGTTTTTCGGCGAGTCCATTCTGACACTCAAGTTAGTACCTTGAGGAAGTAATTTTATAGCTCGACTTTGATAACTCAAAATGGCCAATATATGAAGGATTCATGTAGCAAGGAGCAAGTCAACCAAGTAGCACACAAAACACATGGAGAAAAAAAAAAACGTAGCTTTTTTGGAAGTTAAAACAATAGATAACCTCCCAACAAAAACCTCCAACAAGTGTTTAAAGTTGTCTCTTGAAGACCAACTAACAAGACAAAGCTTTCTTCTTGTTTCTAAAGGGAGAAAATATGAAGTGACTTGTGTTTTTAGTGAGAGAGAATAATATGAAAACTAAAAAAGAGTCTCTTGTTACCTTGAGATACGTGTCCTTCAATGCTATACTTTTGTAAGCATGTGATTGATTGAAAAATGTTGCCCTAATTTTTCCTTTGTTTTCTTTTCTCATGTCGAAACTTTAGCTTGGAGCTAAAATTAAGGACACGTGGTGAGCTAGCATTGGTCTTAATGATCTTATTCAAGATTACGTGCCACGTGGAACGATTTAATTCGAGCAGGAGATTACATTATCTCTTATGCACACGTGGCGGATGCCTATTCATTTTTTATTGTGGTCCCCTAAAAGCTGACTACGTCAGGTGGGGTTCCTTTTTCAGCTACCAAAATGTTGAATTGTCTCCTTGGTCAGGTTACTGTTTTTGGACTATATCAGGTGATCCCCCCAGGTGACCTAGAAACATAGGACACTTTTTTCACATTTTTAGAAAGACCAAATTCCTTTACCTTTGGGATTATTTCAGAGTGGAGTCCACTCTTTTGTTCTTTTTATGTGGACTATTAGTTATAGGTCACGTGACACCCTTCATATGAACACCCTTTACATTACCTAAGATCGGATCCTGCTTCAGCTGAGATATGAAGTGAGATAGATTTCAGTATGAGTAGATCATCCTATAAGTGCCGACTAGAACGTCGTAAACTTACGTACCGCCACGTGTCTAACCTATTTTTACCCTATAACTAGTTATTGAATCATGCATTCAATCGGTTCCTTTTTGTCTTTATCAATAGACTGATTTTGCATTAAAATTATAAATACTAAGCATACTTTACCTTTTGGATCAATTCATCACATGTGATTTTGCATTTTTTTTATGTTTACAAAGTATGAAATGAAGAAAAGAAAATTATAAACTGAAACCTATAACCAGTTTATACTAAATGAATTTCCATTTCTTGTCTACAATAATGTGTATGTTAATTTGCCATTGTCACATAATCTCACATACTAATTTTGATTGAATTTAAATACTAATCAATTTGAGATACTAATAATATATGAAATGATGTGCTGGTGATAAGTTAACTTTTAAATCACTTAAAATACAAGTTAAAAATTTTATTATTATTTTTTATGTTATTAATACATTGAAATGGAGTTGAAGTTAAAGACGCAATAATAATAATAATAATATCAATTGTAGCGCCAAGGTTGGATTTTCAATCCGGATTAACAATTTCAGCTAATTGTGTGGTTTTTTTTTTTTTCAAATTTTAAGGATGAAATTGTCTTTTCGGTATTATACATCGTAAACCGAAGATAGATTGGTAAATTTCATATTATTTTGGCTATAATTATAAGGATCTGAAAAATTGATATTTCTCAAGTTGTATAAGAGAAAATCCCAATTCAAACGGGTTCTCGGTCGTCCGTCAAGGGTAATGATGCTCTACCTTTTATTAATCCATACAAATTAACATCTCTTTCTCTCTTCAATTTTCCATTTTTACACTTCCATTGAGAAGAGGGCAAGAAGATCAGAGTGTGCTGTGTATTTTGAACGTTTAGATGCGTTTCATAACGAAAGGTACGTGGGTTTTTACTGCATTGTTATTCTGATGTAATCTTACAGTTTATTTGAATTCTTTTCTTTCTTATAAATTTACTGTCCTGAAAGCCATTAAGAATCATGTTAGTAGCTAGTTAGATTTTGCAAATCGTATTTGTAGTTGAAATTAACTTGAGGAGGTTGCTTGCAGCTGCACCTCAGCAACAGAATCAGGAAAGATCTATACATGTAAGTCCTGACATTGATCAAGTCAAATTGTTTGTTTCCAAGAATTTCTGTTAATTTTTTAAAAATATTTTGCAGTATGTTGCCAGCCACTCTGCATGAGCTGTTAGAACCGCTGGCTGAAGCAAGGACTACAGAAGGCTTATCAGGGTCAGTGTGCTTTCTTTATTCTTTTATGTTATTGATGTAACACTGGCACATTTGATAACACCATTGCTGGCTAGGTTGTTTTGCTTCTTTTTTATGTCTTTATTTCCCAAAATTTTTGCGTTTCGTTGGGATAGTTGTATCTTATCTGGAGAAGAAAAAGAAAAGAGTAAGAAATGTTTATGCTAGATACTTTACTATTTTCACTATTGCTGATTGAAAGTGCCGTAGTTCTGTAAAAGTATATGAGTTATTGATATTTCAAGGCTATGCATCTTATCCTTTGGATTTGCTCCAACAGAGTTTCAAAGGCTCAGGTGAATGATTACTCGGAGAAGATCGAAGCCCTTGCTTCCAAATTAGTTACTCCATTGGTGCGTGTATATGAACTATTTGTTTTTCTTTTTTCTGTCAAATAAGGAATTGTGGGGGATTCATTTCTTTCTTTCTTTCTTTCTTTCTTATATGTTTAATCATTATGCTGTTACCCAGTACAGTTTTTATTGCTAACTGATATTTATATTTCTAATTTCTAGCCTGATATTCAAATATTGGAAGATCTTATAAAAAGGAATTCCTTTAAAGAGAGCCCTTCTAAAACAGATGGAGAAACTCATTCTCCCTCTTCTCCAGGGCTGAGCAGAAGATTTCTGTAAGTGAAAGCTGTAGTTAGGGTCAATGTGATTTCTATTGACTTGTAATTTTACTCTTCTGTTTTCGTAGCTTGTCTTGTTTGAACCTTCTCTAATTAATTTCCCAGGCCTGCCTCAAATTACGAAGATAGAACTCATAGCACTTTTGAGGCTGATACATCAGAACCAGTCAAATTGGATGCCGCAACACACATACACATTGAAAAGCACAGGTATTTTAGTGGTTATGATTGCTATTTTTATATTGAATAACTAAAGCATTGAATGAGATTACTACAACGATTATTATCGATTTACTTGCCAGTTCTGTGATACTCAAATATTTAATTGATTTTTGTTTAAAGTATATCAAAATTTCTTTTATGCAAAAGGAACAAGAATTTTCTGGTCAAAAGTTGGGGTTCAATAGTTGGCACTTTAATGCTTTCGCCACCATTCAAGTTTCAGTTCTAAAAAGCCAATTTCCTGAAATTTTGAATAATTTCAAATAAATTTGTGGTAATGATAGTGATGGGAGATGTTCTAATGTATATTTCTCATTATTGGTAATTGTCTAAATCTCCACTGCAGTTTCTTGATTGATATTTGAATGTCCATTACATTTACTTGGAAATATATTACGATGCTTCTTATGCATTAATGAGTGTTCATCTTTTTGGCTTTTCTTGATATCTTTTTTCCGTTGGCTACTGATTCAGCTCTCTTTCTTTTGAATAAAATTTCTTGTTTCTTATGCATTGAAATTTCTCTTTACAGAAAGCTTCAAGGGAACCTGACAGATGAGATGGTCGGGTTGGCACAACAACTCAAAGAGAATAGCCTCATGATAAGCCGATCACTGCAGAATACTGAAAAAGAACGATTTAATAATATATCACCAACTCTTGCAATATGTCAATAGTAAATGATATGCAAACTTCAGAACTAATTTGTTTAAAGAGAATCTGGTGAACTATGATTGAAACATAACATTCGGCTAAATCATTTGTTGCATTGTATGAGAGAATCTGGTGAACTCCATGTTAATCCTTACAATGTGTTAGTTTCCTTTCTCCAAACTTATTTCAACTATTATTATTCAAACCGATAATTCATTTTGGTTTGGATGCAGGTTCTTGACTCGACAGAGAAGGCTATTGAGCAAAGCCTGGCAAGCACTGGTCATGCCAATGTGCGGGCTACGAAGATATACTCAGAGAGTTCTAAGACTACATGTTTCACGTGGCTTCTAATGTTTGTAATGACTTGTATATTTATAATGATTGTGCTTTTAGTTAGAGTCACCTGAAGTGATGATAATCTCATGTCTTCTTTCTCTTTGAGCTCTGCCCACAAGGTAGCAGCAGCCATTTCTGCAATCAGTCTTTTCATGTAATCTTAACTGAGGATTGATTGCTTTCTTTTGGATATACAACGGTACATGAATCTTTTTAAAGCCTCATGTGGATGTTCTTCCTTTTTTCTATTTTGATGGTGAGACTTTTACCCTACAAACCCATTTAATAATTTCCTTAAAAGATGTATTATGAAAAAGAAAATTGTAAAATGTATTTGGTAGAAATGTTCGAAAATTGAATTTCGGTAAATTGATTTGCTAAATTTTATGTGATAGTTTGATGCTGTGAGTATATAAATTAATTTGATTAATCTAATTTATCTAAGAAAAAATTAAATAAAATTGTGTTTTCTTTTTTAGTGATAATAAATAGAATAGCAGTATATATCATCCTCAATATTGTTTTAAATATATGTATTACTGAATTTCTGTTTGATCTGTTTATCTAGCAATACATTATTCTTAATAATTTTGCATATTGCTTTCCAAGTATAAGAACAATAACTACAAGTTGTTTTCAATTTTACGGTTAAAAAAAAACATTTTTTTTTGCTTATTATAAAAGTAAATCATCTTAGAATTTTTTTTTTAAACGAGTATTTAATTCATTTCTGGAAATAAAAATGAAAAAAAAATTAGTGTAAAAAAAGCCCTTTATGTTTCTTAGTAAAAATAACATCATATGGTACAATTCTGAATATTTTTAGTATAATTTAATATATCAAAATGTAATATATACATTAAAAAATAGAAAAAAATTTAGAAAATAAAATTAAATAATTATAAATTATAAAAAAAATTGATAAATTATACTAAACATCCAAATAAACACAAGTTTATTACAGAGGTGGTAAATGGTTACGGCTCGGTTAGATTCATAAACAGTAACGAGATAGTTAGATCAAGTTGGGCCGAGATTTCAAGCCCATAAATTAGGCATGGCAAGGACACGTATTAGTCTGTACCGGCCGCCGGGGGCCCCAGATGGGCCTAACTAATTACCTTCAAGATTCAAAAAGTTCTTTGCAATGCTACCATTCGAACCTGAAAACTTAAGGGATATCAATCATTACTTTGCCACCGGACCAAATGTACGTAGTTATCGAAATATTAAAACAAACTATTTAATAGATACTGAATATTTAATTTATATTATATTACCAAAAAATATTATTTTTGAATTATTATTATTAATACAAAATAGCTGTATAATCATAATTTTATCTTTAACCATTATTTAAAGATAATTTTACTACCATTATTTTTTATAATTGTTTGAAGGAACTGCAAGTATATTTTAACATCATATTTTTTAAATTCTAGTAAAATAAATTTGATTAGAAATATAATAATTTTCTTTTAATATTTAAAATTTTTATTTTAAAATTTGCTTCAATTTATAAATTTAACTTAAAATATTTGTATATTTATATGATTATAATGATTGATTATTAATATATTCAATTATTATATTTTAATTGCGATTATTAATAAAATAATATATATATATAAATTACTAAGTATAATTGACAGTATATTATATATTTCTCGTTATATATGTCAGTATGAATATTTAAAACATTTGGTTAAGTCATAATCTAAATGTAATTAGTTATCATTTTATTTTTTTAGATATAATATTAAATTATTATTTTTTATTTGTGAATAATAAATAATTATTGATGATTATTAAATTAATTATTGTTATTAATTGATGTTTTTATCAATTATTTTGTGAAAAAACACATATTTATTTTTATTATGTTATTTTGATAATATGCGAAATAGTAATTTCACGTATAAAAAGTTATTTTCTTACTGTTGAAAAGATGTAATAAATTTGATTTATATTATGAAATTTGATAAAAGATTGAAAATTCATGATACATTTTTAATAATAAATTAAAGACTTGTAATTGTACAAGCTAATTTTTATTAAATACTTTAAATATATATTTAAATCAATAAATTTAATATTTTTTAAATTTACATTAAATTTAATAGGGATTATTATAAAACTAAATTACTATATAAATTTTTAAATCTTAAATTTAGAAACAATATGAGTCGCCCCCACCACTATATCCTTACCTTACAATCACTCATCGTCTAATAAAGGTGACAAAACATGCAAGTTGGCCCGAGCACGACACGGCACAGCCTGTGAATAGTGCCAGCGTGGCTTGACACTGTTCACGAACTGGGCTAAGAAAAAAAACCTGTGAGCCATACTGTGAACAATATTTATTCCGTGATGAGCCAAAAAAAAAATATATTGGTTACTATTCAATCAATGAACAGTGAATTTTAGTCACTATTTATTATATACAGTACCATTTTTCACTATAAATAGTGATATTATACAGCCTGAGTGGTTGTATTTTGACAGGCCGAGTCAGCACTGCACAAACAGTAACCGTGCTATAGGCTAGGTTGGGTTTATACATTTTACTGTGTGTGCCGTGTCAGCCTAGCCCAAAAACCAGCATGGACTCATTTTTCATAGGCTGTGTCGACCCGACACGGTCCATTTGCCACCTCTATCGTCTAATGTTATGTATAAGATTTTTAATTTTTATGATTTTATTAGCTTTTTTTAGTATTAAATTTGTAATATTTGGGATTATCACTATATTTTTCATGTTTGAGATTTGTATATCATATAAAGTAATTTTATAATTTAAAATAATTTAGAGTATAAAATTATTCTATATCAATAAATAATTTTAAATTATTTTTAAATATCTTTTAAAAAAATATTTTTAAATAATTGTTAAAATAACATGATTGTTAGATTGTCATTAACGATAATAATAATTATAATTATTAAGTTTAAATGAAAATTTATTTTTATTAATATAATAATTTTAAATTATATTTTTAATAATGTGAACTAAGTAGACACATATAGTTAAATATTAGTAGTTTGGTATAAATTTTCAATTGAATGTGATTGATGTAGTAGTAATGTAATTGCATTTCTTTTTTTAGTCCCGAGTTCAAATATGGTGGAGGTTATTTGATAAAGTCAATTGTTGGTCAAATGACCCACTGGCTGGCCTAGTACACAAGCCTGCTTAGACTTATAGTTCACGGGCCAGTTTAACCTAGTCTATTTGTTATCTCTAGTTTATCATAAGTCATAGAATGTGGGTAACATTCTTTAAATTTATACGAATACAAATAATTTTATTTATTTGTAAATATAAACTAATTTAATTTACTCAAATATAAATGTCACTTTTTCAACATTTAGATATTTTTTTCTTCAACATATGCGTTATGTGTATGATTCATTGATATTATATCAAAAATCTATCAAAACTCTTAATTAGATCTAGTTTGACATCGTCCCTCTCATTTAAATGAAATTTATCCTTATTTAGAGGGTTTTACTTAAATAATGTTTAATTTTCGATTAAATTTGTTTATTGGTGGATTCTTATGTTTAACAAAGAAAAGAAAATTCTGACAAATACTAGCCTAAAGATCTTTAATAACATATACTTAATAACTAATTAATGCATATGGTCTTTTTTGGGGAGTGTACACTAAAGAATAAACATATACTTAATTTATCTACCAAAATTTTATTTTAAATAGGGATGGTAACACTATCGTTTATGGATACCTATCCATATTGGATTATGATGATAAAGATATGATTATAAAAAATAATATAAATAGGATATGGTAAGAGTGTATTATATTTGTTTAGAATATGGTACGGTTACAAATATTTTCATAGGATATTCCTTTGACTATATATATATATATATATATATATATATATATATATATTCTAAATTCTATTTAGAATAAGATAAATATTATTATAATGATTAAATATTATAAAAATATTTTTTATTGATAATTTATTTTTTAAAAGAAATGATGATTAGTTGAATATAAATTTTTTATATTTAGGTTGTAAGCATTACGTGGATGGAAACTACAAATCTTGAATGAAGAGATAAAATTTAGCAGAAATTTGGTAATTTATTATTATAATTATTGATATAAATAACTTGTTAATTTTTGTAACTGGTTTTATATATTAAATTTGTTCACTTAGGTTTATTATTTTTGAATTGTTATAAAAAGTTTTAATTTTTTCATTAGTCTTGTCCGTAGACTTTATTCTTTAAATAATTTATTTTGATCGGAGGATTGTTTTTTAATAAATTTTGAGGTTTTTATAAAATTTTTACAATTTTATGAATTGTTATAACAATTGAATTAAAATTTTATATTGTTATAATTATATATATATATATAAATTAGAATATTAATATGACATCAATTTTTTAATTTAATTTATTAATATGGTATGTTAATTTATAAAACACTTAAAATAAATTTAAAATTTTTTATGTTTTTTTTATTATGATATATATGAATATATTCGCAGTATATCGGTTTATGATATTAAAATTTTAGTAGGATGTGAATACAAATATTAAATATTCATCCTATACTCTATCCAATAGCATCACAATTTTAATTACAAGTTTGACTTTATTTAATGTATTATTATTATTATTATGCTAATTTGACTATTTTGTTAGTCATTGTTACCATTTACTATGATTAATGATATAACATTATAATAAAAAGAAATATTATACTTTACCCCCTCACTTTTGAAGAAAAGTGATACACCCCCTAAATATTTGAGAAAAGTAACATACTCGTTTAAGTTTTGAAGAAAGTTGAAGATACCCCTTTAGGGTTGTTATTTATATATTTATTTTTTTTATTTTATAATAATCAATATAATCTTATTGTAATATTTAAATTTAAAAATTATAATAATATTTTAATATTTAATTATTTATTTTCTTCAAATTTTATAATAAAATATTTATAATATATAATTTTTAAAATATATCATATTATATTTAAACAATTATGCATAATTAATATATAGATTTTTTTATAACATAAAATTTATTGTCAAAACTTCTTAAATTTTTATATAATTATAATAATTTGGATAATATTAATTATACACAATTTTTAAAATAAATTATTGTAATAATATAATAATTTTTAGAAAATATATAATTAGATATTATATAAATTTCATAATAAATTTAAAAAAAATAATTAAAAGTTAAAATATTATTATAATTTTTAAATTTAAATGTGAGAATAATGTTATATTAGTTATTACAAAATAAAGATAATATAATTATTTAGATATTTTTAATAGTAAATGAGTAAAATAGTCAAATTAAGATGTAAATAATAACTCTAGGAGGGTATCTTAGACTTTCTCTAAAACCTAGAGGGTACGTTATTTTTCTCAAATATTTAAGGGGATATATCACCTTTCCTCAAAAGTGAGAGAGGTAAAGTACAATGTCCCTAATAAAAAATTACATGGTCAATGTTACCATTTAATTTAATTAATAATACATTGTTATAATTAACAAATTTCTACTGTGGTAAGATTTTTTTTAAAAATTAATTATGTTTAACATTGAATTTGATTAATAATATATTGTTATAATTAACGAATTTCTATCGTGGTAAGATTTTTTTTTTTAAATTAATTATGTTCACGATCTTAAGAGCTTTTTTGATAGTGCTAATTAACATTATAAAAGTATTAAATTAAAAGATATAAATATTTAATTTTTATTTAATTATTTATATGAAAAATATTTATCAAATTTAATTAAAATTGTGGATGATTTTTAAATTGATACATAATTTCATGTTGATTAAAAAAATGCATAATAAATTTTAAGAAAAAATTTAAAATACATAAAGTATATAAATTAGGGATGACAATGAGAGGACCCTAATCCCGGCCCTGTCTCTAATTGAGCTGGGGATCCCAGCCCACGGCCCGTCCCCAGTGTCATTCTAATTAAAAAGATATATATAATAAATTTTTAAAATATTTAAAATACATAAAATATATAAAGTATAAATATAATAAAAAATATGATTTTTTTTTTCATTTTAAATAACACTTTATCAAACTTATCCCGAGTAGAAAATAATGAGGGGTTTTTCAACTCTAATTAAGTGGGCTATCAAAAATAGATATTATACAATTTTATATATATACATATATAGGAAGGATCAAATCACCCTTTAATTTTACACATTATTTTTTATCATTTATTAAATATTAGATCTAGATACTTTTAACTATAAAGATTAAATCTGATAAGTGTATTAATTATGGTGTATATAGTGTTGGATCGTTTTTTCAACATTCAAATTTGATCGATTTTCATCTGCATATTACTCTGATAAGATAGTTATATGGACCTATATTAAAGAAAAAAAACTAAAAGATAAATGATAAAATTAAAATTTATAAAATTTCAATCAATATTTTTTATTAAAACTAAACCCAATGAAGTTTCTTTTTTAAGAAAGTCTTATTTCATCCGAATTAAAAACAAGCCAAAATTCTGAATTATTACTATAATCCCACCAAATATTTAGTTATCTCCATTCATAATCTCATTAGAACTAATATCTCAAATAATTTAAGGAATTAACAAGTAAATAAAAAAAATAAAAAGAGAAAAAATTAGTCTTTTCCCTATATACAAACAAATTCACTATATATAAAGGATAGCTAGTCATATATTTTTACACATATTTTTATACTTATTTGTAAACTGCTAAATCTATTCACTTTGAATATGACATATGTATTAATTATGGTGTATTAACTATTCATTAATTACATGTACAATTCAATCTCATCAGTTGAAAGTGCATAAATTTAAAAATTTATAAATAATGTAAATATATGTATAAAAATATGAGACTACCAATTCGATCTTATATATATGTTGATACGAGAATTTTGCTCGACCATACTAAGTCCAGAGATTGATCTAGGTGTCCTGACGTGGTCAGTTAGGCCATACCAAGTCTCTGTTTCTAGGTGATTGGTTCACGTAGTTTGAAACCAGACCGATAATAGGCTGGCTATAGGTCTTATGAAATGGTGAATATACATCGCTTATTGGTCACAGAATCGCTCTGCTTCTCCTTTTCGCCCTCTAAACAACCTCGAACTTGAGATTCTGAGAAAATATGTTTATATATAGAGGTAAAGTTGGATAGTGATTGGCTGATAGATGTTGCCTTAACTTGGTTCAACCTAGTCCACGTGAAGTTTACTTATTCGACTTTAGTGGCGCCATGTGGTGGGTTGGGATTAGTGACTTTTATGTCATCTATGTCATAGAACTAGATTTTACTCCTAGTTATGTGTGACACTTAGCTTGGCTTAGCTCTTTCGGCCTTATCAAATAAACTTTTTAAGATTATTACTTTAAGTTAGGAAAGAAGCGTTGGAGATTACTACTCCAAAGAGACTCAAAAGATAAGCACAAAGAAGAGAAAGGGATTTTAGAAAGGATATTGTATTGAATTGCTTGAATATTGCTTATGTTGCTTGATTATAAATACTCACACTCTCCTTATTTATATTTGTGGAGGTTATAAATAAACGGTGAGAATGATACCTCACAAAGAACTTTTGAAGGCTAGGATTACCCTTCTAGAATTCTCATACATTTAAGGTAAAAAAAAAATATCTTCAATATCTTACCTACCATTTTCTAGAATAGAAGTGCTTAGGATTTTCTAGAATTTGGGCTATTTTGGGCTATTTGAGCTCTTTAGACCTATCACATACATCTATGGTTTTAAGGAATAATTTTGGGCTCAATGACTTGTGTGCATCCAAGCTTGATCCCTCAAATATGGCCTGTAATGTCAACAACACATGCACACACAAATCCACTCCCTTGATTTTTCCTCGCGCGTATTCTGTCCGTCGATCTCTGCTCTTGAGTTACTATTAACTCATACATTGTTCATCCGCAAGTATTTGCCTTTGTGTGGTTGGGTGTTTGTCTTCAAAACTTAGGCGCTTTTGCATTAACACTTCTGCACTGCCTTGCTCTTGTGTTTACGTTGGTTTTGCACACACCTTGGCGGTGCATGACATTCTCCTCCACCCAAATCCTTTACGTCTTTGTCAAGCTTTCTTTGATGGCCTCGGAACTTGTCTTGACTTCACCACGGTGCATCACCATGCTTCCTACAATTAACCTATCTCTCTTAGGAGGTTATGATAGTTTGCTTGGTTTTGTCCAAGCTCAATTAATCTTTTTTATTAATCATGGCATTTAGGTTGCCATGCCTTAGAGGATAACCTTTCAACAACTCTAGTGGCATCTCATCGCTACTTAACGGAGAAGGCTTTAATTTCTCTTGAAATTTGTAGAGAGATCTCTTCCCCTTGTACAAGTTATAATGCTACTATTACTTTGTTGCTAACTTAGACAAGCTCAATTAGCACCTTGTACGACTCCCCCTCATCGTAAAATTTCATACAACCATCGTTTATGAATGTAAAGGGCAACATTTGATTTATGAATTCGTTACCTTACATGAGTTAAAAGTTGCTCATTGGCATGATGTATAAGTCCACCTTGCCTTGCCACGAATAGATCTTGATGGACGTGTTGCGAGCGACTCCACGAATCAGTTGAAGAGGTTGGTCAACAACATTCACCCATCTTGGCTCTTTGATGTGTTTTAGACCTAATTTTATTGTTAAGTTTTCTGCAATCAAATATTGGTTAGTGCCACAATCATTGAATGCTTTGAAGCTTACCCTATTTATGCTAGTGTTGACATATTTTAACAGCTTTTCAAATTCTAGCTTCGTTGTGATTTTGGCATCGGTAGCCTCTCCCTTGGGCATTATTTTGGCCCTGAAGATGGCATTGAAGACGTGCATTGTTCCTAGTTGAGCATCATTCTCTTGATTATTTTCATAAGCACTTATAATGGCATTGAGCTGACTCCTTTACGGACATATTTTCATGTGATGATCTCCACCACATAAGTAGCATGGGAATATCTTCTTCACCCACTACCTATTGTCACCATATCATCTTTCATTGTCTTTAGATGGTCTCTCGGCATTATGTTGACATTCTAAGTTGTGAGGCTTATCTCCCCACTTTTATCGTGACCATCATTACTTGATTTATGGTTCTAATTTTGCTTGAAAGGCTAGTTAGCATATTTGATCAATGATTCGGCTGCGACAATGGCTAAAGCGAGGTTTTGTACGTACGACTCAAATCTTGTTCTGTCCATGATCATAATCTATCGAGAAAAAACAACAACCGACTCTTTTTGGGCATGTTAGAGATCTCGAGCATTAAAGAGTTATATTCTCAAACATACTTCTTAATTAGCCCAGGAAGCTTCTACATCGCTAACTCTTCAACATTCTTAGGATATAATTGCTTCTTTAACTCTACCTTGAATGCTTCATATGTATTAATACGACAAAGATCCCTCTCTATCTCTATATGTCGGCGTCTTTACCATAACAAGACATCACTATCGAGATAGAGCGTTGCAGTGCTTATTCAGAGCTCATCATCATGTAATTGCGTTGCATCGAAGCGGCACTCCATCATGCAAAGGAAATTCTCAATTTCCTTGGTATTACGCTTGCTTCCAGACTTAAGCAAATCAAGAACTCGTACTCTTGGCATAACAACACCTAAAGCAATAACGTTTTTGCATAATGTGAGGTCTTGGCACACCTCACCTATATCCATTTTCATGGTGTTTAGTTATTCCAATACCATTTCTTTGATTTCGTCCATGGATTATCACATGGAAGCAAAGCAAGCGTCAAAAGTTTCTCGCAATCTACCTTTAATCTCAAAAGCAACATTAGCACTTGTCTCTTGCTCGCATATTTAGTTGTCGAGCTTATCGAGACGTTTATGAATATCGCCCAAAGAAAGTCTTACCTTAGCAAGTCTAGCATCAAAGAAACTTACCATTTCTTTAGACACGGCTTTCTCCTTGGATGCCTTTGTCGAGCCTTGGGGAAGCCCACAGGCCTCCTGCACAAACTCAATAATATTGTTAGTCTTAGCATATTTTCTCGCCATATCACTGCCAAGAGTGTTCCCCACACAAAACCCGCTCTGTTGCCAACTGTCACGGGACTAGATTTTACTCCTAGTTACGTGCGGCACTTAACTTAGTTTTATGCTTTCGACTTTATTAAGTAAGACTTTTAAGATTACTATTTTAAGTGAGAAAGGAGGATTTGGAGATGACTACTACAAAGAGACTAAAAAGATAAGCACAAAGAAGAGAAAGAGATTGTAGAAAGGATATTGAATTGAATTGAATTACTTAAATAGTGCTTATGTTGCTTAATTACAAATGCTTACACTCCTTATTTATAGTTGTGGAGGTTACAAAACAGACGGTGAGGATTGAACCTTACAAGTACTTTCGAGCGTTAAGATTGTCCTTCTCAAATTTTCACACATTTAAGATAAAAACATATTTGAAATATCTCACCTACCATTTTCTAGAATTGAGGTACTTAGAATTTTCTAGAATTTGGGTCATTTTGGGCTATTTGGGCTCTTTTGGTATATTACATACAAATATGGTTTTAAGAAATGATTTTGGGCTCAATGACTTGTTTGTGTCCAAGCCCGATCCCTCAAATATGGCCCGCAATGTCGACAACACATGTACATACAAATCTACTTGCCTGATTTTTTCTTGCGCGCATTTTTCCTTTCAATCTCTGCTCTCAAGTAATTATTAACTTGGGAACTATTCATCCGCGAGTGTTTGCCCTTGTGTAGTTGGGTGTTTTTCTTTGAAACTTGGGTGCTTTTACCTTGGCACTTCCGCTATACCTTGCTCTTATGTTTACATTAATTTCGCACACATGTTAATGGTGCATGATATCTAACACCCTTGCACCACTTGAATTGATCTTACTACGCTAGGAGATCTGATTGTCCCCTGCTTTCTAGGTGGTAAGGTCTCATTTGACTTTAAACAAAGATATGGTCCCTCTCTTGCTAGCAACTAGTCCTCGCCCTGTCACCTAGTATTTGACCAGTCCAAAATGATCTCTGTCCTTTGGCAGGTTCAGATATTGTTTCCTTTCACTGTTTAGTGGTTCCCTGCTCAATAATTCTAAGTGGGAAAGAAAATTCAACTCGTGCCAACCTGATCTTCGGTACACCTAGGCTCCTGATCCCTAGTGTACAACGACAGAATATTCAACATTAAGTTATTTGGAGTAAGCTAACATGTATCTCAAGGCGAAAGTGGAGAACTGTGCGCACATTTATAACCTTTTTCATGTGTTGTGGCATACAATCATGCCTACTTATATGCGCTATGGTTCATAGTCGTTGTTTCCTCGCATCCTAGGGTTTATGGTTACGTGAGCGATTCCTCACATCCTAGGGTCTCTGCTCATATATATATATATATAATATATATTTATATATTTTTTTATTTTTTTTAAAGAGGTGCAATGCGAGAACTTTTCAAGAAATCACCTATTTTAGTAATGCTTTCACCCAAACCCGCTTAAGTACGGAGTTTTGATAGGATCTAGTGCATTAATGCTGTTATGGTTGCCGCCTATATATATTTTTATACTATTTATGTATATATTTGTTATTTTCTCATTTAAAAATTGGTATATATATATATAAAATTTATTGTGTTATTATAATTCAAATATTTTTACTTTCAATATAACACGATGAACTATGACAAAATTTATATTAACGAAGTTTTTGTTTATGCATAAACATAAAAAAATGTTTCTATTATTTTTTTAAGATTTTGTAATTTATTTAATATTCAAAATTTATAAGAATAAAAATATAAAATTATTATTTTATTTTTTATTTAGAAAAACCAAAGAATCTAATATTTATATTTAGATTTCAAATTAAAAAATCCTTTAAGATCTATTCATAATTTAGAATTTTCAGATTTTTAATGATTAAAAAGGAAAAAAAAAAACGTGTGAATATGCATACGTCCATCCAAATCCAATACAACCACACATCAGATTTTTAATTTTAAGTGCGCATCCAATTCACTCACGTGTTCGTTAAGTATGCTTTTCCCGTCCTTGGAGCTGTCTCTCTCAGTCCCATTCTCAAAATCAAGCACGCATTTATTATGTGATGAAACTTTCAATTCAATCCAACGCTATTAGACCTTTTATGGATGAAGTTTTTAATCAAAATTTATTAATTATTTTAATTATTACAAAAGTTTTTAAATAAAAAATTAAATAATTATTTTAATAGTTAATATTTTATATTTTATTTTAAAAAATAATATAAAAATTTTAAAACAAAATAAAAATATTTCAAATAATTTTCTTTTATAAAAATTTAAAAAAACCTTTACATTAAAAAATTTAAATTTTGAATTCTGTCAACAGAAAAAAATCAGTATTTTTACTTTTCTCAAATGTCAACTAAATTATATATAATTAAAAATCAGTATTTAATTATGTCCATCATTAAACTTAATTAAATAATAAAATTATTTATTTTTTAGTTCTTTATATTAGAGATATTTATCAAATTTAATGAAAATTATGGATTTTTAAATTAACATATAATTTCGTGTTAATTAAAAAAATTTACAAAATAAATAAAGTATATAAACACTATAAAAAATAGTTTTTTTTAAAAAAAAATTATAGCAAACTTCCAAACGAATTCTAAGTAAAAAATAATGAGCTCTTTTTCAACTGCGGTTAGGTGGGCTATCAAAAATAATTATTAAAAAATTATATGTACTCATTTAAAAATCAATAAAACTAAGACAGACAACATTAATTGCAGACGCTTTCCATTGGTAATAAAATATATTTATTCTATTTTATTTAAATATATTACAGCAACATTTATTTTATTCTAATTTAAATATATTTACTTTTCATATAGCATTATGCATTATGATAAAATTTATATTAAAGTAGTTTTGTTTATGCATAAACATAAAAAAAATATTTCTATTATTTTTTTGAAATTTTATTATTTATTTAACATTTAAATTTTATAAAAATATAAATATTTCAATTTTTTTGTTTAAAAAAGAATTCTTTCACGATCAGGTCCCCGGCCTGATACACCGCGATTAAACAAACAACTAACGGTGACGCCGTCCGTTCTGTCTGTGCACGCGGCCAAATCCAACACAACCATATATCAGATTTATAATTTTGGTTCTCCAAATTCCTTCCTTTGTACCGTCTGTCTCTTTCAATCCCATTATGCAAAAGGGTTATTATTATTGGAGTCCTTATTATTTGTAAAAAGAAACTCACGGACCATATGTTTTAAAAATGCATAATATAAATCCTTAAAATTTTAAAATAATATAACTTAAGTACTCTTTATTTTTTTTTTATTCTATTCAAGTTCTTGATCACCTTTAGTTGCCATCATCGACAACCGCTAACTACCATGACCACCACCTAATATTATCTAAGAGCATCATAAATATTATTCAACTTTTCATTGAATGTTCACATAACAGTTTCATCATTATAGTTATTTGAATAACTATTCGTTATAAATTTGAAATTAAATTTTTAGATGTCAAAAATTCAGTACTAAATTACGACAAACGGTTACCCAAATGATAATAATAATAATATTGTTATATTCAATAATAATTTAAATGGTATTCATAATGATCCAAATTGATGACATTAGATGATGATTAATGACGATTAGTGCTTATCGACAATGGTAATTAAAGGTGGTCAAAAACTTGAATGAAATGAGAAGAAAATAAAGAGGACTTAAATTATATAAATTTCAAACTTTAAGAACTTAAGCTATTTATTTTTAAAGCTTTTGGCTTTTGAATTCTTTTTCACAAACAATAAGAATTCAAATAATAAAAATCCTTATCCAAATCAAGCATGCATTTATCATGTGATGAAACTTCTTCCCACCATTTTTTTTAATTAACAAATTTTCAATTTAATCCAACACTACATATAAATAAATTCAAATAAATTCGATAATTTTTTACTATTTTTTTATAATTAAATTGTAATTATAAAAGTTTCAGTAAGTGGGGGTGGTGTATTAAGAAAAATAGTGGAAATATCACCATCCTTAGTTGAATTGACGGTTGTTTATAAGTATTAATTAAGCAGTTTAAGAGGGTTGGTGATCTCCTCTTCTCTTCTATCTTCTTGTGGGTTTATTTTTCAAATATGAGAGATTCTATACTATAATATGTGTGTTGCACTACCAACTAGAAAGATTAGTTCAAAAAAAGGAGAATAAAAGAAATGAGTTTGTGAAAAAAATTTAGCAAAGCTTCAGTTTAAAATTTATTTTCTATGATTTAAAGTTTATTATCCTGTTAAAATCATTAAAAAAATATATTAAATGTGAATGTGTTATTTTATTTTCTCTTTATTTCTTAGTAAATTTAAAATCTATTTGGTTATTTATTGTAATTGAGTTTTACAGCATCTTTGCTGATATGAGTGCAAATCTGTAAGTTGTAATTACACACACAAGATATATATATATATATATATATATATATATATATATATCTTATTTTTATGTGAATGTATGTAAATAATTATGAACTTTTTATTTATTTATAATTTTTATAAAAATTAGAGATTTATATAAAATTTTATATTTTATCCTAATTTTTTTGGGTTTAGGTTCGATTAAATTGATTCATAATCAAATAGACTTGAATTTATTTTTGAAACCAAATTGAGCTGTTCGATTCGATTCGATTCAAACGAGCAATTTTGTCCAGTCCTATTGCATAGTTTAGAGGTGAAATTGGAATTAATACTATAAGGATCAAAGTGTAAGCATAAGAAATATGAAAGAGTCTAAGTAAGAAAGACTTATTTTGAGGGTTAAAATTCTAAATAGAAACTTATTTTTGAGAAAGTAAAATATCATATACATTATGATTTAATTTACATGTGATTAGGTTTATCCACATGCATAGATATTTATTAGAAGTTTTTAATAAAATAAAATATTAGATACATTATGATATGATGTAATTTACATATGATTAGGTTTATCTATATGCGTAGATATTTTAGATAAAAAAAATATTTAAAAAAATATATAGCATGCTTGATGTGTGAGTATAATTTTATAATACATTTGTAGAATTTATTATTCTATACGTAATATTAAGTTTATATAGAAATACATATGATGAGATTAAAGTTTGGTGGTGCCTCCTTTTCAAACCATCATATGTGTACATATAGGTGTTGGAATGCATGTCTATGTACTTCCTTGTTTGAAAATTATTTTACATGTATATGATATTGTGTATACTTGTATTTTCTTTAAGTGATGAGGTTATATTCTTTGGTATGATTAAAATTTTACCTTATTGTACTTATACGATAATATTTTTGTTGGGTAAGAATATGTTTTTCAGAGTAATATTTTTGTGTATGTTATATACATAAAATGAAAGATATTTTAATAAGATATTTTTGTTTATATGTACATATCTTAGATGGATATAATGTTTATAAATACGATTCAAATTATCATGTGTATATAAGCATGAAACTTCACTGTATATTAATAATAGAAGTTTGAAATTATTTATGTTTGTTTTATTAATTTTATTACGAAATAATTATAAAATTATTTTAATAATAAAAAAATTAAGTGTTTCTCAATATTATTTTTTAAGGATGACATTTTTTGACACGATCTATCAATTTAATATGAACACAATACGAAATTAACAATTCGGATTAACTTAAAATAATATGATTTATAAATGAGTCATAATGATGTTATACGATTACTAATTAAGTTGAACTTCGATTTAAAGATCTTGATACATAAACTCGTTTATGACACAATTTACTATTTAAATAATTATTGTATGATAACTTATTTATAATTTAATATTTTTTTATATTTTTAATATTTTAAAAATATTTAATACTATTTAAAATAAAATTTATTACTATTTGTGTAAGTCATATTATAAATAATTTAAAATATATAAAACATTATATTAAATAGGTGATAGATTATTAAACAGATAATTTGTTTGATAAATAAAATATATTAAAATTTTAATTCTTAACAGGATTATTAAATAAATAGAATTCAAATTCAGATAAAATATATTATACTTTTATTTAATATATATTAACCTAAATTATTATTATTTTTATTAATTGAGCAACATAATTAGTCTATAATAATAAAATAGTTACAGTGTTATCGAATCTATTGGGCCCACATCTGTATTTCCTCAATTTCAACGTAAGGAACTTTTAAATTCTGAACTAATCAGAGTATTTCTTTGAAAATTTATTACCAACTTTTATACAGTTTAACCAACCCTCTAATTACATTAATATCTACTTTAGAAGTCAAATTAATTAAGAATTAATTAAAATAGCATTCATCCAAATTCAACAGTAGTAAGAAATTTTGGTTGAAAGTTTGATATATGATGATGATGATGATGATGATGATGATGATCTACTCATAAAAACAGAAAACAAACCCACATAAATAGGGAATGAGATAGTGACTCGTGGTTGCATTTGAGAACCAAAAACACCACTTGTTAAATTGCCAAGGTTGCTAAGTGTCAATGTTAGTGTTAAGACTTAACGTTAGAAGAAGAGGAAGTCTGGGAGTTGAAGCAACCGCAATCTAAGGCAAACGCAAGGGAGAGAAACTTCCACACTAAACCGACACGCCAGCTTTAGTCTTTAACCCCAGCACAAATCTTCAAAGTTTCTAAAGCTGAGCATACAAGCAAAGCAAGTTCTCAGGTAAAAGCAAAAGCAAAAGCAAAAGACTTGGAAGTTTTGAAAGTTTCAGTTTTCTGTCTACAAGATTCTCTTATCTTTATTTCTAAGATTCCTTTCTGTGGAAATATATCAGCCGTGTGGTAACAGATTTTAGGGACTCCATCAAAGTTGGAGCTTCAAGAAGAGTCTATAGAGAAGAATGGCTACTCTAGTTGCTGCTCTTGTTCTCCCCTCAAATCTAAAGACTCGTCCCCTGGAGCAGCAAAACTCACTCTTTGTTTCTAGTAGAAGATCCAAGAAAAAGAACCAATCTTTTTCTCCTGTAATCTTTCTTTTCTTCTTCTTTTGTTTATTATTTTTTATTCACTATCATGGGATTTTTGGGTTCAGTTTTCTTTTGATTGTTATTATTATTATATCGGGGTTTGGTTGGATCAGGTGGCAAGATTATTTGGGCCAGCTATTTTTGAGGCTTCAAAACTGAAGGTTCTGTTTCTGGGAGTGGATGAAGAGAAGCATCCAGGGAAGCTGCCAAGGACTTACACACTTACACATAGTGATATAACCTCTAAGCTTACTCTGGCAATCTCACAGACCATAAACAATTCACAGGTAATTATTCCATCTGCCAAATCTAGTCTTAAGTTAGGACTATTTTCATGTTCTTTTATCTTGAAAAGGAAACAGGAAACAGGGGATCTTGCAGAGTTAATTATATATTATATTGTTAATCAGGGAATTAGTCCCTGATTTAAAAACTGTGGAAGAAAAAGGTCAAGCAGCCAATGAAGGAATTTAATTAAGAAATCAGATAAAGTTGATTATTGGGGTGATCCGAGGGGTAAAGAAGGAAAATAGTATATGGATCTGTTACATACAAAGCTAATAAAGTTTAATTATAATATATATATAACTATAGAAACAGGGAATTCTAGATCTTTCATCTTGTATTTTATTACAAAAATTAAGGAAAAAGGGAATTTTGGGATGTGCTTGCAGCTGCAGGGCTGGTACAATAGGTTGCAAAGGGATGAAGTGGTAGCAGAGTGGAAGAAAGTGAAGGGGAAGATGTCTCTTCATGTTCACTGCCACATAAGTGGAGGCCATTTTTTATTAGACCTGTGTGCTAGACTTAGATATTTCATCTTCTACAAAGAACTCCCAGTGGTAAAATTGTTTATCTTAAAAATATTTATTAATCGTTCTTAATTATGTTAAATTAAATCTCTTATGTTGATGGACTAGTAATAACGTATGAACAGGTTTTGAAGGCTTTTGTTCATGGAGATGGAAATTTGTTTAACAATTATCCAGAACTGCAGGAAGCTTTGGTATGGGTTTATTTTCACTCAACCATTCCTGAATTCAACAAAATGGAATGCTGGGGTCCACTCAAGGAAGCTGTTGAAAGATCTGGTAAAGATGGAGGGACCCTCCAGAAAGAAATTTCAATAAGCAACTGGAAATTACCAGAACCATGTCAAGATACGTGCAACTGTTGCTTTCCACCAATGAGCTTGATCCCATGGTCACAAAAGCTTCCCTATCGGAATCAAAGTCTTGGAACTCACAGCCAGGATAGCTTACATGAACAACGACAGACATGATCGACACAACATTGCATTAAAGGAAGGATTATAAGCTCGAAGTTTTATTGGTATTTTGTATGTAAAATTGTACAGAATAGACCAATTTAGTGTCAATTCATCCAAGTACCAAAAGGGGGGTTTTGAGTCATGTGCCAAAACCTTGTCTCCAGGTTCAGTCATTCTTCCTTTTCTTGGTCGTGCCTATTAGATTAGTGGGTCAATTGTAAGGAAAATCTCTGGAAGTCGGAAGCGAGTGAAGCTTTCATGCAATTCTTTGTACAAGTTGTGAACATGCAACATGTTGATGCAGCTCAGTTGCTGCTTTAGGTTTTAGAACTGGGGCAATATAACAATTCAATATCAGCTTGTTCTCATCTAGAATCATTCTCTTTTACTTGTAAGTCATGGTTGAATGTAATAAGATCCTGGAACCTATCAGTTTCATCAACTTTATTTCTGATTCCTGTGTTGTATTCTGCGCAGTTTTATGAATTTCCGGAACTTGAAAAGATATTGCCTAGTACTTTTGCAATTGGAAGAACAACTTCAGCATGTAGAATATAATTCATTCTGAAGTGCCAAGTGTAATATATGTATTTACACAAAAAATAAAAAAAATTACAAAGCCGCATTACACCAAAATCAATAGAAACTATCCTCTCCTCTTAATTATACAATGCAAATGGAGAGTTAAGCGTAATGGATTAACTTCTCCCACTATACATCAATAAATAATAAATCTATTGAAGGGAAAAAAAAAGAAGGGGAAAGAAACTGATATCATTAGTTTGAAGGCACCGAGACCTTATATATAGCTTCTATTCACATCTTTACTTTCTAGGTTCCTGCAAATATTTTACTGCTGATAGGTTGGTTCAAGCAGAACCCCACCTGATGAACTTTCCAAGCACGTGATATACTACTTTCTTCAGTAGTGGAAGATTATGAATGAGTACAAGAATGTTAAGCGTGTAAAGGTCACCGAATTGTAGTCCTTCCAAAGGATGAAGCTCCAATCTCACTGTCCGTGTTCTACATTAGCAGTTGAAAATCATTATGTAAGTTTTCTCCTGGTCTGATGCATGGTAAAGAATCAACAAACTTTTACCGAAATTAAGAATGCCTATCACTAGTACTTTTTTGTTTTTTTTTTTGTAATCACTAACACTAATATACACTAAAAACTTTTTCCAACCAAATGATTATTATCTAGTCTGTGAATGTTAATGGAAATTGTAAATTTGGAAAGGGAACGTATGCAAGAACAAAGCATCAGGTCCAAGAAAACATCTGCTAGACTAAGTTATCAACATACGAAGAAAAGACTCCAGACTTTTTAATTGCCAAGGGAGGAAGAAAAGAGTTCAGTATCTCAAATGAGCATTAAAATTTTACATCCTTCTGAACAAATTACTTACCTGAGATTTAGGGGAAGGGAATACATTCCAAAATCTAAGTGTTTCATCTCCTGCTCCTGTGACTATTGTCTGTAACAAAAACAATTGAATTATAAAGAGAAGAACTTGCAGAAACATAAGGGAGTTGACTGACGCTATACATTGCCTCAACTAATATATTAAGCGAAATCCTGAATTGCCGTTTCCCAAGTGACAAAACTAAGATGATTCCCACAGAATCTCTTTTTCCTTACATCAACATGCCTTGCTATCAATTTTGTCAGTAGAACAAGTAAAACAAGGTCCTCAACATTTTTTCCTATGTGAGCCACAACATTATTCTTGCAGTATTTTCTAGAGAAACTATCAGCTACTGCTTGAAACAAATTTTAAACTTTCCACTAATAGCACGGCCATAGCGGCTTAGTATATTGTAGTCCAAGCAATAGGATAGTTGTAACAAAGAAGAATGAACTACCTGTCCATCAGGTGAAATAGCAAGATAAAGAACTCTATACGTGTGGCCCGTCAGAGTTGCCAACTGCAGCAAGCAGAAAAAAATTTAAGTAAAAACTAAAAAGATAATAGCAGTATAATCCTTACACTAATCCTTTCAAGTACAGTACCTTTGACATGGTAGGGTATCTCCAAACTATTATCTGATTTTGTGAGTAACCATGGGTGCTGACGAGTTCATTGACATTCTTAGACCACACAAGATTGCAAACCTGCCATGAATAAAGCAGAAATCAATAAATGGATCCAAGCATGTATAACATGTCTGTAGAAGTAAGAGAGCGATCATTAAGTTGTATTATAGTGACTTATTTCTGGACAGAAGACAATTCTAAGATGTCTCCTCATCATATATCCCAGAAATCCATGACATATTGGTCAACATTTCTAGACTCAAGTACAGTAGTTGGGGCCTTTTCTTTATTTTTCTTTCCTTGCTTACTTTTTTTCCTTTTCTCTAAATTCTTTTGGCTTGATGAAAGTCCTTGCATTCCACAACAGGATAAACCTGTGAGTCACCCTACAACCAATTCTATGAAGAGGAGGTGCTAAGAGACCAATGCCTCCTCCTTGCATAATCTCATTATTAACAACTGACAAGGCTCTTTCATGAGCATGAAAAGTTAAGAGTTTTGTGAATGGCAAAAATGAATGCAAAAACTCAACATTGAAATTCAAGTTACGAAAAACACAACCTCCCATCTCATGATGCAAAGTAGGTGACAACTAGAATTGCCAAACTCTACGGCCTCATATTTCTGGAAACCAGAAAATACAAACTGAAACTTCTAAATATCATTTGAGAAACAACTGAAACAAGAACAACTGGTTTCAGTTGCCCGGTTTCCTTGATACAAGTCTAATCCAATAATATACCAACACAGATGGATAATCTCCTTAAGAGTATTAGTATTTTCACTTGCTTCAGCAAAATATTAGTTTCAATTGCATAAGATATCACCACCTCTGCAACACTTAAGTTTTAAGGATTAACTATAGAAGGCATTAATTTATGATAAAACAAATAAAGAGCAATCAAATTACCTGACTGCCAGTGTCCATACAGCTTAGATGTGTATTAGTGGCTGTATTCCAGAAACGAATACATCTGTCAGCAGTACCACCTCCAGATGCAAGAAGTCCATGAAGATGGGGAGACCATGCAATTGCTTTTACAGCTGCTGTATGCTCACAGTATTTCAATACTGGTTGAGTTGAATGTTGATTCCATACAAAAAGCTGCACACAAATGGGAAATATCATCAGCTCTTCCTGAAAATGGAATATATTGCTGAGAAATAGACAAAAGAAATAAGTTAGACACTAAAAAAAGAAATGGATCACATACTCTATTATCGTTTCCACCTGATGCTAGCTCACGATTATCATAAGACCACTTCAGCCCACAAACCTATATCATAAACAATTGCATATATGGGTGTCTGATGAGATAAGAGAAGGAAGCAAGATCCATAACACCAAAGATAGTGCATGTAAAATTACTGCCCAGGTAAAACAATCAAGCTGAAGAACATGTAAGAAAGTCCAACCTCTGACTTGTGTCCAGATAGTTTACTGACAAAATCTTCCTGAGCACGTATATCTCGTTGAAGAATGCTCTTATCCCTGCTACCAGAAGACAACAAAGATGAACTCCAGGCTAAGGCCCCGACACGTAATCGATGGCCCTCCATGGTTCTGATCCTCTTACAGCGAGAGGCATCCCATATCTGCATGGCAAGAAACAACTTGAGGATCAGCTGGTCAAAATGCTACCAAGTAGAACATGCAAGAAATCTATTGTAATGATTTTTAAAGATGGAACAGTTGAGCTGAAACAGTTGTGATATGTATAAATTTTAGAAATGATAAATCAAGAACGATACAAAGTTAACCACCAATGAGACACTCTATTGCTTCCATCTTCTTGGATGAGTTAAAAGTTTCTGCTAGTGAATTTCAGTACATATACAATCTAATCAGGATATACTGAATACTACAAAAGTTAACTTGAGGACTATATACTTTGCCTTCAAAGCTTATTTCACCCACAGCCCTCCTTTAGCATATACATTGCTACCATTGAATAAAAAATTAGACTCGAGACAATAACAGGAGAAGGAAACTTCAAAAGACACACCAAACATATATATTACAATCACACTAATATAATGAAAACCTACCTACATGCAGATATATTGTAAAAGTTAACAAAATAATCATCTCTAACCTGCACTTTTCCATGGCTAGTTCCAACAGCAAGATGTGTATTACGCTGTGCCCATCCCACTGAACACACACTATCATCAATCCCCAAATCACACAACTTCGTCACCTACAATAAGAACCATCCCAATTTTATTTTAAAAAAAAAAAAACCAATGTCAAAACTTAAACAAACTCACGGAACAACAAAAAGAAAACTCACCTTGCTGCTACAAGCATTCCACAAATATACACAATTTCCCAACCCCACAGCCATCACATTATGCGACGACCAGTCCACTAAGTTCAAATAAAAATCATCTTGCAAAGCTGGTGCATCCAAAATCTAGCCGACACAGAAATACATATTATCTCTTGAAAACAGATAGCATACGCCAATCACAAAAATTCCGGATTCAAAAATCTAAAAAATACCCACTTTGTAAGGCGATCTAGGGACCTTCCTGGGAGCCTTGACGGGGCTATGAGTGACCCCAGAGGCAACATCGTCATCAAATCCAAAAGGCGAAAGCGAGTACAAGGACCGCCTCGTTTCAGATTTATACCTAAAAATATTCCTCCCCGAGGGCGGCCCAGAAACGTCCTTTTTATCAGGCGTCTCAGGCCCAAACAGGGCGGCACGTAGAAGGGCCGTATAGGTCCCGGAGTTATCGTCCTTGTGGGAGTCGACAGCCGGCGAAGAGTTAGGTGAAGGC
The DNA here is from genome assembly GCA_028052125.1 of Melia azedarach. Taxonomy (NCBI): domain Eukaryota; kingdom Viridiplantae; phylum Streptophyta; class Magnoliopsida; order Sapindales; family Meliaceae; genus Melia; species Melia azedarach. The sequence goes on along the minus strand of CM051401.1, from coordinate 6,638,831 downwards.
TGCGAGATGTTGAAGAGATCAAAGTTAGAGCTGGATCTGCTGGGAATAAACCTGTCGGAGTAGATTGTCCGAGACGGCGATTGATGATGGTTGGAGTTGATCATGAGACTGATGTGTTTGGAAGGCGGGGTAAGTGACGAGAGTGACATTGTCGACGGGACATTCAGTTGAGGAGTTACCGTGGGATCGTCCATAGAAGATAATCAATCAGAGAAACGAAGAACGAACCCTAAAGAGATCCTGGATGGATGGATGGCGATGGAGATTTTCTGTTAAATAATTGTGTTAAATATGTTTATGCTCTTTTCCCTTTTCCTTTAACCTTTCTTTATTCGGATTTGTTTTTATTTTTTTATTATTGTTTTTTTCCCGGGAAAAGCTTGGTAACAGAATCAAAAACGTCAGGTAAAATGTGCATTTTTTGCGCGAAAATTAGAAGTGTAGGTGGGGCCCAGTTGGAGCTTAGTGTTCGTTTCTAGTCGATGCCTTAACTTACGAAGTCAAAGATCTAGCCAGCTAAGGGATTCTATTCGTATTCTTTGTCTTTTGGGCTTCCACTTGGCCCAATATTAAAACGCTGCTGTTTAGGTCAAGCGAAGAGAATTCGGACGATGTGGATTTGGATCTTCTGTTTATTTATTTATTTTTATATTGTTAACTTATTTTGGTTAATACAAGATATTTTATATTTTAAATTAATTTTGTTTGTATTTATTTTTTTACCAATTTTTAAAAGTCTCATAAATTCTCTTTTTATAAATTTATAACTTTCACAAGATGTGACAAATGGGACAAGTAACACGGCATATAGTCCACATGGGTTCAAGTTAAACTAATGTTTTAGATATACGAATCATATGATCCTGCACATGGGTCAAAATAAAACTATAAATAAATAACTAAAATAGTTTTAAAATTAAAAAAAATTGATGAAACAAATAATAGTAATAATAATTGTATAAAAGTCAAATTAGTGATATTAAATTTTAAAAGTAATTTAAAGAAGGCACTTGTCATATCCTATTAACTTTTAAAAGTTAGGAATAAAATAAAATTAGTATTACTTCAAAGTCATTTTAGATAAGGTAAAAAATTATTTTTACTCATAAATTGACTCTATGTAAAGATACAAATTGCTTTTACTTGAAAGTTACTTTAAACAAAAATTTTGTAAAAACGATTATAGTTCATCTTGAATCTGTAGACAACATCTTTATACTAAAAAATTATGTATAATATACATTCAAACATACGTATAACACCTCAACTAATATTTTATACTCTTAAATTGATGAATATTTTTAAGAAATGTGTTACAAATTACATAAAATTATTATTTTCTCGACATTTAAATTATTTAAATTAAACTAAAACAATTATCTCAATGTAAATAACACTTCTTAGGGTTAATTAATTGACTGATGTTAATGTGTAGGTATGATTAGTATGTTGGAAGTTTAGTTAGAAATTTTGGGAGATATTAGGAGAGAAATTATAGAGAAATGAATGAGATTGGGAGGAAAATAAAAGGAAAAATTGTAGAGTTTTTGTGTTCAATGACTATTAAGGGGCATTTTTAGATTTGATAAAAAAAATTTGAGACATAAATATTTACGTAGATTGGATCCAATTTAGGGTTATCTTAAAAAAAAATTCCTTTACTTGAATCAAATTAAATTAGAATTACATATTAATAAAAAAAATTCAAGAGCATATATTATGAAAGGTAAAATTTGATAGCCAGTTTTTCTTTCTTTGAATTGCTTATTTAGAGGTAGCAATTTGGACTTTACATTGGCTTCTTCTATTTATTTAGCGTGCAATTTGGACTTTATATTGGGTTCTTCTAATTGAGTTATTCTTTGTGGCTTCTTATTTGAATATAATTTCATTCGAATATTTTTTGTAGGCCACCATAACCCCTAATCTTTGTTTATTGCTTTCTTTATTTTAGGGTTTGATTTATCTTCTAAGAGATTATATACTACTGCAAGATAATAATTTTGGTTGTGATCTTGTAGTCTCAAATTTAGAGCGGGCAAAATAGTCTGGTTTGGAAAAAAACCCGATTTGTAAGGTTTGGTTAAATTTGATCTTAAATATATTTTGAGTCGGGTTTGAATAAAATTGAGTCAGACTCAGCTGAGTGCTTAATAAGACAGTTCCATGATAACTCCTGACACAAATTCAAAAATTATCTAATTCGAATTCAGGTTTTAAATAACTTTATCTAAATCCATACTAAGAGCTGAATCTAGAAAATTACCTACTCTCTAAGCTCAGTACTGTCTTATGGTCAAAGATAGTATGTTTGAAGAAATAATGCAGCATAATTTTAAAATATAAATGAATAAATCAGGAAAAATAAAAAGAGTAATAAATAAATGTTCATAACAGTAGGGTTATATTCCAAATTGCAGAAATTTCCAGCCAGTTTTTGAATGTAGAATGAACCTCAAACACTTGAAATTCATTGGAAAATTTCAGTTACTGTATTGAAAATAAGTATCAGTAACTACTCAAAAAAGGAATGGACATTGCATACTAAGAAAATGGAATAATGAATTACCTGAGATGCTGAAACAGAGCTGTCCCTGAATCTTTTCTAATGTTACAAAAGAATAATCATACAGAAAAAGGAAAAAAAAAAGAAAAATTCAAGAAGCGTAAGGTATGTACTCATGCTCAATTGTAGGTATTGTTCTAATAACAGGTGCAGTAGGAGCCCTGATATGGCCAACCATTGAAACCTGAAGAGCCTCCTCTTCATAAGCCCTCCTCTCCAACTCTTCCATTCTTGCTTTCTTCTTTACCTTAACAAACATTGCAACCAACAGCAACCCCAAGAGAAATGCACCCACAGCAGAGCCAACCGTTGTGCCGACTGCCAATTTCCATCTGCTAATGTTCTTCTTGACTGGTTCTGGTGGGGGTGATTCAGCTACCAAACCAAAATGACCATGTCTTGTTGCAACACAAACATAGGGAGATACCTGGTTAGTCAATGTCACTTTCCCATCTCCTTGAAAGTTTGCACATAATGGTTTGATATCTGATATGTTGTTGACTCTTGTATTGTTTCTGAAATCTATAGTGATTGGTTTTTCATTTGCAAGAATTCCAAGCTGAAACCGATTATTGAATTTGACATCAGTGCCCGCATTATAAGCTAAAAGGCCTAAAACAGGTGATACAAGTTGATAACCAGATAAATCATAATTGGCATAGTATATAGAAGACCAGTTATAACCAAGGTTTTGCCTGACAATCATCACTCTCTCCACACATGGTTGCACAATTACGCCAGTACCTAGATGGAATTCTTTAACCTTGGCACCATATCTTCGCAGACTCCCACATCTAAACCTCACTGTATCAACTTTGATCCCAGAAAGATTTGCTGGTAAATCTACATTGTGCAGTGTTCCTGTCTTCAAGCGAGTGTCAAAGGACTTGAATGTGTAGTCTCTGATGAGAAGATCGAGAAGTCGAGCTGATTTGATACCCTGGGCTTCAGTATTCTTTGATGCTAATGAAATAATAATTATCAATATGAGAGAAAGAAGAGATCCCATGTGAGGAGTTATCAGATTGGCTTAAAAAAGGAAGTTGAACAAAAGTGTGGCTTGGTTTTATCTAATTCTCTTGGCTTGTAAACTGAAAGAAGATGAAGATCTTGATTTCCATGAAAACTAGCTCTGGATCAGCTTTTGTTTTCCTATAGATGTAACAGGAATAGAGTTGAAAAGAGGAAAGTTTGTACTGTTGGGGATAATTTATACTTAGTTGACAGAAGCTTTGGATTGAAGAGAAAGTAAGTAAAATGATTAAAAAGGAAAAAATGAAGTTTCTTTCTTCTGTGGTTGTCCATTCTATCAGTCCTGAATAGAATATTTGTTAGGTAGGAGTGCAGACAGTTCTAACCCAAAAAATATACTCTCTGTTATACATATTACAGATTTACAGTTCCAGAATTTGTTAGATGCAATCAGAACTTGCAACAACAGCTGCTTAGATCAATGGATTCCTTACTTCGTACTTGTTATCGACATTAGCAAACTCATTAGTTACTCAAGAATTTAGTCACAATACGTGAATACATAGAATTGGGTATGTAAGATAAGGTAGATTACCTTAAACTAACAAAAAGAAAAGGCTTAAAAGGGAGGAAAATTAGAAGATGGACACATGAGAAAGGGTGAGGGAAATGATTTGGAGCGTGGGTTGATGATGACACAACAGGTCAAAAAGGAGATGGCGTGCTTAACAATGGAATGAAGTAGTAGAGGGCATATTATATATAGTTTCATCTTTAGGGTTTCAATACACAAATATTCTTCTAATTGTGTTGATGACATGTTTCCCACTCCAACAACTATGTGGGTCTCATGTTTGCTAGACGTGGGGGTCAACCAATCACCAAAGGAAAAATTAACAAGGCATGCATGGTACTTTACACAACCTAAATTATGAGGTCAAACTCTTTTATCACTTGATAATTAATTACTGCTAAAAACAGATGTTTCATCTTCTTAAGCATATCTATATGTTCTTGATGTTACATTTGGGATGTAGAGAAAGCAAATGAAAACATAGAAAATGTTTTCTCTTTTGTGAAAAGTGGTTTCTGGTGGAACTATTAATAGTGGTTCATTGGGGTACGTTGACTAATTGCTCCTATCGATATCCTCTAATTAGTGGATATGATTCTAATGAGTTGCACACCATGTCTGCCCACTAAACAATTTCAAAATAATATCTATATAGATTTGAGAATATATTCATATTAATTCTTATTCTAATATTGTACCATTCTAAAAGAATTGAATTTATTGAAAATTATATTCTTACTTTGCATTTTCTTTCCCACATATCCAAAGGAAGAAAAAAAAGAAAGAAAAGATGTCATTTCTGCACCTTGAGCACAGTCAAGAAAATACATGGTCACTTGTAAAAATTAGAAGATTTATTGTTTACAATTCTTTTTTTACAATTTTTGTTAAAATTAGGGCCACTACCCTAAGGTTCTCGGCAAAATTTTTAAAGAAATTAGAATTTTTATTCCATAAAATAAAATAAAATAAAATTTTATATTTTTGTTCCCATAAGTTTTAATTATTTATATTTTGACACCAAATTTACCACTCTGTCTATGATCCGTCTAGCACCAGAGGAAAAGTTGGAAGATGGATTGAGCAATTTAAAACACTTTAATTGCAAAATGAACTTTACATTTTACAAGCACTCGAGTCAACTAAATTAAAAAACCAACTAGTTGAACTCTTGGCATAGCAACTTCTCTCATTTTATATATATATCTTTGGAGGTGAAAATACATTTTAGGCCAGTAAGGTTCGAATACAAAATTACAGAGACAAGGATATAAAACAAAGAGATTAACATAGCCCTCAAGGGTGCTTCGAAAAGAAAAAGTTGGAAAAACTTTTGTTTACTTGTAGATCAGTGGAAGTTCACATTTGAAGAGTAAGTCGACCCTACATTCCAATTGGCAGGGGCAACATTGTAAGCTACAATAGTTTCCTTGGATGAATTTGAAGTGAGTTTGAAAGAAAGAGCTTGCCCACCAAGAGTTGCAAAAGCCTGGTATGTAGCTCCCCAATTATGGCTCATGCTAATCCATCCTGTTTTGCTTCCTTTAACCCACATCTGAGCAATGTCTCCACCGCCTGCAACATTCATAACATACACCAACAACCAGTAACCATTTCCCTGGAATTGGAATCGCAGCCCAGTAGCCTTCCTGCATGGAACTCTGCAACAAATATCAAACAGCAAAGTTAATACTGTAACTAATACGATACATGATCATGAACTCAGGATATATATATATGTATATGTATGTATGTATATACACCTGCGGTAGACAACGGGGATAATGCCGGCTTTCCAGTCAGCAATCTTCATGAAAGCAGGCTTGGACAAGTCAAAATGGGAGCGAGGAGGGTTGCACCAGCCCCCGGCGTTGGAGTCCTGGGACCAGTTTGGTGGGCAAAGGTTTGTAGCAGTGACTGTGATAAAAGTGCCATACTTATAGCAATGAGGCGACCCCTGGCATTTTATCTGGTAACAAGTGCCACAAGCGTATCCATTCTTGAACAACGTAGAACTCAAAGCAGCTGTATCTGTTCCATACCCATTCACAAACAGGTTTCCATACCCACAAGCTCCACCTGCAATTCCAACAACACAAGGGAGCAATGTTAATTTAACGTACAATTACTACACCAGTGATGAGAAGTATACATGCATACATATATACACATACATACCCATGGTTTCGGAGGCAGTCTCATCGCCATAAAAGGTGGCATGAGCAAGCTGCCATGGACCTGTACGAAAGAAAACAGGTGAATAACCAGCAGCATTTGATCTTGGAACAACTGCGAAAGTTAATACAATCAAGAAGAAGCAGGATTGAAGAACAGAAGCCATATTGGTTAACTTTTCCAGGAGTATAGCAATTAATTAAGCAGGCAGGCTTATGCTAATTGACTTGTACGTATTTGCCTTATATAATGTTCAACTACGTGCGATTGCTATATCTATATTGCACTAGAAAATGCCTTCGTGACCCTCACGAAGCTATCCTTTAGTTCCTGAAGTCAAAATTGATTAATTTATGCTTCAAGTTTATTTGTTTATTATTAATAGTGGCTGTTGACGTGCTTGCAGGTTTCAGTGTTTTCGATCATCCTAAACCTGAAACACCTTGTACAATGAATGGATCCTTTGTTTTAATTTAGTCGTTAAATCTTGTTGTTCACTATTGATAATCAATTATTAACCTCATTTCCCAAATGGGTAAGAATTAATCAAAGAGGATACATGTAAATGTAATTTTTTTTTTGGGGGGTTAATTCTAAGATATTACAAAACTAATTGGGGACATCTTATGGTAAGTTTTTACCATGCCAAAAAAGAAAAATCCGTTTCTTATAATTTTTTAAGTACAGTTTATTAAATTAAATTTTATAAATATAACTTTTAATAAAAGTTTTTTTTTATTTTTTTTTCATAAATAATTTTTAATAAAAATTATGTAATTATTTAATAAACAAAATTTTGAGGTTATATTATAAAAATAATTTATAAAGTCTTAAAAAAAATAAGAGTAAGGTTTATTTGATATAACTTTTCAAATAAAACTTTTTATAGTATACTTTTTACATATATAGCTTTTATAAATATAATTTTTAACAAATATTTATTAATTATTTAGTTGTTACAAATAATTTTTAAAAAATTGAGTAATTATTTTAATAGATAAATTTTTAATATTTTATTTTAAAGAAATAACATAAAATTTTTAAATAAAATTAGAGTATTTTAGACAATTTTACTTTTTAAAAAAGTTATCAAAATTTTATTGTCAAAAACTCAAATTTTAGAATTCTTCTAATAAAACAAAATAGTGTTTTTTTTTCAAAAACTCTTCTTTAGTGAATTCATAAAAATCTCAATTTATAATAAAATAACGATTGCACCTTTATCCAATAGTAGACAAGTAAAAAAATTATTTAAAACTCTTAACTAAAAGTAAATATTAAAAGAATATTAAAAGAATAGTAAGTAATATTTTATAACACATTAATAATTAAATATTTATTAATATGTTATTACTACAATATAAATTTATTTATTTTAGAATATATATTAATAATTTAATATTAATTAGATATATAGAATAAATAAAATAAATCATAAATAAATATTAATCTATAAATAACATATATTCTAGTATAATACTTATAATTATAAGTATTATACTATAACATAGTTATAACAATTCAATATTAATTAGAAATTAAAAAATAAATAAAATAAATCATAAATAAATATTAATTTATAAATAAAATATATTATAATACAATACTTATAATTATTATATTGTACTTATAATGTATTGATAAATATTTAATAACTAAGATGTTATAAAATAGTACTTCTTATTATTATTTTGACATTTATTTTTAGTTAAGTGATGTGCTTAATTTTTATACAAAATTTGTCATACTTTCACTCTTAATTTCATGCTAATTCATATTTATTTTATTTAATTATTTATGTTTTCTTATTTAATTTGTTTATGTTATTACTTTGAGTTTGGTTCTTTATTTTTGTAGGAGAAAAGCCCAAAAAGTCCCAAGAAATGGAAAGAAAACAACAAGGCTTGTTTGCACTGAACATAATCCGTATTTTTTAGTGTATCTTTGTATTCAAGAATCGTATTTAACTAATTCAAAATAATTTGAAAACTAGACATAATGATTAACAAACCCACCTGCCATGGAAGGAAGCAAAAAGTCAAGTTTAGTGGCCTAAATTTCGGTTTGAATGGAGACAAGTGGGAGACAGCTTTTCCTTAACAAGGGGGATTGAATTTGGAGCGTTTTTTAAGACTAAATGGGCAGTTGAAAGGGAAAAAACGACTAGAAAAGAGGGAGAACAAAAGTTAAGGTTTTTTTTTTACCATTTTTGGAGATTTTAGAAGCTTGAAGAAAGAGGGGAAGGAAGAGGAAGTGAAGCTTGCTGGAATCGGAAGTCATTGATCCAGATAGAGTTTTTCTTCCTCAACTCTTTACTTTTCTCTTTCTGAAATTTTCATTATGATTCTTAATTTGATTATGGTGTGTTGTAATTTCATTATGAACTAATTTCTCTTAGCTAGGGCAAAGATGTAACCTAGCTAAGAACATCAATTTTCCAGAATTTGTGTTGTTCATGATTTATTGTTTATATTGAGTGTTCATTATTGTGCTTAATGCTTTTGAATATTTTGCCAATATTTGAATGATTTGTGAACTATATTGATCTGAGAAGTGATTTATGTGTTTTGATTATGTAATGAACACAATGAATTACATGCTAGATAGAAATATACTATCATGATTCATGCAGAATTAAGTTAATTATCATTATACTTAATAAACTTTCATGTATTTCAATTCACATAGAGATATAGTGAATTAGTGTATTTTTGGTATATCTTGAGAAAGAATATCAAATAAATTAGGATAATTTTCTGTCAATATTGGTAACAAATTGAAATAACACAATTAAAGAAATTGAGTTCAATTAGCTATGGTGAAGTCTACTGCCCTAGTGTTTTAGTCAATTAAAATTCACAATTTCGTTTAGTTAGTTTAAATTAAATTTTCGAAATTTCTTGTTAATTAAAATTTATTAATCGAATTCTTCAATTAAATTTAAGATTACTTATCTTCGGTAATTAACAAATTAATCAATCCTCATAGGAACGATACTTGACTTATCATTTTATTACTTGTTAACGATAACGTGCACTTGTGTTATTAAAATTATACAATATTAAGAGTTAAAAATAAATTTTTTTAGTCATATACTATTAGATAAAAGTATAACTATAATTTTGATATGAATTGAGACTTTTATGAATATTTATGAAATTAGTAACACTAAATCAGACCAATTAACTAAACTTTAAGGACTAAAATATCATTAACCCTTTTTAATATGGATGTTAAGACTCTGAAAATTGCAAGATTAGGTGTTAATTTAATAAAAGATAAATGAATTCCATTAACAATTGGTATTACAACATTACTTTGTTGGGCTTTACTTTTAAATCAAAGGACTATAATTTAGAAATTTAAATGCCATATAATTACTTGAGATTTGTTTTTTTGAAAAAAAGATATGTATGAATTGATTTGAAATTATATCAAGTTCCTAAATGAGAATAATTATATTTATACCCTTTTATTTTAATATTTATTCACGTTCAGTTCACATATTCTTAAAAGAAGACAAATATATCCTAATAATAAAAAGAAGAAACATTGAAAATCTCTAACATTAACTACTACTTTCCAGGCTAAAATTCTTTTCAATTTTTTACACCCTTTGATCATAATTAGAATTTAGAAATGAATTTATTGAGGATTAAAAAGAAATTCTACCTTTACCTCAAACAAAACTAACATTTCAAGTTTATATTTTTTTCTTTTAAAGTGGATAGTAGATTGAGCTTGTTTAAAGGGGCAAGTTTTCTTATTAAATATCTTTATTTTCATTTGTCTTGACATAAATTTAAGATATTTGTTAAAAGTATATATATTTGAAGAATATATATATATATATATTAATTGCTTTATATATAAAAAATTTATTAGTAAAAGATTTGTTTAAAAAACTTTGTTTGGAAAAGCTATACTAAAAAATTCTTAAAAAATATTAGAAAAAACTAAATATGCTAATAAAATAAGATTATTGTATAATTTGTAACATTAATTAAATTATAATTTTACATTTCTATTTAAAAATTAAATATAACCATGAGAGAATATTATTGCATGATTTTATTAAAAAATTAAATAGACCAATAAGATAATTACGTTATGTCATATTTTGTATTAATAAGTCATAGTAAAAATTTCAATAATTTATTTATTCTAAATAAAATATTTATTAGTAGATGTCATAAAATAAAATTATTATTTGATGGGTCTACTAAACTTTCAAATAAAATAATAAATAGTTTAGAGTTAAAAATTTCCATTTCTTCATTTTAATGATTAGGGGATATTTGTCATAGTTTAAAAATATATAAACTAAAGAGTAATTATACTAAATAAGGTTATATAACCAAAATTTTGGGAGACATACAAACTAATGTCAAAATAAGACAAATTTTAGAAGCATATCAAATTCTTATTTTTCACTTATTTTAGGCGCTAAATTTTATTTATTAATCCGTATAATTCAATGGTTAAAATTTAAACTAATGTTAACAACTCAATAATCATTTAACTTGATGTGAACGTTAGTATATGGTAATATTATAATATTAAAAAAAATTTTTTATCAAATTACCAATCGAACCAACTACTTGAGCCTAGTCCGAATGGTTAGTGGCTGGTATTTCTCATTGAGGAGTGTCAGTTTCAATCCATTACCATATAAATGGTGAGAAAATTTTGTCACTTATGATAGGACCCACATTAAAAATGTAGAGTCTTCTACTCATTAAATAATATAGTCTACTATATTAGTGTGTAAGTTAATTTTTCTCTCGTTGAGGACACAATCCGTTCTTAAATAAGGGCAGACATCGCCTAAATATAAGTGTAGATGTTTAGAGTAGTGCTAAATTTAAATTAATTAAGACTTTTGATTCCTATAAATTTTTAATGTAATATTAGTAAATTGTAGTGTGTAATATTCAAAAAAATCACCATACGAACCGCAACGAACCGGCGCGAGCTTTTGCCAAAGTGAGTGTACTAGTGATCATTGGGCTCGTAATCATAGGCCCCCCGGTTCGTAATGCTTCTTTAGTCCCCATAATGGCCATAACGCCTAAATCAAACAGTTAACGCAGTCCGAGGAGAACTTAGAATCGGAATAACAATGGCGGCTGCTCCACAAACCCAGAACAGACCGGGTTCAGGCAGAGCTCGTCCTCATCCAAACCGGCCCCAAGACCTACCTCCTCGCCCCCGCTTCGAACCCGTCGACCGCGAAAAGGTATCTGCTAATAACTCTGTGTGTTCAAATGCATTCACAAATTCGTTTTAGGGTTTTGTTGTCTATTTCCTACAATCTCTTCCCGGTGACCTACCCCGGGAGCTTTCTACATAGAATTGATCACATTGAAGAATCTGGAATTTGATTTTATGCACTCATTATGCTAAATTATGTTTCAAGTTGGTTGGAGATTAAAATTTTGTCATCTAAACGATGTGCACAAAGCTGAAATGATTGTTTACGATTAAATACGATATTGAGCGAGTGGATTTTGGTGTGAATTTTTGTGTTTTGGACGGATAAACAGAAATTTATTGCGGAAACTCGCAAAACATATGCTAACTTTTCTTTAATTTAATAATGGGATGAGAGAAAATAGATGGATGTAATTAGTGGTATTCTTTACGCTGTTGTTGATGGGCTTCTTATTGTTGATGTTATTGCAAAAGTTCTATATTCTTGTGCTGATATTTCTGCCTGTTGCTGATTGCAGACTTGCCCTTTGTTGCTTCGAGTTTTCACTAAGGTGTGTTCATCTTTTCATTAACTTTTTTTCTTTCTGAGTTTGTAACTCCATTGGGTTTCTCTTTGTGATATTTTATGTCTTTCTAGTCCCAAACTGAAGTACCGTTTGGTGTAGAATAAATGTGTACTTCGTAGTGAGGAGGGAACAATGTAAAATTATGGACGTATGAAAGTATCATTTTATTGCTATAATTGTTAAAATTATTAGAGTTACCTTAAATTTTTCAGATTTTCTTGGGGTCCGTTTGGGAGTGAAAGAAAAAGGAAGTGCATAAGCACTTATGCATTTTAGCACATTTTAGAAAAAATTCAATAAAATTCCTAGTTACCCATAAAGCATTCCAAATTCTATTTTAGTTAGTATGTAATTATGTACTAATTTAAAAATCGCCTCTATTACTAATTAAATTTGATAAACACCTTTAAACAAAAAGCAAATACATGGATAATTATTGATATTTCTTAATTTAGTACTTATGGTGCTAATCAGCACTGCCAAGTGGACTCCTAGTCCATGCAAAGGTGTTCCCACTAGCAATGTCAGAGAAATTTTTATTTAATACACCTGTTTCATTTCTAATCTGCATTTGGTTCTTATTCCAGATTGGCAGTCATCATACCGCAGAAGACTTTGCAGTCAGAGGCAAGGAACCCAAAGATGAAGTTCAAATTTATACCTGGAAAGATGCAACTCTCCGTGAATTAACTGATCTTGTACATTGTGCTTTTTCCTTCAGATAATCTGATATATTTATTTTGTTTTTGTTGTACTTGATTACTGAATTTTTGTTTTGTATTAGGTTAAAGAGGTTGCTCCAGAGGCAAGGAGAAGAAATGCAAAATTGTCTTTTGCTTTTGTATATCCTGATAAACGTGGTCGGTTTGTGCTCCGGCAGGTAATTGCTACATTTCATCCTTTGGAGATTATATCTGTTGTTTATGCAATGGCAGATGGATGAGAACATCGAATCATCCGATCATTTATTTGATAGTATGGTCCTTGTTTCTGAATGTGGGAATTGGCAGTTTTTGTGCCATTTCAATTTTATTTTTATGTTGCTGTAATTTGTGACATTTTGTCTAGCATGTATGCTTGAAACAAATGAACAAAAGAGGGGTAAAGTAATTTCCTGTCCTAGTTAATAAACTTCCATTCTGTTCATTCTTCTGAGATTCTGATTTAGCATACAGAAATATTTATCTAATCCTGCACCACTTGATTTCTTCCAAGGCATGGGTTGTCCCATTGCATGCATTACCTATTCTTTTCCAGTGATAGGCAATAAATTTGTTAAATAAGTTGCATAGGAAAATTACGTATAATAGTTTCTACACATTAATTATTCCTTTCAATGGGCAAGAATCACCTTAAATACAGGTGCAATTCTGGTGTCAGTCTGAGTTAATGTGTACACGAATGCACACATTTACTCAGATTGAGTACTGAAATCATTTTAAATTCTCCTTTGTCTCTCTATTTTTTGAAGGTGGGAGTGACCCATTCTTATGGAAATGGAAGACGGCTTGATGACAGTAAGGCATTGGCTGATCTTAGCTTTGAGGTAAATCATATATTTATACCCACAGCATAAATATGTATTTTCAATTCAGATATGTTCATCCTATCCTTGTTTTCCTGTTGTAGATTGGAGATTACTTGGATGTAGCAATCTTGTAGAGGAAAAGGTTGTTGATGCATCAATCAGAGATGTCGTTCAGTTGTAATTGCCATCTGTTGCTTGATTGGTTTGAGGGATCTTTCATGCACTCAGCAAATATTTAGTTGCAAAGATACCCATTTGTAAGATGGCATGTGCCTACATAATTTATTTTGGCTATGGTTGAAAAGCCTTGGTGAAGAATGTATGTTGTAAGAGGTGAACTCTTAAGTCAATTTATTAAGTCAATTTTATTGTTCTGAATGAATTTCTGGCCTGTCTTTCATTTTTCTTTTAAGTTAGAAGCTTCATCTTTTCCTTTCAAAATAGTTTCAATTCGCATACAGAAACAGCCTTCATTACTCTATCAATTCTGCAACAGATGCAAGTAATGCTGCAGAGTGACCTGCTGCAAATAATTCTCAGATCGATAATGAAAGGAAAGATTGAGAGTAACATCAACATGCATACTTAAATTGGTTTGATTTGTGATAGAACACTAAAACTGTAGGCATTACATACAACATGATGAATCATCCATCTTCTCTCTCCCTGTGAACAAGCCTGCTACAGGTGTATATACAATACGTATACTTACAAATACGATATTGACACAACTTACAACTAAGACACAGCGAAGCACACCATAAATTCATCCCTCTCACAAGTAATGACCATACATCCACATAATTTGACACTTAAACCTCCAACTTCAAGTGTTAGTCAAAGTTGAACAATCCCTTCTTATTGGTTGCCCTGTATTTAGCAGCTACCATTTTGTTAATTACCAAATCAATAACCATAATACTAACAACTAAACCAAATAACAATCTTCCAGAGCAGAATAGAACATTGTAAGTCAAGACTGGGATAAGTCATAGTCTTCTGCAGGTATCATACTCGATAAATTTAGGATTGGAAACAAACTAGTGCAAAAACATAACAGAGAGAGGAGTGATTTTGGCAGGGTCATAATTTTAGTAATTTAGTTCCGTTGCTGGTTACTTTATATACTGAATATCACGAGGCGGATTATGGGGTGAGCAAGATATATACCATAGCTCCAATCAAGCTTCACTTCCTTCTGGCAATGTAATCAACCGTGTGTTTGAATCATACACGAGTTCAGTTCCACAACTGAAGCGAAAAAACTTCTAGCAGTTAAAAAATGGAAGACAAAAAGCACCACTTCCAAATGACAGCTAGAAAAATTCATTCACATGAATTTTATGAAAGCAACGATGTAAACTTACTCTGAGCATTTAAGATTATTGGTGGTTCCACCACTAGAAATTGATAGTATGGTCCCAAAGAAAGAGAGATTCTCTGTACCACAGTTGGGACAGGGACCCTTGAAAGTAAAATTATATATCAGTAAAGCAATTAACTCCAAAATCATGTGTCTGCTCAATATAATCCTCAAATGATTTTTATCAAAAATTGTTACCTTCAATATCAAGAAATCTTTCACAATCAATTTTGTGAGTGATTGAGCTAACCAAACTATGAGAGGCACTGCTGCAAACCACGTAAAAATGAAACTGAATGGTTCTGGAAGCTGAAATTTAGACAGAAAAAGCATGTTAGTGTAATTTATACCTGAGAAGCAACAAGTAATGAATTATTTATAAGGATTAGATAATTCACACAAAAAGAGATTATTTTTTTTATCAGGCATGCATCCTAAATTTTAGCATGCCTAAGAGAAAGAGAGAGGGAGGGGGAATTCTAAAAAGAATTCTATTTTGAGGTATAAACATGAAACTTATGGACAATTTACTCCTTGGTTATGAGTTCACGCCTTGAATCTATTAAGCACCGCATTTAGTACTTATAGCATAGAGAATATTACTAATAATTCACAAACACTACATGAATGCAAAGTTAATTTAGCAAATATTGCTTGTTATGAAAATGATAGGAATATGGTTAGTTAACAACTGTTGCAAGGAAGGCTTTATTGGACCAAGAGGTCTCGCATTGTAGACTTTTCAGTCGTTTGTAAATGTAATACACTATATCTTCATAAAGTTTACTTCTTAGCTCAAACAAACGTCCATGGTAATCTACTTATATTAAGAGTGATTATTCCCTTTCTTTATTTAAGCAGCAGGGAGCAAGAGTAAGTCATTTAGCCTGAAACTTTTCAACCTATCAGTTTCCATTTTCTTTGAAGTTTCTGAGGTTTAATATAGTCTTTGTATTGCTTGCATGTGCTGTTGCCCAACATGAGTTGAGAACTCAAGAGGACTTGTTCATTAAATATTAATGTGATTATGTGAAACAAGATGATGCTCTGAAATTTAGGTGAACTGGAAGTCTAGTTAAATCTCTCTTTCTTACCTTAGTTACCTGTATCCTGAGGCAGCAGGAAACAAAATTTTACACAGTGGTTTAAGTGGAAGTATAGACGTGAAGATCAGTGGCAGTCTCCATTAGGCAGATCAGTTTGTAGAAGGGCAAAGATGCAGCTAAAAGTTCACTTTCTTAAAGAATGAAAACAAGAACAGGAACAATGTTAAAACATTACCTCCAAAAGATATGTGATTTCAAATCCAGTGATATCATCCAAAAAGAAAAACCTGCAGGACCACAGAAATAAAGCTTGAATAAATAAATGTAGGAAAATATGAAAGGAACTGATGACCTGCAAGCCAGTAGATCAGCATCCCCCATGCACAGGCATTGGCAGCTTAAAATAATGATACACTTTTTTGAGTATAAAATTTTCCTATCACCTCCACCCAAAAGGTAGCTAAAGTGATCAGGAATGAGAAAAAAAAAATTATAAAATGCCAAGTCCTACAGTATGTGCATAATTTCTGTGCAGGACCAATAGGAATAATACAGTAGACTGTGGTGTTTAAGGAGTCCCAAGTTGATTCAGTTAGGGGTCAACTGTAGCTAGATAGGTCCGTTAGGTACTCCACCTATGAGCTTAAGCTTTGGGTTGGTTTCTCTATCATGATGATCTAAAGGTTGATTTACGGATATGCTTGGAAAACTGGGCATCAGTCCAAAAATATGCAAATTTGCATCTAGGAACTTAATATATGAATTTCAGGACAATCTGGTAAAAGTTCATCAGTGAGAGATGTTCATTAATTTAATCTGTATAAACGTTGTGCATTTCATAGGGGGTGCTAGCTAGGTTTAATTGATGAAATCTTTCACTCACAAATGTTTGAGAAAAATTTGGTTATTTATTGTAATATTCAAAAGAAAAAAAAATTTAAATATACTTCCAAAAGGCCTCTTTTTCTTTCCTATAATTTTAACATCAACATGTGTAGTAAATAGCAGTTGGCACAAAATAGAATAACAAAACCAAACGGGTATCTTCTGTGAGACTGCAAACAGACAGCAATCCAAGAAGAGCAACATGACTTACAATCCTAGTGCAACGACTGTCGCTGGAACGTTCAACAGGAACATTTTTAGATAGTCAACGGACAGGTCGCTGTAGACCTATGGAAGAAAATTCATAAGCATAGTTAAGCCAAACCCAGTTGACCATGAATGAATTATCAGCAGAAACATAAAATCCAGAAAAGAAACAAGTTCAATTTCAGTCAAAATGAAATAAACACCTAATTTTTATGAGCAGTCTCAAAGGATTTTCTTGGAATGAGAAACTCTATATGCTATTCATGCTATGTTCAATTAATTTGCCAATAAGTCAGGGGAAACAAATTGCTAATCTAAGCATCATTCTAGAAAGATACTACAGAGTTAAATTAAAAATCATTAAGGTTAAGGTTATAGTTAAATCCAGGTGATATGTAATAAAATAAAAAAAATATCTAAATATTACCAAATGCCTTTCAATATTGAAGGCAGAGAAAACGGATATTAGTAATCATATGCATTGGTAAGAAGATGAGTAAACTTGTTTTTATATGACAGGTGGATCTGTACAGACATAATAAAGCTAAAATCTATCTCAAGAAGAAGAGAGAAAAATAGCTGTAGAGTTTAACCTTTCATGTTCGCATGGCAGGCTTCTATCTCTAATATTTAAGCCAATACTACAAAATTGGACTCATAAGAGAAACTGCTTTACTTTTGGAAGTTAAGATTTTAATGAATAAGACGGAGTGGATACATATTGTAACTTTGAAGAACTATGTGATATTTAGAATCAGAGAGGAGAGAGCTGCTCATGATATGAGTTTGGCAGGTCTATCAATAGTGTCAGAACAAATTTTATAATGTTATGACACTGAAGTTTTAGGTGAATATTTAGAAAAACATGTGCATAATTCACCTACCGAAGTCGAAAAGTGCATAAATAAGAGGAAGAAATGATAAATACAGACCTTTCTACTACGGAGACTGCATCGTGGACCCTCAACCACAATGTCACTCCCTTCAGTCTAGAAAACATTGTGGCAAAGTAAATAGTTAGCAAATTGAACACTTAATTCAATGGATGAAATTTTACCAAGTTTGATCAGAATGATTTCCATTAAAATAAAGGTGAGCTCCACACATTTTTACAAGCACACAATGAGAACAGAAAATACTGACTATCATGACTATGGCCAAAAGGCATGCACTTAGAGGTCAAATAGCAAACTTAATGAGATTGTTGGAAAAACTTGTAAAAGGCAAACATGTAATGGATAAACAAAGCCCCAGTTGACCTGAATAACCTGGATAAAAGAAAAGAAATATAGGCATATATGTTGCGGTCAAATATGTTCTTTGACTCCAAGTGCGCATTGACACTAGTAACTGAGGCAACAGCATGAACACATCAACCAGTACCATATGATTGGAAAATTTCCCTTTCTGCCTTTTCCAAGCCCAATCAAAGCTGCTAAATTTTCAGTTATACAAAGTCATCATCCTATAGAGTCCTGAATGTTGTAACAGAGTTCTCAGTTGTCCCGCCATTTATTGAGAAAAAATATGTAATGCATTGCAGATGAACTCATGCCTTTTCCAAGTGTTTACATATAGTTTTAACTGTGCTTGAGGCAGTTCAGGATGTAGATTATTATTAAAGACATCTCCATTTTGGACAATAATTATTTTCTTTTTCACTGAAGAAAATTTTCCCTAACGCAATTCTAATGTTGCCCACTGTATCTTTCTTGATCAACCAGCTCTTTCTCTTCTTTCCTATTCACTTATTTTCAATGTCTAATAAAGCAAACTGTTGTATAGCACTTCACAAGGCACATTAGTATATATGCATATGTTGGGACTGATTGGTTATCAGTTACATATTGTGACTCAATGAATACATACATCATTCTCATACTATGAAGGGTAATCACTTGGATTGGATATGAAACAAACCTTAAGTCTTATCTTCAATTTATCATATTCTTCATCTGACATAATAGGTTTCCCTGCTACATAAGCCATTGATGCTTCAAGAAACTTTTGTTCATCAGAACCTGCATTGATTTTAATAATCGATTAGAAGTTTGTGATAAATATATAGGCTAAGGGCTAGAGGCTGCAAAAAGGTTGTCTGTACTTAGCATGACGACGCTACTTCCTTCCCACATCAGTTCTTCCTTCAGATTGTCAAATTCCTCATTTGACATAATAGCTTTTCCCTCGTAATAAAAAGCCTGTTAAACCAAAAAAAAAAAACTTTATAATAACAGCCAAACCAGAGTTTGTTATCTTAACTTCAAGAACAACAAAAGCAACCGGTCACAAAATAAAATAAATCAAAACAAAGAAAGTCTTCTGGTATCTTCTTGTAGAATCATTATGTATCCTAAAGCAAAATACTTAAGACAAGGTAAAAATGTCTTTCCACACCTGTAGTGCCTGAAGAAAATCTTGTTCTAATTCACCCAATGACTTCTTTTCTTTCTTGTCTATGCTACAATATGGCAGAATTTTACTATCTACAACCTCATCTCCTCCAACCTGATCTGAAAACAAAAAAAAAAATGTCAATACACGGTTTTCCTCACGGTGAAAGCATTGAGAAAGTTGTAACATTTACTGATAAGAATTTTTATGGACGACTGACCATTAAATTGTTAATCAGTGCCCATTTTCCATCTGGTAACTTTACGGAATAGAGAGATGGAAAACCGTATTTACCTTGTTGATCAGCAGTAGCCCTGATGGGAAGGACAAACAACCGGCGTCGAAAAGAAAACTGCTTTCCATTGAACCGAGTATTAGACTGAACCAGCCTCGTAGAAGAAGCAAAAGAAACCAAGAAGGCGGCCGGCTGTTGGACAGGAGCAGCAAAGACCCGATTGGGGGTTAAAGTAAAGGCAGGTAACTTGGAAGCCATTGAATCAAATAGAAAACTCTATCCCTCCCTGCAATAGTTTCAGGTAATAATAGAGAGTGATGACGGGTGTGTGCATGGTAATAGAGAGTGATCTCTTTGTGTATTTGGAGGGAAAGAAAAGAGCAGAACAAAATCAAAACAGATAAGGTAGTTGACAAGTGTGTGGAGGGAAATGCAACGGCATTTTGTCCGTTGGGGGTATTTTGATCTTACAAAATCTGCCATGTCAACAGCATCTTCTTGGCATCGTAGGTTGTCTAGAACCAGTAAATGTGGACACGTGGAACATTTATATTGCCCACGTGATGCACTATCTTGTCACGTGGGAGGGTGGACCCTTTGTTGGGTTGTTAATAGGCTGGTTTTATCGGTAGGTTTCATGGGCCTTTATCAAGCTTCATCATCTCTCGGCCCAATATATGCCTTTTCTTCACGATTAAAAAAAAACGACTAATGAGTCTCTAAAAGAGAGCCAAATATATATTTTAGTTTTGATAATTTTTAATTACTCATTTATTGCCAGTGATGTACTTAGAATAATTTCAAATTTGTCGATTTAGATAGTGATATAATTAATTTTGAGAAATCATCGACTAAAGGAAACCAATACTTATTAAGAACACAATTTATAAATAAATTGGAAGTTAAATAGGTAATTTTTAAACTATTAGAATTATGATATACATTAAACCACATTCCAAGAACACAATAGTTTTTTTTTTCTCCAAAAATAAGGTTTTCTCTTCTCTATTAAAATAATAAAAAAAATTTCTTATTATGGAGATATATATATATGTATGGCCACTTAATTTTGCGTATTTTTTTATATTATTTATAAACCATTAAATTTATATACTTTTAATAGTTGAGATTAAATTTTATACATATATTAATATATAATTAATATACATATAAGATGTAATCTCAATTATTAAAAGTGTTTAAATTCAACTATTTATAATAATATAACAAAAATACATAAAGTTAAAAAACTATATATTTATATATATATAGAAAAACTAGAAATAATCGATAACCCCATATTTTTATACATGTTACTATTTATTTATATACCGTTGAATTTATGCATTTTCAACTATTGAAATTCAATATGACATATGTATTAATTATAGTACACTAATTATACATTAATTACATGTATCATATTTAATCTTAACTGCTAGAGTTTATAAATTTAATAATTTATAAATAATGTAAACATACATATAAAAATATGATATTGTCGATCCATCCTATATATATAGGAAATTATCAATAGCCTCATAAGATTATGAATACTTTTAGCTCGTGAATTAATTGCGGTATATTAACTATATATTAATTATATGTGTCAAATTTAAATATTAATTGTTGAAAGTGTTTAAATTTAATAGTCAATAAATTGTTTAAAAGTATATTTAATTTTATAGGTTAAAAAATAAAAAAAAATAATTCTCTCAAATAATTCATACTAATTTATTCCTATAAAATATAAATAGAAAGGTCCAAAACAAATGTTATGTTTGATTTATTTTTGACTCTGTGTTTGTTCGTTCTAATAAAAAGTAAATGGGTCGATCAAACATAAAATGTCTGGTACTTGTAATTTCAAATCAAGAAACTAATTCTATCAATATTTTACTTTATTCTTACATTAATTGTCCTTTCAATTTCAATTGGAATCAAATTAGTTATAAAACTCATAATGATTAACTTTATGAAAAAAATTCAGTCGTAAAGTAAAATAAAATAATTATGACACAAAGAGAATAAGATGAGCTTCCACTTGACTTGAAAATTTTCCTTAAAATAAATAAAAGTTGAATATTACATATTTCAACTATGTTATTTCTGGTATATCTAATTTAAATACTCTATAAAAGTCGTATATGTTTTAAGGTACACATGAAATCTATTATTTTAATGTACTTTTTGACTAAGAATTTTGTCTTTATCATTAAGATGTTTTGAAAATATTTACTCTTCGGCTTGACACTAAAACAATTAGTGATTATATCTTAAATAAATGTTTTTGACTTAATGCTTACTAAAAATATTTAGATAAAATTGGTCCAATTATATTTATATTATTTGAAATTCGGATTCATTTAAACTTTAGATTTAAAATAGAAAGTACATTAAAAAAAAAAGGAAAAAATAATAGAAATGTTTTATAAACGTTGACTGATAAATTGGTCCAACCTCCTTTCCACTCTTTTACTCTCGAATATATATATTGCAGATAGAAAGTGATAGAAAGTGATTATTTTGAATACATGGAAAACGTGAAATATGTTATAAAACTATTGATAGAAAGTAAATTTGTGTAGGTATATATTTAAAAAAATAAAAAATTTACTTATGAAATATTAATAGTCTATTTCGTATAATTTTTTAAATATGATTTTATGGATTATTTATTTTTGTAATATTTATTAATTTTTTAACAAAAAATTTATTAATTATTTAATTGTTATAAATAATTTTTTTAAAAATTTTGAATAATCACTTTAATAAATAAGTTTTTAATATTCAATTATAAAAAAATAATGCAAAATTTTAAAATAAAATAAAAATATTTTAAACAATTTTATTTTTTAAAAATTTTAAAAAATTTATAATCAAAAGCTTAAATTTTGAGATTCTTTCGATCAAAGAAAAATGACTTTTTTAAATCTTAAAAGTTTTTTTTTAATTTCAATTAAATGACATTTAAATTTTTAAAAAAAATATTTTATTATTAAAAAAATATTTTGACTAATAAAAAAGTCAATTCAAACTAGTGCTGATTTTTTATTTTTGTTCAAAATTTAATGTTCTCTTATTTAAAAAAAGTGAATTATAAATTAGTTCTGGTAATTCAAATAGTTTAAAACACTTAACTAGCTTATTTGTTTGTTTGTTTTTTTGTGATAGCAATCGTTAACACAATATAGATAACCATACATCATGTGTGCGGTGTTTGATGTGAAAAGGAGGGATATCTACCCTAAATTTTAATGAAAAACTTACTAATTGTGGGCCATAGACAGAACTTTAACACGTGCACTTCTTTCGAGGATACTATTTTTACCATTCAATTAGACTTTGGTGGCAACTATGTAATTATGACATAATTATGACATGAACTAACTTTTAAAATGTCGTTATATGACATAATTCAAATGTTATATATCACAACTTTTTTTTTCTTTAAATTCATCGTATAAATAATGAAATAGCGTATCAATATAATTTTAAAAATTTTAAGAATATATAATTTATTTTATACTATTTAAAATAAAAATTTGAGATGTATAATATTATTGCGAGGAGTCATTCTACAATATTAAAAAAAAATTTAATATTAATAACATAATAAGTGTAGGTCATTGGATGAGATTAATGGTCTATCATTTTTTTAAATATTAATTTAATTTTTAAAATTATTTTTTTTAAGTTACTAATTGTACAAGTTTTTTTTAATTTTTAATCAATTTCAACAAGTCCCACGGTTTTTTTTTACTTTTAGTTAATCTCAAACTTCTCTTTAATCTAATTTCAGTTATTTATAATTTTTCTCTCACAATTACTATGGTAAAAATAATAAACTCACATAAAATAGTAAAAATGAATATTAATTTCATAAATTCAACATAAAAAAGTAAATGAACTGAGATAAATATAAATTAATATGAAATTATAAAAATAATAATAATGTAGTTGTAAGAAACCAAAAGAATTTTAATTGTGACATAAAAAGTATAAATACACATAAAACTTATAATTTTAACATAAAAAATTAAATTACAATGTAAAATTTGTATGTAAGACATAATACTTGTAAACGTTAAAATTAAAAATTTAAAAATATAAGCCAACATGAAATAGTAAAATGAACATTAACTTTATAAATTCAACATAAAAAATATAAATGAATTAAGATAGATGTAAATTAACGTGAAATTATAAAATAACAACAATGTAATTGTAAAAAAATCAAAAGAATTTTAATTGTAATATAAAACGTATAAATACACATAAAATTTATAATTTTGACATAAAAATTAAATTATAATATAAAACTTGTATGTAAGACATAATACTTGTAAACATTAAAATTAAAAATTAGAAAATATGAGCCAACATGAAATAGTAAAAATGAACATCAACTTCATAAATTCAACATAAAAAATATAAATAAACTAAGATAAATATAAATTAACGTAAAACTGTAAAATGACAACAATATAGTTATAAACAAAATAAATATGATATAAAACTTGTAATCTTAACATAAAAATTAAATTATAACGTAAAAGTTTTATGTAAAAATAATACTTATAAATGTTAAAATTAAAAATAAAAAATAGAAGCTAACATAAAATAGTAGAAATGATCATCAACTTCATAAATTTAACATTAAAAATGTAAATGGACTGAGATAAATATAAATTAATGTGAAATTATAAATATAACAAAATAAATAAAAATGTAACATAAGATTATAAATTAATATTCCACTTGTAATCTTATTATACAAAATTAAATTATAATAAAAATTTTGCGAAAAAAGTACAATACATGTAAAATTATAAAATTATTTACAAATTTTACATAATTTTATATAATAATAATAATAATATATAAATAGAGTATTTGTAACACATAAACATTTGTTTTAATATATATTTTTTCTAAATGTATAGGTATGTTTTACAAAAAATAATTATTGATATTTTTATTTATTTCAATTATTTAAATAATTTTATTTTACATGTGTACTAATCGGTTTTTTTGTATTCTTCTCTTTTTTTTTTTCTGATTGCATAATATTAGATAAAGTATCATTTTATAAATAGTAAGTATTAGTAATTTAACAATAGTCCCCTTATTATGTCCAAATTAAATTTGTATTATATGTGATTAAGATTTCTAGTAATATCATTTTACTTTTCTTAATTATCCATTTCAAAATTTCTTGTTTATATTTGTACATTAAATGTATACCTTTTTCGCTATAATTTATTGGTTTTAAGATATTATAATTTTTTTTAATTAATGTGATCTTAGTTAGAGGGTTATTTTATTATACTAATCATTTTCAAATATTATAATAATATTGACATCTTCAAAATAACATATGTTTTTCATTAATTTATATAAATACAATCATCATGATTAATATATGAGATGTGTCTTATTTTCTAATATTAATTTTTGAGTTGTAATAATTTATGTTATTAATAATAATTTTTTAGAAAAATAAAGAAAGAATATAAATTTTTATAATATCTAAATTAATGTTTTTTAAATAGATTATTCCTAGTATGCATAATACATTAGTTTAACATTAATTTTTTATTCCTATAATATATGATTTTGTATTTCAAATATATTTCTAAACAATAAATTATAATAAAATAAAATAAATATATTAAAAAATAAAAAAGTGAGAAAAATAATCTTTAACTTGAAGCAATAGATTAATTTTACATGTTAAATAAGTTAATTATTAATAATATAAAATAAATAGTTTAAATTTTAATTTTAAAATTAATAAAATTAATATTAAAATTTTTTATCTCAATATTATAGAAATTTTTTATTGGGATATAACGTACGTGGCTGAGGGAGGGGGTTAGATGAAACGTGCTTTGGTAGTTAGCAGTCAAAGCATTTAAAACATTTGCGTACTCGTAGGCCTCCTTATTGTCCAAACTACTTCTTTAGTTATTACAGTTATTACATGCCTTGCTTCTCTTACATTTGTACGTACTATATTTCTTTAGTTATTTTCTAATACTTTTTTTAAAAAAAAAAAAAGCTTTTTATTCACAGAACATGTATTAGATGAGGAATTACAGACTCATATAAATTTATACCTAATATTTCTAATAAATTATAGAGATTTATTATAATATAAAGATAAAAAAAATCATTCAACTCCTAACAACCACGAAGAAGTTAACTTTAATACCATCTTATTTGATGTTTATAGTTAAAAAAATATATTTTGATTAAGAAAAAAAAAATTTAGTAAGATCTCTATTGTAATTTTTTTAACAGCTCTTTTTATTCATTCTTTACAATTATTGTAGATTTAAAGCCTATTTATGATTGCTATTGGGAGATGTAGAAGTAATTTTAAACTGTTAGAAGTTGTTTTGGGTATTTGATAATTTTTTTTTAAAAATCACTTTTAGTAAAATCACATTATTCTACATTAAATTTTGAAAAGTAAGAAAAAAGTTATTTTTTAAAATCTGATTTTAAAAAGTAATTTTATTTCTAATTATAATACCAAATATATCTATTTAAAATTACAAAAATCTAAAATTAAGCTTACAAATAATTTTTAAATTTTAATCGTGATTGAGAAGTAAATTTGTTAAAACCAAAATTTTTTCTTTTCGTTACTTTTTTATTTTTACTTTTAGTTATGATATATATATATTTTATAAATTATTTTAAGTAAGCATTATTAGTTATATTATATTATATATTATATTAAGTTATATTATACTATATTATATTATATTAAACGTTAAAATAATTTTTATTTATCACTCTTCACTGTATACATTTTAGTCATTTGTATTACTAAAATGTTTTTAATAATAAATTTATCAAATGCACAAAATTGATTTTCAAATTCACAGTACTTTTAAAAATCAAATTTACCAAACACTAAACTAATTCTCTTTAAGGACTGATTATTTCTACTACACAATAAAAGCTGATTTTTTAAAATCCATAACAATCTCAAACTGGCCCTTACTTGTTTTCTATGGCAACACATCTTCTATAATAACGGCATGAAATATTTTAGATCTAAAACTTTATATCTTTAGATCTTGTCAAATAAGGCTTCAATCTTATAAATTTGTGAGATAACATCACCATAACAGTATAACTCCATGAAAATAAATAAATAAAACTATCACAAGGTCTAAATCTAGATCTAAGATAAAATAATCTACCATAAATATAGATATAGATGGAAATCTGTATTTATCAAGGAGAGAAGAGCAAAAAAACAAAAAAAAAAGATGAAGAAATCGCATCGGAGAGGGAGTTATGAGAAAAATAGTATTTTTGTGGGTTTAAAGACCGAAGGTAAAAGGTTTTTCAGTTATTTTTCAATTAATTTGTAAGTCTTTTAATTTCTTTTAGTATGAATATAATTGAAATTTTTGTTTTTTTTCTTTATTTGATTTTACTTTTCTTTGGGAATTCACTATTTTTTAGATTCTTTTTAATATTTCATAAATATGTATATAATTTATAAATACTCTGTTGGAGTCGGGAGTTGAGATTATTATAAATATGTTCCTACATCATCAATAAATTAAAGTGTAAAATTTAAATTAAAATAAAGAGTTGAGGTTGTTGTAAGTTTGAAAATTTTACTTCAACACTGTCTAAAGAAGTTTGGGACTAAATATAGTAAAATTTAAAAATGACCTAAACCACTTAATACTCTGTTGGAGTTGAGTTGAGATTGTTATAAATCTGTCCCTACATCATCAATAAATTAAAGTGTAAAATTTAAACTAAAATAAAGAAGTTTGGGACCAAACATATTCAAATTTAAAGATGACCTAAACCACTCAATAATATCCTAGTGTGAACTAAAAAAATTTTGTTAGATTTTTCTTAATTAAATATTATAAATTTTATTAATGTCAAAATGCCAAATAATTGTACTTTCTACTTATGTTCTGTCAAATGAATATAAAACTGTTAAGTCAGAGTCACATATTTTATTCGATACAAACTTCTTAAGTTAAATGATAAAAGAATTCAACAAAAGTGTTCATAGATTCAGACTCGCACTAATTGACAGAAGTATGTGGTATCTTACAAGCAACATATGTGGCTTAAAATTGTTCTTAACTAAAAGGTAAAATTTAACAAAACCTATGGCCTACGTGGCTGTGTTTCAGTCTTTCATTTATAGGAGTATCTGTATCTTGCAAGTAAGTAACATATGTAGCACTAGTAGTATTGACTGAGAACGAACGAATGAATGTGTTGTGATTTCTTGGACGACAGTTAAGAGGAGAAAAAACCCCGTGCTTGGATCTTCCAGTCAACTTAGCTGTTCTAGATTATTGTGTTTGTATATTGGCTATCGCCTTGAGTAGAGGCAGTTAGCACGTGTTGCAGCTACTTTCTTTTTTTTTTCGTTAGTTGGTATTTTGACTGCAGCCTTTGCCTGTATGCACAAGGATATCTTCCATGAATTTTTTTTTTGTTCCACACTTAGGTTGAACAAAATCCCTATAAAGGCCTACGTAACCTTTGTCATGCACATATTTTTTCCGTCCCACGATAATTACATAATCGCTTGCTAAAATGATAACATCAGTATTTCCGAGAGTTGAGAGTTTGGCTAGAAGTGGGATTAAAGCAATCCCTAAAGAGTATGTTCGTCCACAAGAAGAGTTAACAAGCATTAGCAATGTCTTTGAAGAAGAGAAGAAAGATGACGGGCCTCAGGTTCCAACCATTGATCTCAAGGAAATCAACTCTGAGGATCCTGTTGTTCGTGAGAAATGTCGAGAAGAGCTCAAAAGAGCTGCCATGGAATGGGGTGTGATGCACCTTGTTAACCATGGGATTTCTGAAGATCTCATGGAACGTGTCAGGAAAGCAGGCCAAGCTTTTTTTGATCTTCCTGTTGAGGAGAAAGAAAGTATGCTAATGACCAGGCTTTGGGCAAGATTCAGGGTTATGGAAGCAAGCTAGCTAATAACGCTAGTGGGCAGCTTGAGTGGGAAGACTATTTCTTCCATCTTGTTTATCCTGAAGATAAAAGGGATATATCAATTTGGCCTAAGACACCATCAGACTATACTGTAAGTCAATTTCATCATATTATATTAGTGTTTGATTATTTAATGCATTAATTTCATCATGTTATATTAGTGGTTGATTATTTAATGCATTAACTTTGTTGCTTGATCAGGTAAACAATCTTTAATCATGACTGTCACCATATTGTATTAGTTGTTGATTATTTAATGAATTAATTTCATCATATTATATTAGTTGTTGGTTATTTAATGAATCAACTTTGTTGCTTAGATCGGGTAAACAATCTTAATCATAACTGTCAATTTTGTTTGTTTCTTAATTAGAGAAAACCTAATTTTCTAAGTTATCCATTTTTATTAATATGTTTTAATAATTAATTATTAAGTCCAGTGTCTAAAAGTTCAAAATTGTTGATTAATATGCAAATTATATGTGAAGTGAGGCGACCAGCGAATATGCCAGACAACTGAGAGGCCTGGCGAGCAAAATTCTGTCAGTGTTATCGCTTGGCTTGGGATTAGAAGAAGGAAGGCTGGAAAAGGAGGTTGGTGGCCTGGAAGAGCTCCTTCTTCAGATGAAGATCAACTACTATCCCAAATGTCCTCAACCAGAGCTAGCTCTTGGTGTTGAAGCTCACACAGATATCAGTGCACTCACTTTCATTCTTCACAACATGGTTCCTGGCCTGCAACTCTTCTACCAAGGCAAATGGGTCACTGCAAAATGTGTTCCAAATTCCATAATCATGCATATTGGTGACACCGTTGAAATTCTGAGCAATGGCAAGTACAAGAGTATTCTTCACAGGGGACTTGTTAACAAGGAAAAAGTTAGGATCTCATGGGCTGTCTTCTGTGAGCCACCAAAGGAAAAGATCATCCTGAAGCCTCTTCCGGAAACTGTTTCTGAGAAGGAGCCTCCATTATTCCCTCCTCGCACCTTTCAACAGCACATTGAGCACAAACTGTTTAGGAAGACCCAAGATGCTCTTCTCTCCAAAGAAGACTAGCTCTAGTACTTGCATTTACATGCTATGTGTTGTTATGTTTTCGTGTTTCTTTGATGCAATGAGAATAATTTTAAAGTCCTGGGGGCAACCTGTTGATGCTTCTTGTACTATGGCTGCAGCTGTAGGCCATAGTTTTCATCCTCTGATTCCCCTGTACCAGTCTTACTGACTAATAAGAGATTGATTATGTCGCCTTTTCAGTTACCTCTTATCAATAATGATATTTATCTTTTTGTTACCAACTAAAGGTCAATTGGTGGTGTAGAAATTTAATCAAAAGGTAAACAGTGAAGAGTCTACTGTCCGAGCGTTCTGACTTTCAGATATGAAATGCACACCTACATAATTTACTAATCAACCTCCTAGAATGCAGAATTCACGCCAGGTCTCTTTATTTTATATATTATTGACAATTAATAAATAAATTTTAATTATTTATAATTAAAAGTATACACATGTTAAGATATTATTTTAAACATTAAATAAGTTGGATAAAACGCAGACGAGGTTGTCACACAGTAATCCCTTATCCTTTATTTGATGCAGAAGAAATATATACATATATTAGCACATAATACAGATACAGAGGTTTGGATGTTAACATACAACACCACTAGAACAGGTAACAGAACAAAATAACAGCATAGCACGAACCATATTATGCATTTCTAGAAATAAAGCAACAAGCATCAGCAAATTCACTTGTTTGGATTCTGAAACAAGTCTTCAGTCCAGCTCAAAATGTTGTAAATTGGTGAATGCCTCCATTCCATCTACAAGTTTGGAATACTAAACCATGTCAATATCTCAACATGAGATGATGATTTTTGGTGAAACCCTTGCATGAATGGATCGTATAGCCCCTTCAGTCAAGACTGACCAGTGATTGCACGGGGTTTATTTGATGAGAAAGCCTTCAGGTTGTATACAATCAGCTCCCCCAATGCATCAAAGCATTCTGGGGTGGAAACGGCACAACGAGGAGATAACACAACATTATCCAATTGAAACAGCTCTTTGAGAACACCAGGTTCGTTCCCAAACACATCAAGACCAACACCACCAATCTCTCCTTGGACCAAAAACTGCACCATTTCCTTCTAATCAATAAGAGCCCCTGGTCCAACATTGATTATCACTCCTTCCTTTCCCAGGGCTGTCATGACATCCTTGTTAATTATGTGGTGAGTTTCTTCGGTGAGTGCGAACAAACAACAACATTACTATTCATGGCAAGTTCATTGACGTTTGCGTAGTAAGGGAATGGAACAGTTGGTTTATTCCTTCTTGAGTTGTAAGAAATGATACAGCCGAAACCCTGAAGCCTTTTTCGCAACTGCAGAGCCAATATTTCCTAGCCCCACAATCCCAACTTGCTTTCCTCCTACCTGCAACAATAGATTCATAATCATATTGTTTGACTACCGTATAATCATGTTTAATTCTATCAAGAAGTCTGCATGATATAATCCAGAACATGAACAAGAAGAACCCTATTCTAAAATTAGTATTGTTATGAAAAAAGGGTGGCCACATAATTCTAATATTAAACATGACAATTGAAGAGAATGAGAATGAGCTCGGCCTATAATCTCTGCCAGTTCATTACTTGAAGTCAAGCACATATCAAGATTACTCGTCACCTGAATAATCAATCAGGTTTCAAGATCCACTACTTGTAACCCATCCTTACATATACATAAGGTCTCCCTTCAGAGTTCA
The DNA here is from genome assembly GCA_028052125.1 of Melia azedarach. Lineage (NCBI taxonomy): Eukaryota > Viridiplantae > Streptophyta > Magnoliopsida > Sapindales > Meliaceae > Melia > Melia azedarach. The sequence continues at coordinate 6,607,315 of CM051401.1, read as the reverse complement.
GAAGCTTTAGAAACAACAGAAACCAAGCATGAAACAGAGACTACAGAAGCACAATCATTAACAAAGCAATTGAAATCAGGGTCATACAGTAACTTGACAACCATGTGGTTAGATAATATTTATCCAACCAATCCAGTTAGTACTTAAGCATCAATGAAAGAGCTTCTATCGTTCTTCTCAATTAATCTTCTTCAATACAATTTAACAAATAAAATTAAATTAAACGAAATTGGCATTAGACCATCAAGGCAAATCTTTTTCCTGTTGAAATAAAGAAAGTGACTAAGATTAAACCTTAAAGCCAAGAGGGTAATCTCCAGTTTTAGCCCACAAGCCAGCCAGCCCGAACGTACCGGTTAGCCGAAGAAATCCTTCATAAAACATCAATTAAGAGGCCGACAGCTAAGTCAGCGACATCCTCTGAAAATGCAACGCCAGCGTTGGTTACAGCAATGCCACGTTGGCGCCAGACATGGAGATCAATGTGGTCCGACGCTGGAGCCCGACGATGAGTTGTAACGCTGGGAGGGGGGCTAGAAGGTCGTCAGAGATGGGGGTGGGGTCAACGCAGAGAAAGACGCGAACGGAATGGGCGTGGCGGTAGATGACGGAAGAGCAGGACGAGTCAGTAGATTCGAGTGCGTGAAGTGGGTAGAGGGGTAGAGGAGGTTGAACTAAGTTGATAAACGGCCTTTAAACGGGAAGTGAAAGGATGGAGGTCGATGAACCAGCAACAGAGGAAGAGGATCCTGCTCTGTGACTGTGACTGCACCCATGACCTGTTGCTTATGGGTTGGGCTTGGCTTGCTTTGATTTCTTATTCTTTGTATTCAGAACTCTATATATAATCTTGTTTTTATCATATCATAACATAGCAAATTTCAATAATTCAACATCAACATGAAATTGATTTATACTCTTGAATCCTTTATTGTTAAGTTATAAATCACTGCCTGTCATACGTTTCTTCAGCTTCAGTCCAGCTGGACAGGTGACAGCAAAGGTTTATTTGAGAAAAATGCCTCCAAATTGCCTATGACCACTTCCTCCAATGCTGCAAATGATTCTGGAGTCACGACAGAAACATGAGGAGACAACACAACATTATCCAAAGTAAACAATTCTTTCGGCACATTGGGTTCGTTCTCAAACACATCAAGACCTGCTCCACCAATCTCCCCTCGCATAAAAAACTGCACCAGCTCCTTTTCGTCAACAAGAGCACCACGCCCAACATTTATAATCACTCCTTCCTTTCCAAGTGCTGTCATGACATCTTTGTTAATCATGTGGTGAGTTTCTTTACTCAGAGAACAACAAACAATGAGGACATTGCTATCAGCTGCAAGGTCACAGACATTTGCATGAAATGGATATGAGACAGCAGACTTCTTCCTTCTTGATGTGTATGCAATACTACAGCCAAAGGCCACAAGTCGTTTTGCAACTTCAGAGCCTATGCTCCCCAGTCCAACAATCCCAATTCGCTTTCCTCTCAACTGCAATTGATAAATTGTATGTAAGAACTAATATAATGATGTATAATATTTTGAGATACATCCAGCGAAGAAACACAATAATTGATGCCTGTTAAAAAATGTATTATCATAAAAGAAAGAACGGAGAACTTGGTATCTTATTGAAAGCTTAGCCTAGACACTAAACCGTAATGCAATCCACATAAATGAGCCTTGATCAACATCCAATTTTTAATCAGATAGATCAACTGCAATGAAAGCCAGTACATCTTCAATCACAGACTATTCACCAAGGAAAATCAACTTCATATTTACACTCAAGAAGAAAGTAATTGCAGACCGTAAAAATCCAACCTTTTACAATGATTTCACCAAAAACTCTCACAGGCTGGAATTCAGGATATGATTTAAGACCAATTCTGTTTATCATATCCACAGATACACCAAATTTCATCGCTACTTTGGAAGTAATGTACTCTTACAATACCTGACAGAAAAATTTCAGTAATGAAATCCATATTCAAGTGAGTAAGATCACATGCTCTAAAATCACCCAACAATTTGATATTAATCTAATCCTCTGTCCTCAAACTCTTAAATCATTTCAAATTAAAGAACCAGTAAAAAAAAAAAACGCTTATTTTCCTTTAATCTATTCGGATTAAATTCCATATGTAATGATATTATATTGTGATATGAATATGTTGCAGCTGCAGTCCTATTAAATATCAGAACCATAGGAATGATATAACACACTTGGAACAATAAACAGTCAATTTAAACCACAAAACCATACCGTTGACCCAAGAGGATATTCACCATTTTTGGCCCACAACCGGGACCGAACAAACCGATCACCGCCGGAAATGCTCCTCAGAACATCAATCAACAGAGCGACAGCATAATCGGCAACATCCTCTGAAAAGGCGGCACCAGCATTAGTCACAAGAATGTCACGTCGGCGACACTCCTGGAGGTCAACGTGGTCAAGTCCTGCGCTGGAACCCACGACTATTTCCAAGGCGGGAAGAAGGTCGAGAGTCTCGGAGGTGACGGGAGCGGGACCCACGCAGAGGAGGGCGCGTATAGCAGTAGCATGGCGAGAGAGGAAGGACTGAGTGGACTCAGGCGAGTGGAGGAGCGGGTCGAAGAAAGTGAAGTGAGTCCTAACGCCGGCGAAGGGAAGCTGGAAGGCTGGAATCCGGTGGACTAGGACAACTGGACGTTCTTGTAGTAATTGCCGTTGTTCTTGGTTTTCTGCGGACATTGTAATGGTAATATCGGCGGTTTCTTTTCGGGATCGATAAAATAATTAAATCCTCCTAATTCATTTTCTCAATTTGGGAAAATGCCTATTATCCCCCTAAGGTTTAAACTAACTACTTAAATTCCTCTAACGTTTGAGAAATATCCCTTACCCCCTGCTTTCATTTTTCTTCCAATTTTACTCTTGCATAAATCAATTTGACTCACTAATTCGAACCGAATCTGAACCATCAAATCGAAACATACATAAACCACCAAACTGAACCATTCTTTTAAATTTAAAATATATATATATATATGATTATTTATAATTTTTTTGTTAAAATAATTTAGATTTAATAGTTAAAATTAAGTATATATAATTTATATTATTAACTAATTGTTAAATAATAACAATTACATGTAGAAGTTAAATACATTTTTTTAAATTTAAATTTTTTTAAAAATAAATATATTTATAATTAAATTGATATCATAAGAATTTAAAAATTAAATAATAATAATTATATGTAAAACTTATATACATTTTTTTGAAACTTTAAAAATTAATTTTTTAAAAATAAATTGTTTATAGTTACATTTATTTATTAGAAATAATTCAAATTTAATAATTATAATTATTTTATATAATTAAATTAATAAACTATTTTAAATACGATTTATTTATTAATTTATGAATAATTTTAATTTAGAAATAATTTTTAATTATAATTTTAATTTAAAATAATTTTTAATAATTATTTTTAATTATAATTTTAGAAATTATAAAAAATTATTTTAAATGAAAGAAAGTTAGTATTAAAATTATTATTTAATTATAATAATTTAGAAAATTATAATTATCATAAAATTATTAAAAAATTTGTAATTAAAAAAAAATTGAAAGTTTAAAAAAAATGTATTTAATTATAATAATATTATTTAATTTTTAAATTCTAATATAAATTTAATTATAAATATGATTATTTTTAAAAAAATTTAAAATTTTAAAAAATATTTTATTTTATGTAATTGTTATTATTTAACAATTAGTTAATAATATAAATTATACATATTTAATTTTTATTAAATTTAAATTATTTTAAACAAAAAAATTATAAATTATTATATATATTTAAAATTTAAGATAATGGTTCAGTTGGTAGTTTAAGTGTTCAGTTTGATGTTTAGATTCGGTTCAGATTGTTGAGTCAAATTGGTTTATGTAAGGATAAAATTGGAAGAAAAATAAAAGTAGGGGGATAAGGGATATGTCTCAAACGTTAGGAGGATCTGATGAGTTAGCTTAAACCCTAGGGGGTTAATGGGCATTTTCCCTCACAATTTTACATTTGCTTCCCGGATTAATGATGATCACAGCAACACGTCATATGCTTTTACATTTTTACTTTTATTTTTATTTTCTCTCCCCTTTGTAAAATAATTGGAGAAATCTCAGCTCCGGAAGTTTACAATCACCTAATGATAGTCGATAGGAAAAAAAAGGTCAGAAAGTACTTTCTATGGGAGTAAGAAGATGGTAAAGTGGCCACGAGCCATTACACTTGGATCTTTGTTATTTATAATGATAAATATTTATTTCTCACTTAATATTCATTTTTTTATAAAAATATTATTTTTTCTCTCGTAAAAGTAAATATTACCTAAAATTAAGTATACATATTTAAAACGATATTAAATTTGACTCAATCAAGATTTCTAATTTTTGATAAATTTTTAACATAATATTAGTTGGTAACTCAATCTTTATAAACTACTTTTTCTTTTTTCTTGTCTTTTTAGTTGAAAACGAATTCTAAAATTAGATCAAACTAAAATCTTTGAATTTTTCAATTTGATTCTATTCATTTTTTTATTATAATATTTTTATACTTTTGTTTTTTTTTGTATTCTTCTCAAACTAACCTATGTTATTTTGACATTTAAATATAAAAAAAATATTAGTTCAAAATGTTTTGCGCCAATACTAAATTGAACACAAATTTTTAATTTTTTAAAATAAGAATGAAATAAGAACTAAATACTATATGAAACTAAACCGAACCTATCGATTCAATTTAGGTTTGGTCCGATCATCCTTTTATAGTTTTTTACTAATGGTCTTTAGTTTATTGCCATAATCAAATAATGACTCTTAATAGCTATCTAAACGAAATTATCAAAATCAGATGGTTCCCCAACAACAATTTGTTCTAAGAAATTTTTTAATATAAAAATAAAGATATTTTTAGATATCATTCGTTTAACTTTTGAAATTTATCAATACCTAGGGACTATCTATTTCCCTTTTCCTAACCTTTTTCATGTGCTTGGTGGACTAACACCCCTCTTTGTGAACCTTAGCATCGATTCTTCTATGAAGATGCCTAATCTTAAATATTGTGAGAAAGCTACTTCTCATTGTGGGACATCGAAAATACTTAAAAATGTTGTAGAATTTTTAATTATTAAATTTCATATTTTATATTACTAATTTATAATTTTTTTAGACCAATATTTTTTTTAAGTCAAATAAAATACTTATATTAGAAGAAAACCTTTTAAGATAACATATGGTTGGGCTCAATTTACAAAAACCAAAAATGCAAAAAAAGAGGGAAAAATATTTCCTTTGCTAGAATTGAAAACACTTAAAATGTTGTATAATTTGCTAGTATTAAATTCTATATTTTATATTAAAATATAATTTATTTTATTTAGACTAATATTGTTTTTAGTCAAATAAAATACCTATTAGGATTAAAAATTTTCAAGATACCCTCTTCTTGGGCCAATTTATGTAAACAATCATTGTCAAAAAATTCTTAGCAAACTAACCAAAGATTTTCTTTAGCGGGTTTGAACCCAAGTCACTTGCATAAAATTCAAACGTCCTTGCAACTAGATAATAACAAGACCTCTTACACACAGAAGTATTTTTTTTAATATTATATATTTTATATATATAATTTATTAATACTATATTAAAAATCTACCCAAAATAGAGAGTTAATATGATGGTCTAACGTCGTCCGAGAATTTGTATCCAATTTGAATGGTATATGCCTTCAACTTGGAAGAAAAATCTACTTACACTACTTAATATGGTAGAATATCCACAATATTGTAAGTAGTCTTGTACTTGCTGGCCTTGCATATGAAGTTGATTATTAGTATTTGTTATACTTTTTTTTCACTAACCAAAAAATGAAGGTATTCAAAACTAATTTCGAAAATATTGTAAGTGCTTCAAATCTACCATTAGAATTTTTTTAATAAGTAATTCGAAATTTTAATTAATTATAATTGAGATATTACAAATTATAAAAAAAAAGATATTAAGGTTATTATTTATATGTGTTTCAGGAAAATATTCATCAAGTATTTTTAGAAAAATAAATTATATTAAGATATAATCTTTTAACCTAATATGATGCGCAAAATTGTACAATTAAATGACTTAAAAGAACACTACTCAAAACGTTTTCATAAAAAAAGACAAAAAAATATTAATAACCCTTAATTCTATGTTTATGAAACTCAACACTTTAAACTATCTTGAACAACTTAACAATGTCTGGCTTTGAGCTTAAAGAACATCAAGAACAGAATCTACAACCAATTAAAACAAAATAAAAATCAACTGAGAAAACAATCTTTAAATGGATCAAGAACTCATTTACGTGATTCAACCAAAATGTCCTACATCCATGACGAAGAACAGCCCAAAGAAATTTGCAAGAAAAAATTGATACACATTTTTCATTCAGTTCACCTTGTTAACTAAACCCCGACACTGAATCTCTTTATAATTGCCAAGTAAATCATACTTACTTGATCCCCAGAACTCATTATAAAAATTTATATTTTTAAATTATCAGTAAAATGCAAATATCATTAATTAAAACCAGACAGAATTAATGGAGGTGCATATGATCATATATATGGGTATCTGTATGAAATATTTAATTAAATGTCGATGTTGATGTCAATGTCAGTAGAATAAAATCTCATTTATTTTCTGAAGGAGTAATAAATTCTCATTTAAAAAGCCTTTTATGGATGTCCATGCTGCTTTGTTAAATTCTAGAGTAATTCAAACCCCATCTCATTCATCATCCTTGAATAATAAGAACTCAGAGATTGCAAGTGAAAATGTATTATTATGTTGAGCACATAATATAGTAGAATATTAATAAGTATTTATTTTTCTCTCTAACCTATTAATATGGGTGTAAATTTTCGCTCACAATTATGTCATAATAATATGTGTTAATTAAACTCTTAACAGATATAATATCACCACATCATAATAGTATACATTTGAAGTATTCTTAATTGATTGTTGATTGTAATTGTAATTTTAAAAAAAAAAAAAACATACTGTATTAAATTATATCAAGCATTCATTAGATAACATCTTACATTGCTAAAGGATACAAAGATTGAAACCCAAAAAAGAATTGATCAGGTACACATATGGATAGGGATAATAATTTTGGAATATTCATTTAGAGAAATTGATTGAGTTGTGTGAGTTGGTGAACAAGGAAAAGTCTAAAATAATGTTATGTACAATTCTGGGTGTGGTTCAATAGGTAAGATTTAAATTCTCATTAGAAATCTAACATATAATATCAATAATTTCCTAATTAAGTAACTTATAACAAGTAAGAAGAGCTACGATCATGTAAGTTGCAATATTTCTTCAGTATACTCAATGGAATATAACACACTGATCAAAAGGAACAAGTTCTTATTTATTGCAATTTAATTTATTTTCAACAAGAACGGGTATGGATTGATTAATAATAAGAATAACATCCAGATAATTTGCCTTAATTATATATGGGTGATGATAATTAATAATCTTAATTCCCAGCATTAAAGATTGTCAGCTCACCAGTTTCAAGGTCACCATTCAAAACTTGAACTGTCAAATTAAAGAACAATACAATAACCACATACTCTATGTATGATTAATGTTATAAACTTGTGATATGGGAACAATTTCAATTAGCTGTACCATCAAGCAACTCCATTTACAATCACAGCATAAACAAAAACCAAGAATATGTAAAGAATGAGTCATGATATAGGGAAGGAATGTAATTCATTTTAATGGATATGAAATGATGAAGAAAACTAAAGACTAGTTAATCAACAATCCAACATAACTTTATTAATCTAATTCTCTTGTCAAAGGTAAGGAATTACACAGAATTTGTTTGATTTTGGATTAGCACAATGTTTCAGAAGTGGAATACCTGGCTAACCATGAACAATGTTTCAGCAGCTGCAGGTTGAAAAAACAAGAACTCGACAAAGCACATCGAAATCTAGCTCTAATCCAACGATGAGCTTGTTAATTTGATTATCTTCTGCTGCAGTTCAAGAAAGTCTATACTTCTTCCATCATTCACCTGTGTATGAAACTTCAGAAATTAGATCATATTGTTTTTCATAATCAAGAAGGAGACCTTCCTGTAAAACCCTAATGGATTCATAATATAACATTACCTCGGATATAATATTGTGCAGTAAAGTTTCATTCATTCTAGTAGAAATGCAATTAACGATGCTTAGGCCTTCTCTATTAAGAAGTTTCAAGACTCTGGAAATGGGAAGCCCATTTTTGAAAGCAGTGCTTACAGCAACCTCCACTCCTCCCAAGCAAGGCCTAACTGTGATACTGTCTTCCGGATGACTTTGTGAACATTCTGATCCAGAACTGCAAGTTGGTGTATCAGACAATCTTCGTAGCTCCTCTCTCTTCTCACTCAGCTCTTGAATCTTGTTCTGCAAATCTTTTATATAATTCACAGCCTCATGCATGTGATCAGATATGGATCGCTTTCCCTGATATACATGTATTGTCAACTCCACTATTTGCCACCTTGTTATACCGACAGACAGAATAAAAGTGCTCTAATACAACTAAGAATTGAAGAAAAATTGTGAAGAACTAAGAAAAAGAGAATCTAACCTTGAGATATTCGAAAGGAAGTAAAGATCTTAGAGTCCTGTAAAGAGCAGACATCTCTTGTCTTCTTTGTCTTTCAATATCTCTATGGATTATCTTCCTTTTCTTACCGTCTGCAGGACTGTCATCATTGACAAAAAAGCTGTCCGAAGCTTTTCGCCGATCGCTATTATCAGATTTTCTGGTAAGATCAGAGCAATCCTCAATGGGTTTCGACAGAAGATTATGATCAGAAAATTGAAGCAGATCATGATGATCAGATTGGTCAAAATGAAATATTGAAGGAATATAGTCCATGATATTGTCTAGCTGCATATCTTTTCCTCTCTATCTATTCCATTTATATATAAATACTTTAAAAATGTGATGAGTTAAGAAGGAGATTTGCTTAGTTGGGAAGGATATCTTTGATGGGCCAAAGGGTTCCAAGATTTTTTTAGCTTTAATGGAGAAGTTGATGATTTCATGGGTGATCTCATTGCTGCTTCAGGTTTTGTTTCAGGGCACTGTACATTTGGAGGGCTATTAAAATCCTCGTAATATTCACGTGTACTTCATTTTTCTAAGTGTCTATGTCTGATTGGCTCAAATCAACCTCCTTTTCTTTTCTTGTGAACGAGAGTTTTATATATTAAACTTTAATCAGTATTCAGTGTCTGTGATGGTAACAGCTAAACCAGTAAATTATTGTTCAGAAAATTGGGTTTTTTGAACTTTTTTATCTTGGAATCATTGGGTTAGTAATTGTTTAATAACATTAATTTTATGTCATCAATTATTTTTTTTAATATTTACTATTTTTCTTTTATAATAAGTGTGATTTTAAAATTAGATTATCATATTTCAACGTTAAAAGAAATTTTAAAACAACAAAGAAAGAAAGAATAAATTAAATTAAATTAGTATATATAAAAAAATATGAATAAAGGTGGATTAACATTTAATAGTCATAATCTTTCTTCAGATGAGAAAGCGACTTGTATTTATTATAATTTCATGTATTACAAGGCAAGAAGAAGACGAATAATTAATGACATTTAAGTTTCTTGCTAATTGCATTGAATGAAAAAAATATTCTAATTGAATGGAAGATATATATGGATTCTAGAGTTTTCATAAAATAATACGCTAGGAAATTGACAGAGATTTGAATCTAATCATAGCTTTTTTTGTATCCTAAACTTTGAAAGTCTATTATCACTAGCATGATTAAAAATAAACAGATAAGATAGTTTTTTAAAAAAATTATCAATAAATTCTAAAATTATTTTTTTACTTTTTAATACAATAAATTATGATAGTTAGTTAATAAATTTTATTAAAATATAATATCAATCTTTTAACTAAAATAATGCTAGATATTAATCAATTTTTAAAAGTTTTGGATACAAAAAATCGAGATTAAATTCAAATTCGATTGATAGATACTTCTTGAAGTACCTCCCTAAAATTTAGGAAAAACGAATATTCTTAAAATATGAAAAAATTCACATATACTCTTTTGACTTTTACATGTGTTTAAGTTATTATTATTTTTACCCCTAAATTTTAACAAATAATAAAGTAGACAAATTTTTTTAATCATAATAACTTACTCCTTATTTTTCAAAAAAATAAAAATTTTTAATTATTATTTTAATAAAAATATAAAAAATATTATTATTAAAAAGTTCTAATAATAAGTTAGATGAACCTCATACTAAAATATTTTCAACTCTTTTCTTTCACTTTTTTAAATAATAATATGATATGTATTCATAGATATTTAAATGAAATATTTTTAGTATTTTATTTCTTATATATAATATATCTATTTAAAAAATTATATTATATTCATCATATTTTTATAAGAAAAACATTAAACTCATATTTAATATAAATAAAAAAATACATATATGATATACTTATCACAAATAAAAATAAACAAATTTTCTTCTTTTTATATTCAATAAAGGGAGTGTGTTCAATTCCTACCACTGCAAGTGGTAGGAATTTGCCCATAATATGTGAACTTTCTCAGAGATTTTTGGGTAAATTTGTAATTTTTTTAAATTTAATTCAAAATTTTTAAATTAAATAGAAAAATAAATATAACAAATATAAAGATAATTCTAATATTTTGCAATTTAATCACAAATAATTTTTTTTTAAAATCTATATTGATATATGTCTACTTAATTATTTTTTTATCGAAAGATTTAGACAAGAGTTAGAAATCTTAAACATTAAACTCTTGTCTTACTTTATGTTATTACTCAAACTAGATTGAAATACCAAAAGTGGCCTAAATCACTCGAATTATGCTTACGTATATACATATATCTATATATATGTTAATGTATATGTCACATTTAATCTCAATAATTAAAAGTATATATATAAAATTTTAAATTTATCTATTATTTGATATATATATTTTTTAAATAAAAATAAAAAATTTTAATTAAAAAATATCAAATTTTTATCTTTAATTATTTTTTAAATTCAAGATAATTTAACAACGTTAAATATATCTTTTAAATATATTTTAAATATAATTTAACAGCGTATGGTCGATTTTTACTTAACTCATTTTATATAAAAAGGTGGAAAAATTAAACAATGGTGTAATATTCAATCTCTGAATACCCCACCAAACCAATAATCATTTATAAAGCATAAACATGCAGAGATTACGACCTCATGCAAATGTATTAAAATATTGATTTAGATAAGGCCATATGAGTCATCCGACAACGTGGTTCTTATAAAATATATTAATTATATATGAAAAATATTATCCCTTCAAGTCATATGTCTTCAATATGTCACATCATCAGATTTCTTATGATTATAAGTAATATAGTTGAATTATTATAAGGGCTATTTTTTTTTTTTTGGTTTCTCATACTCTATTTTATTTTATAGACGTATTGATGCACCTTAGGCATTATATTGGTTGAATTATTATGAATTTTGAAATAATTTATTTTTATTGTACTGTAAAAATAATCAATTTTAAATAAAATGAGTTTAATATTGATTAATTTTATTTATTAAAGTGTATTGTAAATTTTAAAATTAGTTTAGTTTATTAAATTTATTATTAAAAATAATTATAGTAATACAAATTATTAGAATGTATATAATAAATAAGGGATAATATGATTTACCTTTTTAATTTTTTGAAAAAGGGAGATACCCCCTTAGCTTTCTTTCTAATCTTATATACCCCTTTAACTTTCAAAAAAACTTGAGATACCCCCTAAGATACTATTCTAAGTACTATTCTAAATATAAATTGACTATTTTACCCTTAATTATTAAAAACATATAAAATAATTTAATTATCCTTATATTAAAATAGTCTATTTAAAAATTATGTATAATTAATATTGTTAAAAATCTTCCTAATTGTCAATTTTATAACATTAATTGTAAGTAAATTTTAACAATACCATTTGTAAAAGTTTTACAACATAAAATATGTTAAGAAATTATTAAAAAAATTTACAATATGAAATTTTTTTAGTTGTAAAAAATTAATTATTTTTACTTTTACAATAAAGTTTTTACAACTAAAAAAATTGAAAAAAATTGACAATGAATTTTAACAATATTTATTATATATAATTTTTAAAATAGATTATTTTAATAAAATGATCAATGATAAAATTATTAATAATTAATATTGTCAAAATATTAACAAATTTAAAAGAAAATAATTAACAATCAAAATATCATTATAATTTTTAAATTAATTATTAATTATTATATAATAAAAATAAAAATAATTAAATTATTTTATATATTTTTAATAGTTAAAGGATAAAATAGTCAAGTTATATCTATAATAGTACTTAGAATAGTGTCTTAGGGGAGGATATTAATTTTTTTGAAAATCAGAGGGGTATGTAAGACTAGGAAAAAGTCAGAGGGGGTATCTCCCTTTTTCCAAAAAATAATGATGAATAAAAATTATTTTAATTGTTTAATATATGTCTAAGTATCATACTTCAAGTAGACGGCGACATCACTCTTATAATATATGCTTACTTAAAATAATTATAAAAAATATAAATCAAAAGTAAAAATAAAAAAAAAGGTAATGAAAAGAAAAAATTTTGTTTTCACAATTTTATTTCTTATTTAAAGTTGAAATTTAAAAATCATTTGTAGAGTTAATTTTGGATTTTTTTTTATAATTTTAAATGGATATATTTGATATTATATTTATAAATAAAACTGCTTTTCAAAATCAGATTTTGAAAAACAATCATTCTCCTGCTTCTCAAAACCTATTAAGGATAATATGATTTTACTAAAAGTGATTTTAAAAAATTTTTATCGAACACCTAAAACACTTTTGTTTGTTCAAAATTATTTTTTCCTCTTCTCACAATAATCCCAATAGGCTCTAAGAATTGTTATATTCTAAAACATCTTTTTTATTTTAAGGACAAGTTTTGAAAGTACAGAAAATTATAACATATTTCTCTTAAGATTTTGAAAACTCACACATAGATGAAAGGTTTGAGAAAATTCGCACATAAAAAATAAAATAAGAAATTTAACTTTACATAGAAGACAAAATAAGAAATTAAATAATTAAATAATTAAAATTTTTTGAATATTAATTTTGAATTATTTATCCAAATCTTTACAAGATTTTAAACTGTTTATCCAAATCTTTTACATTATTTTGAATTATTTATTAAATTTTTTATAATATTTAAATTATTGTAAATTATGTAAATATATTTAAAATATAAATAAAGTAATAAAAATAAAATATCAATGAAAACAAAAAATGAATAAAAATATAATATATTAATAAATATTCATACTATGAATGTGATATAAAATAACAATATTTATTTAATTAATATATTTTATATAAATATATCATATTTTATCAAATTTTAGAGATTTATTATTTATTTTTTAAATAACTATTATTGTATAGAGATATAATTATTATTTTAAAGATATTTTTGAAATTACTAGAAATAATAAGGGTATTAAAAATCTTTAAAATTAAAAAAGACCTATAAAAAAAATCATCACGTATTTCAAGAAAATCATTATTCTACCAAAATATCGATAGGTTAACAGTCAACTAATAATCAACCATGATTAATTAATAGTTCAGCGAAGGTGTGTATGAGTTTTTTCAAACCTTCCATCTATATATGGATTTCTCAAATGTCATAAAAAATATGAATTAATTCTCCTTAAAAGTATTATTTAAAAAAATTGAGGACTTTGAATGTTATGAATTTTAGAAGTTGTATTGATGTAATTTTATCTTAAAGATGTTGATATGTTATGGCTACGTGGGTATGCTTTAAGATTATATATAGAATTTTTTTTTTAAACGAATCGCATAGTATATTTAAGTGTTATTATTGTTGTAAAAATAATGTTTACATTTATGTTTGCACTTATATATTAATGGTCTTGTTTATGTTTAACTTACTTAATAAGAGTAATTTTTTTAATATTCAAAGCATTTTAATGAGTATATTTTTGTATATTTGTATTGGCATATGATATAATTTGCTTACCGAGTTGTTGTTTACTATAGTTTTTGCAACTTTCAAAATTAAGAAAGTATATTTCTATAATTTTGTTATTTAGTCATTTAATTAGCTGATATCTTTGACGGCATGAAGTTGAAAATTATTCTGTTAAACTAAATTCTTGCTAGCTTGGGTGTCACAGTTTGGGATAACACTAATTTATTTAATTACTAAATTATTCTATTAAACTGAATTCTTGCTAAATCAGAATAAAATTGTAATGAGATACTATCACATGTTTTCCTTAAAATATCAACAACTATCACTTAAATATCACTTAAATAGAAAATACTTTCCTTCGTCCGTTATTTGACTAAACTAATTTATATAATTATTAAATATTCTCAATTCTTTTATTTGACATAAAATTTTAAAAAGAAAAACTGTAGCTCCAACAAGCATTGCGGTCCAAGTAACCACATTTTTCTCTGGCATTTTGTCAAAAATTTCTAACCTCAACAATTCTTCCATTCTTGAAATATCAACCAACAAATCACGTCTTTCTTTACCACAGTCTAAAAAATCCGAGCCACTTTTTCCAATCTTCCCACTTATCTAAGCATTCGAACAAACCGAATCATGCCAGTTAACAAGCATATTCACATATATACAATTCCTCTGCCTTATCAAACATTCTTCTCCAAACAAAACCAGTGATCATGGCAACATAAGAAACCTCGTTACGCTCCGGCATTCCAGCAAACAACTCGTATGCTTCATCGATATTACTATTATTCTTAATGTAAGCTGTAATCTATGTATATGGTTTATGTCTAAACTTGACTATTTGGAGGCTTTACCCGCTCACTTAGTTTGTGTGAATTCAGAGTTCAGAAATGCGAACTCTGGTTCTTTTAAACAAAATGTAAAATTTAAAATTTAATCACTTTTAACGATTCTACCCTTAAAACTAACACCAAATAATGAGTCAATTATAATGATACGGGAGGTATACAATACAATCCTGATATTTTCAATTATAATGATAGGAAAGTATGCGATACAATCCTAATATTTTCTAGATGATAGTTATACCTCAGGACAGGTACGTGATAATACCCTTTTTGTGAATTGAAGGAATTCTTTGGTTCGGATTTGGTCACTTGGTCCAGTTCATTAGTTTTTTGCCCACTCCTAATCTCAGGGCAATAATCATCTAATAATATGATAACCATAATATTAAATTTAATAATATAATTAATCATTTATGTGACATATAATATAACACAACTATGATAAACAAATTAAATAAAAATATAAGAAACCTAAAAGTTGAAATAAACAAACTTAATATTTAAGAAAACTTATATAACTAAATACAAGCACCACAATTTTTTTTTAATTTTTTATTATTATATTTATATTTTAAACCTATTTCTTAAGTTTATATACATTTTAGCCTCTATACTTTGAAAGTTATCAATTCACCCTTTACTTAACTAATTTTACTTTTTAAGTATTTTGATTGACTCACCCAACCAACCCACCCCACCCCCCTCTCGTTACTTAATTCTAGTTCCGCCCCCCCCCCCCCCCCTCGTTACTTAATTCTAGTTCCGCCTTTGTATACAAGAAAGTTTCTTTCACTATTTATAAAAAATACGAAGAAGATAAATTAAAAAGATTATTCTTTCTTTTTTCCTTAACTATACAAGTGAGACAGGTGGGATAAAATTATCTTATTAAGTGTCGAATCTCGTTTTATTTTAAATATGGAGTTTTAACATATATCTCCTTTAAAGTTTGAAACTTTAACACTTAGATGTAGGGTTTGAGGTCAGGCACACTTATCTCCTCTAAACCGTTAGTTGACTATTCGTTTTTATTTAAATAATTATAATACCATTGTATGCTTTAAAGTAAAATTTAAGAAATTTAATTTTAATTTATTTAATGTTTAAAAAATTAAAATAATTAAAATTTTAATTAACGATAATTTTAATTTATATTTATATAATATTTATTTAAAATTAGTAATTTACTCATATTGATATTTTTTCTAAACTTCTATAGTTGAGTAGTTTTATTAAAATTTTTGTGTAAACTTGAAAGTTTAAATTTATTTTACAAGTTATAAGATTAATGTTAAAGTATGAATTTAGTATGAATATGTATGATATAAATCTTATATTAAAAATTTTTTATAGGAATAATCAGGTTGATAAGATTATGGAGTTGTTTGGTAAAAAAAAAAATATATGGTTAATACTGGAAGATTTGAGAAAAAATAGACTAAGAAAGGCAAGGCGACCGCTTTGCATATTAAATTTGGGATTTAAATGAATATGACACATGAATAAAAATTAATTAGATCATTATTAACTAAATTCTTAATTTAAATAAATATAAATAAATAAAATTATCAACTTAAATTGTCATTAATTAAATTCTTAATTTCAATAAATATTAAATAAATGTAAACTAAAATTATTAAATTAAATTATCATTAATTAAAATTTTAATTTTAAATAAATATAAATTAAAATTATTGTTAATTAAATTTTTAGTTATTTTAATAATTTAAAATATTAAATAGATTACAATTGAATTTCTTAAATTTTAACTTTAAAATAATTAAAGGTATTATAATAATTTTAATAAACATATATGGTCAATTAACGGTTTAGAAAAAGTAGGTGTATTTTTTTCTTAAATTTTTTATCTAACTATTAAAATCTTAAACTTCATTGGAAGTATGTGTTAAAACCCCTTTTAAATATAGGTGATGGAGTTTGATATAAGATAATATGAAAATAAATTATTACAACTAGTTTTTTATTTATGCCAATTCAACTATTTTCTTGTTTAATATGTTTTAACTTTATTTTCTTAATATCACTTTTATAGTTTCTTGTGAACTTTTTTCTTATCTCTAGCCCCTTTACTCTTACTAGGACACTTATTTATAAGTTGTTGCAAATGGTTTTGATTGCCCATAATTCCCACATGACTACAAGCGGTTGCTAAAATTATGGGAATTGGCTAAATTATGAGACTATTTGTAACTAAAACTAAAACAAGTGCCTCAACTATTTGTTTCACCAATCCCATCCAATAATCTATATGCAAACATTATATGCAATAGCTATGATTTTCATGATTTTGGCACTTCAGGAAAAAATCTATATATCAACATTATATGTAATAGCTATTATTTGTGCAAATTGCATATTTAGGCCTAAAAACTTTTTTGAGGATTCTATAAGAATTTTTTTTTTACTATATGATCCACATATTAATGATAAATATTGTATTACTTAAAATAAATTAATAAAATTAACAGTAAAGTTTATTTAAAATCTTATTTTATAAATGTATGTCTTATATCAAGAATAGTGAAAGACAATATTGATTAACTACTTCCATATTTTATAGTTAGTAAAAAAACTTTTTAAAAACCTTTAATGATGGATAGAAATGGGGAGGAAAAAAGGTGTTTAAGTTATAAAAAATATAAAAAAGGTTTTTAAGTTGGCCTAATACAAGTTTGTAATATATGTCTAAAGTATTTTCCACAATAAATAGGCTTTAAAGTGGAATAGGTTAGAAGACACGTTAATGTAAATTTGAATGTTTAAAAAATACTTTATCAATTATCTTTGAAGGTATGATTTTTTTTTTCTATTTTACTTTCAAATTCAACTACTAAATTAACAATTATTCTTTATTTTATATAAAATAGGAAAAAAATGTATATATTGGATATTGAGAGTCAAATATGTGGAAAAGAAAACATGGGATTTTGAAGGAAAATGAGATGGCAAATAAGCAAAAACATAGATGTAAATTGGGCTAAAAGCCATTTAAGATAATTGAATTGAGTCATTCTATTGGGTTATGAATTTAGTTATTAAATATGCCAAATAATAAAAAAACAAACTAATAATAGGATAACTAGATATTTTTAAATGGTTAAAGAGATAAATGAGTATTTTCAAAAGAATCAAGATAGCACATTTTTTTATTATAAAAGATAATTATAATAAATTTTTTTATAGTTTAAATTAAATCTGCGGTTTAAACTATTTTTATTTGATCTAATCGGATCGAATTTTAATATAAAATGAATGACGGATGGATGTATTTTTAGTCAAATATACTAAATCTAACGAGTCAAATACCTCAAAATTAGAGATTTATTTTATAATTATAGATGATTTATTTGTAAGAATACATTTGGGATTGTTGTTGTAAATTGTAAAAATAGATTTTGAGTAGTCTAAAGTCATTTTAGGTTCTTGGTAAAAAAAATTTAAATCACTTTTGACAAAATCACTCATCCTACAATAGATTTTTGAAAAGAAGGAAATGAGTTTATTTTTCAAAATTAGATTTTGAAAAGTAATTTTATTTTTAAATATAATTTATAATACATTCATTTAAAATTACTAAACCTAAAATTAAGCTTAAAGTAATTATTAAAATTTCAACTTTAATTTTTTTTCCTTGTTACTTTTTTATTTTTATTTTTTGAAAATATACCTAAAACAATTTATATTTTTTATTATAAATTATTAATATATGTCAGATATACATACATTTTATTGAAAGCCATTACTTTATCCTCAAATAACAGTATCCTTATTTTAAGAAAAAATAAAAAAAAAGTATGATTTTAGTCTTTGAACTTTAATAAAATAACAAATTATGGCTTACTTTGACTGACTATAACATTTTACTCCCTATTATTACATTTGTCACATTTGTTAAAAATTTTTAGTGTATAATTCACTTTTTCTTCCTAGCATTAAAAAAATTAAACTTTCACTACACTTAATAAAAAATTTTAAAAGAAGCACACTTCTCTTAATATTTCTTGCCGGAATAAATGCATCAACTTCTCTTAACATATTTTATACATAAAGTTAAATTTTCATATGAATAAAACACAAATTTTTCTTAAATTAATATTATTTGAAATTTATTTTAATAGTTTATGCATTATAAATAATATAATAAAAATATAATTGACTCAATTTATGTAAATTTATAATATTAAGTTTTCATGGGAATGAAACAGATTTTTTTAAACTAATATTATTTAAGATCTATTTTAAAGGTTTATGTACAATAAATTAATATAATAAGAATAAGATTATCTAAAATAATAATAATTTAGAATAAAGTTATAAAAAATTAATGGTATAATTATTAAAAGAAATAAATTAAAAATATAATTCATTATAATATTTTAAAGTTAAAAGTTTATATTGGTCTTTATGTATTAGTAGTAGGGATAAAATAGTCTATTTTTATGTTTTTTAAATATTTAAAGGCACAATAGTCATTTGCATAAAAGTTAGTAACTTTGGGGGATATATTTTTTTTTATCCAAACTCGAGGATGGTATTTTTTTTTCTTCAAATATGAGGGGGATAATCTTCCTTTGACTTATTCTTGAGGGGGTATAGCTTAATATCCCTAATAGAAAAAACAAAAGACTAAAATAGAAGTAATGATAGTGACTACATACTAAAAGATGAGAGGGGAAAAAGGGTGACAATGGAGATGGTAGATCAAAATTTTTATGCTTATAATTTATATTAAAAATGAATACTATAACATATTTATTTAAATCCAATCATTAGGGGTAAATTTGTATTTTATCCTTATTTTATTGATTGATGTAATAGTAGACTAAAATATTAAAAATTAATCAAAGTGTGTCTTAATTTGTTATTTGACTAAAGTTTAGGGGCTAAAATATTTTTTTTATTTTTGTTTAAAGTAAGGGTAAAATAGTAAATTAATGGTTATTTGAGGGTGGATTATTGACTCTTTATAAAAAGTATATATGTCTAATATATATCAATAAATTTTGGGATGGGTTAAAAATACCTCATTATTACATACACAAACATTTATTTAAAATTAATATATATTATCACATTGAATTTTGAAATTATATTATTTAAATAAAAATAATAGAAAATATCTAAGATATCATTATTTGATATTTATTATTTATTTTTTTAATTAATATATATTTATGATTGTTTTATTTAGAGTATATTTATTGTAAAAAAATTATATTTTAAATCAAAATTTTAATTTTTTTATATTATAATAATTTTATTTATTTTATATATTTAAATTAATTAATATATATAATAAACAAAATATGTATCGAAAAAAATATTATTTTTTATAAAATAATTAAGAATATTTGAATAAATTTATTATGTAGGTTAGTTAAATAATATTATAAAAAATATATGTGATACATTTTTTTTATTTTTTATTTATCTTTTAAGCGGTACAAACTTAAACGATAGAAGAGGAATGGATAATATCCCTATTTTATAATTAGCAAAACGTTAAAAAAATTGACTTTCCATCAAAACTCCAGCGCAGATTTCATTTCAGTCAGCCGAGTCACCATCGAATGCCACGTGTAATGCCTTAACGATAAAAGTTCTGTACAATTGCCACCACATGCGGCTTCCACGACTCTGCTTTGTCTTTTGGGTCCCGTAAACGACGCTCTTCTCGAAATCCCTCTGCCTATATATGCACACCCAAGAGCAAGAAACCTGATCCCTTCGAAGCACCCGTCTCGCCTACGTTGGTTGACGAACCCCTTCTCAATAGCCGCATGCCAAGATCGAGTGTCCTAGAACTCGGTCTTCCAAGTACATTGCTTCGCCTGGGATTGCCGTGTTCTCGCCCTCTGTGAAGAGGGTCATGCGCTCCTCTGCCCAGAGGGTTTCCAGTTCTTTCCTTGATCCCGAGGTTTCGTCTCTTCTTTGTCGTGTATAATTATCAGCAATTCTTGCATTTTCTGTTTTCTGATTCTGGTTGTCTTATTGACTGAGATTTTCTGACCTCTCTGGCTTACTGCCATATTGATTCTGGTTTTTGAAGTGTAGTTATATATTGATTTTATGTAGTTTGATAATTGTGTCACTTGGTAAAGATTCGTAGGTCAAATGAGGTTTTCATGTTCTCATTCAGTAGATGATTCTGGTTTTTGGAGTGTAGTTGGGCTTTGATATATGTAGTGTCGTAATTTGTGTCACTTGGTAAAGATTCTTGGTCCAAATGGGGTTTCTATGTCGTCTTTCTTTTCTATCTTTCTTCTGTTTTCCTGCGGTTTGATGAATTTTCAAGTCTTTGTTATACCAGATTCATATTTCTGAATACGGGTTTATGGCAGTGGCGGAGAAAGATGACTGGTTGCATCAGTCAGATATGGAACTTTTGGATTATGTAGAAGATTGTGCCAATGCACAGACAGGCAGGACGTCTGATAGTCCAGGTTGCACTGGCCACAACAAAAACAGTGATCCAATAACGGTATTGATATTCTTTCTAGCAATTATCTTTCTTAGTTTGTATTTAATTACCAATGAAATTGATGAAAATATGGAAATCTTATTCTAAGTAAGGATGACTCAGGTGAAAACTCACAGTTGCGGTCAGTTTGATTTTTAACAATTAAATGACTATTTTAACGCTGCAACTCTTTGTTCTGTAGGTAAGTAAGTGGAACTGTGATAGTGGAGAAGAAAGGCGAGGCCTAGATCGTTCATGTGAAGTGTCCATGTAGTGTGGGTTATGAAATTCTCCTCTTGGGAGGAATAAGCTACTACAAGTTGATGTAGAAGTAGCAGATAGTTTGCGTAAAAAGGCTGATAACCACAACCCATGAAGCACTTAACATCCGTTGCATTACAATTCAGGTTCTGACTGTTTATAGAAATGTTCTCTGTTACCGTCCATCTTAAGGTAGAGCACTAGTCATACTTGAGGAGACTCATCTCAATTACAATATTCATCATTCTAAGACTTACACAACTTCTATTATTTGATGTATTATGTAGACCTTGTATAGTTCAACTTACAACTTCTATTGTTTGATGTGTTTTGTAGACCAAATGTAGTTCAATTCAATACATATGAATTTTTCTTGATAGCCATTTCGAATGGATTACTAATACTAGTTAGGGGTGAATTTCAATAGTTCAGATTCATAACAATGTTTGTATATCCAATCCTCTATATTTTTTAGACTATTTTGAGTTACTAGCTTGTAAAAAAATAATATTGTCCACTATAGATGATATTTCAGCTACCTCTATTTAATTTGTGGATAGAGTGGCTACGATGAATTTGATTAATAGAAAATGACAAAAATGGATAAAACAGGGTCGAGGGAGTTTGGTACTATTTCAGAATGTACCTATGATTTCTTTATTTCTGATTGCATGGTGTCAAAGTATGCAGATTTTGTTGATTGTTTACTGTTTTTTTTTTCCTTCTTTGAAAACAATAAAGTGAGAATAAATTGCTCTTGGGCAGTGAAAATATATATGGTGTATTGTAACAAATGTCATTACTCGCATTAACTGTAGAGATGAATTTTTGTTAAATCTCAACCACATAATTTTCTGTTGTTGTGGATACTTTTTGCCTAGTTAGGTATCTTTGGAACTTACGAAATGATTTTGTACATTGTCTTAGAGTTAGTTTTAGAAACGGATGCCTTAACAATGTGTAACTAGGAGTCACATTTCCTTTTCTTCTTCAGTCATTTTCACATCGTTGTTTTTATTGTGGATATGTCATCATCACGAAGATTATCAGAACTCCTACCTGTCTCTGCATTGGATCACACTATGTAAATCTATTTTCAAAGTCTAAACAAACTAATCCATTTAAATTTGGGGAGTTTGTTGCTAGTTAGATATTTAATTATAAAGAAGGGACTTGGCCATCCCTATAAAAATTGGTCGAGAACTAGAGCCGTTCTCCTGATGAGGTCAAGGTAGACCGAAACCAATTAGCAGTGTGGAAAAAACTTAGGACCTTGTTTGAATATTGTGAAGGGGCTTTTGCTTTCTGTCAGATTCATAGTTAAATCCTTCATAGTTTTCATAATCTTTTTTAAACCTCTTTAGTTATGTTCTATCTTCTACTGGTATTACCAATTTACTGGAAGTTTCAAAATCAATTAGCTACCAAAACAAATTGATAGCTATGAAAACATTGAAATAGAAGCTTTAATTTCATAATGATGAGTACTACTATTACTGAGATAGAGCCTCCTCAAGAATGACAGGTTGAAACTGTTCTGTGATGCTAAAACAGAATGATCCAAACCTTATTCGGTTTGCATCTTCCATTTAATTCAAATTCTGTGTTATCTATTACTTGAATTGCTTGCAACTTATCTAATTTTAGATTTTGGTAATTTTCACTTCACAAATCCCTCTGTGCTGAGCTTTGTAACCAGCTTTTGCATAAGGTCTTGATTAGCTTAGCATTTAGCTTGAATTGTTCAATGATTCTCTCTCTCTCTCTCTGCAATTCCCCTAGAAGCATATTTTAAGTGAGGGAAACATCTTCTTGGCTTTTTCTTCCGCCAAAATTCTACTCTTTGAAGCTTAATTTTGAATCTTTTGTAATGTTTTTCATTGCTACAGATAACATTTTCTCCAGCACTGAGCCAGGAGTTTCGTCCTTATAAACCATGCCCAGCTCTACTACATATCTATTCGACATGGAAATTCAACCCTGTGAAGTCATGATGGTTGGTAATAGCCTTAAATATGATGCAAGTTCTTGTTTATTTTGGGTGACCATGAACTTTGTTTTATTTGCTTTCTGCCTTCTTGCAATTTAATTGTGTCCTATATGGTCAGGCATTTAGATGATGAAGTTCTAATTGGTTTTTCATAGTACCAAAAGTGAAAAAGAAGTAATCATTAGATAAATCTTGGATCTCTGATCTTCTGAAGCACATGTTTCTTTTTTCTCTTGTACTCATAAAAGCATGTCTTTAAATGCATTCAGGTGATTACAAATGGTTAAAAATATTGTCAATGGATACTGATATTATTGCCCATCTTTTTTCAGGTACCTTGGGAAACAAGTAGGGGAGTTCACATGCTTGCTTGATGAAACAGGTAGGTATACTGCTACTGATTTTGCCAAACTGGATCTACAGCCAAATTTCCAGAAATTTCCAGGTGTCTTCATCGACTGAGGTTTACTTACTGTTGGAAGCAAATGTTGACCTGACTCCTTGATTTCTATATCCATTGTTGGTCAAAGGTGTGTCCTTCATGGACAATCATATCAATTATGCTTTTATCTAGGGGCCGTAGACCATGACTTGGTAATATTTAGTATTTTGGTTCCATTGAATATTTTATAGAAAAAATCCCTTCAACATGAAAAATCGGGTGAGAATCATGGAATTTGGTTCTTCAATGTAAAGAGGAAAGTTCACTCTACACTCTGGCCTGAAGTCAAGGTGTTAGCATTATGTTTCGTGGTGGAAATATTTCATCGGCATACTAACAACATTGCTACAGATTTCTGGGGCTAAGAAATGCCTGAGGAGACGTGAGGTTTTCATGGATAAAAGTGTTTCACAGTTTTTAGTCTTAATAATGTTTTCTTGTTTACATGATCTTAATTAGTTTAATACATGATTGAAATTGTTTGGTAATATACAGGTTCATAGCGGCTTGCTCACCGAGGAACATGGGGGATCATATAAGGAAGATTTGTAGGATGTAAAATGAACATTCTCAGGGTTATGAAGGAGACCTGCATACGTGGTTGCATGATCCACAACAAAAACAATGGCATTGATGTTCTTAATTTCACACAATTAATTATATATCCTTGTTTGTTAGTTTGTGTTTAATTGCCAATGAATTAAACTGATGAAAGATTAGAAAGTACTTGCTTCCTAGTACTAACTCAGGTGAAACACTATATATATGGTATGAATTGGATACTGAAGAGCAGAGGTTTCTAAGGTTTAGACTTTCAGTCGTGTCATTTTTTTCTAATGATTTGACTATCAATCTTTGTGCTTTATTATGCTTCTTTTTTTAATATATCTTATGCGTGTGTAATTATTTTTAATGTTTGGGCAATATAAAATGTTTTTAAAAGAATTTGACCAAATTTGTATCTTTATTTTTAATTATACCTTAGCCTAAACTTGAAGTTTACTATGTTTATTTAATTTTTTTATTAATATTAATTATAAAGATATTTAAATTTCGAATTAATTATGAATGTGATATTTATATTGAAAATATCATTTTAGCTTAGGTACATGTTAGGCACAACTCGATTTAATTATCTTCTCAAAAAAAAATTTCCACTCATATTAAGTTTAAATACTAATTAGATTAGGGTCGTCTGAATATTTTTAACTCTAAATAATTTATGGTGAAAGTGGTGTTTACTAAATAAGTTTTTAATTTCTGTCAAAATTAAGTGGGAGTAAGTAATACTAAACATACTTTAAATATCATAATATAAAATTTTAATTTATTTCAAATTTAAAATAAGACATGATAATTAGATTTAAAATGTAAATATTGAATATTAATACTAATACTAATGATAGCTTTTACGAATTCTTAAATCATAAGAAAATTAAAGAACAAATTAGTACTAATTTGCAAATAAAATATTTTATAAAAGACAGAGAAATTATTGATACTAAAAGGTTAAGCAAAATAATTTTTTTTCTTCATGTAAATTGAATTCAGTCGGCATATAAATTGATGTAATTGAATTATTTATTAAATAAATTGTGTTTCTTCCTTTGCATTGTTCATTTTTCATTATTCCTACTAATTTTGTTACATAATCAACAATAAACTTGAACCAACCTCCCTTGATGAGCAAAGCATGTGGCCTGTAAATTGTTTTCATTAGCAAATTAAAGCATGGAGCCTCAACTCATTCCATGCATCATATTCAGGGGGGGCTTCAGTTTCAGCATCATCCTTACCAATGCTGACAGCAACCATCTTTTAGTCGCGCATAAATTTTCAAACTTCTAAACACTTTACAAGTTCAAAAACAAGGCAGTAAACCTTTGATGAGAGTATTAAAATATGAGAGGCCTTAAACCCTATAAACCCTAATGCTAGCCTTGGTGCTCAGAAAAACATCAACTTGGTTTTTACACATACATACCACAGAGAAACATTTCTCAGCAACAACTACACTTACAAAAACCTAAATTTAATTTGATTAATACAAATATCAAAGAATTTCTGCTTTGTTTTCTTAAACAGAATTTTTCAATAACTTGATTATTCTAAAGTTAAACATCTGGGCAGCATCTAAACTAAAGAACGCCGCGAAGAAAAAATAGGCAAAAGTGTTATTTGACCTCCGTCGAGTTCACTGGAGCCGATTCTTAAATCATGAGAAAAGGTTAAACACCTCTAAACTGAATTCAGTCGCCGTAATCACGTGATAACATGTGTTATTCTCTCTGCATATAAAACCTTGCCAGTTTCCTCCCAAAACCCAAATCATCTTAAACTATTAAACAGCAAATTAAAAAAACTGGTTATTATAGAATTACATTAATTGGATAAATTTTTTTACAAATACATAAAAAATGATACATTTACTTAAATGTTTTCGATTTTTAAATTTCA
Organism: Melia azedarach; assembly: GCA_028052125.1. Taxonomy (NCBI): domain Eukaryota; kingdom Viridiplantae; phylum Streptophyta; class Magnoliopsida; order Sapindales; family Meliaceae; genus Melia; species Melia azedarach. Next base: position 6,580,623 of record CM051401.1, on the reverse strand, counting down.
TGTTACTTAATTACTTCTTTTAATCGCTAGTCAACTAATATCAAATAACACATTTATTAAAATAATTTCAATTTTTAAGTTTGATATTACCTAATTAATTGTAATATTTTTAAATAAAATTTGTTATACACTTAATTCATTCTATTTATAATTAGTTAATTAATTAATTATTTATTTAATTAAGTAGAATTATATTTTTTTTAAAATTCACAGAATTTTTAAATTGGCTCTAAGTAAGTAACTGGAGTGAGGATTCAACCTTAAACAAACTATTTTAGCAACCCTGCGATGAAGGCATGTAAGGCCATTCCCCCCCGGGAGTCGTATGAAAAACATTAGCAACTGTATACTTAATTCTGGTTTCATCCAAATTTAGATACCTAAACGTTATTATCCAACAATAAAATGTCGTTGTTCGAGACACGCGTAAGCATCAGAATGCGTTCTTCTAGTGTTACCCAACCTAATCCTTACAGTTAGACAGGAGACCTCCCAAGACAAGCGGGTAATTTTAGTATTCTCGGAATAAAGATTAGAATAACGGTGAAAAAAATTGAAAAAAAAATCTGAAATATGGAGTGTTTTTGGTTTTGGAAGCGAAATTAGGGCTTGGAGGGAGCTACTGAAAGTAGAGTATTTATTAAAATCAGAATTAATACTTAGTACTCTTCGTTGACAGTAACGTAACAGTTACATTTCGCTCTCGTCTAAACCAAGGTATGCTTTCACTTCACCATTTTTAGTACTTACTCTACTTCAGATCTTCTTACTGCATTAGTTTCTATACAGTTATATGAGTGTGTATTTTCCATTTCTTTGTGAACTTTTACTTGAATATACTTGTTTACTGATGTTACAAATAATTAGTTTTTTTTTAGGGTTTTAGTTCTGTTTGGTTGCTCGGAAAATATGGCAAATGAAAGAAACTTAGGAGATTTTACAGCTCGGTTTTGTTTTGCTTGCCTTTTTGTTGTTTGGATGAAAATTATTGTTTCTCTCGAGTGGTTTCTTGCTGTATCTTATCGGGTGGTTTTGGACAAAATGCTCAGAATTAGAAAATTCTGATATTTTCTTGAAGTGAAATGGCATAATAAGTGATTGAAAAGATTGAATATAAGAGAAACAGAATTATATATGTAGTGCTGAGGTGTGTGGGCAAAAGGAATTCAAATTTCCCTTCAATAGCATCCTTTGTATTTCTCCACGCTGAAAAATACTTTATTAAAGACTTGTGTTGAGGCTTTTGCTAGGGAAACTAGCAGGTTGATGACCTATGCTGACAATTTTCATTGCCTCATTTTGGCATTAATTGGTGTAAGTTGATTGAATAAATTATGAGTTAAGATATGCTTCATAGCCTTTGCGACCTGCTATCTTAAAACTCCAAGAAAGAGCAGAAATCAGCTTGCTGGGTTTGACTGTGGCTGTCAGGTATTCCATGCCTTTGCAACATCTTAATAGGCTTGGAGTATGTTGACATTCTTGTGATAGTGGTGATCAACGCCTAATAAGTGAGTCATAATTTATCAATTAGCTTTCTATGTGAGAGGAATCTTATGCAATATAGTTTCCTTGGAAACTGGAACATGTCGGATGAGTAAGCTTAAAGAGAATTTGTCTCTTATGATTTATGCTTCTGTTGTCCTTATACCTATAGATGTAGTATTACCGTCAAATTTTTTGGAATAGCAATTGTATTTCAAATTTCTTGTGAGTGCTAGAGACTTCTGATAGCCCTTTTAGTTATTGTTGATGACAATGCAAGCATAGTCTTTATTCTTTTTTTTTCCCCTTTGACTTTCTTGTTATAGTGTCACAATTTCTTTTATGTTTCTCCTGTATGAGCTAGAATGTAAGGTTTCAGTGTGTATCTTCAATTTATACCTGCATTGTGACATAGGAGGATAGTAAAAGGATATGTCTTCTGATACTGCAAAAGAAGATGCATCTGTGGTTGATTCATCGGTGACTGAAAAACATGACATGGGGAATTCAGATGATCCAGGTAATAAAAGATGCATGCTCATTTGATTTTTAGTTTATCCCATTAGTTTTCTTTTTTATTATTCAGTAGCTTTTTATGTAGACCCATGCTTTATTGGAACAAGGGTGATGTGTTCTGTAAATTGTTGGTTTTAGAGTTGTGTCAGTGAATGAGAAACTTTGTTTAACTAGTTAACTGAAGTAGGAAGGAAGGCCTGAATTGTAGCTGGTAATTTATCCTTTCCCTTTCTCTCTCAATTCTCAATCCAATGGAAAGTAAAGCCCTGTATTCTTTGTGAACTTGGCTGAACTGCAGATAATCACTTAATGTCTAGGAGTTGTTGAAATTATGGTTATGCCCCTACATTCATAAACATCTATTACTCTTAAATTAATAAAACTTGGAATTACATAGAAATTAGTAATAAGTTCTTTTCAAAAGTCTCATAAATTCACAAAATTTTTCGTCACATCATTACCCTCCCACTACAATTGAGTTGAAGTTGAAAACAAATCTTGTTGACTAGAATGTTCATGGATACCTTGCTTACTTCTTCGTAAATCTATTTTTCACTAAATACAAATGCTTTCTGTTTCTTATTGAAAAAATGATAATGATGAAGTAAAAGGTACTCAAATAAATTAGTGTCTCAAAATTTCTGTAGAATGTTTCCTGAAATATCTCTAGTAAACAATACCGTGTCTCTAATATATCAGTTCCTTGTATTGTTAGATGTGGTGCATAAATTCTCCAGCTCATGGAAATGTTAGGGAGGCTGTGTTGATTGATTTTGTCCTATGCATGATTATGTAATCATCCTTGACCAAATTAAAATTAAAATCTTAAATTGCTGTCCTCTTTGTAAAGCAGCGAATTGCTGCTTAAACTTGGATCTAGGGTGCACGCTAGACATAAGTCGGTGGTCAGAGTTACCAGGATCTACGTTCTGGTTTGTCTATATCAGTCATTTACTTTGATATGATTAGTGTTTGCTTTAAAGTAAGCCTTAAAATAATGTCTGAACTCTGGTAAAATTTGACAATTGATTGATTTTTATTTATGTGCTATAGGTGTGACTAGCTCTTAAAGTACAAAATTAAAATCAAAATATGTATAAGAGATGTCACTAAACAGAAAATTTCTTGTCAGAGAGCTCAAGCTACAAAGCTATTGAGGAGGGCTATCCCTCTCCAGCAGAAGCAAAAGCAGCGCATTCTGATGGGCGGTTGCAAAATTTAACTGAAAACAAAAAGGGTAAATTGTATAATACAAGATATTTCATCATTAAGAGTTTAAATCATCATAATATCCAACTATCAATCGAGAGGGGGATTTGGGCTACTCAGGTCATGAATGAACCAATTTTGGAGGAAGCCTTTCATGTAAGACCCCTCTCTTTTTCAATGCAACGTACTCTTTTCTCAATCTCAATGCTTTAAGGAGAAGCATATGCCTGTTTTGCAGAACTCTGGTAAAGTCATTCTTATATTCAGTGTTAACATGAGTGGTTTCTTCCAAGGGTATGCCCAAATGATGTCTTCTGTTGGGTGGAGGCGAGACAACGTCTGGAGTCGAGGCAATGGTAAAAATAATCCTTGGGGGCGTAGTTTTAAAGTCAAATGGCTTCAATTAAATGATTTACCTTTCCAAAAGACTCTTCATCTCAAGAATCCATTGAATGACTACAAACCTGTGAAAATTAGCAGAGATTGCCAGGTGTCCCAATATAGTATTCTTGGTTTTTTCTTCAAATTTTTATTTTTTTCATTTTAGCAATCTAAAAACAGTTTTAATATATGCTTGTGTTTGTGTATTCTTCCCAGGAATTACCTCAAGATATTGGAGAAGCTCTTTGTGACCTTCTTGATGTAAAGGGTGATGTGGATGGCATGCGGACCAGGTACTTCTCTTGCACACTGAATGGTCTTCTATTCTATAAAAATGCAGTGCATGAGCCATTTTAGTTATCATAACTTAATGCTGACACAGCTTTCCTGGGGATGACCTTCCTGCAAAGAGGCCTTGTATGGAGCCTTCAAGTTCTCTGGGAGAGGAAGAATATCATATGCCTCCACTGCACATGTCTATGGCCAGGACACCCATGCCTTATCCTTCCTTCCTCTACCAGCACCAAGCTGGAGCAAGTAATTTTCATTTAGCGCAGAGATGTGGTGGGGATGCTGAAAACTTGCCTTTCACCTCTCTGTCACCGAAATTTGCAAGGATGAATCATCCTCAGATCAATGGGAACCTCACTAATTTACAAGTGGACAGCGATATGTCGGCTCGATATGATTTTTGGGGTTTGTCTGCAGAAAGCCCTCTTGCCAGTACCATAACTGAGGATGATTTTCTTGAAATGGTATTTGTTTTCAGTCTTAGCTTCTCATTCTTGTTGACCTTAATATTTCTGCGATATTTATTTTAACTAATAGCTGCAAGAACATTTCTTCACAATCATATCGACTTAGTAGCTGAAGTGGATGATCTAGTCAATCAAATTAACAGTCTTACTGTCTGACATTGCAGTGTCATTGTTGCTTGGTATAATTGGAATGGATGATGGATAACTGTTTGGACGGTTATAGGTTATGCAAAGGTTATATTGGTTAGCCTACTTATATATAACTGATAGATTGCACTGGATCTTAGTTGTAAATTGTACTCGACCGTGATGCTCACTAGGGGCCACACCTTGTTGCTTAGTCTGTCCTGCCTGGGAATGGAGCTTGTATCAAATTGTTTTGGATTCTCCAGAATCTGACTTGAACTCCCTGTTTCCAGCTTCTCCAATCCAACATAAGCAATTTATCATGTCTAAAATTGAAGAAAGGTTAACTTGTGCAGTGAGAAAACTAAGAAAAGAGTTCTAAGAAATATTCAGGTTTGGTGAGCAAGTCTGTGAACCATCTGTTTAGTGAATTACCAGCTGGAATTCCTTTACTGCCTTAGGGTTACCCTTGTGTTTGGGGTTTGTATTGACACATCAATCATTTATAGGATCTCCTAGTTTCCATAATAATATTAATCATTTTGGGATCTCAAACTCCATTATCTATGAGCTATTAAAATATGCCATTATTTCTTTTTTTCGAGGAGCTGTATGCACTAGTTAATGAGGTTTAATCTATTCAGCTTCTAACAGCTGTTCATACCCAAAGAACTTATTACCCAGGATAAAGTATCTGTGGCAATGACACTACTCAGAATTTCATCCTTTGCTTGGTGAAGAGATTTCATTGTGTAGAAATGCTATAAAAGTAAGGTCATTACTGGTCTAGATGTGTGCGTATAATCTTCTGTCAAATATATCTTTTCTTTGGCAAAATAATTGAAAAATATGCATCTTATCCTTTATAAGTCATGCAATTGCTACTAGTTGCTCCACATTAGACAATGTTATGTTCCTCCATGCAGTGCACAGATATTTCACTCAGGTACTTGAAAGAACATATTTTCAGCAAGTCAATTGTGTTAAGGCCTTAGGCTTAAGGTTGTTGCATGGAAGACGCATCTATGCTGAAGTATATGTGATATTGAGGGGGTGGGGCTTTTGAGGGGTTAAAAAATATCTTCTTCCTGCTGGTCTTGACAGAAAATTTTGCATTATCAATCAATATTCTTGTTTATTATTGTTTATTGGTTGTGTGCCAACCAATCAAGAGGGGTTAGCCATTGACAGCTTAATTACATTGTGAATCCACTTGAAACTCTTGTGTTTTGTATGCTCCATTGTAATCTTGGTGCTGCTTGAACACTGTCGAGGGAAGTTGTCATTTGTTTTGGTGTATCTTCTAATATAAGTGGAAGTTTATTTGTATAGATAATAGGAAGAACTGCTTTTTCCAGCAGCTGATGCTTATGTTTTTCTCCTTGATGTTTAACTTGTGTCTGATTTGTTGTGGCAGTCATACGAAGAGTACCTGGAAGCCCATAGCAGAGGCATCAAGCAGCTGTGCCATCCTGTCAGTATTACCATCTGATTTGTGTAATTTTTTCAGCTAAATATAATGTGTTAATTCATTAGATTGAATTTTTTTTTTGGTTTCCATCCAGGAGTACTGCATTTTTGGCATGAGTGATCTTTTTGAATTTATTGACAAGTCCTATCTTCTGACATTATTTGTTGTTTGCTTGATTCTTTGTTTTATTTACTTTATTGTTTAAGCATTTGATTTACGTATATAAAAGCACTAATAATGCATTAACACCTTGCTTATCATTTCTACGCGGGTGGTGACTAGCAGATACATAGGGATTCCATCAGGTACACAGTTTTGATGAATGGTGATTAAAATTTGGTGGTGAATTTCAGCCGTGTCATAATTACAGCCTACTGCAGCTTTTTAATTACCTCTGAAAAATTTCCTCTTGACGTTCTGTGGACATCTATCATATTTTGCCTGGTGTAGGCTATAAGGGTGTTGTTCCTGGAGGGCATCGGAGAGTAAATTAAATGTATGTATGGAAACTTATTTTGGAGCAGGTCATCAGATTTTCTGGTCTAACTAGGCCATAGGGAGTAGCTGACAAGTAGGTCCAGGATGCATATGGAACATGTTTAGGTTAGATTACAAGACATGAGAAGTCTCAGACCTACTCAGCTAACAATGGCCTGATTGATGCCTTCTTCTGTTTGATCGGACAATGCTTCTTCATTTTCCTGGTTTTTCGAAATGAATCAAGTTTGGCTTAATTGACCAAACTCCAGCAGCTCCATATAGGTTAATGTTTGTGAGACTTAACACTATTCACTCTTGGAGTGCATTGAGGCTTTGCTTGGTGTTGAGGTGCTGTAGTTTAAAATCATACTTACTATGGGATGAAAACACAAGATGTTAAATATTAATGGCAAAATTTGTGGGTTCCATTAAAGTTGATATTATTAAACACTTTTACAGTTTTGCTTTTCACAACAGAGGCATCACAATCCCAAACAAAGCTGAACCTGTACTGACCTTTATTTTGACCTAACGCCTAAGTTGTTTTGGTAATAAAGTAGTCTATGAAACTCAGCTGCTCAAATTTGTCAACAGGTTGGTGGACCATCTTGGACAATGCCAGAATCATCAAGTAAAAAGCAGGATGATGATTCGTAAGTATTATATTTGAGTTTGTTGATGAAATCCTTAATGGCAGCTTTATTAAATCTCTATTTATTTATCTTGGTGACGTGTAGAAATTCAAGTTTTGTAGCGGACAAGCGTCATTCACGGAAGAGGGTGCATCATTCGTCACAGAAATGATTGCACTCCAAGCATAGCAAGGTTTGTGATGATGTTCATGTTAAAAAATAGCCAAGGCAATCACTCAGGGATTTTAATTTGTTCTAGTCCCCACAATTGGGGCCAATTATGTTGCTATGTTGTAAACTGTATGTACCTTATTTTTTGCATCTTACAAGAGGGGTGGTTACCAACTTGTATATAAGATTAAATTGGCAACACTGCCCCAACTCTTAGTTCATTTTTTAATCGCTTTCTTGTTTCCTTTTCCTTTCTAAGAGAGGATAGGAAAAAAGATGCTCATGTTAGGTCTAGATTTAGATAATGCCTTCAACTTGGTTTGCCCAACATTATCAATGATAGTTGAATGTAGATTGTAAATTTGTTTATTTACTCTTTGTAGGTGTATGCTTATCATTTTAGATTATTCCATAGATCTGTGGTTATTAGAGAGGAGTTAATAGAATTGACTACAATACATGGATGTATCATTACATTAAAAATTTTAAGTTTTACATTTAACTTCAGTCTTTAATGATTCAAGTTGTGTCGGAGTTTTCAACTTTTATGTAAAGTGTTTAAAATTTTATGCTGTTAATTGAGCGGATGTATTGTTACATTACATGTAACATAGCCGAAGTCCAATTTTCATTGTCATTGAACGTAATCCAAGTGGGTTGCTGTGATTTAAAAACCCATTTCAAGCCGAGTTCCAAATTGTAGATTCACTCAAAATGGTAAATAGGGTGGATTGGTCAAACTTTTCTAAGATTTTGCAAGGAACTTCTATTCTTGATACACTGTTACAACTTACGAGATAATATCATCATTTAAATTTAAAGTTAATAATGAAACATGAGATTACCCTAATTTTTATGACCATTTAGCCCTATTATTATGGAGTCGTAGACGCTTTCTGGCTCCTTTAGTGTCAATTACCATGTAAAATATTTTTGCTTAATAACCCAAAAACACTGACGATGTCGATAATTCATTATTCATAGCCAGTTTAAATTTAGGTTAGGAATATGTTAAAATTATTATCTTTTTCGTCTGGACTTGGACCTGGACCTTGACCATACCATGCTGGCCAACCTCTATTCCTACCAGCCGAACAGCCAAATCACTCCGCGGTCCATGTACAATAATAATATTATTTAATATAAGTATAATTTTTAATTTTACCCATTATTTTATTGATAATTTTCACAAATAATTTTAATTTTTTAATAATATTCAGCAATATATTTTATTTTTTGATAAATCATCAACAATACCTTCAAAACAGAATAAAATGACTCATTTATCCTTATTGTTATTAATATTATGTATATAAAGACAAAAATAACCTTACATAATTAAAAGAAAATAAAATTTAATTTATATACAATTAATAATTTATATTTTTTGAGAAAAATAAATTATTTATATATTAAAATTAAAGTAAAATATTCTCTTAAATAATAAATAAAATAAATTAAATGAAATTATATATCAAAATAAATAGTAATCATTAATTAATCATAATAAATAAATTAATATTTATAAAGATATTAATTAATAATTTGATATTTTATACTTAATTATTAATTAATATTTATAAAAATATTAAATTATTAATTATATATAAATTAAATTTTATTTTTTTAACTATATAAAGTTATTTTTATCTTTATGTATATAATATTAATAACAATAAAGATAAGTGAGTCATTTTATTTTATTTTGGGTATTGATAATGATTAGTCAAAATAAAGGGTATTGTTACCTATTGTTATTAAAATTACTTATAAAAATTGTTACTAAAATAATGCATAAAATTGAAAATTATCTTTAATATAATAATAATAATAATAATTTTGTTTAATTAAAAAATTAAAAAAATTGAAGAGGGTCCTGGTAGACAAGGCAATGTATATAGACAGTAGCAGTGTCAGTGTTAGAATTTACATCAATGGAAAGCAGAAAGCGGGCAGTCGTTAGCAAAGACGAGGTGATTGCAAAACTCAAAGACGATGGCGACTTCGACAGGCTCCGTCTTAAGATCATTCGCAAACTCAAGGATAACGTAAGACAGACAATCTTTACTCACTTTTATGAATTTCTTCAAAATTCCTTCTCTCTTAGGGCATTTTTCTGAGTTTATATCTCACGTATTAAAAGTAATTTTCTTGCTTTCGAAAGTAATTACTCTTGTTTATGATAATTACATCTTTGGATTATTGTTTCACGAGTTAATGTTTTCAAACTCTTTCTGATGAAGCTATAATTGAAGCTGTCATTGTAACTGGACACTTGTAATTATGCGAAGATTGACAATTTACAAGTAAATGCAAAGCGCCCTGCCCAATCCCTGGGTTCTTTTATTTATTTATACAACATTTCTAAATGAGTTATGCAATGATTAGTTGAAACATGCAAGCACGATTGCTGAGTATACTTTGCTTGCCTGGCAATTGGGAAGAAAATATGGCTGAAGTTGTGTTTCTATCTATTAACTAAAGTTGGAAATTGTTGAATTTGTATGAAGGTTTCGTGGTAGTTGCTCCTGCGGTTCTCTGAAAATGAAGTTCAGAAAGTGTATGGAAATATCAACTTTTAACGGGATCCACTCGTTTTACTATTAATATTTGGCGTCTATGCTTTCCTTCCATTGCAACTGTGGCTTTAAGCCACCGCACATTAATATTAAATGGAGCTAAATCTTTTTTGTATTCAAGTATTGTCTTCTGTTTTTTCACATTGGAAATAAGTTTCTTTGATCTCAAGTATTATAGTTTCTTTGAATATTACTTTAGTGTTTGGATGTTTTACAATGTTTGATTGAGAAAATCTCTTTGATGCATATTGACACGTATGTATGATTGTCGCCAAGTACTTGAACACTTGAGTCTCAGCTACTGGAAAGAGAAAGGTTGACCCTAACAATAGGTGAAATCACTTACAAAGTTATCCTTTTAATTGATTTTACATCATTTTCCTTAATTCAATTAATACTGAAGGTCTTTTTTTTTTATTTTCTTATTTTTTTATTATGTATCCCATATAGTAAGAAGCATCTTGGTTTAGATTTAAGTAATCCTCGTTAAGATACTGGTGGCACACAAATTCAATCTTTCAATTTGGGAAACTAATCCCTCAGCATAGTTTTATGTAAGAAAAAATTAAAAAAAAATGTTTTCTTTTTCTAGGGTCATGTAATGATTTAATTGGTATTAAAGTAAAAGATCCAACACAACTGAATGCTTATAGGTGCTTTGTCAGTTTTATTGGTTGTGAGTGCGGGTGTCGTTTTCTTCACTGCTTGGTACTGGCCCATCACAATTCAGGAATGACTCAATTTGGTTTATATCAGTCCATCACAACAGGGAATGCAGCAATTTGGTTTAACATATAACTGTGTGACATGTCAAAATTGATTCAGATCTATTTACAATTTTACTGGATTAATCCTAACAATTTCCTAATATACATTACTTCCTAACATATATTTATGTACTCAGGAGAGCTCATCTAGCACTCCAGCTACCTGAGAAAATTCTATAAATGTTGGTTCTCTCCTTATTCCCATAGTTTCTTTTCCCTGGCATATGTCAGTATTTTACAAGTGGAATTTGAATAATTTCTCCAGAATCAATTTTTTTTCTTTTTGTGGGTTTGCTTTTGTTTTTAGCCAAATATATAAGGGCATTCTGAAGAAGGCAATAATTGCAGGAAGAATTGCGTAACAACATTATTTCAGTGGTCAAGCAGTCAGCAGCGCTTAATCGGGCAGGTGCAGAAAATATGAAGCCTAGACAGCTTTCTGATGCCATATATGAGGAGGTTGGGTGAGTTTTTATTTATCTGTTCAGGTTTTAATGATCTTGATTATTATTTACTAATGGTCATCATATCTTGATTGCAACTATTAGAAGCGAATTAATGAGCCAGATGTCTGATGGTGTGTGGAAAATAATCAGATCAGAGGATTGCATGAAAAGTGAAATTGCAGAAACAGTGCAATCTGTCTACAATAAATTAGTGAATCCAGGGGGGATAAGAGTGGGAGAATCATCTGTCCATGATGAGATGGCTGTTAAAAACAGGGCGGACAGTCCTTGTCCCATCAAGGTCTCAGCTGGTGAAGTTAATGATATATTATCTGATTATGAGCCAAAAGAGCCACCGGGTTTTGCTTTGCCTCATAATCATGATGATAGCAATCATAAGAAGCAACCCAAAGAGGGGCTGCAGTTGCCTTGTGATATAGCACCTATGGAAGAGAGGAAGGAAGTGCCTCTTCAGTCACCCAATATCCCATTGCCACCTGGATTTTCCAAAGATGTGGAGCATGCACAGCCATGTGATGGCAGTGACGAGGACCCTGATGTCCCTCCTGGCTTTGGTTGGTGAGTCAACATGTAATTTGGTTAGCCGATGCCATTGTACAACCATCATTTTATGGAGACTATGCTATGAATGATGCGTCCTTGAACACCATTAGAACATTCCTTCTTGGAATTCTAAGAGGTTGCACTCCTATCCATCAACCAGGGAAGAGGTCTTTATGTTCGACATGGTAGAAGGTTAGAGCCAGTGCTGATATTCTTGAGCCTGTTAGGTTATCTGATAGCCGTCTCCCCTAATTTTATTTTTGGAACAGTTTAATTGAAGCTTTTGCTAGAATTTTGTTTCACAAGTTGTTTTACAACTGGCATAAGTTTTCATTAATTTCATATATGTGATAGTGATATCCGTGAGACATTTTTGTCATAAAGTTGAGAAGCATTTTTTCACCTGTTTTCATCAGTGTTCAGTTTTATTTGTTTATGCTCAATTTAAAGCTGATTTTGCAAGTCACTTGTATTGTGATTGGCAAAGATATTCTGTGTTGTCAAGGCAAGCTACATCATTTCTTTTCTTCTTCACCATGTTTTTTAACATCATTAGATACTGATTTTCCTTTTAATCTTCGCCATGATTGCTTCTGTGTTCATCTCATAGATGACTGTTAAATCTGTGCCTGGTACCAAAACAAATTTCTACTTCATTGATAAATTATTGCTTCAGACATTTTACTTCATTGTTAACATAAGTATAAAAGAAATGAGAATACTATTTGTGATGATTTCCAGCACCTGGTTCTAAATTGAAGATGATACATATCATTGCTTGCCTACTTTTACCAGCAGCATCTTACTCAAACCTTACGGAGATTGGACTTCTTACAGAGTACTTAGTAGAAATCCAGTTTAGGTACCCTTGAGCAAATTCACCAATCACGTGACCTGACCCAGTACGCGTGAATGTCACAGTGTATGTTGCTTCCTGGTTTACATTTGAGAAGTAGAGTTTACTGGGTTTCACACTCACATCAACTCCTTGTGGTGCAACAACCGTGACAAAATAAGTTGAATTAGCTAGACCAACATTTGTCACTGTCCTTGTGAAGGTTTGAGGTTTTCCCAGTGTGACAGAGAAAGAAGGATAGTTTAATTGGCCTTCAGGTATGCTTCCTAGATGCGAACACATTACTGGCCTATGTGCAAGTATCCCAACTTCCTCATCACTGTAACCCAGACCACACAGGTAAGGAATATAATCGTCTGGTTGGATGTCATAGACCAATCCTGGGGCATTTGCCCTGGATGGATTAACATGGCCTGCACCAGTGGCAAAGATATCCGCTGGCTGAAGCGTTTGATCAACAATCGGTTTACCTCCAATATTTAGAATATCAGCAGTAGTCATTATAGCAGATTTTATGGCAGCTGGTGACCAGGAAGGATGAGAGCTTTTGAGCAAGGCTGCAATACCACTTAGGTGCGGACATGCCATTGATGTGCCCGACATTATGTTGAAATTGGATTTTGAATTTGTATTATTGTCAAGAGGGAAGGGCCATGCAGCTAGAATGCTCACGCCAGGCCCAATAATATCTGGCTTCAGAATGCCGGGGCTGGCCAAGTTGGGACCTCTGGAAGAGAAGGAAGCAACCGCCGGAGCTAGGGAGTTTCCTATTACTGTTCCTTTAAATAAGATTGCTGCCATAGGTGTTGCCGTTGAATTTATATAGGATTTGATCTTCAGTCCAGCATCGTGGCTGACATGTGTTGCAGGAAGAACATGAGGATCAGCATCAATACTGAACGCATCAAGTTCATCATTCATGAGAATCATGGCAGCACCACCGGCGTTTTTCACTTCTATCCCTTTAGCAATTCTTCCAATGCCGCCACCTCGTTCACACAAGACTATCTTGCCATTTACATCAACACCATTTAGAGATCCATTTGCACATAATCCGGACGCTGATTTACCATTCTTGCCAGCATAGACAAGAGGCAATAGGATTGGAGGGAAGTCCTTGGGCTGGAAAAGGGATTCACCTTCAAATTCTACTCCGTTCCCAAGTTTTGCTGTGGCTACAATGCTCCTATCTATGGTGCTTGCTCCAACTGTAAGAATCCATGGGGCTTCGTTAGACATTGTGCTGTTCAAAGGACCAGAATTTCCACCAGCACAGCTTACAAATATTCCTTTTTGAATTGCTGCAAATGAGCCAACTGCGATGCTGTCCTGAAAAAATTGTACCGAATCTCCACCAATGGACAGAGAAAGTATGTCAACACCATCCTCTACAGCTGCATCAATGCCTGCGAGCAAATCACTTTCAGTGCAATCTACGTCACCTCCAAAGCACACTTTATAAATTGCTAGGTGAGCATAAGGTGCCATCCCAACTGCCGTGCCTTTGGCATTTCCTAGAGCATCAGCAGGCTTCACAAATCTACCAGCAGCGGTGCCTGCTACGTGAGTTCCATGCCCATCTATATCATTAGGTTGTTCAGCTCCCTTTCCTTCAAGATGTAAAGTCCTTGCACCTATTAGTTTGTTGTTACAGGCAGAAGCGCTAAACTCACACCGTCCTTTCCATTTAGCTGGAGGGGGTGGTAATCCTTCATCGTTGAAAGAAGGGTGATCAGGCAAAATCCCGCCATCCAGTATTCCAATAATAACCCCCTTCCCAAAGTTTGATTCTTTCCAAAATCCTGTCTCTGCATGCAACCCCAAAAAGTTTGGGGTGTGTGTTGTTTGGAGACGCAGTCTCCTTTCGGGACGCGCTGAAACAAACCCATTTTTCTTTTTGATACTTTGCACTTCATCCTCCGTCAGTTTTGCTGCAAAACCACTGATCACATTTTTGTACGCATGAATTCTGCGCTGCTGAGTGTCTGAGCTTGCCAAGCTATACGGCAAAAAAGATCTATACCAGCCCTCCAGATCTTCTGATTCTGCTAGATGTCTGCCTTCTGGCCGCTTGACATGGACAATGTAAGTGTGTAAATTGCTGCTCTCAGTCACAGATGATACTTCGTCTCCCTGAGCAATGCAAGCACGGAAACTGAACAAGAGAGTGAGAAAGACTATAGGAATGGCAGCCATTTTTGGTTGCAAGGTACCACTCTTCATGAAGAAGGGGAGTAATGTCAGATTTTTTGTGCCTGTTGCCAATGGTCTGCTCAACCAATATATATATACAGGTGAGAGACACAGAATTTGCCGGCATCTTAATATAAATCTGCAAACTTGAGTTAAGCCCTGGTACTGGAGTATTATGGTCTTATAACCCCTTAACAACTAGTGGTTATATAATTCCATTTACAAATGTACTAAAGAGACGGCAGCAGCGAAACTGCTTGTAGTATTTATTATTATTTTTAAATAATGATGTAGCTACAATTGTCTTGCCACGCTTGTCTAGTTCTTATATTTTAAATGCCAACAAGACTAAGTCTACCATACAATCCAATTGTAGTTGCTTAGCCTGCTTGGTATTATTTATAGTTATATGAATGCCTTAATTAAAATTAATAGAAACGGAATTTAACTGATCCATTTGTGTGCTTCTAAATAAGTTAATAAGGACGACAATTAGTAGCAAATAATAGAAGTTCTTTCCTTTCTGGCTCAGGATTGGGCATCCGTGGGGCATCTTCACCGCAACTTGAGAGGAGATGCTTTTCTTTCATGACTCTGGAATGTTAAGTCTGAGCTAATCCCAGCATGAATTCTGGTTAGGCCTCGACTCCAGCAGCCTTGGAAAGTCAAAAGTGCTTAGATTTTACTAAAGCAGTAACTAAAATAACCCTAGACTCCAAGAAATTCGTAGCTGCCCAAGTTGAACCAATTGTAAGGGTATTCTTGATGCTTTGAGGTGGTTATAATATTCTCTGTAGCCAGCGCAGAAGATCTAGTATTGTGAATGTATTCATAATTGATAAGGTAGCCCTATCAATTTTGCTAAAATTTTTATAAAGTTTTCTTGGTGTACACACTCACCTCAACCCCTGGAGGTGAAACAATTGTGACAAAATAATATTAATCCCTGACCCCATCTGCCAATTTCCTCGTTAAGGTATGCTTCCTACTTGCGAACGCAAGACTGGCCTGTTTACAAGTATCCATACTTCCTCATCCTCGCAACCCAGACTGTAATACACGAATTTCCTTTTCAAGTGAGAAAAAAACATATACAAGATACAAACATAATTCATACTTTAATTAAGTGAAATATATGTTAGTAGGGAAGAATGAGGTTTATAAAATAGGCAAATATCTTAAGGTGATCATTTAGTTTATAGGAGAAAGACTTTTAATACCGTATACTGTTATCCCCATTTTGTTTTTGTTGGTGCTAGGAATGATTTATATGTGTGGTTACTTATAGTCCTTACAATTGTTAGAATATTTAACAGGGTGATTTTCAGATACCTCCCCTAGCTAGAATATTTCATTTATTAATGATTACTCCCGGGTGTTAATTAACAGATATCGTTACACTACAGGGTAAAATTGTAAATTCACATAAAAATTATTTCCTTTCTTCCTGCAAATACCAAATCCCTGTTTTTCTATTCCGGAATTCAAATACCCCAAATCTCTCGTCCAATCCTCTCTTCCAAAATTCTCTCACTGTTATCCTCAGTCATGGAAATCAGGCAATAATCATAATTATCCCTACTGTTAATAGTATGTTTGTTTATTCTGTTTAGTTGTGTTTGATTTGTGTGATGGAAGAATGCAATTGTAATAGCTACACTCATATTTTATAATCATTTTATTTTTTGGTAAAATTTTAGAGATTTAATCAATTTTGACCCTATTCATAATCATAATTCAATGTTAACCGCCTTATAAATTTTCATTTAAAAATAATTACTCTCATTATTTTCGAACCAAATTACCTATCGATAATTTACAAACTCTCCCATTTTTATTTTTTCTGTTTTTTTCTCTTCCCAGTTCAAATACGAAAACTTTCTCTCTAAAACTCCAACACCTAACTGAAAATCTCCGTTCACTTTATCATTACAATTTATTCTTATACATTATAGCAAATAAAGAGAATTAACACATACCTCTTATGAGGTTTATAAAACCTACATAAAAGATTTGAAGAAACCTACACTTACTTCTCTTGGACTGTTAATTGACCGTTAAAATTAAAAATATTTTAGATATTTTATCAATTTAATTATTTTTCAACTTGCTAAATAATTAATTCCTATAAAATATTGTATTATTGTTCATTAATCATTCAAGATTTCAAGTTATAAGAGTGAAATTTTAAAATAAATTATATAAAAAATTATATAAAATATATGTAAATAAAGTAATACTATTACATTAATTTATAAATAAAATTTACATGTTTAATATTATTATTTATCACAATCATAACTTTTTTAAGTTAATAACAATTTTAAAATTATACTTATTTTATGTGTATGTGCACCAAATTAACAAAAAATAATATAAAATATAATTTAATTAAATGAGTACATGGATATACCAGATTTGTTTTACAAAAATTCTAAATATCAATTTTAAATTCAATTTTTTTTAAAATTATAGAATATAAAACTAATTCATGTTATATAAAATGGTATTGTTATATGAATAATAATGCAATATTTTATAAAAATTAATTATGTAATACGTTAAGAATGATAATGTTCAAAATACCCTTAATCATAACGGTTTTCTAATGATCAACTAACGATCTAGGGGAGATAAATATAGATATTTTCAAACCTTTCATCTAAGTATAGGTTTCTCAAATTTCAGGGGAGGTATGTGTTAATTCTCCTAACAAATAATAGGGTATCTTTAGCTTTACCTTATTTTTTTTTACAATCTTCACGTATAATCTTATATTTAGAAAAGTCATTAACACGACCCCTCTTTCTGTCCAGTTATCGTTAAACTTTACATTTTTAGAGGTAAAATAAAAATTTAACAAATAATTATAAAATATATTTTCTCTCTCTTCCTCTCTCTTTTTTCTTCCTTATCTTTTTCTCCTCTCTCCTCTCCTCTCCTCTCTCTTATGTATTTTCTCTCTCTTCTCTGCCTCCCTTCTCTTCTTCAACATATTCAATGACTCTTAAACTTAGATATTTGTACTACAAGTAAAAAACCATCATTCATCAGCATCTTCATCTTTTTTTTTTTTAAATTAATGGTTGTAGACTACAAATTGAAAATTTGTTATTTTTTTCTCTTCTCTCTTTTCTTTTCATTTTGGCTCTATTATCGGTTTTGGAATTGACTATTTTTTTTTTCATTATTGGCTGCATATTAAAAATTGTAGATCTATTTTTGTGGGAATTACTTTTTTTTTCCATTATTGATTGTAAACTAAATTTAAGATCTTGTATTTTCTTTGAATTAATTATTTGATTGTGAAATAAATATCAAATTGAGTTGAGTTTCTTTATTTTAAATATTATATCTCTATTGATTTGCATGTATAGTTGGTTGGAATTAAAATAGGTAAATTGATTTTGGATATTACATAAATAAGATGAGAGTTGTTATTGAAAAAAATTTGATTTGATTTGATTTGATTTTAGATAATTACCCTAATTTGATTTGTTCTTGAATTATATAAAAAAAATCCATCTCTATTTTGGATGGATACAAAAAAAATCTTCCTTATTTTTGAAAAAATAAAAAATGAAAAAAGAAAAAATAAATTATTTTAAATACATTCTACCTTTCAAAAAATGAAAATAAAAAATTATGATAACTTCTTTAGACAAATTTTTCTTGTAGGGACTATTTTTGGATTTAAAAAATAATGATACTATAACACATATTTCACAAAGTTGTCTATTATATATAGAGCTAGTTTGATCCTTTTACATACACTATGAACACAAGTATAAGGACGTTTATGTTTTTGCACAAGCCTAAACACTGAAGTAAGGTTAGTAATGTAATTTGATCAAAATCTATTAACGGCAATTGAATGGAAAAAGTGTTGATGACTTTCTAAAATATAAGGTTATATATGAAGATTGTCAAAAAAATGAGAGGTAAAGCTGAAGATATTCCCAAATAATAATTATAACGAATTGAAGATTGATTACAAAGATAAGTTTCAATTTGTTGTGTTTTCAATTTAGTTAGTTGGAAGCGTGTTATTTTATGTAAAAATTGATAATGTAATACTCGAAGTTGGTAAAATTTATTGTGGTTTTGATGTTAGAGTATCATTATTAGGAGAAAAATAGTGAAGTAAAGAGGTTGAAGATTGTAACACCCCGATTTCGGCATTACGAAAGTGGCGTCGAATTAGGGTGTTACGAAAAATTTTAAACTTTCAAAACATAATCATTATTCTAAACAAGTTAATATTCTTAATCTAATTTGGAGCATCCTTAATTCTATACAAAGATTTTGGCAGAATTTTTTCTATAATAATTGTATGCCAAAATACATAAACTTGCAAACTTTAAGATTTCATTTTAAACACTCCCAATAATATTCTACACCAACTACTTTATTTCATTATTTAAAAAAAAAAAACTAATTTTAGGGTTTCTAAAATTCAAATACAAACATAGAAAAGTACATCAAAACCACACATTACAAACTCTTACATCTATAATTACATATAGTTTTCAAAGTGGTAAAACTCTGGAATATCCTTGTCTTCTACATACAATATCTCCAGCATTGCTTAGGAATCTGAAAAGTAGGGGTGAGCTAGTGCCCAGTAGATATTTATACATAAAGGTAGTTTTAAAAACTTTACAATAAACAAATTTGCATATATAAAATACCTTTTGATTTCGAACAGTAAGCTTAACGAAATTCAAAACAACATTTCAATTCTAGTATTCACAAGAATAACAAAAACACATTCATTCCATTGTTTAAAATAATTTCCACTAATTTTTACTCTTGCGTATTTTACATGCATTATTTTGAAGGACTGCCGCCCCAACAACTGGCCAACGTACTTTATGGGCATTATTCTGAGGGACTGTCACCCCAAACACTGGTGTCACATCATATCAACAACCATGGCCATCACATTTTCACTTATCAATTATTTCACAATATTTATATACAATTCAACCATTTATAAAATCACAACACATATTAATAAAATTTTCTCACTGTATTTGTAAATATACAATTCATATAAAAATTACCATTTAATCCAATTCGAGACTAATCAATTTAATCAACACATAATAATTTAAAAATTCCATAAATATTTATCAAAAACATTAAATGTAATAAAACACCCTACTTTTCAGTTTTAAAATTAAAATCTCCCATATGCATATAAATACCTATCTGAATATCGTATAATAATCTCTACTCCTCTATTATTTGCTCCATTTTCTTTAGATCACAACCTAATAAATAATAATCACATAATAATTATACTATTCACGTAATAAATATAAAATAAAATAAATAAAAATTTAGAAATTCTAACCGAATTTTCACATTTTCACATTTCCAATTTCTTTATTTCCTTTTCTCTCTCTGTCTCTCTCTGTCTCTCTCACTCCATTTTCTTCTTTGTCTCCTCCTCCCTCCCTTCTTTTTCCTTTCTTTTTTTTTCTTCTTTTCTTATCCTTTCCTTATCTTCCTCCTTATCTTCCTCCTTTTACACGTAAAGAAGCAAAAATCAAATTGGATTTTGCTTCCTTAATTTCAATTAAACCCTTCATTTATTTTTATTATACTTTTCAACCATAAAGATATTTATATTTACAAATAATTTCATTCTTTTTAAAATATAACTTATTCATCATAATTAAATAATTTCTCCAAAAATAAATATATATTTTATAAATTCTTAGATACTATATCTTCATATATTATATAGAAGATATATTCACAAATACATATATTCATTAATATTAAAATCCGGGGTATTACAAAGACAATCTGAGTTAAATCTTCTGTCAAACTCGAAACAAGCAGAATTTAATCTTTGCTTAAGTCTCTAGCAAACAAGAATTAAAGCTTGCTTGAAACTTAAGTTCCGAGCAAGCAAAAAATAAGTTGACTCAAATCTAAGTTTCGAGCAAGCTTGCATTCTTGCTTGCTTGGAACTTAAGTTCCGAGTTCGATAGAAACCTAAATTGTAACAAATTTACTTTTTGTGATTTTTTTACTGATAGCTAACATTTTCTTATATAGGTATAGTGTGGCTGGATTGTTAATGATATCTAATTGGTTCGGCGAATCATGAGAATGGACTTTGCAAGGTGGTGATGTATATATTAGTAGAGAGAGCATGTCATTGTGTGTGGATCGAGATATATCGTTAAAACATTTTATACAAATTTTGTATAGAGCACATGAGATAAATCCTACTGAGTGCACAATTAGGGAAAAAGTGCTCTTTGTTGACAGTGGATAAGGGTGGGGAGTGCCCATGCTGATGTGAATATTAATAACGAATCCACCTTTAAAGCATTCATGAACTCCAATGGTTTATACTACAGATCAAGCATGGAGGCTTACTGTGCACTTTATTTAAACATGAAACTAGCAGGGAAATCGAACAAGCAAGGCACACGATCATGATCATTTACTGTCGGTGGAGATACTTTACCCTTGTTAGGTACTTAAGGGGAAGTAATCATCCGAGCAATCTGATTCCCACAATCTTGACACAATTTCAGCACATTAGGCAATTTTAGTGCAAGTGCTATAGACTATTTTCATCCATTAGTGCAAAATAAATACCAATTACCATTGGGCCAACATATAGATTCACCTATTGGTCAACATGTTGTCCATGTCCATGAAGACAATGCAACCATCATCGAAGGAGGTTTTTCTCTGCCCCACTACAATGTTGTAAAACCATAGAGTATTATACTAGTCAATCGGATTCGTCTACACAAATATTCCCCAGAAAGTGAATTTAGAAATGTTGCTGATGATGAAGAAATCAAGGCAACACAAGATGCTCGTCCTAATCTTATAGAATCGATACATTCAATTTTTGCCTCCCATTCCCTCGCCCACAACAATTATTGATAATGCTTCATCCAATAACCTTGATGCACTCACCATATACATTTGCCATGTATTCATAATGAAACAGGAATTGAGAGACAAAGTAGGGTTGATAGCATTGAAGAACCATTTTTAATTCAAAGTCTCCAAATCAACCACATATCGATTTAAAGCGAAGTGCATTGTGGAGGGTTGTAAATGGCGAATTCGGGCGATTAAGAATGACGACGATGTTTATTTTCGAGTTACCCATATAGACATGGGACACACTTGTCAAAATGATGAGTTATAGGATGGACACTAACAAGCAATTACTCAACTGATTGAATAAATTATCAAAGACAAGTTCAAAGATGCCAGTTAAAATATCCGTGATGATATTCATAGTGATTATAGGGTTTGTTGTCTATACTCCAAGGCTTGGCGGAGCAAAAAAGAAGCATTGAAACTTTTATGTGGAGATTCAGGTGAATCATTGAAGGGATTACCTGTCACGTGCTAGAAGAGAAAAATTTGGGTACGATCACTGCGACAGAAACTGACACCGAGAACCACTTCATATACTTTTTTATGACACCGAGTCCATGTATTCATTAGTTTCAACCTATTATAACCATTGGCGATACATTTCTAAAGGAAAAAAAATATTATGGGATATTATTTGTGGTCGTCGCTGTGGATGGAAATATGAATATATCCCATTATCTTTGGTGTTGCCGATTCAGAGAATGATGCTTCGTAGGAGCTTTTTTTTTTAAGTTTCAGGATGCAATTGGTTTGATGGTAGATTAGATTTTCATCTTTGACCGACACAATTCCAATGAGAAAATAATTAATATAATTTTTTCAAATGCAGTGCACTGGTTTTATACATGCCATATCTCTGAGAATGTTAAGGCTAAGAACAAGATAAGGGAACAAAAGATTGAGACTTTCATGGCAGTATACTGGCATACTGCTAATGCCTACTGGATTATTGAGTGAATTAGGTGTTTATATCTGGACCAAATCACACTTTTCTTTGTGATGGTGTGACATACTGGCCACGAATATTGCTAAAAGTATGAATTTCTTGCTTAAACATGCACGGTTTCTCCATATCTTACCACTTGTTAACTCTGCTAGGTTTGTTGTATAAAGATGGTTTTATGAGCATTAAGAGTTGGCTGCTGCACGAGAAGGGTACTTGACTACGTGGGCCTAAGGTAAAGTTTTCGAGCAAAAAACGTTATCGCGCACTATGATTGTGTATCTCTTTATGGGATTTGAGTTTCAAGTGAATGATTGAGGGAAGGTAGATATAATATATCTATAAGAGAAAAAATGTTCTTACATACTCTTTGAACTTTTAAAATTACCGTGTGCCCATGCTCTTGTTATGTATAGACATGTGCAACTAGCAATTAACTCCATTTGCTCACTATTTTACCGTACTGATGCGCTCGTACATGTGTACGCTGAGCTTATCTATCCAGTTGGAGATGAGAGTGATTGGGTGATTCCATCAGAGTTGCGAGAAAGGAATGTCAAACCCTTATGACCATGCATATCAATCGATCGACAAAAAAAATTATGGATAGTGTCGATCGAAAAAGACATCGTTACGAGGAGATGTTTTCGGTGCTAAGGTGTTGGCCATAATTATGCAATATACAGAAATACAATTTCCCTTCATTCAAGTTAGTGGCCGAGTAGTGTAATTCATGCATCACTTATCTACTATTTACTATTTATCAAATATGTAAACAATAATCGAATTATTTCAATTCATTGTACATTGAAATTGGTTTGGTTTGTTTACTATTATTGTCTATGGCATATGTAACACTATTTTATTTGATTGATATGTGTTTATGTTTTGATTGTAAAATAGTTGGACAATGCAGGTGAATTAAATACAGGGTGCAATAGAAACTATTTTACCATACTTTAATTATTTCATAACTTGTCGTACTTGAAACTACAGTTTTGAGTTTGGTTGAAGTGATGGCTTGCTCGAAATTGCATTTTTGAGCAAGCTAGTATATATTTTTCTTTCTTAAATTTTAATTTAAAAATATTTATGTTGTTATGTTTTTTTAATTAATTGACAGATGAATTTAAATTTTATAATTGATACACAATTTGAATGTCAATTAAGAGGTAAAGTAATGTTTTTGTGGTAATGATATTGGTAACTCTAAAGACCATTAATTCATTGCAATGTATTATGCTAACCCATACTTGCATTTGTGTAAGTGAGAGCTTGTATGATACTTTTAATAAACTTACATATGCCATGTATTTGTAGTATATAAGTATCTTGGTTATAGTTATATGGATTCAACACCAATTCAATTACAATGTATGCTTTAGTCATTAAAATTATAGAAAATATTTGTATTAGTTAATGTCGTTGTATAAGCTAATTTATGGATTGCATAGACTTAGGCACTTTACCAATCGAACTCAATTTAATGGTCATGGTTGAAAATTGTAGACATGCACAAGTACTGAATAAAATACGTAATGTTTGTTTATAAACAATAATAAAAATATAGTATACATGTAATATCCCTATGATAATTGATCCCTCTACAAGTCTACTACCACTTGAATCTCATAGAGAGTCCATCCTGAGAGCCAAAATTAAAAATATGACCTAAGGATAAGTAATGTATGAACGTGCACATGAAAATCCTACAGTTGCCTGAATCGGGATCCTGATGAGTGATACTATGCATTGGACGAATATACGTGAACACTAAAAGATGCGCAGTAACATTTTTATAGTACTTATAAAAGCCAATTTGCTGAAGCCAGTATATGAATTAGATATACACGACGCCATAACAGTTGCCATCTTATCGTTCCTATGAGCTTTTGGGTCGAGTGATCAATAACGCATACCACCCAGTGATCACTGAGCATATTAACAAGAATGTACACAATGTCAACAAACCTCCAATCTGTTTGCAACAGGCTTTTCTTCCCCAATACGTGTCCCTCTAAGTCAATCCTGGGCTAAAACTCGCCAAAAGCGAGCCCTTTCTCTTTGTAACCATGCCACTCCACCTATAATGACATATATATAAAGTTTTGAGATATACGTGATCGGGTAAATGGAAAATAAAAGAACCCAAAAGCAAATTGGTTTTTATATTTTTGCGATACTTATATATAGATGTGCATACGTGACAGTCCAGTTTTGGGGCACCATGTCCCAAAAGCAAATTGGCAGTGGGTTAATAGGTCCATGTATTCGCCAACATGCTGCACAAATACAGTTTGTGAATTATGAATACTATTAATATTTCAGTAAATGTGAAATAGGAAGTAATACGAAGTGATTAAAGATAATAAACTTCAAATTCAGAATGAATTATCACTTACTGTGTCCTCTAGTCAGCGCTTTAGCTTAACAATACTCCAAACCCAATCTTCGCCTCAATTTGTGCCCTGAGTGTATCTAACCATTTGAGGAAACAAGCGTACAACTCATTAAGGACAGTTGCTTGAGGATGCATCTCATATCCTACCTTATATTGTGGCCTTGACCTCATGGTAGCCAACGTCATTTTCTTAAATGGATTAATCTATAATCTATGTAATGCCTTCCCTTTCTTATAAGATCATCTGAATCAGCTTTATAGATCTAAAAGGTAAGATTAAAAGGATGCAGACACTTGCCTTGCCAGCATCGTTGACACCATTGTCCTGCAATGGTAACGAAAACCATAAAAGAACAAGTAACTACTTAAATTTGAAAAAAGTTGGGCAGAGTTCCCCCTTAAAAATGGACATCCTAAAAAATATTAAATTTACTTATACCAATAATGCATATAATGCACTTCACAAATCAAATAAATTAGGCCTCAAACACCATTCAACATGATCAAAACAACAGCATTAAAAAACAAGTAATTATACCTAACCCATAGGTTGTTAGTCTAAGCAGAACAGTCCACGAAATTCCTTCATAAAGCTTGACAAGGCTTTGGACTGACTGCATAAAGCTTCCTCATGGCTCCAAGCAATCGCCTCCCGCCTATCTTTAAGTGTCTCTAACTCGTTGCGTAATACTTAAATATTGCATGAAATATCGTCGAGATGGGATGATGGTATTAGAAAATGATCAGGAGGAACCTCATTAGCCGGTGGACTATGCTCGTGGTGCTCAGCTGTTTGGTTGCTGCTGCGAGGTTGCTTCCTTTAAAAAATGCCATATGAAAATCTTAGATTTAAAATTATATATTCCATATGTAGTACAAACTTAAAGTAAAAGAAGAAGAAGTTATGAAATTGAAAATACTCGTATTATGTTCTACCTTTTACGGTCTCTTCGAAGTTGTTGGTGTATTCTTCAAAGTTGGTGATGTAGGAGGGATCCATCAAGTATGCTAGGGGCATCTGTTCCTACATAACCTCTATACTTGTCCTTTGTAGGGTTGATAATATCCAACAACTATAATGCATATGGTTGCAGTAACTCCTCCGTAAACTTTAAAAATGGTATAACTACCGATGACTATATTGTTATATCTTATGTAAGATATTTCAAAATACAAGTATCCCACATTGGCTAGTTATAAAACTCTTAAATTGTTTATATATGGAAACAATTATAGAGTGGTATAACAAGCTAGTATGAGAGCCTCCCTCGCGCACAAGACAAGCCGGCCCAAGCCCAATTGTGGGGGTTTGGTCCGGAAAGCGTTTAATGCGCGTCGTCGTGCGCAGGGGGACCCCTCCGCCTCCCCCCCACGGGTGTGCGCGCGAGTTGGGCTTTGTTTTAGACTCTATTTTTTGGGCTTATTTAATTTAAATTTTGAATTTAAATTTTTGGTGGTTATATGGGCAGTTGAAGACGTTTGGGCATGAAACGACTTGTGTCGTTTGAGACATAAACAGTTTTAACTGTTTTGTGTTAACAGGTGTTAAGGCTGCAGTTATAGGCAGTTGTAGTTAGGTGGCTGTCCGAATAGTCACCACTTACCTATAAATACATGCCTTAACCGAGCATTACGTTTTTAACTTTCATTTTTCTCTGCTCTACAAAATTCCTGTCATTGCCATTGTTTAATTCTGTTCTTGTTGTTCTACACACTCGTTGTACTTGGGTTGCAGCCTTACAAACGAGTATCGTCATTGTATATTGGGACTATACTGCCATTCAACCTTCCTGCAATAGGATACCATCCTAAAGGGGCAGAAATAGTTTTCAGGACAGTGCCCTTTGTACGCCTTGACGCACATATATCAATAGTAATTTCCTGAAGTCACAAACAATCTGAAAACTATCATGTCGACAACGTCGAACCCTGCACTCCTGACTTCAGATGCTGCTTTGCTTGCTGTTGTCAAGTCTATTCCTGACATTGCCAAAATTGACACATTCAGGGGAACCAACTACAAGCACTGGAGAGATCGAATTTACGATACATTAGATGTGCTCAACCTTGCTGGCTATTTAACACAACCACAACCAAATGCTGCTTCAGAAAATTATCAAGCATGGGTTAGGGCCAATAAGGTATGTCGTAATGCTATTTTGAATACAATTTCTAATGAGTTATATGATGTTTATTCTCTCTGCGACCAAGCACAAGAAATTTGGGCATCTTTGGAGAAGAAATATATAATTGAAGATGCTGGTGCCCAAAAATATGTCATTGCCAACTTCTTGGATTTCAAGATGGCAGAAGACAAGTCTGTCACCACTCAAATTCATGATTACCACTTGCTGGTTAATGATTTAAAGAATGAGCAGATTACACTTCCTGAATCATTCCTTGCTGGATGCTTGATTGAGAAGTTACTAGATTCTTGGAAAGATTACAAGAAGAGTATCAAACACAAGAAAAAGCAAATGACATTAGAGAATGTTATTGTGCACATTCGAATTGAAGAAAAGAATAGGCTAAGGGAGCAAGAAGAGAAGGCCAAGGAAATTCGTTCCAAGGCTAATGTTGTTCAAGATGCTGCACCTCCTGCCAAAAAGCAAAAATTGAACAATAAAAAATTCATGAACAACATAAAACCAACATTCAAGAAAAAAAGAAACTGCTTTATGTGTGGTAAGCCTGGTCATTATGCTATTGAATGTAGGTTCAGGAAGGGCGATAAACATTCTTCTAAAGCCAATGTGGTTGAAAGAGAAGATGTGATTGCTGCAGTTGTAGTTTCTCAAGCAAATATGGTTGCAAGTGAGAAACAAGATTGGATTATTGATTCTGGTGCTACCAAGCACATATGTGGGAATCGAAACTCATTTTTTGAGTACACTAAATTGAGTGAAGGAGAAGAACAAGTTTTCCTTGGAGATTCTCACGCTGCTCCTGTTGTGGGAAAAGGAAAAGTTCTTCTTAAGTTAACTTCTGGAAAGATTCTTTCCTTAAGTAATGTGCTTCATGTTCCAAATATAAGATACAATTTAGTGTCTGTGTTTGTTCTTGGAAAAGCAAATGTAAAAGTCTCTTTTGAGGGAGACAAGATTGTAATGTCCAAGAATGGGGTGTTCATTGGAAAAGGGTATTGTTCCAATGATTTGTTCAAGCTTAATGTACTTGACATAATTATGAATAAAAATGCTTCTACTTCTGCTTATATTGTTGCCACTTTTGATTTATGGCATGGTAGATTAGGCCATGTGAATTTTTCTTATTTAAAGAAAATGAAAAGAGATGGTCTAATAAATATTGATGTTTCAAACATCAATAAATGTGATACTTGTGTAGAATCAAAATTCATCAAGAAAACTAATAAATCAATTATGAATAGAGAAACTGAATTACTCAGTTTAATTCATAGTGATCTTGGTGATTTGAAACAAACAATAACTAGAGGAGGCAAAAGGTTTTATATAACCTTTATTGATGATTTCTCAAGATACACAAAATTGTATTTATTGAGAAATAAAGATGAAGCATTTGAAAAATTCTTAATTTATAAGAATGAAGTTGAAAATCAACTTGGAAGAAAAATTAAAAAATTGAGATCTGATAGAGGTGGTGAATATGAATCTAATATGTTTAATGATTTTTGTGAAAATCATGGCATAATACATGAAATTACACCTCCTTCTCTCCAGAGTCAAATGGAGTAGCAGAAATGAAAAATAGAATATTAAAAGAGATGATGAATTCTCTATTAATAAGTTCTGGAGCACCGTGGAATTTGTGGGAGGAGGCAATCTTAACTGCATGCCACCTACAAAATAAGATACCCTATAAGCGAACGGGAAAAACACCTTATGAGTTATGGAAAGGTTATAAACCTAATTTAACATATCTCAAAGTGTGGGGGTGTTTTGCAAAGGTTCTTATTCCAGATCCTAAAAGGAGTAGAATAGGACCTAAAACTATTGATTGCATGTTTATAGGGTATGCACAAAATAGTGCTGCATACAGATTCTTGATTCTTGAAGATAAAGAAAAGATATTTGATGCAAACACTATTATAGAATCAAAAGCTGCAGAATTTTTTGAGAATATTTTTCCTAAGAAAAAAGCTGTCGATTATCAAGATAATAATATAATCCAAAACGATTTTCAAGAAGATTCTCCTAAGAGTTCAAATATCGAACTAAGGAGAAGTAAAAGAATGAGAAAAGCTACTAGTTTTGGTAGTGATTTCTATGTCTTTATGGTTGAAAACGACCCTCAAACATATGAAGAAGCTATGACTTCTCTTGATGCTCCATTTTGGAAAGAAGCGGTAAATAATGAGTTAGATTCAATCATGAGTAATCATGTTTGGGAAATTGTTGATTTACCTCTTGGTACAAAACCGATTGGTTGCAAATGGATTTTCAAGAGGAAATTAAAAGCTGATGGGTCCATTGATAAGTATAAGGCAAGATTAGTCGCCAAGAGTTTTACTCAGAAGAAAGACATAGATTATTTTGATACTTATGCTCCTGTAACTAGAATAACTTCCATTCGAGTTTTGATTGCATTAGCATCAGTGTATAATTTGTTTATACATCAGATGGATGTTAAAACTGCATTCTTAAATGGTGATTTGGAAGAAGAAATATACATGACACAACCAGAAGGTTGTATTGTTCCAGGTTCTGAGCATAAGGTTTGTAAACTTGTGAAATCATTATATGGATTAAAACAAGCACCAAAACAGTGGCATGAAAAATTTGATCAAATTCTAGTATCAAATGGATATCTGATTAATGATTCAGATAAATGTGTTTACTTTAAATCATTTGATACTAACAATTTTGTGATAATTTGTCTGTATCTTGATGACATGCTTATTTTTAGTCCAAGCATGGAAGTGATAAATAGGACTAAAACCTTTCTTGCTTCTAACTTTGATATGAAAGATATGGGAGAAGCAAGTGTTATTCTTGGAATCAAAGTGATAAAGAAAAGTAATGGTCTTATGTTATCACAAAACACTATGTAGAGAAATTTTTGAAGAAGTTTGGATGCTTTGAGTGCAAGTCAGTGTCTACTCTTTACGATGCAAGTATTCAACTAAAGAAAAATTATAAGCATAGTGTTAGTCAAACGAGATATGCCCAAATAATTGGCAGTCTTATGTACTTAATGAATAGTACTAGACCTGATATTGCTTATGCAGTTGGGAGACTAAGCAGATATACTCAAAATCCTAACAAGGATCATTGGGCTGCTTTAGATAGACTTGCGAGGTACTTAAAAGGTACATTAGATTTTGGGCTTTCGTTTGCAAGAGATCCACTAGTGTTAGAAGGTTTTAGTGATGCAAATTGGATATCTGAATCCAATGAAATTAAATCCACTAGTGGATATATTTTTACACTTGGTGGAGGAGCAGTTTCTTGGAAATCTTCCAAGCAAACTTGCATAGCTCGTTCAACTATGGAGTCCGAGCTAATTGCCTTAGAAAAGGCATGTACAGAAGTTGAGTGGTTAAGAAACTTCTTAGCTGATCTTCCCATTGGTGATCATCCTCCTATATCAATCTCAATACATTGTGATTGTCAAGCAGCTATAGCTAAGGCTAAAAGTAAGATATACAATGGGAAAAGTAGACATATACGTTTAAGACATAGTATCATTAAGCAGCTGCTAGAATCTGGTGTTGTAAACCTAGATTTTGTAAGATCAGAGTTGAATTTGGCCGATCCTCTGACTAAACCACTAAATAGGGAGTTAGTGGAACGAACGTCGAGGGGGATGAGACTTCTGCCTAGAACATAAGGCAAAAGTAATAGGAACCCCACCTATGTGATTGGAGATCCCATGAAGTAGGTTCATAGGGGTAATAACAAATTACTGGTTGTCTTGAGTTACTATCATTTGTAAATAAATTGAGTCCTCCCTATGACTAGATAGTAAATACTACAGTGAAAAAGGATGAGTTCTTATACTCTTAATGAACTCCATAGCCCAATTTGTATGGTGGCATGTTTTAACTGTAGGACATGCTTGATGGAGGGTTCACCTAAGTGAGTGTGAAATTGGGTCGATTTCTATGAGAGTTAGGTAGACATCTCTAAAGCACTCATGATTACCAAGAATGCGCAGGGCCATGAAAGCGCCAAACCGTAGAACAACAAAAAGAATGAAATAAAACTTAATGTGAGCAGTTAGTTCACTGATTCACAATAAAGGAGCTATGGTTCATAGAAACTAATTATGTTTCACCTAGTTCTTGTGAGACACAATTAATTTGCTCAATAACTGGTTCATAGCCTGATAAGCACCAGTTCATTTGCATTAAGTTTGTTATCAAATGGTGATGAATAAAAGTATAATATTTAGTATTTTGAAATATGTGGGGGATTGTTATATCTTATGTAAGATATTTCAAAATACAAGTATCCTACATTGGCTAGTTATAAAGCTCTTAAATTGTTTATATATGGAAACAATTATAGAGTGGGATAACAAGCTAGTATGAGAGCCTCCATCGCGCGCAAGACAAGCCGACCCAAGCCCAATTGTGGAGGTTCGGTCCGGAAAGCGTTTAATGCGCGTCGTCGTGCGCAGGGGGACCCCCCCCTCCCCACGGTGTGCGCGCGAGTTGGGCTTTGTTTTAGACTCTATTTTTTGGGCTTATTTAATTTAAATTTTGAATTTAAATTTTTGGTGGTTGTATAGGCAGTTGAAGACGTTTGGGCATGAAACGACTTGTGTCGTTTGAGACATAAACAGTTTTAACTGTTTTGTGGTGTTAAGGCTGCAGTTATAGGCAGTTGTAGTTAGGTGGCTGTCCGAATAGTCACCACTTACCTATAAATACATGCCTTAACCGAGCATTACGTTTTTAACTTTCATTCTTCTCTGCTCTACAAAATTCCTGTCATTGCCATTGTTTAATTCTGTTCTTGTTGTTCTACACATTCGTTGTACTTGGGTTGCAGCCTTACAAACGAGTATCGTCATTGTATCTTGGGGCTATACTGCCATTCAACCTTCTTGCAATAGGATACCATCCTAAAGGGGCAGAAATAATTTTCAGGACAGTGCCCTTTGCACGCCTTGACGCACATATATCAATAGTAATTTCCTGAAGTCACCAACATATATGACGTAAAATTATGTTATTTTATTAGAACTTAAGTGTAAGACAGTAACAAAATAATATATTATTATATGAACTCGTCCTGATCATCAACAATCCTTAACATCTACATGTCTAAATGGCTATCTGGATCCCCTATCGATAAGGACATGGTCCAACAAAAAACAATTGTGACAACTTATCAGCGTCTATATCGTTGATCGTCCTCAAAACAAGGCTAGTGTAGACATTGTAAATAATATCTAAATCATTGGTATCCTCCCTACCAAAATACACGTCTTGTGCCTATCACTCTTCACCTCAATATCTGAAAATGGCTCAAAATTCATACCTGTGATCAAATCAAACTCCATGCAAGAAAACCTGGTGTGCATGGCCCTAACTTGAAACCATATCTCTTACTTTACATATCATCGACCTCAACCTCATGCAACAACTTATTATTTATTAGATTCCCAAATAACTTTAAATCGACTTGTATGTCCAAAAAATGGTCAAACACGTCTGCCTAAATAGTAAACGTTATCTAACTATTAACTTATCACATATAATCTACAAATCATTCAAGTATGACAACGACGTCATCTCAAAGGGAAAATGGTCCTTTGCCTTGGTCTTTAGTCTAGTCTCAATTGTAACCATTTTCATCTATAGACTAAAATAATTTAAGTCATCATGTAAATTTAAGATTAACATGCTTTCTAAATTTAAATTTAAAGTGTTTTAATGAGACTTGATTGCATATTCCGTACAAAATGAAGAATTCTAATGTATTGTTCCATGAAATTGATGTGAAAGAGAGTTAAAGAAGAAGATAATTTTGAGTTTTTGTATTTAAGTGGTTAGGGGTAGTTTTGTCCATAAAATGTAAATATGGTCATTTTTGAATGAAGATTTTTCATGTGGTCAAAATTGATTTCGAAGGATTAAATGTGGTCATTTAAGGTTGAATCCCAAATTTCTATTCATGAAATTAAGGCAGCCGGTCAAAATATGTTTACTTAGGTTTTGTTTTGTGGTTGTGTCTTCTATTGTAGTCGTTGGTTTAATAGGTAAGGAAGTCTTTTTTAATTGATATTGCATGTATTCCTAATTTGATTAAGAGAATCTCAATTTTGTACAAGTTGATAATTTAATTGAATAGATAGATAACAGGTTGGATTTTTTTTAATTATCCCCATTTTTTTGGGATGTAATTAAAAAACAATCACAATCCAAGGACATCTTAGTGTAATGGTATCCTTGGAAAACATATTCCTACAAGAGTTGATTTATTAGTTAAGGGAATAGATTATGGATTCAGATTCTAGAAAAATTAAATTAATTTGATTTTTAATTATATTAGGATATTTTTATTATTTACCAACATGATGTCGAATTTTGTTTTTGCAACAATTTAATGTTTCATGAAAAATAGTTGTAATTGAAAATTTTCATTTTATTCGATCATTTTTTATGTGATTATAGTTAGATATAATATAATATTTTTAATTTTAAAAACTGTATTGACTAAATTATAGTGAATGAGGATATTTTGTTAATCTAGCAAAAAGAAATGGTTAATTAGCAGTTAAATGCATCTATTAATTAGCACTATAGGGTAATCATTAATAAAATAAAATACTCTAGCTAAGTGTTGTTTTGTCAAGCCTTAGAAGAGGTATCCAACAATCACCCTAATTTAAAATAAATATTACAAAATAGGTGTTTATATGATTATTAAAAGGCTAATATAAAGGTGTCTTTGATTGGAAGTGCGATATCCTTCTAATTTACTTGTAAAAAGAAACAACTCTTTATGGTATTGTTTCATTTTGAATTGGTATTCTTTTATTTTGAACCATTGATTAAATTCAAATTTGATTAATGATTGTAATTGGAAGAGTACCATGAAAAGGTATGTTTTGAATAAAGGGTCACACATACATATCTATAAATAAAAGCCATGTTTTGCATAAATAACCCACAAAAAATGATCCTACACTTCTTTTATCTTTATAAAACGAATTTCATAGTAATTTCTTAATTTTTCTTGTATCAGATTTCCAATGTTTTATTTATCTGTAGAAACAAAACATTAATTCTTGGCAGGCTTGCAAAGTTTATTAAAGGTATTCGAGTTTGATTTCTTCAATTTCTTAGCGTAGGTAGAAAGTAAGTTTTCTTTGTATCTTGGAGGCAAATAGTATCTTAAGGAGACCAAGTTCTATAATATAACTTGAAGCACACTTTTTGTAGTTTTTGTTAGGATTGGGTGAAAAAGCCTGAAACCCAAAAAACTAGACTTGATTGACCAGATTAGATAGATTCGATCCAGTCCAATTTCGGTCCAATTTTGGTCCAATTTTAACCACTTACAGGGCTTTAACCACTAGGGGCCATTTCATTTTGATCATTCTCATATTCTTCTTTCTCTTCATCATCATTGGCATTTTTATTTCCATTATTTTTCGTACTTATTACCAGAAGTGCTTCAGGTATGTTACTTAGTAGAATTATATTCAGGTTATGGGGAGAGTGTGATATGAAGAGATGTGTTGGTCAAATTCTCGAGTCGCTCTATCCACTAGGAGAATTTCCTGTTTAGTTATATGGACCTCGATACGACTGAACGGAAAATTCTCCAAAATCTTCTCAGCTAAAGAAAAACCCACGACGCTAAGTTTGTTAAGGTTTAATTTTTATGCCTGGGTTTATTCTACTATTAGCCTACCGCTCTAAAGCATGAAAATAAGTTTGAATCGAAAATTGAGTAACAATATTATCAACAAGCAATAGTTTATCTATAAGGGGTGGGAAAAAGTTTCAAGTTCACTAAAAACACAGGATAGTAAAAAGAAAATAAGGGTGTAATTGGTATTTTTATACCCTTTTTCTACCTTGCTTCGATTTTAATTACGCCAAAGATAGATGGTTTTAATGAAGCCACATCGTCCCTTGTTGATGTGAAAATTCTATGTTTTTACGAAATACGTACCTATCTAGTAATGTAAAGGTAACTGGCAAGGTAATGAAGAGTTTCAACATAGTCATCATTGCAACATTTATCTACATTAATTGCTGATGTTCAATTCGAAATATTAAGCGGTCATATTTTGTACCGCCAACGTTTCACAAAAACCTCAAGCGTCACCTCTATGTTCAGCATTAGTTTTCAGTGGGAACTTGTTCCAATGAAAACTAAGGGGCTTAGTGTTAAGTGAGTTAATGACCATCAAGTCAAGAGAGGTCAACAATCTGATTAGATTGTGCTTAGTGTGATCTGGTCAAATGAGGCGAACTCCAGTTGACTTTGTTTAACTAATGAAAAGAAGCATTTAATCATGTTCAGCTTATTTTTGTTTGTGGTCAACCTTGGAGATATTGTTAAGCAGATTTTTTTCAACTTCGAAATCGGGAGATAAATGTCATTGCTAAGAAAAGTTTAATTTCAAGTATCGAGCATGCTTAACTTCAAGTTAGTCTCATTGCTAAGAAAGGTTTCCGGTGAAAGTGTTAATTTCACTAAAAACTAAAAGGCTTAGTGTTTGGAGCGATGACCAAGGGTTAAGGAAAGTCAACAACCATTAGGCCAAAAGAGGTCATAAACTGAGCATATTGTGCTTAGTGCGATCTAGTAAAAAAAAATCACAAGACCAGATCACAATTACTCATCAAGATCCAGTTAGAATCGACATTAAATGAGAATGAATAAATGAAATATCATAACGAAGAATAAGGCCATAAATGTACACGATTACACATTTATCAATGTGACTCAATGCTTCTATTATGGTAAATTATATGACTTTTGAATAAAGATCTGGTCAGAAATGAATTTTATGATTAGCTCACTGGGAGTTATAGTAAAGAAACTGTTCAGATCAAGCTAAAGTAAAAAAAAGAAGTGTGGAATTGTAGCTTAAGTAAGTTCAAACTAATAAGTACTAATTATTACTCAGTTATAAGGATTCAATTATTATTTTCAGTTACAAATCCAATGTGATCGTTGACTCAGCCAAATTTTTATAAAAAAGGAGGAAAAATTAAAGAAAAAGGTATAACTGATTTAAAGTTATATCCATAACTTAAAAAGAGAACCCATAACTCACTTAGGCATCAGAGGATTTTTGCCTGTAGATTCGGCACCCTTTAATCTTTTTCTTGTTTTACATTTCGTGCAAGAAAGAATTATTTCATAGGCTCTTGAGCTGAATGTCATCATCTAGTATTGAGAATTGAAGGTACAAAATTCAGTATCAACACCTATCTTTATTTTTAGGCATATGATATAAGAACTCTCTAAGTTTGTGATTATGAACAATTAGAGTATCAACCGGCTTGTAGTCTAATAATCCCACCTCCAAAAACAAAATCTAGCACGTATTTTCTTTGGGAAAGAAATAGACCATGTCTTGATCTTGCTACCTTCCCAAAAAATATTTTAGTTCTCCAAGATTCTTCATTTCAAATTTGGTTGCCAAATGTTCCTAAAGTCTAGAAATTTCTTCTTTATCATCCCTGTAATAATCATGTCATCCATATTGATTATTAAAATACTTACCTTACCATGTTGATGCTTCAAAACAAAGTATCATATGATTTGCTCAGTTGAAAAGCATATTTTTGCATAGCCAAGCTAAACTACCAAACCATGCACCTCGATTATTTTAGCCTATATAATGCTCTTTGCAACTTACACACAACTCTGGTCTTAAAAAATGCATTATATCCTAATGAAATGTCCATGTAAACCTCTTTCTTAAGATTTCCATGAAGAAAAACATTCTTCACGTCAAATTGATACAATGGCCAATCCAAATTTGTTGCAAATGACAACAAAAATTTGACAATATTCAATTTCACCACTAATGAAATAGTCTTTTGAAATCTATATTGTAGGTTTGTGTATACCCCTTTCCCACAAGCCTTGCCTTGTATCGTTTGATAAACTCATCTATCTATGCTTAATGGTGAAAACCCATTTAAATCCTATTGTTTGCTTCTCTTTCAGTAGTGAAACAAAAGTCCATGTTTTATTCTTCTCTAGAGCCTTCATTTCAAGTTTTATAGCTTGAACCCATCTTGGATCTGCTAAGGCTTCTTGTATTACAATGGGAGCTTGACATGAGGACAACATACACACAAATTC
Source organism: Melia azedarach (assembly GCA_028052125.1). Classification (NCBI taxonomy): domain Eukaryota; kingdom Viridiplantae; phylum Streptophyta; class Magnoliopsida; order Sapindales; family Meliaceae; genus Melia; species Melia azedarach. Next base: position 6,543,452 of record CM051401.1, on the reverse strand, counting down.
CTTGAGAGAATAGATACTTACGGAATAGACACATAATTCGCAATTGAATTTCGATTTTTAAAATCTAGTTAGTATCCATTTGGTGGCTTACCACAATTATATTTGGAAGGTAGATTGTAACCAATGAGAGTATTTAAATCATTAATAGAAGGGTTTCAATTAGAGAACTAGCCTCACAAATATTCTCAAGAGACCGGCCTCAGGTACTAAGGGTTCGTTTGGTATAACTTTTCAAATTGAACTTTCTAGAGTAAACTTTTTACTTATAGAATTTTTATAAATAAAGTTTTTAACAAAAGTTTATTAATTATTTAGTCATCACAATAACTTTTGAGAAAATTTAAGTAATTACTTTAATAGATAAAATTTTAATTATTTTATTTTTAAAAAATAATGTAAATTTTTAAAAATAAAATAAGAGTATTTTAAATAATTTTACTTCTTTTAAAAAAGGTTAGAGAAACTCTGATGCCAAAAATCCAAATTTCGGATTTTTTATAGTAGAAGGAAAATAATTTTTTTAATTCCCAAAAAATCTTCTTCAATATTAATCAAATTACATCAAAAAATTTGAAAAAAAAATTTATCATTAACAAAACCTTTTTGACCAATAAAAAAGCCAAACCTAATGGTAGTAAGAGATGAGTAAGTTTTGAAATATCATTAGCATTATTTCCACCTCCATGTTCAACTCTTAGACTTATTTGCTCATTAACCACTGTCTCCTCTTTATTATTCATTTGATCTTCATCGTATACTAGATTATCTTAAAAAATTAGCTAGTATCTCCAAATTTGATCTTCGTCTTGTATCTTTCCCTAACAAGAAGAATTGGTTACTAAGGATCAGAAAAAAAAAAATCTCTAACTCTAAGAATGTAATATGCATAATAACATAAGTTTGTTTAGTGACCAGATTGTAATGGTGATACCCTTTTTGATGTGTTGTATACCCAAAAAAGAACACGATGAATTGTACATAGATCAAGTTTAGTTCGTTCATTTTTAAGAAGATGAACAAATGCCATACACCCAACCTATGGAGGAATCATCAATATGTGCCCTAATCCACAGATGGGTTGTGTATAAGATATGCCTATTTTCAGTTCAATAACCTTGTTTTTTGGGGTTTTAGGAACAAGAATCTTGCGGAGAAGGCCATGAACTTGAAAGAAAGCTTGAAATTCATGATTAATATATTTGTCATTATTGTCATAAAGGAGTACTTGAATTATAGTTGAGTTAAGAACTGAGTTTTAACCATTGCATGGAAAGGTCGAAAAACCAAACACATCGTTTTTATGTTTCAATAAATATAACCAAGTTATTCGAGTGCAATCATCCACAAATGTCCCAAACCAAGAAATTCTAGAAAAAGTAGTAAGCGGAGAAAGACCCCAAACATTATAATGTATCAAGGCAAAAAAATTTTTGCTTTCATTCAAACTTATTGGATAAGACACACGGTGACTCTTAGCTAAAAATAATTTTTACATTTAAAGTTTGAATCTTGTAAATAGGAAAATAAATTTTGAATCAAAAACTTTATATAACCAAATGATGGATGCCCAAAGGACGATGCCATAGTCAAATTTGTCTCTCCTTGACAATAGTTGTACGTTGCACATTATTTGCTTTACCAAGATTCAAATCATTCATATAATACAACCCTCCCTTTTTAGTACCACAGCCAATGATCTTGTTGAGAATATCCTGAAAAGGATAAAATGTTTTAGATCTTCAGTAACTTGACCAACGGAAATTAATTTATTTGAGAGAGATGGAACAAGCAAAGTATTAGATAAAGATAGGGAAGATGATGAAGCAACAGCTTCTGCTTTTGTAACTGGGCATGTAACTTTATTGGCATTAGCAATAGTGGTTCCCCTTGGTTGGATAAACTTGACAAAGTCATTTGAATTCAGAGTCATATGGTCAATCTCTCATAACTCAATTATCCAGCCAGTACCATCACTTTGATAAAACCCAGGCAAAGCGAAACCTTGGTTACTTTAATCACTTAGAGTAGCCAAGTCATTTGAAGGTTCTATAGATGAAAGAAGTTATAATTGAGGCCCTGCATTCACTAAGGCAACCTAACCTAAGCCTCCAGTTTCGAGTTGTTCCCATGGTTTTAAGTTCGTTCCATATGGGTATCCATGTAACTTAAAACAAGTTTCATGTGTACCCACAATGTGTACATCCCCCTCCTTCCTTCATCTTAGAGGTTATACTCGACTTGCAATTGCATGTAGAGAAAGATCCAGGTTTTGAAAGCTGAAATGCAGGTGATTGTTATTGCTGCTCCAGTTTGATTGTTTTAGAAAACATAACAGCACCTATCACTGCTTGTCTAGCATTCTTCCTTTGAGCATGAGCATAGGCTTGTTCTACTGTAGGGGGGAGAGAGAAAAAGAAGGCTTTTAATGAATAAAAATGTTTGGCATTAAAATATTATTATTATTTTTTTTACATTACTTATTACAACATGGCTATTTATAGCTTTTTGCCTCCTAAACTCACGACTAGGATTATGTCAATACACATTTAATTTAATAATTATAAATTTTTTTCTAAAAATATTATTAATAATATCTAAATATTTATTATAAATATTTAGACATTTGTTATAATTATTTAAATATTTCTTGATTTTATTATAAGTTACATTATTTTATTTAATGATATTTTTTACTAAATAATACCTATTAATTTATCTAGATTTTTCTAGATTTTTTACTAATATCTTAAATTTTTTTTAGATATTTCTAGTTTAATTTTTAACAATTACTAGTTGTTCAGCTGGGCTTCTTTTATGCTTGATATGTCAGAGCACTTCACTTTTGCGCTGTGCAAGGATTGCTATTTGTCTGTCAGTGTAATTTAGGCCACATAAATAAGGAATGCACTCATCTGGTTGGAGATCAAAAACAAGTCCCGGATCATTTGCTTCTGATATGTTAACATGTCCAGCACCAATTGCAAAAATGTCAGCAGAAAGAAGCCTTTCATCAACTACGGCCTTGCCTTCAGGATTTACTGTAACAGCTGTGGTCATGTGGCATATTTTATGGCAGCAGGTGACCAGTCTGGGTGGGAGCTTTTCAGCAAAGCTGCAACACCACTAAGGTCAGTCCAAGACATGGAGGTGCCTTAAATTATGTTGAAGGTTGATTTTGTATTCGTGCTGTTTTCCACAGATTCTGGCCAGGCTGCTAAAATACTCGCACCAGGGTCAATAATGTCAGGTTTTAATATTCCAGCGCTTTCTTGGTTTGGGCCTCTCGAGGAGAAAGAAGAAACTTCTGGAGCCGTTGACTTGCTTATTATAGTCCCTTTAAACAAAATTGCAGCTTTTGGCTTGGAAGGTGAGTTTATGTAGTCTTTGATTTTCAAGCCTGCTGCATAATTCATGCGTTGCTGGAAGTACATGAGGATCAGCTGTTGTACTATACCCATTAACTTGGTTATTCATGAGAATCATGGCAGCGCCAGCAGCATCCTTCACTGTTTGGCCCTTGCCAATTCACCACCTCTCTCACACAACACTACTTTGTCTCGGACATCAGTAACATTTAGCGAATTTGGTTCACAAAATGCAGACGATTTCATTACCATTAGCACCAGCATAGACAAGAGAAAACAAAGTTGAAGGGAAATCTTTTGGTTGATAAAGGGATTCCCCATCGAAGCCTGATACATTTCCAAGCCGTGCAGTTGCTGTTATGCTTCTGTCAGTGCCCATTGCAGCCAATATGGCGCTCTCGGAGCAGCCAAATTCAGAACAGACTTTGTAAATTGCCAAGTGAGCCCGAGGCGCTATACCAATGGCTATTCCATTTGCCTGACCATACACATTAGCATCTTCCACAAAATTCCCAGCTGCTATGCTCGATGTGTGGGTCCCATGCCCTTGCTCATCAAATGGACGCTCAATATTCCCAGTTTCATCTGAAAATACAAATTTCTTGCACCAATTAACTTCTTATTACATTCCATCACACTGAACTCACACTTCCCTGTCCATTTTTCTGGGGAAGAGGGCATTCCTTCGTCACCAAAAGAAGGATGCCCAGGAGTTATTCCATGTCCAGAACTCCAGTAATCACTCCTTTACCATAATTTGAGTGATTCCAGAATCCTCAATTTATGCAGACCTAAGAAACTAGGACTGAGTTGTATGTAGAGGCAACATCTTTTCCAGATGAGCTGATGCGAACCACCCTTCCTTCTTTTCCATGATTTTAACTTCTCAGCTTTGCAGCAAAACCTGCAACCACATTGCAGTAGGAATGTATCATGCGTTGCTGCTGGCTTGAGCTAGAGATTGAGACTGGTAAAAATGGCTGATACCAGTCATCTAAATCTCCTAATTCTGTCAGAACCCCACCCTCTGGTTTCTCTAGATAAACAATGCAAGTTTGTAACCTACTTTCTGACGCTTCTCTCCCCTTAGCAACAGCTGGAGTAAAACCAAATGCGAATATGAGACTAAAGAGAAAGTGACTATAGTTGTCAACAGACTGCACTTATATTTCTCCATATTAACAAAGAAAAGAATATGTTAGCACTTATGCGTAACAACAATCCTCGTGCACATATTTATAGCACAGAAGGAGAGGAAAGGGACACGAAAGTCTAAAAAAAGGACTTTGTTTCCAGATGAACAGTAGTAATTAAAGCTATGAAAAATAGGATTGTTGGCGTATTTTATACGTAATTTTCCATGTGGGATTAGAAAAATCAATTCAAATTTCTGGAACAATGCCAGCTATTATCTGCCGTCAAAACAAAATGGTGATACAACTTATGTGCAGCAATAACTTTGGAGGTTGCTCTTTAAGGTTTTCTTTAACTTAGTTTAATCACAGAATGTGAAGTTTAGTCTTGTTTACTTTTGCCAGTTATTCGACATGTACAACTAACAACATGTTGGCAATTACTTGCAAACAGAGCTTGCTTTTGTCTCAAAATTAACTTTTCATGTTTAAGATGTATACAAAAGCAAGCAATATAATTATAATAAACCTACAGGCTTGCATATTCATCTTAAATTGTGACTAGGAAATATACCCATTTTTATTTGCAACTTTATTTACTGCTCTTTGATGGACTTTGTTGCTTGGCATCTAATGCTATGCCAACGAAACACAAGTGCTTCTACATTTATCACGTTTTTTTGCCTAAAAGCTAATTAAAATTGATAACTTCACATTTTCTGTCTAGAATTAGGGCTGAATTGGGCTATTAATGTAGGGAATTTCGGTTCGCAAATTAAAATTTGACCGAAATAATAGGTTGAACTCAAGTATGAGTAGGTATATATATATATATATATATATGCCTAAATAATATATTTATTTTTTATTTTATAATATTCGATTATGGGTATGAAGTATTTTGTTTTTACAAATTTAAATCATCTAAAGATAAGTGTTTTAAATAATTTTGGTTGTGTTAAATAATTTATTTGAAAGATAAGAATTAAAAAAATATGTACCTTATTTTAATTGCACAAAATATATAAATTATATATTTTTCATACTTTTTGTTAGGGATGTTTAGAACCCAATTTGTCTAATATGACCAATTAGTTTAATTCGATTAATTCAATTTACTTTTTAATGGTTTTGATGAATAAATAGATTGTCCTAAATTAAAAATTTTAAAATTCATCCATAATAGATTGGATTATGGTGAATTAGCAATACAAATCTATCATTATTTTTAATATAACAAAAGAATATAATAATATTTTTAATTAAAAAATCATTTTAAAATATATAAAATTATATTTATAAAGTTATTTTAAAAGAAATTTACTCAATATACGTCACAGATTTTAAGGAAACCTAAATTATGTCTATGGTATATGTGTAAGCAATATAGGTCTAGTAAAAATATAAAAGAACACAAACTAGTAAGAGAAAATTCAAAAATTGTCTTCAATCACTCGAAATTCATAAATGGTTAAGAATAGTGATATGCGATACGTTACTACAAATTAAGATGTTACAACACCTAAAGGCTTAATTTCACAGGAAAAGTTGGTTAGCAAAGCAAAATTAGGGTTTTTTTTTTTTAAAGTCACAGTTTCAGGGGAAAGGTGTAGGACAGTCAAGATGCTGCTTTTTGCTTGCCGAGAAAAAGCCTTAATTCTATGAACAATGCTTTAAGAACTAGCAATGCAAAATAGGATAGGCCAAGAGAGAGAACCACCCGTGTATTGCTTTCTCGTTGGATAAGGCTATTTTTTTTAGTTATGTGTTTGACATATTAATTGTAGTAGAATACGACTTGATGACATTTCTCTTATCTTACTCTAAGCTAAGACTTTATGTGTTTTAATACTAATCAAATATGATAAAGAACTTATATTTGTAATAAAAAAATTTAATTTTAATTAATCAAATTAATTAAAATAAGGATTAAGACATGGTCGTTTAAATCCACTCGCATTATTATTTTAACATCGTCTTAGATAAAATAGTGTTGCTTTAGTATTGGGCTCGGACTTTTGCCCAAGGTCTACCTCAAGGAGTATATAAAAATATAAGTTATACGTACAAACTCAATTAACCTCCTTACCTCACTCCCTCCCATTTTCTCTTTCCCACCGTCATTTTCTGATTTGTTTTTAAAATGACCATTCATAACATACTTATTCATAAAAGTATTTATTTTTATGGTTAATTAAGATGTAATTAAGTAATAATATTGTACAAAAACTTATACAGACAATGAGTAAGATCTTTTTTTTTTCTCTTGTACTCTTTTTTTATAGAAAATTATTCGTGAGCTATCTAGCTTTTAAAGATATAAACTTTAAATTATTTTGGTTATAATATAATTCTCCTTTTTTTTAATCTAAATTGAACTAAGTTTGCACTTTATTTGTTTATTAGGGAGGTTAACAGATAGCTGGGGAGTCCTTAAGGTCCATAGGAATAAGATTGGTATAATTTAGAGGTGCATGGAACTTGAAATCATTTGAATTTTGTCTTTCTTTGCTTTGGTTAATAAGATCAACTTCAATCTTAAAGGTGGGGATTTGTCCTCAGTATATGCAATATGCTTAAGCATGTACGTACTGTAGTAGGTCAACCAGATCCATACTTTTGTTCCTTTCATTTTGTACTGTTGTAATTCTCTCTTCTTTGGAACAATAACCTTGACAACAGCTTATGACAGATCACACACGAAGAAAATACTTTAATATTATTAAGAACATGGAACAATATAATAAGCTACAATTTTGAGAATCTAAAAATTAAACTTATAGATACCATCATCGCCCCAGCTGCTGCCCTCACCAAGTTCAAAACAATTCTTTCTCATAGACAACGCCCATTTTAATTTTCTGCTCTCCAATAGAATGGGTTATCTCAACATACACTGAAGAATACACATCCACAGTCGCACCAGCAAGGCTGTTCAAGGCCTTGATTGTTGACTCGCACAATCTTGTTCCAAATCTCATGCCATTAGCTGTCTAGAGCATTGAGATCATTCAAGGTGATGGAGGGAATGGAAGCATCAGAAAAATCAACTTCTCTGAAGGCAATTTACCATTTCATGAATCCCCTATTCCTTACTCGTGTTAAGTTATTGAATTAATTATGACAAATTCAAGTAATGCTTTTTTTTTTTAAATTTTCTTTGCATGCAGGTAGCCAAGTGAAGTGTATAAAGAACAGAATCGATGAGCTAGACCCAGTGAACTATTCATACAAATATACTTTGATAGAAGGAGATGAGTTAATGGATAAGGTTGAAAAGATTACTTATGAGGTAAAATTTGAGGCAACTCCAGAAGGTGGAAGTAAAAATAAAATGACAAGCACATATTTCACAAAGGGCGACAAAGTTCTGACTGATGAGGAAATCAAATCCGGGAAAGAAAAGTCGTCGGGGATGTACAAAGTTGTTGAAGCCTACCTCCTCCAGAACCCTGATGCTTATACCTAAATTTGGTTAACAGTACTAAAATTTAATAAGTAAAATAAGAAAACCTAAAAATCAATAAATAATGCACACTGATTTCAGCTTGTGTATGTTTCTTTTTGTGTTAGTGCTTGGTTTCGGCCCCGGCTATGGTCAACCTTAATTGGCTCTCTTAATAAGTGTGTCATATCACCCACTGATTGTGGGTCAATGATGATATTCACAGACGTTGTGCTTTTGACTAATTCCAATATCAATATACTAAAATTGTATTAAAAAAATGTTTCATTAATTTGAGAGTAAATATTACATTATACGAGTCTACATATCTAATTTGTAACATAATATCATATCTAAATGTTTAATAAAACTCACACACACACACACACACACACACAGATATATATATATATATATATATATATATATATATATATATATATATATCACAGTTGTATTAAGATAAGAAATTTGACAGTAAAATGTGTACACAATTTTCAAATATTATGATAGTCTGTAGAGCTTGCAGAAAACCCTCATTTATAACTATGGAGTGACTAGATCAAGATTGTTAGAATTTAGGGGGTGAAACTTTAAATTATTTGAGCTTTGTTTTTCTTTGAGTTATTATATAGTTTATTTGTATAACTTTTTATGTTTCCTCCTCTTTCATTGCTCACTATCTTTTATTAAAATGATTAAATAATTAATTTTTTTATGTTTTAATTTTATAATCCTAATTAGTTACACTGCTAAAGATTTGAGAATGGTCCTAAATTGCATGTTTTATTTGTCCCAAGAAATTTAGGTTTCTCTTTGCTGTTATTGTTATTGGTGTTATTTTAGTTATTTAATTATATATTAGAATCTTGGGTGAAATGCATTCGTAGAATCATAACAAACAAGACGAGTATTTCTATATAGTTTTATTTTTCTTTTATTATTATCAATGGGAATTCTTTTGAGATGATGGTTATGCTAATTGGTTGTTTCTAATCGTTCAATGGGATTATTATATTGATATTAAAGATTAATTTGGATATAATAATAAACTAGGATAATAATAAATTCAATATACAAAATTATTATTTTAATTAAAAAATTCTATATTACTAATTATGCCTCATATAATAATCAATAATATATAATATTCAAATTTTAACACAATATTTCATAAATGTGATATATTAATCGTGTTAAGTAACATGAGGATTATTGATGAACAACTTTTTGGTTGGAAAAGGGATTCACCGGAATATGTTGCACGATTTCTGAGTTCTGTTGATATAATTATGCTTCTATCAGTTGTACTTGAAAAATGTATATATTTTACATTCATAAATTTATTTTACAAATATTTTACAGCTCAAATATTTTTTCTTGGTTAATTTTAAGCAAATAAACTTAATTATGCTTTCAAAAACTTATATGTAAGCCTTTTCATAAATTGTTTTATAAAAAATGATATTGTATATATGCTAAAATATATTTAATATTTGATATGAAACTTATGCAAATCAAATCGTAGAATTATTCCCGTATAATTCTTGGGGATCTTCAGAGAGACTACTTCGAATTTTAGCTTAATTCAAATTGTAGATTAAGAGAAATATTATTGAAATTATTAAAGAAAAGGGACTATGAAAGCTGTTTTAGGGCTTTATAGCATGCAGTTCATGACTTAATCAAATTCTAAATTTTTTATTATTTTAGGTTTAAAGAGGTATAAGAATATAATGTACTCTTTTAACAATTTAAAGAACTTAAGATAACTATATATTTTGTTAAAATGTAGTAAGTTAAAGAGACTCAACTTAGGGTATGAAAATTTTGATAAAATTATCATAGTTTTAGATGGTTAAAATATTATAATTATGATTAAGCTATCGTGATATATATATATATATATACATTAATTTAAATAATGAGAAGTTTAGAGTTTTTTATTTTAATATTATATATACAATTTAATAATATTATATTAAAAATTTATCAAAAGTCGATCGAAAGTTTTGATCAAGTCTAGTATAATATTGTTGTCCGAATACCTAATTTTAGGAGATGTATACTCTCAACAAAAAGAAAAGTCTATCTATATTCTAATATGATGAACCCTACGTATAATAAGAGTCCTACACAAGATGAGAATAACTCAATAGGGCTTAAAAGTTTAAGAGATCAGCAACCTGACCACTCAGGTTTGAGTGGTTGAGAAGCTTAGAGTTAGTATTAGATTTTTGCTTTGGTCCAAGTAAGTGGTGCTATATATTCATCGCATACATTCTTTGTTCTCGTAATGCAAGTAACTTCATTAATAATGTAGTCTTTTTATTCTTATATTCAAAACTTTGATATAATCTTGTTGTAAAATATCTTTTTTTTCTAAATTAAATATTTTAAGAAGGATATTTTGTTTACTTTTATTAGATACTTTTAACATTAATTAGACTCGTAATTTAAAATTGGATTTTGGTTATTTGACATTTGATTAATTTTAGTCATTTTTAGAGATATTTTAAAAATACTCAATTTAAATAAATATCTAGTTGTCATAAAATCTTAAGCTTTTAATGTTGTTCAATTTGAGAAGTACTAATAATTGTTTAGAAGATTTAGTTTATTAGTTTCAAGAATTCAAGCTCACAATATCAGTAGCTCCCCATCAATCTTATCAGCATCTCTAGAGGCTTATCCTTCATTCAAATATGACTGCTAATGGAATTCTCACAGCATGCTCCTTGGAAACCCATTTGATGTATCCTTGACCAAACGGCTTGTCTCCTCTGTTCCGTCCGTGGCTTGTTCTTTTAAATGTCACAGCAAAACTGGCTTTCTGGTTCATCTCATTGAATTGAAGTGCCTCAGGTGTTACTTCAACATCTACTCCTTCTGGCGCGACAATCCAGTGTTTGTATACTGAATTAGGCTTGCCAACATTTGTTACCGTCCTTGTATATGTTTGATCAGTGGTTCCTAATGATAGAGAAAAGGAAGGATAGTTCAGCTGGGCTTCTTTGATTCTTGATATTTCGGAGCATTTCACTTTGCGCTGTACAAGGATTGCTATTTGTCTGTCAGTGTAATTTAGGCCACATAAATAAGGAATGTAATCATCTGGTTGGAGATCAAAAACAAGCCCTGGATCATTTGCTATTGATGGGTTAACATGTCCAGCTCCAATTGCGAAAATGTCAGCAGAAAGAAGCCTTTCATCAACTATGGGCTTGCCTTCAAGATTTACTATATCAGCCGTGGTCATGATGGCAGATTTTATGGCAGCAGGTGACCAGTCTGAGTGGGAGCTTTTCAGCAAAGCTGCAACACCACTAAGGTGAGGGCAAGACATAGAGGTGCCTGAAATTATGTTGAAGGTTGATTTTGTATTCGTGTTGTTTTCCACAGATACTGGCCATGCCGCTAAAATACTCACACCAGGGCCAATAATGTCAGGTTTTAGTATTCCAGGGCTTTCTAGGTTGGGACCTCTCGAGGAGAAAGAAGAAATTTCTGGAGCCGTTGGCTTGCCGATTATAGTCCCTTTAAACAAAATTGTAGCTGTTGGCTTGGAAGTTGAGTTTATGTAGGCTTTGATTTTCAAGCCTGCTGCATAACTCACATGTGTTGCTGGAAGTACATGAGGATCAGCTATTGTAGTATACCCATTAACTTGGTTATTCATGAGAATCATGGCAGTGCCACCAGCTTCCTTCACTGTTTCGCCTTTGCCTATTCTTGATAGAAAGCCACCTCTCTCACACAACACCACTTTGCCTCGGACATCATTACCATTTAGCGAATTTGGTTCACAAAATGCAGATGATTCATTACCATTAGCACCAGGATAGACAAGAGGCAACAAAGTTGAAGGGAAATCTTTTGGTTGAAAAACAGATTCCCCATCGAAGTGGGCTCCATTTCCAAGCCGTGCAGTGGCTCTTATGCTTCTGTCAATGGTGCTTGCTCCCACGGTAAGAATCCATGGAGCCTCGTTTGATAACGAGCCATTATACGGGCCATCATTTCCAGCAGAACAGCTAACAAAAACTCCATTTTGAATTGCCCCAAATGCACCCACTGCAATCCCATCCGCATAGAAAGGACTTGAACCGCCACCAAGTGAAAGTGAAAGCACATCTACACCATCCTCAACAGCAGTGTCCATTGCAGCCAATATGGCACTATCAGAGCAGCCAAATTCAGAACAGACTTTGTAAATTGCCAAGTGAGCCCAAGGTGCTATGCCAACGGCTGTGCCATTTGCCTGACCAAACACATTAGCATCTTCCACAAAATTCCCAGCAGCTGTGCTGGATGTGTGGGTCCCATGCCCATCCTCGTCAATTGGAGGCTCAATTTTCCCAGTTTTATCTGAAGGTACAAAATTTCTTGCACCAATTAGCTTCTTATTACATTCCATCACATTGAACTCACACTTCCCTTTCCATTTGCTAGGGGGAGGGGGCATTCCTTCGTCACTAAAAGAAGGATGCGCAGGAGTTATTCCAGTGTCCAAAACTCCAATAATCACTCCCTTTCCATAATTTGAGTGCTTCCAGAATCCTAAATTTTGGTGCAGACCCAAGAAACTAGGACTATGAGTTGTATGTAGAGGCAACATCTTTTCCGGATGAGCTGATACGAACCCTTCCTTCTTTTCCATGAATTTAACTTCCTCCTCTGTCAGCTTTGCAGCAAAACCTGTAACCACATTCCGGTAGGAATATACCATGCGTTGCTCCGGGCTTGAGCTAGAGATTGAGACTGGTAAAAATGACTGATACCAGTCATCTAAATCTCCTAAATCTGTCAGAACCCCACCCTCTGGTTTCTCTAGATAAACAATGTAAGTTTGTAACCTATTTTCTGAAGCTTCTCTCCCCTTAGCAACGGCTGGAGTAAAGCCAAATGCGAATATGAGACTAAAGAGAAAGATAGGGACTATAGTTGTCAACAGACTGCACTTATAATATTTCTCCATGTTAACAAAGAAAGAATATCTTAGTACTTACTGAGTAACAACACCAGCCTCGTGCACATATTTATAGTGCAGGAGAGGACAGGGACGCGATAGTCTAAACAAAGGACGATGTTTCCAGATGAACAGTAGTAATTAAAGCTATAAAAAATATGATTGTTGCCGGATTTTATGCGTAATTTTCTATGTGGTGTTAGAAATATCAATTCAAATTTCTTGAATAATAATGCCAACTATTGTCTGCAGTCAAACAAAAATGGTGATACTGCTTATGTGCAAAACATTGGAAGTTGCTCTTTTAGGTCTTCACTCAGTTTAATCAAAGAATGAGAAGTTTAGTCTTGTTTAATTTTGCCAGTTATTCGACATTTACAACATATTGTCAATTACTTGCAAATAAAGCTTGCTTTTGCGTCGGTCAATATTTAACTTTTCATGTTTGAGATATATACAAAGGCAAGCAATATAATTATAATAAGTCTAAATGCTAACATATTCATCCAGAAATACACCCATTTTTATTGCAACTTTACTGCTCTTTGATGGACTTTGTTGCTTGTCATCTAATGCTATGTCAACGAAGCACAAGTGCTTCTACATTTATCACGCTTTTGACCTAAAAGCTAATTAAATTAAAATTGACAACCTCACGTTCTTTGTCTAGAATCAGGGCTGAATTTGGTTCGCAAAATGAAAATTTAACCGAAAGAATAGGTTTGAATTCAACTCAAGCATGAATAGGTATATACGTCTAAAGGCTTGCCTATTCATCTAGGAAATACACTCATTTTTATTTTCAACGTTACGGCCCTTTGATGGACTTTGTTGCTTGGCATCTAATGCTATGTCAACGAAGCACTAGTGCTTCTACGTTTATCACGTTTTTGACGTAAAAGCTAATTAAATTAAAATTGACAACTTCACGTTGATCGTCTAGAATTAGTGCTGAAATTGGTGGCTATTAAGTGGGGAATTTTGGTTCGCAAATTAAACTTTAACCGAAAGAATAAGTTCGGATTTAACTCAAGTACAAGTGTATATACATGGGATATTGTGATTTACCCCGACTTTAGCGGGAAAATCAACCTAGCCCCTTGAGTTTTTGGAAAAGCAAAACACCCCCTTGGTTTTTCAAGAAAGCTAAAATATCCGAAGACTACTATATAAGTATTTTAATTTAAATATTTTATTTTTTAATTATTAAAATTTTTATAAATAATAACATTATCTTTATTTTCTATTTTATATAATAATTAATATAACATTATTTTGACATTTGAGCTTAAAATTGTGATAAGATTTTTACATTTAATTATTTCTTTTCATTCAAATTTATTATCAAAATTTTCTAATATATGATTATATGTAATTTTTAAAATATATCATATTATTAAAATAGTTTACTTATATTTATCTTTGATTAATTAATACTGTCAAAATTATGTAATTAATAATTTATAAAAATATTATATAATTTTTAAATAAAATATTTTAATTGTATAATATATTTTAAAATTATATATAATGAAATATTATAAAAAAAATTATGATAAATTTGAATAAAAAATATTTAAGGATGAAAATATTATTATAACTTAAAATATATATGTTAAAATAAGATTATATTGATAATTATAAAATATAAAATAATGACTAATTATTTCATAAGTTTTTTAATAGTTAAAAATAAAACGATCAAATTAATATATGAATAATAGCTTCAGGGAGATATCTTGACTTTCTTGAAAACTCAATAGAATTTTCTATTTTTTCAAAAATTTAGGGATAAGTTGATTTTCTCTTTAAAGTTAGGAGGCAAATCACAATATTCCTGTATATATTTATGTCTAACTAATATATTTATTTTTTATTTTTTAATATTTAATTATAATAAGTATTTTCTTTTTACAAATTATTAACATCTAAAATAAGTGTTTTAAAATTTTGATTGTGTTAATAATTTATTTAAAAGATAAGAATTAAAAAAATTGTATTTTATTTTAATTCTATAATATATAATTAAGTCATTTTTATAGTTTTTCTTAGGGGTGCTCCAAATGCAATTTGTTTCATCTCACCAGTTAGCCTAATCCAATTGATCCAATTCACTTTGGATTTGATGAATTAATAGATCATATTAAATTGAAAATTTTGATTCATAATGGATTGGATTATGATGAAATGACAATGTAAATCTATCATTCTAATCGAATTTGCCAAAAGTAATATAATAATATTTTTAAATATAAAAATTATTTTATAGTATATAAAATTATATTAGTGTTGTTGCAGATGAAATTTATTCAATACACATGACAGATTCTGATTAGTTCTTGAGCTGACTAAATTTTAACGGCTTTCAAATTAATTTGGATCAAACTTTTGAAGGTTTGAATCAGAATTCAAAAGAACCAAGCTCACCACATCCTTTAGATCATTAGATGTCATTGGGTAGTCTAAGAGTCACAAGTCTAAAACATTAAGATATGAGTAATAGATTGGAGATACTTAATATTAATTTTGTCATGAGATACAAAACAGCATTTTACAGCTCAACTATTTTTTCTTAGTTAATTTTAAGCAAATAAACTTAATTATATTTTCCAAAACTTCTATGTAAGCCCTTTCATAAATTGTTTTATAAAAAGTAATATTGTATATGTTAAAATATGTTTAATATTTAATATGAGACTAGTGAAAGTCAGTTTTATATTAATTAAAATTTGTAAGAGATGTGAAAAAAATATTTTGTTTCATCTGTTCAGAATATTTTAATTCTAATTATTATTGATTGCTATCATGTCTGAACCAATGGATTCTGTTTTGACTATGCACAATACCTGATTTTGTTATTGGCTAGTCAGCAATACACATAACACTATGTGATATGAGAAAATTTGAATGCATTTTTAATTAAAATTTTTAGGAATTATGTTTCTAAATATTCTCTATGATATTTTGAAGGACATATGATAATAATTTCGGTACACATCTAAATAATTTTTTTATTCCTAATATCTATCTACAAGGCTTCCATGTTTTCGTTCCTACTTGAAAAAGAAGAAATATATAAGTATTTTATTAATAGTTTTATTTACCAAGTTGATGTCTCACGCCTAGTTGGTTGCTTTATAGATTGAGTTTCGTTAAGGTGGTGAGTTGATAGCTTTGCTTTGAAAGTTAACACTGGAGCTTGGTTTAGTTTTACTAGTTTGATAATAGGTTTCTTTCACTATATTTGTGTTTATTTTTATTCAAAGTTGTATTACGAAGTTAAATGTTGTTATTAATATTTGGCAACTTTAATCTTGATATTTGGGGTGGTTAAAGGAATGTTTTGATTTGAGCATTTACACAAGGTATTTGAGTTAAGATTTATGAATTTTGTGAAAAGATTTTGATCAGAACTTATTAATACTGCGTGAATTTTACCCATGTTAGATTTTGGAGTGTTACACTTTATTTATTTATTTAAATATGGAAGAAATATATACTACTCATAAGAAAGTAATTTGCTTTCTACATGCTGTTTGTAAATAAAAAAGGGAACTAAGGTAATTAACAGAACCTCTTATAAGCCTCCGTTCAAACATTTTTGTTTGTCACTATTAGTTATTTAAAATAAAATATTATAACATTACAAATTTCATGTCGCACAACTTCTAGATTTCCTATATAATGGTTGTTAGAATTTGAAGACTGGTTAAAATTCTAAAACCCCAAGCACCTAAACATATTCCTCATTCAAAAGAGATAACAATTGGGCTTTTAACAGTATGCTGAGCAGAAACCCAACTGAGATATCCTTGGACAAAACTTGCACTAATCTTTTGGCTTCTCGTAAATGTCACAGAGTATGTTACCTTCTGGTTACGGTTAGAAAAAGAAATCTTATTAGGTTTTACACTCACTTGAACTCCTTCTGGTGCCACAATTTGATGCACGTAGGACGAATTAGCTTGGCCAACATTTGTTACTGTTCTGTTGTATGTTTGAGGAGTAGAGCCTAATTTAATCGAAAATGAAGGATAATTTAGCTCTGCTTCAGCTATGATGGAGATCTTTGAGCATTTGACAGGGTACCTCACAATAGCTGATATCTGATTGTCTGTGTAATTTAAGCCACACAAATAAGGAATGTAATCATTAGGTTGGATATCGTAGATAAGCCCTGGATCATTAGCTTTTGACGGGTTAACATGGCCTGCACCAACTGCAAACATATCAGCTGGAAGAAGCCTTTCGTCAATAAGTGGCTTTCCTTCGAGGTTTATTGTATCAGCAGTAGTCATGATAGCAGATTTTATAGCAGCAGGTGACCAGTCAGGATGAGCGCTTTTGAGCAGAGCTGCAATACCACTAAGATGCGGGCAAGACATTGAGGTGCCTGAAATCATATTAAATGTTGATTTTGAAATATTTGTCTCATTTTCTCGGGAAGTTGGCCAAGCTGCTAGGACGCTCACACCGGGTCCAATGATGTCTGGCTTTAAAATTCCAGGGCTTGCTCTATTTGGTCCTCTTGAGGAGAAAGATGCAACCTCTGGAGCAGATTTCTTGCCGATTACATTTCCTTTGAATACAATTGATACAGTTGGAGAAGATGTAGAGTTTATATAAACTTTAATACTTTCTCCAGCGACATAGCTTACATGCGTAGCTGGAATTACGTGAGAATCAGCCGAAATACTATAACCATTGGGCTTGTCATTCATGAGAATCATGGCAACCCCACCAGCATCCTTTACTTCCTTTCCCTTTTCAATTCTTGCCCCCCCACCTCTCTCGCATAACACTACTTTGTCTTTAACATTACTATTAATCAGTGATCCTGATAAGCAATGTGCAGATGATTGATTGCCATTCGCACCAGCATAAACAAGAGGCAATTGCTTTGAGGGAAAATCTTTTGGCTGGAAAAGGGATTCCCCGTCGAATGATGCGCCATTTCCAAGTTGTGCTGATGCAGCTATGTTTCTGTCAACGGTGCTTGCTCCTACAGTAAGAATCCATGGAGCCTCATTAGCTAGGGTACCGTAAGATGGACCTTCATTTCCTGCGGAGCAGCTCACAAAAACTCCCTTCTGAATGGCAAAGAATGCACCCATTGCAATTGGGTCAGCAAAGAAAGGCAACGTAGCACCCCCAAGTGAAAGCGAAAGCACATCAACACCATCTGCAACAGCAATGTCCATTGCAGCAAAAGTGCTACTCTCGGGACAAGTATCATTATTACAAACTTGATATATTGCTAAGTGAGCTAAAGGCGCCATGCCAACCGCGGTACCATTGGCCAGACCAAACACATTGGCACCTTTCACGAAACTCCCGGCTGCAGTACTTGCAGTGTGGGTTCCATGCCCATCCTTATCAAGAGGTGGTTCACCTATGCTATCTATTAGTAAACTTCGTGCCCCAATTAACTTGTTATTACAAACAGCCCCAGGAAATTCACACTTCCCTTTCCATTTTGCTGGCGGTGGAGGCATTCCTTCATCATTAAATGAAGGATGATCGGGTGTTATTCCTGAGTCCAAAACTCCAATAATAATCCCTTTGCCCAAATTTGATTCTTTCCAAAATCCGAAATTCTGATTCAAACCCAAGAAGTTAGGAGTATGTGTTGTATGGAGATGCAATATCTGTTCAACGTGGGCTGTTATAAAACCCTTCTTTGATTCCATGTCTTTCACTTCCTTTGCAGTCAGCTTTGCAGCAAAACCTGTAATCACATTCTTGTAGCAAAACAACATGCGTCGTTCCATGTTTGAGATTGTGCTCGAGTTGCTATCCGGCAAGAATGAATGATACCAGCTATCTAAATCTAATTCCGTGGAAGATAAACCCATCGGCTTCCTCACATAAACAATATATGTTTGCAATCTGTCTGTTTCAGTACCATTACTGATTGTGTCCAGAGCTAATGCTGGAGAGGCAAAGATACTGAAGGTGAAAATGAGACTAATGATAATGGAAGCCATGTTAAAGTTCAAAAGGTTAGCAAAATTCTTCTTCTCTGAAAAAGAAGAAGATTATTCTTTTAATTACTTCACGGATCCCAATTTCCATGCATATATATACAGCGTAATGCTATACCGACAAATAACAAGAAGCAAGTTACACAGCTGTAATGAACGACGGTATAACAACAGGACGTTTCAACCTTGTTGAACATTCGGGGTTGAGAATGACACGAGTTCCACTTAATTAGCTGGCCAAGGCATTTAATAACAATTAACAAAATACATAAACATATAGCTAGTTATGCCCATAAACATACTAATTAATGTTACAGTACAAGATAGTTTTAGACTCCGAATTCCACTCCTATATTATTCATTGTTCGGGTTTCCGTTCAGTAGTTTTCTGAAAACTATTTAATTAATTGCATATATATATGTACAATCCATGACGTTTTAAAAAATAAATAATGAAGTTATATAATTTGCATAATTTTTAAAAAATTAAGAATATAAATATATTAACAAGATAATAATGTTACCGTACAAATTTTATTTGTATAAATTGATATGGTATTATTATATTATTGTTATATGTCTTGTACGTACATATTTTTCCCGTTTAGAAATATAAAACACATGTGACAATAATAAAATATTGTCAAGTCCGTTTATAGGTGCTACATACACATTGATATGACAGAGTTGTGTATTTTAGTTATTTATAGAGAATCATAAGAAGTAAATACTTTTATTTATTACATCTAACGAATTTAACGAATTACTGCTGAAAGTCCACATCAAAATAGTACTTTATTTTCCTGTAATGTATCCTAGTTTTTGAATTTTTGTTTTAATGATAATATGTTCAACTTTTAATAAAAATATATATATTTTCATCATGTTTTATCTTTTTAACGAGTTTAGTAAAGAGCATAATGATCCTATTGTTACAATGGTTATGACAGACTTTCTTTTATTTGTATTAGTAATTATCTTAGGAGAAATATTTTTATGAATTAAAACTAAATACGACATACAATAATAACTATATGTAAAGATAGATAAAAATATTCAATCGAACCTAATCGAATTGTTCGATTAAGTTCAGTTCGCTTACAAAACAACTTCGTTTTCAGTTAGTTTCTAAACAATTAAATCAATTCGAAAAAATAATGAAATTGATTGTAAAATTTTAGGTAGCTCTTTAATATTTTTATAAATTATAAAAAAATAATATTTTTATAAATTTTTACAAATATTTATTAAAAGCTAAAGTAAAATATTATAATTTTTAACCATTATTTATTTTTTATAATATTATATAGTCTATAGACTTATATAAATTTTTTTAATAATAATCAAAACCCGGAACCGAAATAGAATTGAAGTCTAACCAAGAACCGAACTTGGACTCAAACTGAACTGAACTGAATTAGTTCTATTCGATTAGGTTCAATTTCATAACTTTTATGCTTTAGGTTTGGTTCGATTTTTATGAAAATCGAACTGAACCTAGTTTTGCCCAACTCTAACTATATAGAACATGAAAAAATTATATAAAACTCGCATATATATCAATTTTTATGATAAAGTTTGTATTGATAAAATTATAGTGTTACAAAATAAATAATAGATGCGATAAACAGAATAACGATTTTTATAATTTTTTAAGATTCCAGTAAAAAAAATGAGAAAATTATTTTAAATTTAGAAATTGGATATATCCTAGATTTATAGTGAAAATACTATTTTAAATTTTAATAAATACAATAAAAATTTATCTAATTCTAAATTATAATTTCTTTGGATGGCGTGAAAACATCTACAAATTAGAACACAATAAGAATAACGTAAATATGGCATTTCTCATATCAATGGTTCTACAGCAACAACCACAACAGCAACTGCTATAACTAACTTTACCTTCTCTCGCCTCTTCTTATTCATCATGTTCAACCAAATCTCAATCCTATCAATCCAAATCCCAAAACTTTTCTTTTTACTCTTAAATAACAGGATAATATTGTTTTAATGAAAAATTTTGATTAAAAAAAGATTTTTCATCGTATGTTGCAGTGTTGATACAACTATGCTTCTTTCACTAGTGCCTGAAAAATGTATATATTTTTATTAAGGAAAAAAATACTATTACCTAGGGCTGGGTAAAAATATTCAACCAAACTACACCAAGCTGTTTAGTTCAACTCGGGTCGATTACAAAAATAAATTTTGATTTCAGTCAATTTTCAAGCAATCAATTTGACTTAGATAAGATTTCCAATTAACCGAAATTAATTGTAAAATTTCAAGTAATCCCGTAATACTTTTCAATTCCAATATTCACAAGAATAACAAAAACACATTCATTCCATCATTTAAAATAATTTGCATTAATTTTTACTCTTACGTACTTTACAGGCATTATTCCGAAGAATCGCCGCCCCAAAAATTGGCCAACGTACTTTACGAGTGTTATTCCGAGGAACCGTCGCCCCAAACACCGGTGCCACATTATAACAACAACCATGGCCATCACATTTTTATTTATCCATTTATTTCACAACATATTTATACAAATAATTCATTTATAAAATCACAATACGTGCTGATACTATTTTCTCACTGTATTTATAAATATGACATTCATATAAAAATTATTATTCAAATCCGATTTCAAAAAATAATCAATTGGATTAACACGTAATAATTTAGAAATTTCATAAACATTTATCAAAATATTTAATGTAATAAAACACCTTACTTTTCAGTCTTAAAATTAAAATCTCCCAAATACATATAAATACTTATCTGAGTATTAAATGATTATTTCTATATTTCTGCTGACTGTTCGTTCGCCCTATGAATCACTCCCTAGTATCAATTTAACAATAATAACAGTAATGATTTAATAATTTAAACTTAGTTATTTAAAAATATATGTATATATATAAACATCTGTATATATATGTTAACAATTAAATTTTTACAATTAAATCATATAAAATTATTTACACTTCTTTAAAACATAAAACTAATCATCAAAAAATACAAATTCAAAACGAACCTTCTTTCTTTTTCTTTCTTTCTTTGATTTGTTTTCTGCCTGTAGCTTTCAATTTGTGAAAGTAAAGCTATTTATACATATATATATACTACCGTCTCTCTTTATTCATTTATTTTATTATTTTATTTCCTTACACCTACACACCATACATGTACGTTTCAATTTATTTATTAATCATTTTAAAGACATATGGCCCTTCAATTTCAATTAGACCCTTTAACTTCTCTTTTTTCTACTTTTACTCATAATAAAACTTATATTACTCAAAAATTCTATTTTTTTTAAATTAGAAACTTATTCATCCACAATTAGATAATCCATTTTCATTAAATACATTTACTTTCTAATTTCTCGCTTTATATATATATATATATATATATATATATATATATATATATATATATATATATATATATATATAATACATGTTTTCCTATATACCTCATTTTACTAACGTTGTGAAAAGCTTAAATGTATATACTATAATACATTTAATACAATAAATTATAAAAGTAATCAAAAAATTTAATGGAACAAAATTTCATAGGTAACATAACATACAAGTTTATGAAATATGATTAAAGCAATACTTTTGAAAATTATGAGAACAAAAAAATTATTATTTTAATTAATGTAATATTAACTTAACATGTCACTCATTAATTTTTAATGATAATAATATAAAAACTTTTTACAGCCCAAATATTTTGTTTAATAAATTAAAGCAAATAAACTTAACTACATTTTCAAAAACTTGTATTTAAGCCTTTTCATAAATTATTTTATAAAAACTAATATTGAATGTTAAAATATGTTTAATATTTGATATGAAAAGAATGAAAGCCACTTTGTATTAAGTGTGAAAAATGTGTTTTGTTTCATCTGTTCATAGTAATATGCATGATTCTAATTATATTGATTATTATCATCTCTGAACCAACTGGATTCTATTCTAATTGTGCATAGCATCTAATTTTGGTATTGGAGAGTCATTAGGACATATAACATTATGTGACATGAGCAAACTTGAACGTGTTTTAATTGAAATTTTTAAGAATTATGTTTCTAAATATTCTGATATGATTTT
This sequence comes from Melia azedarach, assembly GCA_028052125.1. Classification (NCBI taxonomy): domain Eukaryota; kingdom Viridiplantae; phylum Streptophyta; class Magnoliopsida; order Sapindales; family Meliaceae; genus Melia; species Melia azedarach. The sequence goes on along the minus strand of CM051401.1, from coordinate 6,520,420 downwards.
TAGGATGTATGATAATAATTTTGTTATATATCTAAATCATTGCTTTATTCTAACTGTCTATCAATGAGGCTTGCAGATTTTTGTTATTATTTGAAAATGAAAAAACATGTAAGTATTTTATGAATAGTTTTGCTAAGATGGTGAGTTGATAGCTTTTCTTTGAAAGCTAGTATTACAGTTTCTATTTAGTTTTACTAATTTGATAAGAGTGTCATAGCTATGTTTGTATTTATTTTTATTCAAGGTTATAATATAGAGTTAAAATGTTGTTATTGATTTTTGGCAACTCTAATTTTGATATTTGGGTTGTTAAAGGAATGTTTGAATGAATTGAGTAATTTCAGTAAGGTATTTAAGATTTATGAACCTCTCGGGAAAAGATTTTGATCAAAAGTTGTGGCAAATCTTATAGTTCAGCATGAGTTTTACGGATGTTAGATATGGGTTATTACACTCTTGCTTGTTTATTTAAATGGAGGGAATATATATTACTCATAAGAATGTAATTTGCTTTCTACATTATTGTTTGTAAATAAAAAAAATAGGGTAAGTAAAAGAACTTTCTATAAGCCTCTGTTCAAACATTTTTGCTTGTCACTGTTAATTATTTAAAATAAAATATTATGAAATTACAAGGTTCCTGTAACACAACCTTTTGATTTTCTATATCATAGTTGTAAGAATTTTAAGTTTCTACTAGGTTTCTAAAACCCCAAGCACCTAAACATATTCCTCATTCAAAAGAAACAACAATTGGGCTTTTAACAGTATGCTGAACAGAAACCCAACTGAGATATCCTTGGACAAAACTTGCACCAATCTTTCGGCTTCTAGTAAATGTAACAGAGTATGTTACCTTCTGGTTACGGTTAGAAAAAGAAATCTTATTAGGTTTTACACTCACTTGAACTCCTTCTGGTGCCACAATTTGATGCTCGTAAGACGAGTTAGCTTGGCCAACATTTGTTACTGTCCTGTTGTATGTCTGAGGAGTAGAGCCTAATATAATTGAGAACGAAGGATAATTTAACTCTGCTTGAGCTATGCTTGAGACATTTGAGCATTTGACAGGGTACCTCACAATAGCCGATATCTGATCGTCTGTGTAATTTAAGCCACACAAATAAGGAATGTAATCATTAGGTTGGATATCGTAAATAAGCCCTGGACGATTAGCTTTTGACGGGTTAACATGGCCTGCACCAACTGCAAACATATCAGCTGGAAGAAGCCTTTCGTCAACAAGCGGCTTGCCTTCGAGGTTTACTGTATCAGCAGTAGTCAAGATAGCAGATTTTATAGCAGCAGGTGACCAGTCAGGATGAGCGCTTTTGAGCAGAGCTGCAATACCACTAAGATGCGGGCAAGACATTGAGGTGCCTGAAATCATATTAAATGTTGATTTTGAAATATTTGTCTCATTTTCTCGGGAAGTTGGCCAAGCTGCTAGGACGCTCACACCGGGTCCAATGATGTCTGGCTTTAAAATACCAGGGCTTGCTCTATTTGGTCCTCTTGAGGAGAAAGATGCAACCTCTGGAGCAGATTTCTTGCCAATTACATTTCCTTTAAATACAATTGCAACAGTTGGTGAAGATGTAGAGTTTATATAAGCTTTAATACTTTCTCCAGCCACATAGCTTACATGTGTTGTCGGAATTAAGTGAGAATTATCCCAGATACTAGAACCATTATGTTTCACTGGAAACACATGAGAATTATCCCAAATACTATAACCATTGATCTTGTCATTCATGAGAATCATGGCGACGCCACCAGCATCCTGCACTTCCATTCCCATTTCAATTGTTGACCCTTCACCTCTCTCGCATAACACTACTTTGCCTTTAACATTACTATTAGTCAATGATCCTCTTGAGCAAAACGCAGATGATTGACTGCCATTCGCACCAGCATAAACAAGAGGCAATTGCTTTGTTGGAAAATGTTTTGGCTGGAAAAGATATTCACCGTCGAATAATTCGCCATTTCCAAGTTGTACTGTTGCAACTATGTTTCTGTCAACGGTGCTCGCTCCTACAGTAAGAATCCATGGAGCCTGGTTACTTAGGGTATCGTAAGATGGACCTTGATTCCCTGCTGAACAGCTCACAAAAACTCCATTCTGAATGGCAAAAAATGCACCCGTTGCAATTGGGTCAGCAAAGAAAGGCGACGAATCACCCCCAAGTGAAAGCGAAAGCACATCAACACCATCTCCAACAGCAGCGTCCATTGCAGCGAAAATGCTACTCTGGCGACAACTACTATTACTACAAACTTGATATATTGCCAAGTGAGCTAAAGGCGCCATGCCAACTGCGGTACCATTGGCCAGACCAAACATACTGGCACCTTTCACGAAACTCCCGGCTGCAATACTTGCAGTGTGGGTTCCATGCCCATCCTTATCAAGAGGTGGTTTACCTACGCTGTCTGTTAGTAAACTTCTAGCCCCAATTAGCTTATTATTACAAACAGCCCCAGGAAATTCACATTTCCCTTTCCATTTTGCTGGTGGTGGAGGCATTCCTTCATCACTAAATGAAGGATGATCGGGTGTTATTCCTGAGTCCAAAATTCCAATAATAACTCCTTTGCCCAAATTTGATTCTTTCCAAAATCCGAAATTCTGATTCAAACCCAAGAAGTTAGGAGTATGTGTTGTATGGAGATGCAATATCTTTTCAACGTGGGCTGCCATAAAACCCTTCTTTGTTTCCATTTCTTTCACTTCCTTTGCGGTCAGCTTTGCAGCAAAGCCTGTAATCACATTCTTGTAGCAAAACAACATGCGTCGTTCCATGTTTGAGATTGTGCTCGAGTTGCTAACCGGCAAGAATGAATAATACCAGCTATCTAAATCTAATTCCGTGGAAGATAAACGCATCGGCTTCCTCACATAAACAATATATGTTTGCAAGCTATCTGATTCAGTATCATTACTGATTGGGTCCAGAGCTAATGCTGGAGAGGCAAAGATACTGAAGGTGAAAATGAGACTAATGATAATGACGGCCATGTTAAAGTTCAAAAGGTTACCAATATTCTTCTTCTCTGAAGAAGAAGAATATTTTTTTTAATCCGCATTTCCATGTTTATATATACAGTGTAATGCTATACTCATAAATAACAAGAAGCAAGTTACACAGCTGTAATGATTCATGAAGGTGTAACAAAGGGACTTTTCAACCTTGTTGACCATTTGGGGTTGTAGAGTACCTCTTAGCTGGACAATGACAGTTAATAACAATTAACAAAATACATACACATGCAGCTAATGTCCATAAACATTATAATTAATGTTACACTATATTATTGTTATAGACTCCGAATTCGGCTCCTGTCCTATGCTATTAATTGTTCTGGTTTCGGTCCAGCTGTGTTTTGTATAACTATTTATCAATCCACATATACGTGTATAATCTATGTTGTTTTAAAAAATAGATAATAAAATTATGTAATTTTCTTACAATAGTTAGAACATATACAATATAAATATAAATATATTAAGAAGATAATAATGCTATGGATTACAGTAGAAATTTTATTTATACAAATTGATATGACTATTACATTATTGTTACCTTTAAAATATAAGAAATGTGCAAAAATAAAATATAACCACATCCGTTTATAAGTGTTTTTATATATAAATTGATGTGAGAGAGTTGTATATATAGCTATTCATAAGAAATCATAAGAATGGGATGATTTAATTTTATTATAGCTAACTAATTTGATGAATTACTACTACAAATTCATGTTTTTTTTTAAATTATTATAAATCTACTAATATTTTTAAACTAAATGTCTATTTGGTATTTACAACTAGAGATTTATTAAAATTTAACTGAAAAGATATTAAATAATTATAAAACACCCAGTGTTTAGAAAACGATCCAAATATTCTTGAGAAAGACCCCATAATTTATAAAAGAACCTTGTATTTGACAAGATTAGAAGAGTAAGTCTTCTTACCACTAAGACTTTATCTAAGTGATTATTATAAATTCATGTTAAAATAGTACTTTATTTTCTCCTAATGTATTCTAATTTTTATTCTAATTCTTCTTTTGATTATCATTTCAACTTCAAATAAAAAAATATATCTTAATTATATTTCATATATTCAACAAATTTAATAATGAGCATAATTGCGATATTGTTTCAATTGAAAAAAAAATTATGATTAACTTTTTGAAAAAATTTTGGAGCCAACAATTTCAGCAAAGTCTTTCGATTTCTTATTTTATCGAATTCTTTTGTCCATGGAGTGTATTGAATGTACAAAAATGGTTATAATAGAATATCTCGTATTTGTACTCATGCCTATTCTAATACAAGTGTTTTTATGAATTGCTAGTAGATAGGATATTTGATTTGATAATAATATAAAAGAAATTAAAAATTGTTTTGAATTTGGGAATCGAATCTATCCTAGATTTCTAGTGAATTCCATTTCACATTTTTAGCACCAACAAAACTTATCTAATTCTAAATTCTCATTCCTGCGGTATGGCGTGGAAACATCCAGTAATTAGAGCAAGAAGGCGGTTTGGTCAAAACTCGACCAAGAACCAAAAACGTTAAAATAACGCGAAAATATGGCATTTCTCAGGTCTGTAGCTACAGCAGCAACAACCACAACGACAACAGCTATAGCTGCCTTTGCCTTCTCTTCTTCGCTCGTCTCTTCTTCTTCATCTTCATCCAAATCCCACCAATCCAAATCCCAAAACCTTTCTTTCTTCTCTTCTTCATCTTTATCGCTCCTCTCTCCAAATAGATTGGCTCTTCACAAAAACTTCAGTAACCCACCTTCTGCTCTTCACATGGAGGCTCCCACATCTGATCCCACCTCCCAGGTTCAATATCTAAGCTGTTTGATAACTACCCATGTCTTTTGATTTTAAAGTCCTTTGTTTTTATTCGTGTTTTCGATCAAAAAAGGTTTAGTTGTAATTTTTGAATTGTTGTTGATTTTCGGATTTTCAGGAGAATCAAGTATTGCCCGAGCTACTAGTAAGTTCGATTTTTAATTTAATTTTTGGTATTGAAGTTTCGGTTTGATTATCAGGTTTGTGGTGATTCATATTATTGTTGCTGTTGAAACTGATGAAACTAGTATGAGCTGAATTTGAGCTATTTTATATAGAGATTCTTATTCTTTATCTTACTTCTGGTGGTGGATTTAGACGAACATTGTAGGTTGTGATGCATTCTTACAAATTGTTGGTCTTTCATTTGTTATCAGACAGAATTCATGGTGGACATGAAGTGTGAGGGCTGTGTCAATGCAGTCAAGAATAAGTTACAGACAGTTACTGGTAGGCAATTCGAAGCTATAAAATTTCTCCAATTATTTCATGTATATAGTGCACTGTTTTACTAGTTTATGTTAGTTATAATTATAGCGTGGTTTTAACATTCATTTGCACACATATTACAGGAATTAAGAATGTTGAGGTGGACTTGAGCAATCAAGTAGTGAGGATTTTGGGTAATTCACCTGTGAAGGTGATGACTGAAGCTTTGGAGCAAACAGGACGAAAAGCCCGATTAATTGGCCAAGGGATTCCTGAAGGTTGGTCCTGCAAATTTTCATTAGTCTTATATATGACTTTGATTTTGTTTTTCAGGGCATATCTTCCTAATCTCTTTTCTTTTCTTCTGTTTTGTCAATGGCACAGCATAGCATGTAGAATTGTGTTTGTTTGTGTGATATGATTTGGTACACTTAGATACAAAATAGTTTCTGTAAGTTGGCATTCTCTCGTGAGCAAGCCATATGATCTGATTGTTGAGAAATTGTTATTATGTATGGTTGGGAGTTGGGACGCTGAATATCTTTTGGCATAAAAGATGTGGAGAAGTGGGTAGTGATCAGTACTTTTAGTTTGCAATTACAAGCCCACAAAACAGCCCTCGGCGCAACCTGAGTAATTATCTCACCTAACAGATGGATAAATAGTCATCCATTTCCTGAGAACCTGTGAGCAACCAACAAAATATGCAAAAACTTATCTACTCTCTTTGAATCACATATTCCTAAGAAAGGAAAAAGAAAATAACCCATCAGTGGTATCTCCATCTTAATCATAACCTTAAGCAATAATGTTATATTCATAGTCTTTGTGGTTTTCTTGATGTAATCTAGTTGCAGTTCCTAAGTAATTACCGTGGCCTTTTTTATTCAGATTTTTTGGTCTCTGCCGCTGTTGCTGAATTTAAAGGTCCAGATATCTTTGGTGTGGTTCGCTTGGCTCAACTAAATATGGAATTGGCTAGGATTGAAGCAAACTTTAGTGGGTTGTCCCCTGGAAAACATGGCTGGTCTATTAATGAATTTGGTGATCTGACAAGAGGTGCTGCAAGCACTGGCAAACTGTACAATCCCACAGTTGAAGGAAGTGCTAAAGAGGTTTGCTGAGCATATTTCTGCACTTAAAACATTATTGTTTGATTTTACAGGCAGTCTATCAATTTGCTTTATGATGCTTTGCTAAACACTCCCCACCCCTACAACCAAAATAGTAAATAAATAAATAACAGAGAAAAGAAGAAGAATGGTTTATGTTGCTAATGTAGAGAAAATTGGACACGTTTTTATTATTAATAAAATAGACTCGCTAGTACACAACAAGGATATTATTATTATTATACACAAGAAACTGTTCAGTAACACTTACAAGAATGATACAAGAGTTTTACAAGAGAAGACATTCACGCACACTAATTTATTCAATTCTCACACACTTAGTGAACTCTCATTTTTCGGCTTTGTTAGCTTGGTTTCAAAATGGGAGCATTAGGCTCCTTTATATAGTTGTTGGAGTGGATGGTTTCAACTTCTTTAGATTTTTTTTCAAAGTTCATTAGAAATTGTCATCAATTAAGCTTTGAAGCACTGTCTACAATTTGCTTAAAGAAACTCCTCCTAGAAAAGTTTATTCTAGAATTGGCTTTTTTTAGAATAAAGGAGGAGAAGAAAGAATAATCTAGAAAAATCTAGTTCTCAATTAACTTAGAATTTTTATTTATTTATTACTATTATTATTATTATTATATCTTTATTTTTCTTTTTAGTCAAAGGTAATTCTTCAATTTTTTCCCTCAGTGTCAACTCTTTGATTAATTTCTTCTTTTCAAAATTTTCTGGTTTGTTAGTACTTGTATCTTCTTCTAGAGCTACATTAGCTTACTTGAGATTTGATTTTTATTGTCGAGAGGATATCATGACTTATGGTTGTGAACTTACTCCTTCCTTCATGTCTTCAAGTTGACTTGGCTTTTTTTTGTTTTGGTGTTTTTTGATATACTTTAGATTGCCAAAGACTTTGTGCTTCTTTGTTGGCTCTTCTTCTACTTCTTAACCACTCTGTTCTTGTATCTCTTATATTGTTTCTAGACTTTATCGTACTTCACATATCTACTCTCTCTCCTTTTGTTTTACTTTGTCTTCGATCTCTTTTTGAGTCTAGCAATTCCTTTCTTTGTGTAATGTCCACCAAGAAGAGACTTCATTAAACACCACATTTCTTGATATGTAGTAGTAATCGGTAGTTGATCGTGACATTTCCACTTTTTTTTTACTGCCGTAACCCACAAATATACACCTGATCATTTTATTGTCAAATTTACTTTTTAAGCGATCAGGTACGAACATGCAGTAAACACAGCCAAAGATTCGAAAGTGACTGTCGGTTTTACTTTTTATAGTTTTTCAAATGGTAAAGTGAACCCTAGCTTCCACTGGGGAAGTCTGTTGCTCATGTGTGTGACTGTCTTCATTAACTTGGCTCAAAACTTTCCTAGAACTTTTTTGGCATGTAGCATGCTTCAACATATCTCTACAAGGTGTCGATTCTTTCTTTAAACTACCCTATTCTACTATGAGTGCTTGGGCATGTTAGTTGATGGCGAATCTTAAATCTTCGTGGATCTTGAGAGAATTCATCTTATTTGTACGCTTAAGCTTTGGATTTTTCTTTCGAGTTCTCCTTCAACTTTTTCTTTGAACTTTCCAAATATCATAAATGTCTCAGATTTTTCTTCTATAAAGACACCCATGTGGGATCAACAGGCTTTCTCAATAGAAGTCAGAATTCACTAGTAAAACTTATAATTAGTCATTTTCCAGTCTTTGGCTATATTTGTTACTTTTTAGTACCTAATCACTTGAGAAGCAAATTTGACAAGAATGCATCAGATGTATATTTATAGATTTAGGACAGTCAAAGAAAATGGTGAAGGTGTTGTGATCCAACTATTGGTCACTGTTGCACATCAAGAAATTGGTGTTTGATAAAGCCTTTTCTTAGAGGACACCACAAAAGGAGGATTTATTACGACTCAAAAGAAATTATAGACAAAATAAAACAAAAGAAGGGAAAGCATATATGTAGAGTACAACAAGGTTTAGAAATAACAAAGGACATACACGAACTAAGTAGTGAAGAAAAAAAAAAATCTAGTAAGAGAAATACAAAATCCTTAGCAATCTAAAGTATATCAAAAAACACCAGAAGAAAGAAGATCAAATCAATTTAAGGACATGGAGGAAGGAATGTGAAGAAAAAGAAAATCCTTAGAAATACAAAATCCTTAGCAATCTAGAATATATCAAAGAATACCAAAAGAAGAAAGACTAAGTCAATTTAAAGACACCAAGTCAATTTAAAGACGTGGAGGAAATAATAAGTCCATAACCACAGGTGAGGAGGTCTTCTTGACAAAGAAAACCAAATTTCAAATATGCTAGTGTAGCTCTATAAGAAGATATAAGTGTTATAAAACTAAAGACATTTGAAAGAAGAAGTTAATCGAAGAGTCGATGCTGGAGGAAAGAATTGTAGAATCATAGCCGATTGGAAAGAAATAAATAAGTAATCTAGAAAATTCTAGGTAAATTGAGAACGAAATTGCCCTTTTTTCTTCTCCTTCATTCTAGAGTAAACTTGCAAGCAAATTTTAGAATGAGTTTTTTTAAAAGGAGTTTCTTCAAGCAAACTCTAGATAATTCTTCAAAGTGGTGACAATTTGTGATGAACTTTGAAGAGAAATCCAGGCAAGTTGTAACCATCAACTCCAACAAGTACATAAACTTTTGCTTACATGAATTTATACTTCCAAATTATATCAAGTATTTGCGGGGCTATCAAATTACTGGCAGTTTCTTTTGTCATTGCTTTTACTCATAATTACATGTTGTTGATTTTATTTTTCTATTCATCTGTTTTTCATCTTCAACGATTCATGCGGTCTTGTCACTAGTTTCTGTCTTCATGATGATGTCATAATGGTATGTCCTAACTGGATTTGCTCATTTTTGTTAGCCACTTGGTGACCTGGGAACACTAGATGTTGATGACAGAGGTGAGGCCTTCTTCTCTGGTGTCAAAGAGAAGCTGAGAGTTGCTGATCTAATTGGCCGATCCATAGTGGTGTATGGGACGGAAGATAAATCAGATTCAGGAGTCACAGCAGCTGTAATTGCTAGGAGTGCCGGTGTTGGTGAGAACTACAAAAAGATTTGTACATGTGATGGAACCACCATTTGGGAGTCGAGTAATAATGATTTCGTCACCAGCAAAGTCTAATGTATTTTAGTGTATTTAGAGCAGTTTAGTTACATGTCATGTCCACCTTGTTGGGAGTATCCTTTCACGATTATTTACCCATTCAGCTTATACAAATACAACTGTTGACTTAATAAATAATATTTTTAGTTCTGTAGTTATGCTGCATTTAACTTTCCGCTTAAATGATTTTCTTAGTTTTCCGAAGGGTTGCATTCTTGTGTTTAGCTGAGAAGTTGCTTTAAGGATTGTCTTGTCAGGTAAATCTTTTTTAACTAGTCGTCTCAATGGGAAGCTGCTAGTAGTACAGGCTTCACTAAACTGGGTGAGGCAAAAGCAACCATTAATATATCCTGAAGGCTACGCATGTAAATGGCACCTTAACATGAGACAAGTCTAATAGCTAAAAAAGCCTTGAATGATTGTGGTATAAATTCTGTGCTTATTTGGACCCCCATCTTTTCTACACTGTTCCCACATCAACCAAGGGCAACCTTGAGTCAAGTTCTGTCCTTTTTCCCTCTTTAAATCTAATCGCCTCAGTAGTATAACCATGATATCCGGACCATTGCACTTCAGAAAGAGGGGAAAAATAGCAATTAGTTTACTATTGTACACAAGAAAATTCAGAAGGTCATCTGTGCAACAGTCACGGGTAAACATTTTACTTGCATGATGAATTGGATATAGAAATCAGTACATAGCATAATATTCATCTAACTGCAATAAAACAGGTGTAGTATGAAGAGTTCCAGGCTAGATTTTTTTTGGCAATAGCCCTTCTCGATTGGCCATCTCATAGAGAGCAATGGCAGTTAATACCTTTGCATCAGGTGTCATGTGCCAGAGTTTGCAATAGGGAACCACACGAACTTTAATCAGCTCACCATGATCGCGAAGACCTGTCTCTTTCCCTTGCAGCTGCGTGATGATTTCTTTGTCAACACTTCCTTTGTAGAGAAACAAGCTAATTTCTTCATCACAGCCTCCCTAACCATGGAAAGCAAATAAAACAAAAACAAAAAAAAAAAAAAAAAGCTTTACTAAATAAACTTAAAAAGAAAAAAAGAGAAAATCTTTCTGAGACAGTTGCCATCTCAATTTAAAGAAGTTTGGACAGAGATGCAAAGTATCCATAGCGTGACCAGCACCACAGTTGTATAACTCAAAACCTATTAAAAAAAGAAATAGAACTAGAATGCAAACTCGAACTAGAACTACTTGCTTTGCTTTGCTTTAGCTACAGAGATGGTTTCACTGACCTACCAGTTGATTATATTTCAAAAGCAAATCTATTCAAACCTAAGTAGTCGAAAAAGCAGCAATGAACTTGCCTGCCGGAATTTTCATTTTTAGTAACTTCCTTAACACAAGTTGTTTCAAAATTATACCTCTTTTAAGGCTTCAGTAAAGTTTCTCAATTGTGAGCATCTGCACTTCACAACTAAATAAAAATCTCTTACAGTTAAAGACTTAATTTTTTCAATTTCCACCAAACTTGAAAGATTAATTAACTACAGATCTTACCAACTGCCTCAAACTTTGATCAATTTGATTCCAACATTTATGCTAATCATAAAACCTAAAAGTTTTCGAATCTTGCAAAAAATTGTAACTGTAGATGTTTTTCTTTTTCTGAAAAGAATATAAGAAAGAACAGACCGGAGATGGAAAAACTCTTGATCCAGTAGATGGGTCCAAGAGGGCTGTAAGGTCAATGATGTTTTCAAGGTTCAAGTGAATACCAATCTCTTCTTCAACCTGTCATACATCAATATTAATCACATGCTAATGGCAAAAATCTGTCAAGTCATAGTTGATAAATTACACAGATGAAACCCAAACAATTAAGCACAATAAAGATGGAATGGGATTAGCAAGATGGTATAAATAGCTAATTTAAGCTAAGGCTTCAACACAACTCCTGACACACACGACTTAAGAAATTGACCACACAGCTGACATACCAACCTGCATGCAGATAACTCTTCAATTTCATTTCTTGTGTAAAGATATTATACGTCATCCTTCAAAGAAGAAAGGACAAGGGGATTTCTAGACCTCCAAAATGTAGTATCCAATTTTTATTTTAGTTTCACATGATCGAATAACTCTAGAACATTTTACTACTTATGGATTCTCCATTACAAACAAGAAATAAATTTTATTTTACTTTTAGTCCCATTTTCTAGGGTAAAGAACTAATCCAAGGGAAATTCTTTCGTGATTAGGCATGCTGTCTAAAAGCACGTTCTATGTCAATTAGAACAGAGAGTTAACTATCTGCTATGTACCTCAGCTGTCCTAACAACTCCATGTAGAAGTACAAAAGGTCAATTCCAAGAGTGGCACATAATAAAACCAAGAACAATCTAAAAAATAACAAAAAATAGCATTTTTGGGAAAAAGAAAAGATGTAACTAGCAGAGCTTTGCATCTGGATTATAGTAAATGAAACGGTGAAACAGGAAAAGGGAAAGCATTAGTTCAAGAAAAGACCAATATATTATGTTTCAATTATGGTTGAATCTTAAGGACCAAATCCAAGAGGATACAACATAGACACAAAATGATATTCAAACCACTGAAACTAAAAATGCCACCAGAAGACAGTTTTTGCTCAATTGTTCTTCAGGTTCCCAAATATCCACCTCAAAATAAATCCAAAAATATTCTCATTTACATCTTCAATTAATAATGATCATATTTTTATGCTTGCACTGAGAGATACCTCACGAACTGCTGTGCCTACAAAATCACCTTTGTCATCATCCAGCATCCCAGCAGGCAATTCCAATACAACTCTCCCAGTGGGAACCCTAACCTTAGACACATGTGAGAACTTTAGTCGAACTTTTAAGTTCTTGTATAACACTAGATTGGTTGTTGAAAGAAATTCAAGTCACATTGCAAAACAACAATAAATACAATAATTCTACCTGTTCAGTAAGAACAGCATAAGTCTCACCCTCTGCATCCAAAAGAATCAGCACCGCTACAGCTGGTCCTCGTGCAAATACTATACCTGGAACCTAAGCATGTATTAATTCATAAAGAAAGAAATACAGTAATAGCAGAGAGAGGAGCACACACTAGAGTAGACAGGACGTGACATACAAAGCCACATGTTCAAGTGGCTCAAGAGAAACTGATGATAAAAATGGATATGTGAACGGGTATACATACATGGAGATGATTAGATACCTTTTTGCCTGTTTCCTTATCAAAAATATCTGCTTTAAATTTTAGAAAACCAAGGCGCTTTCCAAACATATCCACTCCCTGCCATCAACATTTTAGGTCAAAATTAATTAATCCCGTCATATATCACCCAAAAATCAATTCTTTATGCATACCCATCTTCCCTAAAGACCTGGCCCGTAAAAATTCATCTCAACCACAGCAAAGAATTAAACTTTCACAAACCGTGATACGAAATAAAAAGAGCAACCTGAATAAGAACTTGTTTTAAGAGCATATCACCGTTGGCTAAGATCCCATTTTCGCTTTGCAAGTTGTTTAACCATTGCTTGAACAGAGTTGATTCTATGGCACACCTGCAACACCTCTTAAATACAAAATTTAAAAAAAAATAGTAATCTCTTTAAGAATCCATATTTATCTTTCAGTGACTCACCTGAACTCGGTGTCGGAGAGACCCGGGGCAGCGACGAGATGGACGGGTTGGTTGAGTTGACTGGCGATGGTGATGGAATGAATCAAAGGGGATGGTGATGAAGAATCGGTGTGGGTGGACATTTTGGAACAGAGTAGTCTTGTTGCTGTTCTGATAGTGTTAGTGTTAGTGTTAGTGGTACGAGGATGACGATGAAGAGGAGTGAAGGAAGGCGAAACGGTGAGCCGTTTTGGGAGTGTGTAGAAGAGCAGAGTCCGAGACATGGCAAAATTGAGAGATGATTGCGAGAGTGATGATGTGTCATGTTCGGGTTCATTTCACTTTTAACAAAAAAAAAAAAGTATAAAGATGAACTCGAACGTTCCCCTAAACTCGAATGTCCCGACCCAGTTGGACCATGTTACCCATCAGAATATTGAGCCGATTCCGTCCGGGTCAGATTGGGCCAGCTTACTTGATTCCTTTAATTAGAATTACATATACAATTGTTTATTTTTATAAATGAGCAGCTGAAATGTGAAAAAATATTTAAAGTATACAAGGTTTTATTACATAAAGTCTTAAAATAAAATAGAATAAAAATGATTAATATTTTGGATTAAAATATAAATTTTTTAAAATTTTAATAAAATTATAATTATATTATATCATTTAAAGTTCTAACCTATTTACTTGTATTATAATATTTAAATTTTTTTTTATAATTTTAATAAGATTATAATTGCGTTATATCATTTAAAGTTCTAACCTATTTACTTGTATTATAATATTTAAAATTATTATATTATTATGATTTATACAATATTATTTAAAACTTCTGGATATCAATGCATCTTAAAAATAATAACGTCATTTTAAAATGAAGTATATATTGAAATTGAGAAAGTATATAACATCAATACACATCTTTAAAAATTATGTATAGAATCAAACACATTACAATCAATTCATTAAATAATTATTTGGTCTCAAAGTGATATTGTTGATGCAGGAATTTTGCTCGCTCGCACCAGGTCTTAACGTGTATTCAGGTGCTCCTGTCGTGGTCAGCTAGTCCCCACCAAGTCCTCATCTCTATAGAGTAGGTAACATGGTCTAAAGCTAATCCAAAGGTGAGTTGGCCTAAGGTATTATGAAATAATGAAATAGACGTTACCCGATTCTCACACAATCACTTCGTTCTACCTCTTTGGCCTTCGAACAATCTTGAACCAAGATTCTGCCAAGCTAGTTTGTGAGCCTCCTATAAAACACAACAAAGATCAAACAAAGGTTGTCTCTCTAGTGAGCCCCCCTTTCCGATGCTTAAGTTAGCTTTTATCAAAAAGTTGATTTAAAGAGCGTGGGTCTTCCCCCTCCTGTGTGTATAAAAATGAGGTGTTAAGAAAATAGTAAGGTCTATAAAAGCTTATCAAGGCCAAGACTCTTCAATGTTTGGAGAAAGTAATCATAAAAAAAGGTTGATGGAGGATTCATGAAGCAATTATAGAGGTCAGAATGAGCATCAAAAATGTTCATAAAGAGATAAGTATTTTGGGAAGATAATCTCTCTTTTTGTAAAGTGAAAGAGAATAAATAATAGCTTCTCTCAACTTAGGGAAAAATGTGTTTATATATAGGAGGTTGATATGAGCTGTGATTAAAGAAGACATTTTGTCCTAATCTCACTCAACCCTAGTCAGGTGGCATCTCCTAATTGGCTCTTGGTGGTATTAGGTGAGTATGACACGTGGCAGACCAGGATTGGTGGGTTTAGCCTTACTTTGGTCCACCTACCACGTGTCCTTCTCTTATAGGCTCTAGGGATCAATTTGTCTCTACTGACTAGGTGGCAAGCTCTCATTAGTGCATCTGACTCGTGATCCCTACCTAGACACTGCTAAAGCTTGCCAAGATCCTAATGAAAGGAAAATTCTGCTTGCTCCTTGTCCTCAACCCAACTCAAAAGTTGTCTACCTCTTGTCTGGTGGTCCCCTTTTAAATTTCTTGGACATGAACCCTAGGATGATACTTATTAAGACTAAGTTGAGGTTAACTCTAGATATATCCAAGTATCAAGGTCATTTTATTGACTCTACTCGCTTGAACCAAGGTTATGCCCTCACGAGGTGGCATTCATCCTGCAAACTATTTTGTCCATAGTTTATGGGGAGCTCAACTTGAGGCGGTCTATACCTTGTTCACATGTGAATGAAGCTCCTTGCTCACCTCGTAGTAAGGCAGTCGCGAGGTAGGTCGTCTTTAAGGTGTTGACCTGAACTCCTGTAGGCTTATATTTCGCCACATGTTCAGTCATATTTTTTCTCACAACATATATAATCATTTTAAAGATTTAATTTGAAATAAGATGGTAAATTATTTATAAAAAAAAAAGACCATAAGAATGTTAGAATTTACTATTAAATTAGTTAATTTAGAATTCAAACTTTTTTTTCATTATAATAAATATATTTTCCCATATCTAAAGTTATTCCTGTGAATTTTTATGATTTAGACTAAAAATTTTTATAAAGAAAAAAACAACTACATAGTTTGCAAGCTTTAAAAATCAACAAGAAACTAAAATCTCTTTTATCATATACAAAATCTTATATCGTTATTTTCTTTATTTAGTTTCCCTGATACCAGTTTAGATCTATGTATATATAGTAGTAGATCAGTACATATAAATTTTTACACTATTTTTAAACTATTAAATCACAAAATCATTTTCAATAATTAAAAATAAATATAACATATATATATATATAATTAACGCACATATAAAATATAGTGTAAATTATTGAAAGTGTCTAAATCTAATCATTTATAAAAATGAATATAAAATTCTTATATTTGATATAGAAAGGCATAGGCCTCCAAACTTCTTTTGCATACGTGCAACACACCAATGCATGGAAAGAACTTTCAGGGTGATTCCATCACCTGTTTTTTTCTAGAACAAATTCTAATTCAAAGGGAGAAATATAATTCTCTGGTTTTATTTATAATACTTACAAATAAAAGACGTTTTTATCAACTCTGTTGACTCTGCTACCAGTATAAACCAAATTCTTCAAACTTGGCACTGGTGATTAAGATAGCTGATTTGGTAAGATTCTTTAACAAGAAGGTTGTTAAAATTAGTTATACTTTAGCTAATTTTGTCACACCTTTACATGGTGTAAAAGCATAGGTAGGGGTTCTTTATGGAAAGATTATGAATCTTGCAGTGAGAATTATAAGGCCAACAAAAAATTATGTAAACCTTTTAACTTTTTATTTATTTTTAAACAATAAAACTATCCATTGCTGGTGTTCTTCCTCATAGATACAGGCTCTCAATCCGAACCATTAGCCTCTGCTCTATTTTAATTTCTATATTCTGCAAATTTCAATTTTTGTTGATCATTGTTTTAGCTCAATTTTGGTTCTTAATTGTTTTGTGTGATTACCATAGCGTTTAAAGAAGATCATTTACTGTTTTATTCAGTTCATTTTATAATACTTTAATATCTCAAAGTTTTAAGGTGATATATTTGTACTACTTAAATATTTGTCATAACATTATAAGGAGTTTTCCCTTATAACCTTGATTGCAACAACTTATCATATGGCTTGAGTACGTGTGTTCAAACTCAAAAACCTAAAGAAGTATATTGTTTTATAATCTAATGATATTATAAACAATTAGATTAAATATGTCAGTTTGAATCCATTATTATATGTTTAATATAAACTTATTATCTCAGAGAAGTATATTGTTTTATAATCTAATGATATCATAAACAATTAGATTAAATCTATCAATTTGAATATATTATTATATGTTTAATACAAACCTATTATCTTTTGGAGAAAAGAAAACTACTGCACTTTTTCTTTTCCATAATTGTTGTTTTCAAGACAATAAATGTAACAGTCTAGACTATTAAAGATATTGTTTGTTTTGGACATACAGTCCATCACAGTTTTATTTTCGGGTTTTTTAATTCAAAACGCGTTTATAGAGGGTTGGAGTACACTAACTTATATACCCAACATGTAACACCCCAAATTTTCCCGTAACATGACAAAATTTGGAATGAAACTCACATCCTCAAATTCAATCAATCTCTATATTACAAATTATAAATTCTCCAAAATATAATGCTAAATCTCAAAATATGTATAATTTAGCATATTATTAAAATTTCAATCTCAAATATCATTTTAAAGAAGGTATTCCTTATAAATTTAGTCAAAACTAACTAACAAAATTTCAATCTTTTATTTACAATTCCAAATAAACATAAAGTAGTAAGGATAATATTATTTATCTATAAAGAACATATAAGCTGCCACGCTAACTTCCAAAACGAATCCAGCATCTCACTACTGTAAACACAAACTTAATCTGTAAAATATCAATTAACGAGGAGTGAGTCGCCTACTCAATAAGTAAATTAATGCACAACTTTTAATGTTTAAAAATCATTTAATCCACAAAACAATTATCTTTAAAAATTATTTAACAATAAATATTTGTATATAAAATCATTACTCAAAGAAAACATTTGACAAAACGTAAGCATAATTATAACTTTTAATAAAATTAAGAATACAGGACTTAATAAAAGTATTTAACCAAACACTTAATAAAATCATTTAGCTTATATCTCGTAGTATCACCAGTATTTCGGTATCTCATTTGTCATAATACAGTACAATAGTATCCTGAAAATTCGGTCATTAACAATCAGTAAGTGTACAATAGTAATCCAGCTAGCCAGTCAATAACAGTAACAGAAATAATCACTACGGACAATAAGCCAAAAACACAGTTTATAAAAAATGACATTTCATATAAGGCAAAATCGATAACATTTATCTTCCTTATACATTTTATACAATACATTCAATAATTTGACAAAATATTTCTTCAAAATAAGTATTTAATCATTAAAAACATTTCTCATTTCGTTATAAAATCTTCTCATGCTTACAATAGTTTCAAAGATTAACTTAAAATATGTCATACATAAATCTACTTATCTGGACTGAAGTATTCACACTATCTTTAAGCATTCAAAGTTTCCAATCACCCTATCCATTACAAAGTATAACTTGATCAAAATTACAATAATTCATTAATCTTAAACTATAGATAACTTATTTATACATCTCACTTTCTACGTACAATTAGTCTGACTACGCATCAATAACTTTTATCACATTCTATAATCTTTTGAATTGCAACAATCTAATCCTTATTTTTAGAACTCTTTACACCTTAAATAAGAAAAGTTTCAGCATCCACTCAAGTGCAAAAATCATACATTATAAAGCCTTAAACTTACATCTTCATAATATGTCTTTTCAGTTTCTTACTAAATAACCCCAATTCAATAATTTTTAACTTTTAATCTATCAATTAGATTAAACTAAGTTTTTACAGACTTGTTGAGGACATATACAATTACATTTTATAAATGTTTCATAACATTTAGACGTCAAAATAATTTTCAAAATAATTTGGCTTTCGAACAAAGGTAAACTGTCCTGAAATTTCCAGATTTAAGGTTCACTGATTCAAAAACTCACAACAACTTTTATAAAACTTTAAAATCACGAAACTTTGCAAAACATCATTAGACATGTACATGAACCAATGTACAAAATTTTAGAATATTTAAAGATCATTTGATTGGTTAAATAAATATATAATTTTGGACTTACAGCAGAAATTACTGTTTTTCATTACATTAAGTAACGTTTGAAAAATCAGTAAAAATTGGTTTCTTAACCAATTGCAACAACATAAAATTCTAAAAATTTGTTACTGAATGTAATTTAATGTTATGAAAAGATTATTAATAAAATACATTCGAAATTTTATGTTTTAATTATCAATAGACAGATTGTTCAAATAATTCTGTAAAATCCTAATCCTAATAATTATCAATTAATACTCAATCAATAATTCGATCAATTAAACATGTGATATATGATTAATAGCATCTAAAATCACAAAAGAGATATAATTTAATATTTAAAAAAACTTATCTAGAAGATATTTGAACGGAGCATAGATTACATATTCTCTTTTCTTGTGTTCTTTTATTTGAGTTCTTTTCTATTCCTTTTCTCTCTTTGATTTCTCTCTATTTTTTTTTCTCTACGGCACAATAGAATAAGAACTCTCGCTATAAATTTACTTAACCTAAAATTTGATCATATGTAAAATATCACTCAACTCCCTTGACTTTTTCTTTCACATGTTTGACCTAATAAAATTCTTATAATCCAATAATTGCATTCTTTTTAAAAAAAAATAAACATATTCATCCATAATAAATAAACTCCACCAAAAATAAATATGTTTCTCTTATAAACTATAAAAATTTATAGTTTCACATAATATAATATTGGTAAATCTATATGTATATTTTCCTATGAATAATAAAATTCGGAGCATTACACAACATCTCTCTCGTACTTTACTAATGTGAGATTTGTTTAAAGTGTCATATAGACCCTCCTTTAGGGACTCAACATCCTCGATGAGGTTTGCCCTACTATCACTCAAGTAGACACAAAGTGGCTCTGATACTAATTGTAACAGCCTAACGCACCAAAGATATTATTTGCTTTGGGTACACAGCTCGTCACGGTTTTGTTTTCGGGCTTTTCAACCCAAAATGCATCTACTAGAGGTTGGAGCATATTAACTTATATACCCAATATCTCTCTCGTACTTTGCCAAAGTGAGATTTGGCCTAAGGTGTCATAATAAATAATTGGGAGTAACTGTAGGTGGAATTAGCCAAATCAGAGATTTAAGCATGTGAAGAAGGACATCTGAGTTCAGTATTGGTAAGAGTTTAAAAGAGAGAAAAAAAAAAGATACATTGAGCTGCATTTAATGGATTCTCTCTTTGGCCATAACCTTGAAGTCCTTTTCTAGAGAACGGAAAGTAGGATCTGGAGAGCTTCCTCCAAGACCTTCTCTCTTTCCAATCAGAGGAAACCTCTTGAAACTTGGTGATAAACCTCATAGGTCACACCAAAGCTTATTGAAATTTATGGCCCTATAATGCGTCTACAAATTGGCTAAGTGACCATAATTATCATTTCTTTTGTAACCATGGCCAAAGAAATCCTTCAAAATCATGACATATCCTTCTATAATTGAAACATCCCTAATGTAATCTTAACCCATCAGCACACCGATTTCTCAATGTCTTTTCTGCTTGTGTTGACACCAAGGAGAAATCTTCGAAAAATATGTAATTAACGTATTTTCTCTAGCCATAAACTTGATGTCAATCAAGACCTCCAGCAAAAAAATATATACAAAAACTTCTTAGTCATGTTAAAGAAAGTTACCATGCTGGTAAAGTAGTAGATGTTGCCCAAGTAGCTTTCAACAAAACACTTAATTTGTTGTCGAACACAATGTTTTCTATTGATTTGGATGATCCCAATTCAGATGTTGCATGAGAGTTTCAGGATAAGGAGTATCATGGTAGAGGTTGGAAAGCCTAACTTAAAAAGCTTGACCCGTAGGGTATAAGGCGTTGCCTCGCAACTCATTTTGGCAAGATACTATAGGTCTTTGACGAGACACCTAAGCATTAGGTGTCAAAAAGAAAAAAAAATAATTAAATAATATATAATAATAATTAAAGCGATGAGGTGGTGTATATATATATGTTTTGCTTCGTTTTCAAAAGTCAAATTGAAAAAGAAATCAAACAGAAGCAAATTGAATTCGAAGGGAAGAGAGGAAAAGAAAGGAAAAAAAAAGGAAAAAGGGAAAAAATAAATGGAAACCATCATAGGAAAAAGAAAATTGTGTAGGAAAAGATATTGGAAAGTTGAATTGATGTCCAGAAACTCTGTAGACAGTGTATTTATAGAATTACAGTAGTTTTATTGTTGTATTTGTGATACGTATCAGGTTTTGGATTAGTTTTAACGGTAAACTATTGAATTATGTGTTTTTAGGGAACAGTACGGTAGTAAGAAACCCAGTGGACCCAAAATTTTCAGGGATTGAGCGATTGAGCTGTGAGTGGATATATTTTTAAAATATTATGAATTTATATTATGTTTGAATATTTAATATAGCATGATCGATTTGTTTATTAATGCGTTAGATTGTGTTGTGTGTTACATAGCATTTAAATTATGCGTGATATCTAATGATTGCATGAAAGTGATTGTTTTCTGTTTAAATATTGATTGTGTTTGTTTAAAGCAGCCCACAAGTACCCATTCCCCAATATTATATAGTAAGGTCCTTGAGACCCATGAAAATATATATATATATGAATGTGAACTCCCCGTGCGATGATACAAAGCTGCCGGGTTGAGTATTGTTTTTCCCCGCTTGGGCGTTGGAATCCCGCCAAGCATGATATCCTCTAGTACTAGCTGGGTGTTGTATAAACTGTTTGTAATGATATACATTCTTAATGTGTAAGTGATGCTTAATTTATGTACGATTTTAGGATGTCGTACAGTGGTTATATGAAATGTATTTTTTTAAAAAACTATGTCCACTCACTGAGCCGCAAGCTCATTCATTTTTCTATTTGTCCCATTTCTCCCCAGGTCACACAGGATTTTGTGCAAGGTGCAGTTTTGTAAATGAGGTTGAAACCACTCTATGCATGCTACATAAAACATTTTGAGCATATCATGTGTGTATGTGAATATGTATATATGTGTGACGAGACATGGAGTCTCAATGTATGTTAATAATGGAGGCCTGAGGCTATTTTCTTTATCTATGAGTGTTATTATGGGATGTTTATGAGAATGACAGGTACATATTATAAATATTTAGCAGGATTTGTCCCGGACTCTTGAGAGTGGTCGGGCCGGGTCCTATCAATTTGGTATCAGAGCGTGGTTTTGATTTTGTAGACTATTGTATAGCATATGCATGTTGCATGCATCATTGAATAGTTTAATTGAAACTAATGTTAGTATGTGTAGGAATGATCAATCTAGCACGAGATCTGTCGTTGGTCTGAATTTACCTCTAGTTGAAGAGGAAGAAAGGGAAGTATCAGGATAAAGATGAGCTGATTTTGTACCACCTATACATATGTATCAACCTCAAGCAAATCCTAATACAGGAATGGAGAACATTATCGAACATTTTCGTAATCTAGGTGCAGCAGAAATCAAAGGAATTGGTGATTCAATGAATGCAGAGTCTTGGTTAACTACAGTTGAGAGAATATTCTAGGTAATGGGATGTACAGATCAGCAGAAAGTAAACTTTGCATCATTCTTGCTTCGAGGTAGAGCATATTACTGGTGGACATCTATTTTAAATAGATATGGAGGATATGAAGCTGTTACTTAGGCAAATTTTCGAAGGGAATTTAATGATAAATATTTCTCATCTATCTATCAAGATACAAAGAGGAATGAGTTCTTAATGTTGACTCAGGGGTCGATGACTGTAGAAGATTATGAAAACAAATTTACAGAGTTGTTGAGGTTTGCTCCTAACGTGATACGTGATGAGATAGATAAATGCAAACGGTTTGAAGCAGGTTTGCAAAACGAAATTAGAAGATCTGTAATTGGGTCGAGGTATACACAATATTGCCATTTAGTTGAGACTGCTATTAGAGTTTAGCAGTATTCAGTGGATATTCCAAGGATTAAACCAGCTAAATACAATCAGAGCCAAGATCTGTCAATTGGTGGAGCCAACAGTAATGGGATATTAAACAAAGAGGATATTTAGAAAGACAGCAATACCAGCCACATCCTGAGATGTTTGCAGGAGGAGGACGAGGATACGGTCAGAGTAGTAAAGCTCAGTATTCTGGGAATCATCAACAGGGTAGTAGTACTAGTAGAGGTAGACGTTTCGCTTGTATGACTTGTAAGAGATACCATGAGGGACGATGTTTGGCAGATACAGTATTTTGCTATCATTGTGGATAGCCTAGGCATATTAAGAGAGACTGCCTTGCTTTAGCACCGAGCATAAGTAGTACAGTACAGAGTACAATGCCACAACACTTTCAGGGCAGAGGTAGTCAGACGATAAGACCAGAGAGATCACAAACAATAGGACCCACACCTGTTAGTGTAGTACAGCGTAGTGTCGTGAGGAATGATGATAGACAGAGAGGATAACCAGGTCACCCTCGTACACATGCACGTGTATTTGCTTTGATAGAGCAAGAGGCACAGGCCACTCCAGATGTTGTTACAGGTATGTTGACTATTTTTGGTCAAGATGCTCATATTTTCATAGACCCTGGTTCTACGCATTCCTTCATATCTTATACATTTTCCATACATGCGGATAAAGAATTGAGTCTATTAGATTATAGCTTAGTGGTAGCCATGCCACTTGGAGATTCATTATTGGCTGAGAATGTATTACGGGGATGTGTTATTAGAGTAAGTAGTTCTTACTTGAAAGCAGATTTAATTCTTTTGAATATTCGTGACTTTGATGCTATATTCGGAATGGATTGGCTAGCGAATTATCGTGCTACAATTGATTATTTTCGGAAAGAAATAACATTTAGAAGACCAAATGAACCAAATATTGTTTTCTGTGGGGAAAGGCGAATTCTCCCATCATGTGTGATATCAGTTATTTCTGCTAGAAAATTGTTGAGAAAAGGTTACCCTACTTAGTTAGCTTATGTTATTGACACCAAGTTGTTCATGTAAAGCTGGAAGATATACCTATAGTGAATGAATTCTCATATGTATTTTCGAAAGATTTGACTAGGTTACCACTAGATAGAGAAGTTGAGTTCACTATTGATTTGATTACGGAAATAACACCTATTTCTATGGCACCGTATAGAATGGCTCCATCAGGACTGAAAGAGTTAAAAGTCCAGCTACAAGAAATAGTAGATAAAGGTTTTATCAGACCGAGTATTTCTCCTTGGGGAGCACTAGTGTTGTTTGTGAAAAAGAAAGATGGAACTATGAAATTATGTATAGACTACAGACAGTTGAATAGAATCACCATACGTAATAAGTATCCACTTTCGCGTATTGATGACTTATTTGACCAGTTATATGGTACTAGAGTTTTCTTAAAGATAGATTTGCGACCAGGTTATCACCAATTAAAGATTAGAGATTCAGATATGTCTAAAACTGCCTTCAGAACGCGTTATGGACATTACGAATTTCTTGTGATACCCTAACAGCTTTTATGAATCTTATGAACTGGGTGTTTCATTCTTATTTAGATCGGTTTATCATTGTGTTTATTGATGATATTCTAGTATATTCATAGAGCAGAGAAGAACATGCACAGCTTCTGAGAGTTATTCTACAGACATTGAAGGATAAACAACTTTATGCAAAATTCAGTAAATGTCAATTTTGGCTTAATAGAGTTGCATTCCTTAGCCATATGATTTCAGTCAATGGTATTTATGTAGACCCTCAGAAGGTGGAGGCAGTAGTAAATTATGAACGACCTACTACTGTGATAGAGGTCATAAGTTTTCTTGGGCTAGTTGGATATTATTGACGGTTTGTTGAAGGTTTCTCTAGAATTGTTGGGCCATTAACTAAGCTGACTAGGAAAAATGTGTAATTTGAGTGGACTGATGATTGTGAACAGAGTTTTCAAGAACTTAAGAAGAGATTGACTTCTGCTCATGTTCTAACACTTTCATTTGGTATTGAGGGATTTGTAGTTTACAGCGATGCATCCAGATAGGGATTGGGGTGTGTATTAATGCAACATAGTAAAGTAATTGCTTATGCTTCCCGACAGCTCAAGAAACATGAGTTGAACTATCTTACCCATGATTCAGAACTTGCAGCTATAGTGTTTGCATTGAAGATTTGGAGACATTATTTATATGGGGCTACTTGTGAGATTTATACATATCACAAAAGCTTGAAGTACATGTTTACTCAGAAAGAATTGAATCTTAGACAATAGAGATGGATTGAGCTTATCAAAGACTATGATTGTATCATTGACTATCATCCAGGTAAAGCAAATGTAGTAGCAGATGCATTCAGTAGAAAGTCTTCAAGCTCTATTGCTCACATAAAGGTAACGAGTCTTCCATTATTGATTGATTTAAGATCACTCGGAGTTGATTTTGGCAGTGGGGTAGTATGTGACACTTTTAGCTCATTTTCAAGTCAAACCAGTATTGATTGATCAAATCCGAGAAATGCAAAATGGGGACCTAAATATAGTTAAGTTAAAGGAAGAAGTGAAGAATGATTTACAGACTGATTTTTCATTAAGAGACGATAAGACCTTAGTTATGAGCAACAGACTATATGTACCGAATGATTCAGAATTGAAGAAGCAGATTTTAGAATAAATACACAGTTCAGCTTACACCATGCATCCTGGAAGTATAAAGATGTATCTTACTCTGAGAGAGCATTACTGGTGGCAAGGTATAAAAAGGGAGATTGCAGAGTTTATATCTCGTTGTTTAATTTGTCAACAGATTAAAGCCGAACATCAGAAACCTGCTGGACTTTCTCAGCCACTTCCAATTCCTGAGTGGAAATGGGAACACATTACGATGAATTTTGTTATGGGACTTCCACGTACTCAACACGGTCATGATAGTGTTTGGGTAATTATTGATCGACTTACAAAGTCTGCTCATTTCCTACCTTTCAAGAATACCTATTCAATGGAGAAAATGGCTAGTTTATATGTAGATGAAATAGTAAGATTACACAAGGCAGCAGTATCCATTGTATCTGACAGGGATCCTAGATTCACTTCCAAATTTTGGCCTAGTTTACAGAATGCTATGGGGACTAAACTTAACCTCAATACAGCTTTTCACCCTCAAACTGATGGGCAATCAGAAAGAACCATTCATATTTTATAAGATATGCTTCGAGTATGTGTGATACAGTATAAAGGTAATTGGGACGCACACTTATCACTGATGGAATTTGCTTATAACGATAGTTATTAATCTAGTATCCAGATGGCACCATATGAAGTCTTGTATGGTAGAAAATGCAGAACACCTATTTGTTGGGATGATGTTGGAGATAGGAGGTTGTTAGGTCCAGAAATTGTCCAATATACTAATGAAAAGATTTCAGTTATCAGGGATAGATTAAAAGCAGCCCAAGATAGACAGAAAAATTATACAGATAGACGCAGAAGACAATTGGAGTTCGTTGGTGATTATGTTTTCTTGCGAGTTTCTCCTTAGAAGGGTATACTTCGATTTGGAAAACGTGGAAAGCTGAGCCCTCGATATATAGGTCCGTTTGAGATTATTGAAAAGATTGGTCAAGTGGCTTACAGATTAGCTCTACCACCAGAATTGTCACGCATTCATAATATTTTCCATGTCTCTATGTTAAGAAAATATGTTCCTGATGCTTCTTATATTCTAGATTCGCAGCCAGCATAATTGGAAGAAAATTTGACTTATGAAGAAGAAGCTATTCAAATACTAGACTCCACGGAGCAGCAATTACGTAACAAGATAATCCCGCTAGTCAAGGTTTTGTGGAGGAATCACAATGTTGAAGAGGCTACATGGGAGCGTGAGGATCATATGCGAGTTCGATATTCGCATTTATTTCAAACAGGTACATGAATTTCGAGGACGAAATTCTTATAAGAGGGGAAGATTGAGACACCTAAGCATTAGGTGTCAAAAAGAAAAAAAATAATATATAATAATATATAATAATATATAAAGTGGTGAGGCGGCGTATATGTGTGTGTGTGTGTGTGTGTGTGTGTTTTTTTTTCTTTGTTTTTAGAAGTCAAATTGAAAAAGAAATCAAACAGAAGCAAATTGAATTCGAGAGGAAAGGAAAGGAAAAGAAAAAAAAAAGAAAAACGGGAAAAAATAAACGGAAACCATTCGTAGAAAAAAGAAAATTGTGCAGGAAAAGGTATTGGGAAGTTGAATTGATGTCCAGAAACTCTGTGGACAATGTATTTATGGAATTGCAGTAGTTTTATTATTGTATTTGTGATACATATCAGGTTTTGGATTAGTTTTAATGGTAAACTATTGAATTATGTGTTTTTAGGGAGCAGTGCGGTGGTAAGAAACCCAGTGGACCCCGAACTTTCCAGGGATTGAGCGATTGAGCTGTGAGTGAATATATTTTTAAAATATTATGAATTTATATTATGTTTGAATATTTAATATAGCATGATCGATTTGTTTATTAATGCGTTAGATTGCATTGTATGTTACGTAACATTTAAATTATGCGTGATATCCAGTGATTACATGAAAGTGATTGTTTTCTATTTAAATATTGGTTGTGTTTGTTTAAAGCACCCCACAAGTACCCATTTCCCAATATTATATAGTAAGGTCCTTGGGACCCATGAAAATATATGTATATGAATGTGAGCTCCCCGAGCGATGATATATGGCCGCCGGATTGAGTATGGTTTTTCCCCACTTGGGCGTTGGAATCCCGCCAAGCATGATATCCCCGGGTACTAGTTGGGCGTTGTATGAACTGTTTGTAATGATATACATTCTTAATGTGTAAGTGATGCTTAATTTATGTACAATTTTAGGATATCGTACAGTAGTTATATGAAATGTATTTTCTTTAAAAACTATGTTCCACTCACTGAGCCGCAACTCATTCATTTCCCTATTTTTTCCATTTCTCCCCAGGTTACGCAGAATTTCATGCAGGATACAGTTTTGTAAATGAGGTTGAAACCACTCTACGCATGCTACATGAAATATTTTGAGCATATCATGTGTGTATGTGAATATGTATATATGTGTGACGAGACATAGAGTCTCAATGTATGTTAATGATGGAGGCCTGATGCCATTTTTTTTATCTGTGAGTATTATTATGGGATGTTTATGAGAATGACAGGTACCTATTATAAATATTTAGCAGGATTTGTCCCGGACTCTTGAAAGAGGTTGGGGCAGGTCCCGTCATTTGATCTCCTAATTGATCAATTGATTGGAACTAAAACTAGAACATGGTTGCGGCCAACAAGCCGAATCCAAAGATATATTAGACACGCTTCTTAACATTAGTGAAAATGATGGATAGAAATTATATCAAACATTTATTTCTTGTAATATTTATTCTTCATGTACTGTTTTTCTTGAACTTATATATTTTTCTCTTAAAATTTTCATATGTTGATAGGATTTGTTTGCTGCGGGGGCTGAAACAACTTTAAGCACATTGGAATAGGCAGTGACAGAACTACTGCACCACCCCGGGCTTCAACCAAAGCTCTATTAGAGATAGAAAAAACAATCGACAAAGGAAGAATGATGGAGGAATCAACATCATTTGGTTAACTTATCTACATGTAGAAATGGCAAAACAGACAGGCCAACCCGTGAACAATGTTGACATGGCTCAACAAGACACAATACTATTCACATGTTGGGTCGAAAAAAAAACTCACATGTCGTATCATGAACAGTAAATGTGAAGGGTCGTGCCAATATTATTCACAGGCTGGCCCATGCTGTGTGCTTTATTATATAGGCTAGCATTTAGCACGTGAACAGTAACATTGACCTAGTAAACATTGATTACTGTTCATCATTAACAAAAAAAAGTTGATTTTGAATAATAAAATTGAACTTATAAAATTATTAAAATAAAATTTAATATAAATTTAATTACTCATATAATTTTAGTTAATAAAAGTTACATAAATTTTTAAATTTAAATCTAAAAATATAAAATTTTATATAGATTATAAAAAATTTTAATTTGATATCTATATTGAACTTATATAGCAATTATATTATACTTTTGTTTAATTTCAATTTTAACCTACCTAAAATAAAAAAAATGGTAGAATTTTTTTTTTAAATTTGTGATTTGTAATATTTATTTGTATTGTTAAATGTAATTTATTATTTAGATATAAAATGAAATGAAGTAAAAATTATTAAATGTAAAAAATTTGTACCTTGTAATATGTAATATTAAAAAAATGAAAAATAAAAATTATTTCTACTACTTCTATTAATTAGTTATTTAGTTACAAAATAAATTAAAGAATTAACACAATTAACATAAATTTTGAATTGCTCAAATTTAAATCCAAAAAATAAAAAAATGTGAATTCTAAATAGATAAAGTATAAAATTTTGATTGTTATAACTATATAGAATTTGCATAATTTTTTTGACGATTGATAATTGTTTTAAAATTAATTTATAACTTTATATATAACATTTTATTTTTATTATGTACGAGTATAATAAATTAATGATTGTTAATATCTTCATATGATATTAATTATAACTAAATATAAATGATAATCATATTATGTATTTATTATTTTATATATATAAATATTTAAAATATTTAATTATATTACGATCAAAATATAATTAAATATTATATTTTATTATAAATTATAATTATTCATTGAAAATTTTAATTAATAATAAATAATAAATAATTTAAATTTATTATCTATTAAATATATTATTATTTTAAACTTGTTTGATTTATTATTTTTTTAAATTTAACAAATTATTTATTATTCAATAAATTTTTATTAATTTTAAATTAACTTTTAATTTTTATAATATAAAAATAATAATAATAATTTACTATTAATATTGAATTACTATTTATGTTATTCTTCAAGATTAATGTTATTTATAGGCGATTCAAATAGATTTGTGGGCTATATTACACTTGTCCTCTAATAGATTGGGTTGGCACAACACGCACAATAATTTTATTGTAAAGACCGTGTCAAATCGATACGAAAATCGTAGGTTTAAATTTCATAGGCCATGCTGGCCGGACCCATTTGCCATCTCTATCTACAAGTGGTAGGCAAAGAAAAACTCCATGTCTCACCTAGCAATTCCAGCTGTAGCCAATCGACATCCTCGTTGTATAATTCTTGTTTCTAATTAGTTAACATTAACAACTGTCACAACTTATCATTGGCTTGGTTAATTTTTAGTGGATTACTATTAATTCTTTTTCATCTAAAAATTTAAGTTTATGAACTTTTTTAATACTAAATCAATTTCCAGCATTAACTTACATTAACTTTCTGTAGCTGAAACTTTTAATGAAATTAACTGTATAACTTGTGGGAAGATAATGAGAATCGCATTTGTAAATACTAACAGTTTCTAAAAGAATTTTGCTTCTGGGGAAGACGACTGGAAAAGTAGAAGAAATAAATGCAGGGCAGTCAACTACATGCCTGAGAAAGTTCATGCACACAAGAACTAAGGCACACAAGAATTGGAGGGTGATGACCATTTTGTCGTAAATTTTATTGAAGTGTATATTCCAAAATACATTGTTGCTATCATATTTACGTTAATAAGATGAGTTATAAAATTAAGCTTCCCGAGGAATGTCTTGGTGGCTCAGAGGTGAAATGGTTGACTTAGCTTTCGTATTCCTCTTCAAGCTGAGAGAACGGGTATTTCCCCCGCAATCATAGAGATACAGACGTGGCATCTCAGCAAGCATATTCTGCAAACGCAAAGTTTGGAAATGATTATGAATAAATTAAGAAATTAATCAGTGGAAGTAGGGTGTCGTGGTGTAGTTGGTTATCACGTCAGTCTAACACACTGAAGGTCTCGGGTTCGAGTCCGGGCGACGCCAACTTTTTTTCATTTTCACTTTTAATATGGTTTGCTGGTGTTCTCAGTTCACGCACTCTACTTTTCTCATTAGCTAATGTGCACGACACAGACACAGCCGATCCTGTTATTAGTTTTTTGTCTCATTATACCCTACTCATAATCTGTTTCTTACAAACAACACGGGCCTATACTTGGTTTCAGCTATATGACATGTGGAACCCGCATTTACTTGTCCCTATTCGATTCCTGACAACGCGTTGTCTTCTGCCACTGCCACTGCCACAGCTGCGGAAAGAAAATTCTGACATGTCAGAAGACTTGCAGGCTCACTTTAATCTCTATCTCTGTACTGTACTACAGAGCTACCACACTTGAATGGTGAAGATTGAAACTAGAAGAAGACAATGTTTGCTAAACGCTAGTTACGGCTTCATTGTGGTTGTAATTTGTAAATCAGTTAGCTCTGTCCTCTTTGCTCCAATGGTTACCCATTACTGCATTACGTCATTATCTCTGACCTGAAATCTGTTGTTCGCTGCAACTTGCAGAGGATTAACAGTCTTTCTCTTACAAGCCATGCTGTTTCTTTTTTGTTTTCTTTGACCATTTTTCAGACATTAGATAAGAAATGGAGTCCCAAAACCCTCCCCCCAAGATTTCCCGTTTTGCAGACTTTGGTACATGTTATATCTCATTAATTCTCCCACTTTGTTCAGCTCCTTATCTTTTACACATTTAATTGCAATCTTAACTACTGTTGTTTCTAACTTTTAGAGATTGGACGAACCAGTTGGAGTCATTCTTGCAATATGGAGAGTCATGAAGGAGAAGGGTCGCCTCCAATTAGGCTTGGGCTTGAGCTTGAGCTTGGAAGTGGGTCTACTGTCTACAGCAAAAAATGTTGTGGTTTCACCATTTTACAGCTACAGGAGCTACAGCTTCAATCTCTCATCTACAAATACATGGAAGCCGGGCTTCCCGTGCCCTGCCACCTCCTTATCCCTATTTGGAAGAGTGTAGCGAGCTCCTTTAATGGTCTCGATGGTGATATCCATCAACTCTACCCCAGCTGTAAGTACCCTGAAAACCCAATTCAGATATTGTATTAAACTAACTTTACAATAGTTTCTTATAAAATAAATCAAATTCTTAGTTTTGGGGTCTGGAGGCTTGCATATGGAGTTAAGAGGTGGGATGGACCCAGAGCCTGGGAGGTGCAAAAGAACAGACGGGAAGAAATGGAGATGTAGCAAAGAAGCACTTCCAGATCACAAATACTGTGAGAGGCATGTACACAGAGGACGCCTGCGTTCAAGAAAGCTTGTGGAAGCTTCTCGACGAAATTCCATAACAAGCTCCACGAATGCTAATACCAACCTCTCTATTTCACTCCCCTTGAATAACATCAGTAACAGCAGCAGCAGCAGCACTCCCACTGTCACTAATCCCTCTCCCAGATTTGGTTTCTCTCCAAGGACTTTTCTTCCTGGAGGTATTCAAAAGCCTGAACCTTCTCTGTGACTTTCCGAGTTATTGTCCAATAAAATTCCGAGAGGTTTCCAAAACACTCTCGACTTTTCAGCATTAGTGGTGTTGTTGTTTCTTACTAGTTATTAACAATTTAGATGGTAATGATGTTATGTTCTGTGCATTCTTATTCAAACCTGTAACTTAGGTATTCTGCTAGGATGAATATGCACGGAAGTCTATTAAATCAAAATGTTTTATTGTGGTGTTCTGTGTTCTTCCTCTGCGGGAGCGTTTCAGGAAATTGCAGATATGGGTGTTTCCGTAGAAGAACATCTTTGGGCCAAATAGTGTAAATCATAAATGAAACAAGCGAAGCCCAGTCCAGTCAGGTATCCTAGTTGAGTGGGCCCTTCTATCTTAAAATTAAAAAAAGTCAGAGATTTGGAAGCTTTATGCATTAATTGTAGACCTGTACGTGTTTAACACATACATAATAAATATATGCTCACCCTCATCACCTCCTTTTATAAAAGTGAATTTGGATTTGAAATAATAAAAATCACGTGGGCATGTCGTGGGAATAACTATATATTATAAATTATATAATGTGCTTTCAAAGAAATAGATTGGGAAGATATGCCTACAAGTCACCGACTGTTTACTCTTTAATAGCATGCTTACATGCTATGCTTTAATGTAATTTTAATTTTTGGAAACACCCATCAGACTTTCAATCATGGGTTTTATTTTTTAAAATGTTTGAGATAATTTTTTTATTAAATATTATAAAAGTAAAATTCACTTATATTTAATTTAAATTCTATATAAAATACTTCCATAACATCAAATCATCATCTTTTATTATTACTTAAATTAGAAATATGACTGAAGAATGTGAAACGTGTTTTAAATTATTTGACGTTCACAAATCATATGAATTACATTGAGGACTCAACTTCAAATGGTAATTTTAATAATATATATTTTATTTTATAATAAATTATTATCTGTCGTATTCTTCTATAAATTGCTAACAAATTAGATTAAATTATAATATAAACACTTTTAATAATGTTTATCAAACACTAATATTATACAAAATTATAAAATAAATTACTTATAAATTCCAACAATAATTCCCAACGGGTCTACAGTAACTTATTTTTCCCTTGCGTCATTTTCTTCTTTAATACCTTGATAAGGAACAAGGCAAGTTGACAAACGCCTTGCCTACAATTTATTTTATTTATTTATTTATTATCAACTTGCGTTTGAAATGGGGACACTTCCAACATGGGAAATCTTTGATACTATCTTCGGGGCTAATATCATGGATCTCCCCTCTATTTATTATTATTAAATTTTATTGCTTTAATATAGATTTAGGTTAAATGCCATCCAGACTTCCCTAATATTATAACATTTCTTTTTCATTATTTTATCTATATATATATATATATATATATTATATAATTATAAACTAAATCATTCACCAATTAAACTAATTGATAACTACAAAAGTCTAAGTATTGTTGTAAATTGATTCATATTAATTAATAAAAGCCAGCTTATATATTTCATAAGATACCTCTTATGAGGTTAGTCAAAACTACATTTAGAGAGAAAATACCTTTTAATTCATAAGGGTCTCCCTTCTAATTTAACACCGTTACACTTTTTTGTCTAATCTAAAGGTAATAATACCTTTTAGCATGACAAAGACACTACAATAATCTACTTCACTCTATTTTCTTGTACACATTGAGCTTTCTCTCTCTCACTGATTTAAGTGATTGATCTAATCTTCTAAATTTCAAAAAATGGGTATATACGTAGTTTAGAAGAATACTTTTACTCTATTTTTGTTTAGTGAACTTATTCTTTGTAATACATTATGCATAGATACAAAAAAGTACTAGGCTTGTAAAGTTACAATCTTCGTAAATCAATGGCTGCAAGGCACAAATCAACCATAATCGAGCATGAATTTTATGTGTTGGAGGAGATTAGGGTTGTTTACAGAACTTAGAGGTGTATTGTATTAATTAATTTTGAGATTTTATCTTTTATTTTTTCTTTATTAGTAATTCTCGCCGAGTCACAAGTGATTCTTAAAAAAAAATTATTTGTTTCTTCTTATCAAAACAATCGCTATTTAATCCAACACAAAAAAAAAATCATATTCTTTAGAAGTTTGTGGAGAGGAAACACTTTTATAGAAGAGTAGGCAAGGCATGGAAATGTGGGCATTTGCTATTTGGTCAAGTTGGGAAGTGAACCTAGATTACTATTATGGCTAATTATCTCAATTTTGAGGTATATGATTTAGAGTTGTCTAATATTAAGGGAAATATAGAACTAAGAAATTTGCCGATTGCCTTATAGAATAAGTCCATTTTGGTTGTGAAGGATGTTGATTGTTCCATGAAAAATTAACAGATATCTCCTTTGAGGTTTGGAAAACCTACACTTATATGGTAGGTTTAGAGAAATTCACACTTACATCTATTGAATTGTTAGTTGATAGTTAGAAGATTGTTAAAATTAAGGGCATTTTAGATATTTTATCAATTTAATCATTTTCAACTTGCCAGATAATTAATTCTTATAAAATATTATATTATTATTCATTAATCATTCAAGATTTCAAATTATAAGGGTGAGATTTTAAAATAAATTATCTGAAAAATTATATGAAAAATTATATAAGATATATATAAACAAAATAATACTATTATATTAATTTATAAGTAGAATTTGTATATTTAATATTACTATTTATTACAATCATAAATTTTTTTAAGTTAAAAATAATTTTAAAATTATACTTATTTCATGTATATGTACATCCAATTAATAAAAGATAATATAAAATATAATTTAATTAAATGAGTACATGAGTATACCAGATTTATTTTACAAAGATTCTAAATATCAATTCTAAATTTGAAACTTTTTTAAAATTATAGAAAATAAGACTAATTCATGTTATATAAAATAGTATTATCGTATGAACAATAATATAATATTTTATGAGAATAATTATGTAATAAGTTAAAAATAGTAATGTCCAAAAATACTCTTAATTCTAACAGTTTTCTAGCAGTCAACTAACTGTTTAAGGAGGTAAGTGTAAATTACTTTAAACCTTCTATTTAAATATAAATATTTTAAACTTCAGGGGAGGTATATGTTAATTTCTCATCATTCCATTGAATTGTAGGATAGGCTTGCAAAGTCAAAATTAAAATTGCCCCCATTTATGTCAAACTAACAGGTTGCAATAATGTGAATTAAGACATACTTCCTCTCTAAATTTAGTTTTTGGGAGATGTAAGTGAAGTTTCCTATACTTCGTAGTGAAATTAAATGTGTTTTTTTTTATTGAAATTTAAATAAATTTGAGTATGCATTATTTATGTTTTATGCATAATGTTCCAATATAAAATTTAAAGCTAGTGATTTGATACATAATCTTCTTATCCTTATATACTAATAGATATTTTTAAGATTATAATCAAATAATCTTATTCAAATTTCATACTTGAATCAAATTAAATATATTAACGTAATTTTATTTAAACATAATTATCAAATTTTAAAATACAAATAAAAAACGAACACTCTTTAAAAATAAAAATAAAAATAAAGAGACATTAAAAAATAAACAAAACAAAAATAGAATTAAAAGACATAACTACCATTTTTCGAAACTGTAGGAGGAGGTTTTGGTAAAATTTGCCCTCGGCCGGTCATCAAACAAGCCAAGGTAAAACCAAAATAACAAATGGGAAGCCGGTGCCATAAAATAACCCAACGTCTTTGGCCGCTATCATCATTATTATGCAATATATTTTTGAAGGAGTCGCCAAATTACAAGATTCCTTCCCATTTATGCAAATATATGTATATATATTAGAAAATTTGGGTATATTAATAAAAATAAAAGAATTTCAGTTGATGTTTTAAGAAATAGAAATAAATAAAAACAAAGGATAAAAGAAGAAAGCAACGGAGAAACAGAGACCTGGTTTGGAACTGGGGAAATGTGAAATAGGAATTTGATTGGTTCGTACAGTCAAAACAAGCTCACACGTGTAAAACGAAGCGGTCCTGACCTGGATTAAGCTGGCTTATTACAGAAGACATTGTAATTATCCAACTCAGACCACAGTCACTTTTAAGCATCTAATACCGACACGCCTCTCTGACTTCTACTCTAAGCTCTCTCCCTTCTTTCATCGAAGAATCTAACTCGTTTCCCATCCAACGGTCCATACTCTCCCGTCTCCACAAATCTAAAGTTCCACCGCCAGATCAGATCCGAATTTTGTTCTTTCAAATACATCGTCATCCTCTCCACTCCTTTTTCTACTTCCAGATCTCAACACACACACAGACACACTCTCTTCCTGTGTCTGGATTCTGTTTCTGGACAAAGAGAGTTAGGAAATAATTCCCGTTCTGTCCCTGACCAATGGTGGAGGCACAGACATGGACAACGAGGCGAATGAGCAATCCGAGATTATCGGATACAACTGCAGACCACCAAGTCTTGGACATTCCGGCTACCCCACCAGGTGATGTACGCAACAATGCCATTGGATCATTTTCATCATACGTCTCGCCCAACATTTTGACGGCTCTGATCATTGCATCATGGTACTTATCAAACATTGGTGTTCTGCTTCTCAACAAGTACCTACTCAGCTTCTACGGTTACCGTTACCCTATCTTCCTTACAATGCTTCATATGTTGTCTTGTGCCGTTTATAGTTACGTCGCTATAAACTTTCTTGAACTTGTGCCGCTTCAGCATATTTTATCTAGAAGGCAGTTTATGAAAATCTTTGCCTTGAGTGCCATCTTTTGTTTCTCTGTTGTGTGCGGCAACACTTCGCTTAGATACTTGCCTGTGTCGTTTAATCAAGCCATTGGTGCTACGACGCCGTTTTTTACTGCAATTTTTGCTTTTCTGATTACTTGCAAGAAGGAATCTGCTGAAGTTTATTGCGCTTTGTTGCCTGTTGTGTTTGGGATTGTTTTGGCCAGCAATAGTGAACCCTTATTTCATTTATTTGGGTTCTTGGTTTGTATTGGATCCACAGCTGGGCGTGCCTTAAAATCTGTTGTTCAGGGGATCTTGTTAACTTCAGAGGCTGAGAAATTGCATTCTATGAATTTGCTGCTCTATATGGCACCGATGGCTGCATTGATATTGCTTCCATTTACTCTTTACATAGAAGGGAATGTAGCTGCGATTACGCTGGAGAAAGCTAGAGAAAATCGGTTTATTGTGTTCTTGTTACTTGGAAATGCTACGGTGGCTTATTTGGTTAATTTGACGAATTTTTTGGTGACGAAGCATACGAGTGCATTGACTTTACAAGTGTTAGGAAATGCGAAGGCAGCTGTTGCAGCGGTTGTTTCAGTCTTGATTTTTAGAAATCCGGTGACAGTAATGGGAATGACTGGCTTTGCAGTAACGATCATGGGTGTGGTGCTTTACAGCGAGGCAAAGAAGAGATCTAAAGTCACAACTCATTGATGATAAAGTGATTAAACGATTCATTTTGGATTGTCACAAACACGGGTGCGGCTCCTTTTTGCTTTACTTTATTTCTTGCTTTAAAGTTTTATTTTTTATTTCAATTAGATTTTTGAAGAAGGGAAGAACAGAATTGGGTCAAAGAAATGGGATCGGATTGGATTGTATAGGATGATGAGAAAGGGAAAGGGTTAATACATGCTCTTTTTCTCTTTCGGGGTGGTTTAAGAGAATAAAATTCTCTCTTTTACTTTCCCCTGTGTGTAACCTTATAGAATTTCTTGATGCATTTTGAATTGAACACAGACAAGACTGATTCAGAAATTAATATCAATGTGTTTTATGGGGGGAAAAAGTTCTCCCTCTTCATTTTGTTAAAGATATCCCCTGCTTTTACATTTTCTTTTTTAATCCTTATTCAATTCCATTCTTTTCATTGCATAGTTTGTGTAAGATGGCATTCCTTGGATTCATTTCTTTGTTTAGCAGTTATTGGCTTGTTTATCTGTTTTCTGTGTTAGCTTATTTGCTTTTCAGATTTTATTTATCATCATGCAACGTTTCTAAATCAGATGATTAAGGACTGAAAATGAAATTGCTGTGCGTTAGATGCCTCAAAAAGGTTGAGTGGCTTATCTTATCTATGGTCATTCTCGTCATGTGAAATGTTACCATTTTTACACCGCAATAGATTTACATTCTTCAATTTATTGTTTTTGATTTTTGTGATCGCTGTGTTTTTCTGTGCCACTTCTTATATCAAATGCAAAGCCAAGAGGAATAATTAGGTTGATGTGCATTTTGATAGGCAAATAGCATATTTCTTGATAAGCATTGAGGTCATTGTCAATACAGAGATATTTTTCAATTTTTAGGGTAGAGGGTTCCGAGTTCCTTTTCCTGGAAATTGAGTGTATCAACTCATAATTGTGTTAGCTAAACTATTGGTTCTCATTTTTTGCTGTCATCTTGTAATTCTTAGTTTTCCTTCTGTTGTCAAGTTATTTGCTTTGTAACTTAGTTTTCCTTTTATTGGCAAGTTTTTGGCTTTACTTCAAGTGGGATCTATATGAATGTGAAAGGTAAAAGCTATTCTGTTCTGATGTGTGAAACTGAATTGCTAGCATACTCCACGAAACAAAACTTACAAGATCTGCTGTTTAGATAAGGTAAAACCAACTCAGAATTTCATAAAATGTGGAAGATAAGGTTTTTGGAGACTGATGCAATAAATGTCAAACTGTTGTGTTCCCTGGCAAAACATTCAACTAGTTCTTAAGCCATAAAACTGTTTAGAAATTGGTTTTTATTGATTTTACCATCAGAGTTTTATTTTTCAAATGCTTATAAATGCCCCTCAAAATCAAAGAGTGCAGTGTTCTCAGCCTTGTTATTGTTTTGCTGTGTTCTAATGGGGGTTACTTTCAATTCTGGTTGATGTCAATGTCATGACTTACATGAATCTTTGTCTTATCAAGAGACTGTATACTCAGGGCTTCTAACTGTGCAGCAGGTGTGCGTTAGTCTGCTATAGATTGAATGTGACCATTTCAGCAAGAAAGAAACATCATACCATTCAGCTTTCAGTCTGAAAGTCCCTGTTTGATTGTTAAGTTACCTTCACCTTTGCTTCAATCACAATAACCCTGTTGCTAGCCTTTGCAGCTTAAGTTTTTGTTATGATAGTGTGGGAAAATGAAAGCCATATGCAGTTTGCATCGCAGACGCACACTTGCTTAAGTTTTTCGCGGTGGTTGAAACTTCCTTTTCTCCCACCTAGCTTCCAATTTATTGTGTTAGTTGTTGGATTGGATACATCTTGCTGTTGCATCATATTCATTCTGAAAGTTTAGTTTTAGGTAAAGCTTGGTTTATTCTTTTTAATCTCAGACAGGTAATAAAGGGTAGGTATTTTGTAGAGATTTCGTGAAAAGTTTAATCATGGTGAAACTCAGCTTGGCACTGGAGCAACTTATAAGCATTGAGATCCAAAGCTAATACGTCTATATCTGTCCGGTTGGTATTGAGCATCAAAATATATAATTCTAAATACGTCCAAAGTTCAAATCATGCAGCATCTGATAACCAAAACATGCAGAATTAAAGCTGATCTATGCAACAAGGTAGGTCACATCAAGGTGGGACAATGTTATGTGTTAGCAATGATTTTTCAATTGAAATAAAATGTTTTTATTTCTAATAATAAAAATAATAGAAATATAGTTCGATTTTTCATTATGGGTTACTTCTCAATACAAGTTGTATCACAAATCAGCCTGATTTAGAGTAGGTAGATGCAAATAACCCTTAAATAAAACTCTATAATATGATAAGGAAAAAGGATGAATAAAATTTGTAAGAGATTAAATATATTTATTGAGATATTTGTATTGAGGTTAACTAAAAAATTTGATTTTAAATTTAGTTAGATGTTTATCATATTTTTAATGTTAAGTTGATAAATAATTCAACACCTTTAAAATAAGAACGGCTCAAATTCAATTTTAATGTTTCAGAAAAAAAAGAATATCCTTCTCTTCACCGACCAAAACTAAACAATAAGTGATTTTTGTTTCATAGTGTACGTGAATTTTAAGTAACAATTCTATGTATTTAAAATTAGGAAATAGTTCACATGCCTCCCCTAAGTTTTATAGAAATTTTAGTTTAAAAGAAAGTTTGTAAAAAATGATACAAACCTCCCCTACAAACAATAAACTTACTAAAATACTTTAAATGTTTTTTAAATTATAAAATAAAATTACTAAACCTTAATGAAAAAGAGTAGTATTTTAACCAGTGCACCAATTACATTTTAAATATATATGTTTCAATTCTTAATAAATAACTTTTTTGAGAATGTATATTTAATAATTTCTATAATAATTAAAATTATTTTTTTATTATAAAACTTATAATTCAAAAAAAATCTATATAATAACTTGAATTTAAAATTATTATCAAATAATAATAAAATTATTTTTAAATAATTATTAAAAAAATAAATTTAAATGGTTGTAAAGTAAAATTATTC
Organism: Melia azedarach; assembly: GCA_028052125.1. Lineage (NCBI taxonomy): Eukaryota > Viridiplantae > Streptophyta > Magnoliopsida > Sapindales > Meliaceae > Melia > Melia azedarach. The sequence continues at coordinate 6,479,580 of CM051401.1, read as the reverse complement.
TAAAATTATTATTAGCACTAATAATTTTAAAAAATTATTTCTTAAATAATTGTTAAATAAAATAAATTATTTTATTTAAAAATCTAAATAATGATATTTTTTAAAAATTTTATAATTTAATGATAATAATAATTTAAAATTTTAATTATTACATAAAATTTTAATGATTATAAAATTATTTTTAAATTATTAATTTTTTTCTAGTAACAAAATAATTTTAATTTTTATAAAAAATTATTATATATGTATTTTTAAAAGAGTTATATATTATAAATTAAAAAATATATTATTAAAATTTGTTTTAGCATAGTGGTTAGGGTATTGACCTTTTTTACTAAAGTTATAGGTTTAAATTTAACTAAAATAATTTTATTTTATAATTTTAAAATGAATTCGGGGTATTTTGATAACTTTATTATTTGTAGGAGATGTTTGTATCTCTTTTCACAAACTTTCTTTTAAATTAGAATTTTCATAAATATTAGGGGAGGTATGTGAACTTTTCCTTTAAAATTATTGTACTAATTCTGTGTATTTTAAAAACAATGGAGCAATAAAAATATAATAAATATCTACTTTTAGTTGATAGAATATTGCAATAATGGTGTTTGTATTTGCCATCTTTTAACATGCAGCTAGCAAAGGAATTTCCTTTTCGAATTATCAATAATTAGCCGAAGAATTACATGTTCACTTAATATTATTTTTAGATTTGAAATATTAATAAATCTGAATCAATATTAAATTTGAATATCATTAACTTTTAATAATATGTTTACTTTTTTAATATCTAAATGAGTATTAATTTTTTTAATAAAATAAAATGAAAAAAACTAATAAAATATCTTAAAATCATATATATATATATATTATAATATAATATAATATTTATTCTAATATATGTTTATATGAAAAGAATTTTACGACCATCTTTAATAGAAAAATTCTTTTATAATTTTTTCCTTCTATTAAAGTCTATCTTATTTTACCTTCTCTTATACATCTAAATTCAATTAAAAATATTCTATTAGATATTTTTTTAGTTCAATAACGTCACATGTGTTAACTTTTTACCCCAAATTATATGATATTTATAAGGAAACATGGCTTCGATCACTGATCAAATATGATATGTTAGCATAGATAGCTTGTATATATATTTATATTTATATATATATATATATATATTCAATAATTCAAAATGATTTTTAATTAATTAAATTGACGATCAAAGTCAAGAGTATTACAAACCAATACTTCAAAAAATCCAAAACAATACAAACAACAATAGCAAAAGAATAAATCCTCAGTATTAAACCATGACAACAGCAGCAAAAGCAAGCACGACGGCCATCATTCCGTAGAAGACTGATGCAGTCCTCGCTGTCGCAGCTGATGGTGGCGTGTTAGCAGAAGGCGAAGGTGCTGATGCCGGAGATTCTCCTTCAGCCGCCAGTACAGTGATGGCAAGCTTTTGGTTTCCGACCTCACAGTGCTTGCCAACGCCACAAAAGTACCACTTTCTTCCTGGTGTAGCGAGTGTAATCACATCACTTCCCGTAGTCAAGGCCTCCACACCGTTTGGCTTCGCACACTGTTGGAAGGAAGCTCCGTCTGCTCTGATCACATTGTGTGCTCCCTGTTCGTAGTTGAAAACTGCATCCATGCATGCACCCAACAGAGTTATATAATTTGCTAGTATTAATGCAAGCAGAAAAGTTATATTATTAATTTACAGAGAAAATTTTACTTAATCTGTCACCAACGCGGAAAACCTTTCCCTGAGCCCAAGCTTTGTAATCGAAGTTAATAGTCCAACCTGTTTCATCTCCTACTATGTGGTCTGTTGCCAGAATTGAAGGAAAAGTAATGGCTACGATGACCAGAACGATGAACAACTTTAAAGAAGCCATTGCTAGCTAGCTGGGATGATTAGCTCTTAATTATTTGTCAAACTGATTCTCTTGAAATTTGCTTCGCTGAGCTGAGAAAATACTGCTGCTTGTTGTGATAGAGAGTTGGAGTGCTGGGTATTTATGGAGTTCTGAATGAAGGATACAAGACAATGTAGCATATATACGCGTGGTCCGGCTATAGTCGGCATTGACAAATGACAAAAGATAAATGAGTTACCAAATAAAGTATTTAATAGTGAAAGTTGATTAGTTGATTAATCAGAATATATATTAATTAATCGTTTGATTTGGGCCTGTTCAGCTAACTATATATGTAGCATGTATGAACAATTCAAAATACAGTGGTCTGTCTGCCACGTGAATAAATGTGATCACATCAATGCGGACTAACTTAGGCGGCGAGAGATTCTTAAGCTTGTTTAATGAATGTGCAGTTTCAATAGATTTCCATTATTAGGATAAAAAGATTGCTGAAAGCAATGGGCCTGTGGAAGAAACAAGTACCCAATCAAGAACCAGAGCAGTCCTGACCCGAGCCCAATTTCCAGATCAATTCCACTAGCAAAATATGAAGAAAAGTAGAACATAACTGCAACATATACTGTCGTGATCAAATTCTATACAGCTACAGAGAAAGCATTGCATTTGGATGGTGATGATAGCATATATCTAAGATCAGGATAGGCAAAACGTATATTGTACTAGGGTTAGAAACACTAACGATTGCTGATATAAAAATATCTGTAATTTGTAAGCTGTGGTCATAGCAATACAATAATATTTTATTTGTAAAATCCTAACTTGGTAAAGCTATGGCCTCCAGTAGTAACATCCCACCATTGAACATTGCCTCAGTTAATCAAACACAAACACACCCTTTGTTTTTACTCCTGCAATCAAACTCATAAATACCAATTATCTGCTGTGGACTCAAGTCTTGCCAAATATCAAAGCCAATAGCCTTGAAGGCTTCATAGACGGAAGCAAAGCAAGTTCAAGGAAGATGTTAGTCAGCATAGACCAAGAACAAAATGTAATTACCCAGATTATATGGTGCGGGAAAGGCAGGACCAAGCGCTCATGGGAGCACTCTTAGTTCAGTCAAGGAATGCAGAACTTCTCTTGAACTATGGATAGCTCTGCAAAATCGCTGTCTGCACAGATCACTGAAAGAAATCTACAATTCAGAGAAGAATTCCACAATACCACAAAGGATGGCATGAGCATACATGATTACCGCCACAAGATAAAATCACTTGTGGAAGACCTCAGGTCAGCTGCCAACATATCTTAGATGACGAGTTAGTCCTATACTTTATGGAGGGACTTGTTTCGAAGTATAACTTAATCGTGGCTAATATCACCACCAGGCCCGAGAACGTTTCACTACAGGAGATCTACTTTATGCTTCTCAGCCAAGAAAGAAGAATTGAGAAGAACGTGTTTTCTAGTAGTGTCAACCTGTCACCTAACTTCTTAGCCAACTATGCTCAGTCAAACTATAACAGTATCCATAGGAGAAACTGGTCTAAAGGAAGCAACTTCAATCAGTTCTCTAGACAACATAACCTTTTTGAAGGAAACACTCGAACAAAGAGAAAAGATAGAAGTGTTGTTGAAAAAGAGAACATGCCCACCTACCTACCAAATTTGCTTTAAAACAGGGCATGAAGTTTCAAAATGTTGGTTAATATTCAAGAAACAATCCACCCCAAGACTAGATGGAAGGAAATTCTAGAAGAAAGCTTATGTTGTTGAACCTGAGACCACAACTGATCCATATTGGTACTTGTAGAAGAAAGCATTTCTTGCTTCTGGTCCATGATCCAACGGACCTAAAAGATATTTGAATTGTGGATTACGTTGTAAACTTGAACCTCGATACTTTGATGCCCTTCATGATTGTTGTTCTCACATATCTCAACTTTTATATTCTCTCTGGTAGTGACATTTGTTGCGACAAACCCTGCTAGTAATCATTGTCCTCTATTTCTACCAAGTCAAGTTCTACTATTGAGGCAATAACTATCATGTTATTTTTGGTAAAGATTAACTTATTTAAAATATTTGCAGGTTATGAATATTTATAGACACTGTAAGAGAGCATTTTTTAAAATTAAACTGTATCGATTAGGAGATGATATGTGAACATAGCTGGCACCATTAGAAATATCTGGAAGTTAGCTTTTTAAAGAATTTTAATTACAGTGATCAATTTGAATTTTTTTAGAGAAAGTTATGGTTAAATATGTGCAGGATGTTCAAATGAAAAGTCAAATTAGAATTTGTCATTTTGAACAATTAGAATAAGTTTTCTATTATGTCAAAAAATACTGCTTGTATTAGCCGGATATTAGCTCTAGAATTATCCATCAACTATTATAAATACGTTGTGTGTGATGCAAGTTAAGTATATAAGAAAATCAGCCCCTCCATTAATAAAAAACATAGCATTTCTACAGTTGCAGTATCTTTGCAGTTTGCATTCCATATATTCTTTGTTTAAACTTCAATTTTCTTTCCTAATCTCATTCTTTGCTTGCTTTCATTAAGATACATATAGCTTACCACCTCTTTTTGCCTCCAAAAAATTTGGTATCAGAGCTTTTTTTCATGGCTTCAATAATTCCAAATACTCTTTGCATTAACACCAAGTCAAATTTTCATTTTTGATGGAGAACATTATAATTATTGGAGTTCTCAAATGGAGACAATCTTCATTTCTCAAAATTTGTGGGAAATGGTCACAAAAGACTATAAAGAACCACCTAAGTTGAAAAACTAAACAACTTGGACTAAAGAAAAGAAAAAGAAATACAAGAAGGATGTGGTGAAAAATGCTACTACAGTAAAAACCATCCAAAAAAAGGTAAGTATGTCTATCTTTTCTCAAAATTTTTGTGCTAAAAAGGCAAAAGAAGCTTGAAATTTTTTGAAAAATAAGCTTCAAGGTAGTGACAAAGTAATCTCTATAAAGTTACAAACTTTATGGAGAGAATTTGATACTCTAGTCATGAAAGAAAATAAAAATATAAAAGATTTCTTTTCTAGAGCTGCAAAATTTGTTAATCAAATAAAGAGTTATGGTGACACCATACAAAACCAAAAAATTGTTGAAAAGATTTTAAGAAGTTTGCCTAAAAAATTTAAATATATAGCTACTGCAATTGAAGAGTCAAAAGATTTATCCAAGCTTTCGATGGCTAAACTAATGGGTTCTCTTGAGGCTCCTGAAAAAAGAATGAGCACAAATCAACCACTTGAGCATGCTTTCCAGTCTAAAATGAATATTTCAAACTAGAATTCTTCAAAGTCACAACAAAAGTATTAAAATAAAAAAGGAAAAAATGAGGCAAAGTTTCTACAGAAAATGATCAATTATTTTTCTCTTGTGTGAATGCTTAAAATGAAAATCAAAGCATTCAGTATGTGGATAATGGTTGCAGTAACTATATGACAGGAAATCATAGAGCATTTATGGAGCTTTACAAAAATTTTACCTCTCAAGTAAAGCTTGGAGATGGAAAGCTACTTGAAGTTCAAGGAAAGGAGTAATTGTTGTCCACAACAAAGGAGGTACTAAAAAATTTATCCATGATGTTCTTTATATGTCCATTTTGTTATGAAGTCTTTTAAGTGTGGGACAACTCTTACAGAGAAGATATTCAGTGTTGTTTGATGAAAACAAATGCATAGTTTGAGATCAAAGGAATGATCTCATTGTAATAAAAATTAAAAATAGTCCAAATAATATGTTTCCTCTTGTCATATCCCATGATGAAAAATTAACTCTTCATGAAGCAAAAATTTAGGTTTTGGTGACAAAGGCCTATGCGAGTTCATTATTTGTTTATGTCATTTAAATTAAATTCATTTTTAATTTTGAAATTATTGTATTTATAATTTAATATATTTTTAAATAGGAAAAAATAATGAAGATACAACAATTGTCATTTAAAGAGGGATTTTAACTAGTTAGTAACAAGAAAATTTGTCGTTTCGTATTTGACGATCAATCACGCTATTATAGAGGGCTTACCAAACCAAAATGACCACGTGATATGGATCAAGGCTCTTCCTCTAATGATGGATATTTACGTGGTTACTTGAGTTAGAGATATAAAATCTAAGCTACATGGTATGAAATTTGAGTTACAAGATACAAGATCTCGCTTAGCAATTACTAAAAATATGTTACAAATTTATGCGAGTGAATTGAAGCATGTTAAATCTTTTCTGTCAGAATTAGCACCAGATTAATTTTCTCTTTCACATTCTTAGTTTTATTAATATATTATTTCTTGGATCAATATTTATGATGATATTTATATTCATGTGTAATGAATTTGATTTTTTCTATTATTAAAGTTAATCTTTATGTTTAACATTATTCTATTTAAGTTCAATTATTATTGATTAATTAGATTCATATAAATAAAAAGTTATAATATTATGACAGTAAAAATTAAATATTAGAAATATAAATTAATTAAATATTGGCGACAAACCTATATTCAATACAGACAACAGGATGATTTTTAGTACATATGAAAATTTGGACAACAAACAATTTTTATTACAAAGTGAGTTTTAGCGACGACAATAGTTATCACCTAAAGTTCTTTTGGTTGCCTTTGGCGACAACAAGCAGTCGTCATTTAAATCATTTAGCCCATAAAAATTTGAAATGGCAACGATATGCCATGGTTGTGAAAACAGCTTTTGGCGACAAACTCATGTCATCACTATTAAGCGTATTAACGATGACATGATATTGTTGCCAAATCCTTTATTCTATTTTGTCATCACCAAAAAACAAATTGTTGTTGTCAAATGCACTTTTTGCGACAACATGACGTTATTGCATATAAGTTATTAGCGACAACATTTGTTGTTGCTAAAAAAAGAATTGGGCAACAATATGCTTCATTGTTGATACTATCTAAAATGTGTTTTTAGTGATAAAGTCTTCTTAGGTGATAATTTTACGGTGATGATATATGTTGTCATTGATTACTCTTTTAACAATAACATATGAATTGTCGCTAATTATTTTAGCGACGACATCAGTTTATTGTTCCTAGAATCTTTTACAACTAGCATTTGGCGACAGCAGAGGCGATGATAGTTGGTTCGTTGCTAAAGGTTTTAGCGACTAAAATTTTTACCTTTGGCAACAACGCAGGTTGTCATTGAAAATAGTTTTGTTGTAGATTAAAGTGAGCAAATTGATTGAAGTGATCTTTGGCATTTAAGATATAACCACTTCAACTACAAGGCGTTGGAATTATTGAAACAAAGAATATAGTTATTAAGCTTCATATATCTAAAGAAAAGAAAAAGTATGCGAAGGTTATGTATATGGAAAGATGTATAGACTTCCATTTCTAAAGACTTATTGGAGAGTAAGAGCATCTCTAAAGTTGGTACATGTGGATATTTGCATACCAAGCTGAACTTCATCCTTAGATAACAAAAGATATTTCATTCTTTTTATTGATGACTGTACTCAAATGATGTTTATTTTCTTAACAAAAAAACAAATGTTTTCCCTACTTTTTTTCAATTTAAAACTCTTGCAGAAAATTAAAGTGGGCACGGGATGAAGACATTATGAACCGATCATAGAGAAGAGTTCATATATCAACTATTCATTAACTAATGCGAAAAAAGAATTCATAGGCAATTCATAATTTGATACTCACCTTAACAAATGACGTCGCTTGAAAGGAAGAATCAAACAATTATCAAAATGACAAGAAGTATGATGTAAGGAAAGAATTTTCCTAAAACGTTTTGGGCAGAAGCTATCAACATTGGCTGCATCCTTAATAGGTCTCCAACAAAAGTAATTCGGAACAAGACGCCATTTGAAGCATGGTTTAATCGCAAACTGATAGTAAATAATGTTAAAGTCTTTGGATGCATTGAATATGCTTTGATTGGTTCTCAAAATATAGAAAAATTTGATAAGAAAGGAGAAAAATACATTTTTATTAGCTACAGTAATGAATCCAAAAGCTATTGATTGTTTAATCCTAAAACAAATCAGTTGATACTTTCAAAAGATATTTTATTTAATAAATTACAACATGAAAGTGGGAAGAAAATTCTACTTCATCATCTACAACATTTAACTTTCTTCAACTACAGTAAGTAAAGAAAGTTTTGAGCCAATAGTGTCTTCAAATACCAATAAAGATTAGGATCAAGAAGGTAGAAGTTCACCGAGAACTAAATTTGCTCTTGAATATACTTATGATTTGGATCATCCTCCAAAGAAGAAAAGATCTTTAAGAGAAGTATATGAAGATTGTAATGTTGCTCTCTTTGCATGTGAACCTAAAAAATTTAAAGAGGCAACAAAGCAAAAAAAATGGGTCAAAGCAATAAATGAAGAAATGATCATGATCGAGAAGAATAACACTTGGGAGTTGGTTAATCTTCTTAGTGGAAAAGATGTAATTGAATCGAAATAAGGTTTCAAGACTAAATACAATAAAGATGGGACCATTCAAAAGTAAAAAGCATGATTAGTTGCAAAAGGTTATTCTTAACAACCTTGAGTAGACTTCAACGAGACATTTGCACTTGTTACACGAATGGAAACCATACACTTTTTTCTTGTTGTAGTAGCCTAATCGAAGTTAGAATATTTCAATTGGACGTTAAATCAGCCTTTCTCAATGGTGACTTAGAAGAAGAAGTGTACATCGAACAACTTGAAGGCTACAAGATAAAAGGAAAGGAAGACAAGGTCTATTAAACTTCAAAAAGCACTTTACGACCTTAAACAAAAGACTCAAGCATGGAATAGTAAGTTAGATTGATACTTTCATCAAAGTGATTTTGTGAAGAGCCAAAATGAACCATCACTTTATATGAAGAAAAGAGGTATGAAAGAATTCTTAATTGTTTGCCTCTATATTGATGATCTAATTTATACAAGCACTAGTGAAGATATAATTGTTGAATTCAAGAAGACCATGCTAAAAGGATTTGAGATGATTGATTTAAGTTTGACGAAATATTTTCTTAAAATCCAAGTGAAGCAATCAAAAGAATAAATTTTTATTTCTCAAGAAAAATAAAGATTTCACATATCAAATTGCAAGAATATGGCAACTCTTATGGCTTTAAATAAAAAACTGCAGCTGGATGATGGAGAAGAAAGTGCAGATGTTAAAGCTTATAAGAATTTTCTATCAACTAGTATAAATACGTTGGTGTGATGCAAATTAAGTATGTAAGAAAATCAGCCCCTCCATTAATAAAAAAACAAAGCATTTTCTGCAAGTGCAATAGTTCTACAGTTTGCATTCCATATATTCTTTGTTTAAACTTCAATTTTCTTTCCTAAAACAATTCTTCACTTATTTCCATTAAAATATATATAGCCTATCACCTCTGTTTGCCTCCAACAATTTCAAGATAGTGAATTTATGTCAATAAAAATATGAGAAATAAATTAAAAATACAACAAATGAAAACAAATAGTTGAAAAATTTGGACAAAAAGAAAAATAGCATAAAAATAAAAATTGAAAAATAAAATAAAAAAATCGGGCAAATAAAAAAACCAAGAAAAAGAGAAAACTGGTTAATTCTTGATAAAATTGTATCTAGAAATTTTGATAATTTTATGACAACAAAAAATTATATCATATAGTTGTGATAAATTTTTTTCACTGTGTTATGACAGAAACTAGTTTTGTCACAAGAAGACGATGCACGAACATTGTCAAGTAAGCATGAATGGACTTTAGTTGATAGATAAACTCTGTCACGAAGTGTTGTTCTTGATAAATAATCATCTATCATTTATGACCAATTTTGTAGTAGTGAATTCACATATATATTTACCTGAAATCAAAAAGCTTGTGCATTTGAGCACTATCAAGTTCAACATGTTACAGGTTTTCTTTTTTAAGAAAAAATTAAAGAAATGGATATATAAGTGAGAAATAAGAACACATGAAATTAAGCTTTTGTAGTTATCCAGTTCTTTATTTGCATGATCTGGTATGTGATAATTTTATAATAAAAATGTGACTAATTATTTAAAACAAAGTTAAAAAATATATATAAATTGAGCTAAATGAAAAGAGAGAATATGTATAGATAGAATTGTGTGTATGAATGAATGAAACAATATTAAATTGATCATATAATGAAAGATTGCATTAAATGGAATTATGCTTATATATTTGGCTAACTTTTATATGTTATATTTACTTTGCTTTCTATGCTCTTTCACATTGTATTTATTTATGAATTTATATATATATGTGTGTGTGTGTTTAAAATTATATATTACTTTCATACGTTAATAAGATTAATTTATTAGTATGCTATTTTTTAAATTAATTTTGTATATTATACAAAATGTTGCCTCGAAGAAAACTCCTTACTATAGGTGGTTTAAGTGTGAATATTGAGGGGTGAAACCGTAGTGATTTAAATATTGGTGGTGAAGGAAATTTGAGTGGTTTATGCGGAAATGCTAAAGAGGAAAATTATAGTGGTTTGAATGATGTAGATAAGGGTGATTCTATTAATTTAGATGATCAATTAAATGAATCCAATGCTGAGGACTTCAAATTTATAGAAAATTTGATGTAGTGCTCCGTCCATGTGATTTAGAAGATGAAGAGGAAGATGTATGATTCTGAAGATGGACAATCACTCTTAGATATGCATAGAAATATAGTAGTTAGAGAATTCAAATATCAACTCGATGAATCTATAAAACTAGTTGTAGGACATTCTTTTCGAACCCTTGACTTTTTTAGACAAATGTTGATTTATTATTGTATTCAAAAAGGTGTGAGCATTAAAAGGGTGAAAATGAATCAAAAAGGGCCACAATTATTTGTATGGATTCAACTTGCGAATGGAGGTTGCATTTATCATATGCACGTGAGCTAGATATTTTCGTGATAAAGACACATAAGCCTACACATAAGTGCACAAGAATAAATTGGTGTAATAATGCAACAACAATATGGATTGTAAAGATATATGGTGCCAAACTAATCCAAACATTGAAGCGAGAGTGCTTTAAGAAATGATTCGTACAAATCAAAGGTTAGAGGTTCTTAAGTCTAAAATCTATAGAGGTAAGAAGATTGCATTGAAAAGTATTGAGGAAAATCATCAATCTACATATGTTGAGCCACACAAATATGCAAATGTAGTTAGAAAATACAATCAAGGATCATTTGCCTTTGTGAAATGTAGTATAGATCTTAATCCTCAACGGCCAATATTTGAGCAATTTTATTTGTCTTTCATAGCACAAATAGAAGGTTTTATTGCTGGTTGCAAACGTTATATCGGTTTGAATAGTTGTCACTTAAGGGGACCATTTGGAGAAGTATTATTAACTATAATAGGTCTTGATGCCAACAATATGATGTTCCCTCTTGCAGTTACGGTTGTTGATTCGAAAAAATTTCAACAATTAGAGCTGGTATTTGAGAATTTTGTATTATACTGTGGGAGGCAATGATAACAGCCATGTTACATTTATGACTAATAGAAAAAAAAATTGCTTTTAGCTTTAGAACAACAATAGTCTTAAGCTACCACAAGATATTGTGTCAGGCATATATATGCCAATTTCAAGCTACAATGGTTTGGATTGGGGTTGAAAAAGTTCTTTTGGCAGGCTTCAAAAGTTTCTAATGAAATAAATTTCAAACTAGTTATGGAGAAGATTAAGAAAGCGAATAAAGTAGGTCTTACTGCTCATGCATGGTTGGTTAAAATACCTCCAAATTAATGGTCAAGCTCAGCTTTTGACACAACTTCAAAGGCTATTCATACCAATAACAATTGCACGAAAAGTTTCAATGCATGGATAACTATAGGGATGAACCTGTGCTTAATTTGAAAGAGTATATAAGAAAAAAAAATTATGAACAAATTTATTTCCCAGTATGCAGATGCTCAAGCATGGTTTTATAATTTTTCACTTATTGTGCATAATAAGTTTGCCAAAGCTGTCGAGCAAGGGAGGAAACTGATGGTGTATTATGACACTCTTGAGAATTATGACACAAATAATGTAGTTAACATAAAATCAAGAGAGTGTGATTGCAGGTATTGGTAGATAAGTGAAATTCCTTGTAAACATGTTGCATGTGTTATATTGTATTTGCGACAAGATCCGAAAGACTTTATACACAATTATTTTAAGAAAGAAGCATTTTTCATAACATATTCAGGTATCATTAACCCTATACCTGACAAAACTATATGGTCTGGTGTTGGTTATCAATATTCACTTCCACCAACCAAAAGGAATATGGTTGGTAAGCCTAAAAAGATAAGGCAAAAGAACCTGGTGAGGCTATTGTTGGAACAAAAATGAAGGGTTTTGTACTCAATGTGATTATTGCAGATGTACTTGAGACAATAAAAAGTCATGCAAACAGAATCCCAACAAGCAAAATGATAATGCAAAAAGAAAGGTTTGAGTGGTATTTTATATGTGATTTTTTTTCATATGTAATTGGTTTATACTTATAACAATGAAATGTGTGATATAAATCTTGTATCAATTTTTGATGAAATGACATATCATTTTCTTTTTTGTGTTTGTAGAAAAGTACTGAATATGGATATGTAAGTAGCAATTCAAGTCAGATTCCTAAGCCGATATATTAGAGTTTGGTTTAACTTGATGCAGTAAGCACTATCTTCCCTAACCAATGATGACTCATTGAAGTTGACATATCAAACATACATAATCATAAGCATACACATTTTTCATCTCAACCTCAATTTTCTACCATTATACATTCGAATTACCTTCAAATGAATGGCTTGAAGTCTTCTTCACAACTTTGAAGATCCACTAATTTAAGTGTTATTTTGTATTATTTTTTTTTTTTTTGAAGAAACAAGTTTCTGTTTAGCTAATTATTTTTTTTAAATAGAAGCATATTTTGTGATCTACTTAGTTGCTAACTTTTGCTTTATATTAGGCATGCTACAAATTTAACTTAAAAAGTGAAGATTGATAGGTTCTGCAATTTAACTTGATGATGAAAGTTTGGCATTTTCATTTCATTTTGTGCTTTGTAAATCTTTGCTGGAATTGATTGGATAAAAGTATGGATGCAGGCTCTAAGTTGTCTTAATTGAGTTAAGGTTGTCTTAATTGAGTTAAGGTGTATGTATGTTTCATTTTTAATGTAATAATGTACCATTTTGATGGTGTATTTTATATTTGAGGTAGTGAAGTTAAAATATAATTATAGTTTTGTTATTTTTAATATATAAGGGTAAAATGGTCGTTTTATACAAAGAATACGGATTTCATTAACGGGGGATTAACATCAGGTAGTATCTATCTATTTTCTTAAAATTGAAAGGGGTATTTATTTTTTTCTAAATATGAGGTATCTGTCTATTTTTCTTCATCTTAAATTTGAATATCATTAAATTTTAATAATATCTTTACTTTTTGAATATCTAAATGAGTATAAAAATTTTTAAAAACCAATAAAATATCTTAAAATCATATATAACATAATATTTACTCTAATAAATGTTTATGTTAAAAGATTTTTAAGATCGTCTTTAATAGAACAATTCTTTTATAATTTTTTTTTATTTAAAGACTTGTATATTTTTTTAACTAAAATCTAAACAGAATTATTCAACTATTTTAAAAAATATTTGTGTTTTAACTTATATCTGAAAAATTGTTAAAAATGTTTTAATGTAATTAAGTTAAAATTTTTAACTTAAATATAAAAAATCAAATTTATAAATAAATTAAATATTTTATTTTTTAATTATACCGATAATTTATTATTTTATTTTTTAACACTTTAATTTAATTTTATGTAACACTTATTTTTTAGTCATCTCTCTCTTTTTTTTGGTACTTGATACAATATTACAATATAATTTATCTTTGCTTTTATTTTATTAATTATTTTAATATTAAATTATCTATAATACTTAAAATATATATATATCAAAATATTAATCTCATATTATTTATTTTTACAAAAATAAATAACTTAACACTTTTATTAAAACTTTTAAGTGTATATATATATATATATATATATATATATTAGAATCACATCCAAATTTCAGGAAGAAAATACAATTAGAAATGTGCTATTTATATGAGATTATATAAGGAAATATGGCTTCGATCACTAAAGAAATATGATATGTTAGCATATATATTCAATAATTCAAAATGCCTTTTAATTAATTAAATTGATGATCAAAATCAAGAGTATTACAAACTAACACTCGCAAAAATAAAAAATAAATAAATACAAATAACAATTGTAAAAGAATAAATCAGTATTAAACCATGGCTATAGCAGCAAATGCAACCACGACGGCCGTCATTCCATAGTAGATTGATGAAGTCCTCGCCGTCGCAGCCGATGGTGGTGTGTTAGCAGAAGGCGAAGGTGCTGATGCCAGAGTTTCTCCTTCAGCCGCCAGTACAGTGATGGCGAGCTTTTGGTTTCCGACCTCACAGTGCTTGCCAACGCCACAGAAGTACCATTTTCTTCCTGGTGTAGCAAGTGTAATCACATCACTTCCTGTAGTCAATGCCTCCACACCGTTTGGCTTCGCACACTGTTGGAAAGAAACTCCATCTGCTCTGATCACATTGTGTGCTCCCTGTTCGTAGTTGAAAACTGCATTCATGCATGCACCCAACAGAGTTATATAATTTGCTAGTATTAATCAGCAAGCAGAAAAGTTATATTATTAATTTACAGAGAAAATTTTACTTAATCTGTCACCAACGCGGAAAACCTTTCCCTGAGCCCAAGCTTTGTAATCGAAGTTAATAGTCCAACCTGTTTCATCTCCTACTATGTGGTCTGTTGCCAGAATTGAAGGAAAAGTAATGGCTACGATGACCAGAACGATGAACAACTTTAAAGAAGCCATTGCTAGCTAGCTGGGATGATTAGCTCTTAATTATTTGTCAAACTGATTCTCTTGAAATTTGCTTCGCTGAGCTGAGAAAATACTGCTGCTTGTTGTGATAGAGAGTTGGAGTGCTGGGTATTTATGGAGTTCTGAATGAAGGATACAAGACAATGTAGCATATATACGCGTGGTCCGGCTATAGTCGGCATTGACAAATGACAAAAGATAAATGAGTTACCAAATAAAGTATTTAATAGTGAAAGTTGATCAGTTGATTAATCAGAATATATATTAATTAATCGTTTGATTTGGGCCTGTTCAGCTAACTATATATGTAGCATGTATGAACAATTCAAACTATAGAGAAGATCTGCCGCGTGAATAAATGTGATGATCAGATCAATGAGGGTTAACTTCGGCCCTGAGATTCTTAACATGTTTAATGAATGTGCAGTTTCAACAGACATTCATTCTTAGGATATAAGGATTGTTGAAAGAAATTGAGCCTCCGGAAGAAACAACTGGCGCAACTGAAGCCCAATCCAAAACTAGAGCAGGACCCGAGCCCAATTTCCAGATCAGTTCCACTGGCAAAATATACATACACTGTTGTGCTCAAGTTTAATACAGCTACAGAGAAAGCATTGCATTTTGATGGTGACGATAGCATATTTTATCTATATTAGGATATATTGTACTAGGGTCAGAAACATGATTGCTCATATAAAAAAATCTGCATTTAGGAACCTGTTGTCATAGCAATACAACAATATTTCCTTTGTAAAATATTGGCAAAGCTATGGCCTCCAGTAGTAACACCCCACCATTGAACATTGCCTCAGTTAATCAATCAAACACAAAACACACCCTTTGTTTTTACTCCTCGAATCAACTCATAAATACCAATTATCTGCTATGGAAGACTCAAGTCTTCCGAATATCAAAGTCAAGGGCCTTTCAAGGCTTCATAAATGGAAGCAAAGCAAGTCCAAGGAAGATGATGGTCAGCATAGACCAAGAACAAAATGTGATTACCGCTACAAACCCAGATTATTTGGTGTGGGAAAGGCAAGACAAAGCACTCATGGGAACACTCTTAGTTCAGTGATGGAATGCATAACT
The DNA here is from genome assembly GCA_028052125.1 of Melia azedarach. Taxonomy (NCBI): domain Eukaryota; kingdom Viridiplantae; phylum Streptophyta; class Magnoliopsida; order Sapindales; family Meliaceae; genus Melia; species Melia azedarach. Next base: position 6,463,619 of record CM051401.1, on the reverse strand, counting down.
TCTCTTGAACTATGGACAGCTCTCCAAAAACAGTTATCTGCACAGATCACTTCCAGAACTCTACAATTCAGAGGAGAAATCCACAATACCACGAAGGATGGCATGAGCATACATGACTAATACCAGAAGATAAAATCACTTGTGGAAGACCACAGGTCAGCTGCCAACAATATCAGATGATGAGTTAGTCCTATACTTAATAGTGGTCAACATCACCACCAAGCCTGAGAAGCTTTCACTACAGAAGATCTACTTTATGCTTCTCAGCCAAGAAAGAAGAAATGAGAAGAACATGTTTTGTAGTAGTGTCAACCTGTCACCTAACTTCTTAGCTAACTATGCTGAGTTAGACTACAACAGTATCCATGGGAGAAACTGTCTAAAGGAAGCAACTTCAATCAGTTCTCTAGACAACAGAACCATTTTGAAGGAAACACTCAAACAAAGAGAAAAGATAGAAGTGTTGTTGAAAAAGAGAACATGCCCACCTACCTACCAAATTTGCTTTAAAACAGGACATGAAGTTTCAAAATGTTAGTTCATATTCAACAAAAAATCCACCCCAAGACTAGATGCAAGGAACTTCTAGAAGAAAGCTTATGTTGTTGAAACTGAGACCACAGCTGATCCATATTGGTACTTGGATAGTGGACAACAAAACAATATCACCAACAACCTTGGAAACCTCAGTATAAGGGAAAAATACAAAGACAATTAGCCTGCAATAATTAATGGAAATAAACTCCCTATCTCACATATTGGTGACTCAGTACTTGCCACTTGACACTTACAATTCACTAAACAACTGCTCTTTAAACACGTCTTGCATGTATCTACGATAACCAAGAATCTTGTTAGCATATAAAGATTAACGGCAGATAATAACATTTAACATTTTATTTGATAAACATATTTATCTGGTAAAGGAAAAAACAAAAGGGAGCATTCTGCTGAGCAGTGCCTAAAAATAGACTCTTATCATTTGTTGCATTGCCTTTCCGGTCATATCATATTACCTTTTCTAGTTTCTTCACCATCTACAAATAGAACAGTGTTCAGAGGTCCAGCATCCATGCTGTCTTTCAATTTAAACTTGTCTGAGTCAACTAGCAAAGAAACAAGTGGCAGTTAGCGACTGGGTATGGTGTAGGAGATTAGGACATCCGTATCTTACTTCTCTTAAGAAAAATGTATTTGATTGTACTTCACCGAATAAGAATAAAGAATTAGTAATGTACTTTTGCAAAGCATGTCCATATGACAAATTTCATATATTAAACTTCAAAAATTTAGAAACTAAAACTACTGAATCCCTCCAGGTTATGCATTTTGACCTTTCGCGGCCTGCTTCCAGACTTTCAAACCAAGGGCACAGATATACATAACATTCATTGATGATAGTACTTGCTTTACTTAGATTATCCTCTTAGCAACAAGGGTGAGGCACTGAAAACATTTAAGACCTTTAAAACACGTATGAAAAACTTACTTGATAGAAGGATTAAATCCTTTCAATGTGACATGGAAGGTGAATTTTAAGGCTTTTGAACCTTACCTCAAATAAAGAATATCTATAAGATACTCCTGTCCACACATTCATCATCAAAATGGGAAAATGGAAAGAAAATATAGGCACTTTGCTGAAACAAGAGTTTTATTGCTTGCTTAAGACAACATACGCTTAGAATTCTAGTGGGAAGCCTTTAGTACAAGAAGCTATCTCATAAATAGATTTGCTACAGTAATTCTCAATGATATCTCACCCTTTGAAGCCTTGTTTCACACCAAACCTGACTATGCATTGATTAGAACCTTTGGATGTGAATGCTACCCCCTTCTAAGACCCTACAACACACATAAGTTCAGGGTTTCACAGTTTAAAATGTGTCTTATTTAGGGTTAGTGCTATTCACAAGAGTTACATGTTCTTGCATTATATTGGCAAAATTTAAATTGCTAAACATGACTCCTTTAATGAAAATTATTTTTCCTGTAAAAATGACAACTTTAGAGAGTGTCAAAGGCTACAACCACCTGACTCTCAAAACCTTCTCAGTTAATTCTACACTATATGATCTACATCATTCCATTTAGACATACCTTCAACTAACCAAAACACAGTTGATAGCAGCTCACCATTAGGCACTTGATTAGCAGCAGAGAACCCCAAAAAATTTCATGAAAAAAATACCTCAAATTCACATGTTCCTGACTCATATTCAAACTCAAAACTTCACAAATTGAGCCAACCAAACAGTCAGCTCCACAAGACTATCCTTCACCACCTCCTACCCAAAACCTACTTCTTACTCTATGGTCAATATAACAAAAGTAAGAATCTTTAATCCTAAATTTTACTGTAGCATTACCCTCATTACTCACTAGATACACCACCAGATGTCAGAGGTGCACTAGCAAATTCTAGGTTGAATTTGCCTATGGTAGAGGAAATCAAAGCTTTAATAAAAGACGACACCTGGTCTCTGGTGCCTTACACACTAGATATGAAACTAGTGGTAACAAATGAGTCTATAAGGTGAACTCAAATGGCTCAATATCCAGGTTCAAAGAAAGTTTGGTAGAAAAGAGGTTCCATCGAACTCCTTGAATTGATTATTATGAAACCTATAGCTCTGTAGTAAAGGCATCAACAATCAGAATCATTCTAAACCTTGCAAACATCAACAGTTAGAAATTGAGATAAATATATGTGAATAATGCTTTCCTAAATAGAGAGTTGACAAAAAATTGTATACATAGTTCAACTAAAACTAAAGAAAGCGCTATATGGACTGAAATAGGCTCCAAGAACCTGGTTTGAGAAGTTAAAGAATGCTTTGACTGACTGGGGTTTTAACAACTCAAGATGTGATATCTCTATTCTATAGAAGGTCAGATGGTAAGCTAGTGATAATGTTTATCTATACTGATGATATGGTGGACACAAATAGTAGAACAAGTCACATAGAGGAAACAATCAAAAGAATGCACTAAAACTTTGCCTTGAAGGATTTGGTCAACTGCATTTCTTCCTGGGAATAGAGGTAAATAGAAAAAACACTACGCTCACCTCATCCATAGTGTGTACATTGCAGAACTATTGTACAAAGTGAATATAAAGGAATGCAAGGGAACAAACACTTTATCAACACTGGGTGAGAAGCTGTCAAAGACAGAAGAAGAAGTGTTTAGAGATGCCTACCTCTACAAGAGTGTGATTGGGACATTGCACTATGCAACACTCATGGAGCCAGAGCTTGTCTTTCCTGTAAATAAACTCGGTCAATTTATGTCAAATCCATTAGTGCCATATTGGATTGCATGGAAAAAGAATTTAAGGTACTTAAAGAGCACAATTGATTATGGTCTAGAATCCAAAGCATCAGAGAATAGCAACCTAGTAGGATTTTGTGATGCTGATTAGCAATGTGACATGGACAATAGAAGCTTGATTAGTGGTTATTGCATCTACTTTAGTGATAATTTGGTGTCCTAGAGCCCAAAAATGCAGCAAGTAGTGGCCAGGTCTAGTGCTGAGTCTAAATACAAGGTATGGCACAGAGACTTGCAAAAATTACCAGGAAAAATTCCCTACTTGGTGAGCTTAGCTTGCCTCTCTCAACAACCTCTGTGATCTGGAGTGACAATATAAATATAACAGTAATGGCAACAAATAGTGTTGTATGCATGCACAAAACATATTGAAATCGACCACATTTTGAGAGACAAAGTATCAGCAGGAGAAATAAGCATTCAATAAATATTCAATAAATCACAAACAATAGATTTCTTTACCAAACCTCCGAGTTCAGAAAAATTTCACTCCTTCAGAGGCAACCTTAAGGCTGTACAGAGAATTTTAAGATTGAGAAATGAGCATTTAGAAGAAAAGAGTGGCACAATTGAAGCCCAATCAAGAACAAAAGAGCTCCTGACCTAAGCCCAATTTCAAGCTCAATTCTAGCTATCAAAAAATGACAAAAAACCAGCACAACACAGCTGCAACAACACACACTATTATGATCAAGTTCAGTATAGTTGCAGAGAAGAGTATTGCATTTTCTTATGGTAATGATAGCATTTTTTATCTAGATTAGAATGGCAAAATGTATATTGTTCACTAGGGTTAGATACAATCACTATGCCTAATATAAAAACACATTATCATATCTATATTACAACCTACAGTCATAGTAATACAATAATATTTTTTTTGCAAAATCCTAAGATGGTTAGATGATCACACTTTTTATCTTTTATTTATTCATTTTTTTTATCCCTTTGCCTATATTTCATATCATCTGTAAAGATCACCCTTCTAATGCAATAAACTAATTTGTATATATCATGCATATACCATGTGGATAAAATGAAATAATTATATGACTTGATTGTGTTATTGTGACTATCTGAACTCATGGTCGAATTTCTTTAACTGTAATATAATGTTAATATTTTTAAAATATATAACATAGGATTGTCCATGGCTTTGATTTCGGACTTTCTAATTCAAAATGGGGTAATTTCAATTTAGTTCTTAACGTTTCAAGAAATGTAACTTTTGTTGACATGCTTTCACATATTAAATAAAAAGGTCCCTAACTTTATTGAAAATCATCATTTAAGTTCTAATTATTTCGGTCGATGTCAGTTTGATTCCTTGACCAAATTTCTATTAAGGTGAGGTAATTTTTAATTTACCCTACCTAATATTAGCAAATTTTAATCCAATTTCAGAATTTGTAAAAATCATCATATCATTCCTACCTATTAAGTCTAATATTTATTTTTAACAATTAAAAAGATAAAAGTATAATTTTATAAATAATTTTATATTTTTTCTTTATTTTTTTTCCTTTCTTTCTTTTTCTTCTCTATCTCTTCCTCTCATTATTTTTTTATTAAGGAGAAATTACAATAAGATTAAGATAAATTAAAATTAGTCATTTGATATTCTTAATTTAAACAAAAAGAAATCAATACACAGTGAAATTAATTTATTCAAATCAAATTGATTTCATAACCTTATGAATAAAAACTATTTTATAATCTTAGCAATTGAATCAATTAATTAAAACTTACAAAAGCAAAACTCTAATTCAAAAAAAAATTCTTTATAAACAAATTCTAATTTCAATTTCAATTTTTCCTAGATAAAAAAAAAAAAAAGAGGAAGACGAGAAAGATGAAAAAATAAAAAATAACTTTTTTATTAGTTTAAGTTTATAAAATTATAATTTTATCTTTTTAGTTGTTAAAAATAAATATGATAGTTAATATATGGGAGTGATATGCTCATTTTCATAAGTTTTAGGATCAAATTAAAAATTACTACTATTAAGTGGGATAAATTAAAAATTAGAGATATTATACTTAATCCCAACTTTTGGAGAAATGTAATGTACCGCCTGAATATTTGAAAAAGATAACATACTCCCTTAAATTTTAGAAAAAGCCTAAGATACTCCATAAGGATACTATTTACATCTTAATTTAACTATTTTATTTTTCTACTATTAAAAATATCTAAAATAATTATATTATTTTTTACTTTATAATAATCAATATAATCTTATTATAATATTTAAATTTAAAAATTAAAATAATATTTTAATTCTTAATTATTTTTTCTTCAAAATTTATAATCAAATATTTATAATATCTAATTATATATAATTTTTAAAATATATAATATTATATTGAAAAAATTTATGTATAATTAAATATAGATTTTTTTATAACATAAAATTTATTGTCATAACTTCTTAAATTTATACATAATTTTAATAATATTAATTATACATAATTTTAATAATATTAATTATACATAATTTTAATAATATTAATTATACATAATTTTTAAAATAAAATATTTTAACAATATATTATTTTTTAGAAAATTTAAATATTATATAAATTTGATAATAGATTTGAAAGAAAATAAATAATTAAAAGTTAAAATATTATTATAAATTTTAAATTTAAATGTGAGAATAAGATTATATTAGTTATTATAAAATAAAAAATAAAAATAATATAATATTTTAGATACTTTAATAGTAGAAAAATAAAATAGTTAAATTAAAATATAAATAATAATCTTAAAGAGATTTCTTAGACTTTCTCTAAAATTCATGAGGATATATTGTCTTTTTCAAATATTTAGGAGAGTATATCATTTTTTTTCAAAAGTCAGGGTATAGTACAATATCCTTTAAAATTTATCTCACCTCATTAACGACTAAAAAGTACATAAGTTTGGTCAAAGAACTTAATTAACATTGACAAAAATAATTTGGACCTAAGTTATGATTTTCAATAAAACTAAAGACCTTTATTTCCCTTTTATTTAATATGTAAAATATGCCAATCTAAGTGACATTTTTCAAACATTAAGGACCAAAATGGAATTACCCCATGTATGTATTCATTTAGTTGGAAGAATTGACACCTTAGCTCAATCATTTTCTCACTAACAATATAGATATGACAATTTTATGAAAAATGATACAACAACATATAGCAAGCTATAGAGTACCTTGCAGAGGACGACAAACACATACCATGAAATTGTGTAAATACATCAAAAGTAATTATTTGGATTAGGAGATAATTAATTAAGGACAAATAAGGTCACAATGAGATCTTATCATACAACTAATTGAGATAAATATTTGTATGTAGTACTAAGTTTTTGCAAAAGATAGAAAAGTATTTAATAATTAGCTACAACGTTGTACTTAATTAATGAACCACTTGGAAATGTCGTTTTCTTTTCTGGATGGAAAAGAAAACAAAAATCGTGTGAATCCAGTTATTAATTGTTGTCCTACAAGAAAAAGCATATATTGCTCTATAGTCTATACTAATTAATTTCGCTTGTTCTTTCCTATTTCTTCTGCTTCTGCTGGAAACAAACAAACTTAAGTAATAAGATTACATAGATTTAATATTTATGGCTCTTAAAATACTAAGAAAATATGTAAATTTTAACATGAATGAAAGTGGGATGATAGAAGTACTGTATTATAGATTCAAACCCCATGAAGTTGAATCAATATAGCCTGGAATTTAGAAAATCTAGCTCGATTGCATTGTAAACCTGTCCACGTTTCTTTCTAATATTACACAATTACATATACAATCTATTGATAGTTAGATTGAAAATTTGTCAAGAGTTGGAAGTCGAAATTACTGTAAATCTGGCACTATCAATGAATGTCTACTTACAAATTGAGTGGCTTGCAAACATGTCTAAGTTTACTTATCCTGGTTATGCCAAAGATGAAAAGTATATATGCATGCATGCTAATTCATGCTAGCTAATTGTTGCTTTTCTGATAATTCAAAGTGAAGTAGACTTTCTTTTCTCAGTTTGCAGTTCTTCTTTGGCGAAACCCGTGAATAGTAGAAAGCTCTCTTTTTCGTATTGTATGAACATCAAGTAATAGTTACTATTAGAGCCACAAAATTTTTTATTTTCACTCACGAGAAATCCCTCCAAAGATTCACCTTTTTCCTCAGTTCAATAAGTATTGGCTACCACTTCATCTTACCAAACAACCACCAACCTAAAGAAGCTACCATTTGTTTCTTTACTTCTCGTGAACATCAAGTACTAGCTACTACTACTAGTACTTGAGTTTTTATAAGACAAAATCAAACATGCAACACAAAATATCGTATAAGAATCAAACTTTTATGTATCAGCCCCAGCGCCAGGTTCAAGAAGTTTAGATTTCTCTACTTGAGGATTAGAATTGAAGAGGCACAATGGAGACTCGACAAAGTTCTCCAAATTCCCTTCAGACTCACTTTGTAGATATCCCTGAAGTTTTACCTGAAGAAGAGGAAGAAGAAGAGGCAGAAGAAGGGAAAACCATAATGACAGATAAAGTGAAAAGGGGTTTAAACAAGCAACCTAATAGATCAGTTAGAGACGTAAGGAGAACCCATAGGAATTTTAGTCGGCAAGTGTCGCTGGAAACAGGTTTTTCTGTGCTCAACAGAGAGTCTAAGGCTAAAGAAGAGAGAAAGACACTTCCCAGAAGTGGACGAAGTTTTGGAGGTTTTGATTCAGCCAATCAGATCGGTGCAGAAGCAAGAAAAGGGGACTTCAGTATCTTCAAGACAAAATCAACTCTCAGCAAGCAGAATTCTTTGTTGCCAACAAGAAAGGAGAAAGAAGTGGAATCTCAGAAAATTGAAGGATCTGGCAGACTTGATGAATCTGTTGATACAAGTGTCCCTGCTGGAAGATACTTTGCTGCTCTTAGAGGACCTGAACTAGACCAAGTCAAGGTAACACTGTTACAAAGCAATACTTTGAATGCTGTTAACTTTCAGTACTTATATACCACTTTCGCATATCTTTGTGCAGGACTATGAGGACATTCTTCTTCCAAAAGATGAGAAATGGCCATTTCTTCTTCGGTTCCCAATAGGTTGCTTTGGTATATGTCTCGGTCTGAGCAGCCAAGCAGTCTTATGGCGTGCCCTTGCAACAAGTCCTGCTGTAAAATTTCTCCACATCCCCCCATTCATCAACCTTGCAGTCTGGCTATTAGCCGTAGCAGTTCTAATATCAGTCTCAGTCACCTATATACTCAAATGCATATTCTACTTCGAAGCTGTCAAAAGAGAATACTTCCATCCTGTAAGGGTCAACTTCTTCTTTGCTCCCTGGGTTGTGTGCATGTTCCTAGCCATTGGAGCACCACCTACTCTAGCACCTGAAACCTTGCACCCTGCTATTTGGTGCGTCTTCATGGGTCCCTATTTCTTTCTCGAGCTTAAAATCTATGGCCAATGGCTTTCCGGAGGCAAGAGGCGCCTGTGTAAGGTAGCCAATCCCTCTTCGCATCTCTCCGTAGTTGGAAATTTTGTTGGGGCTATCTTAGCTTCTAAAGTTGGGTGGAAGGAAGCTGGAAAGTTTCTGTGGGCAGTTGGTTTTGCTCATTATCTTGTGGTATTTGTAACATTGTATCAAAGATTACCAACAAGTGAAGCGTTGCCCAAAGAGTTACACCCTGTGTATTCCATGTTTATTGCAGCCCCGTCAGCTGCTAGCATAGCTTGGCAAACAATATATAACGAATTCGATGGGTTATCGAGGACTTGTTTCTATATTGCATTGTTTCTCTATATTTCTTTGGTTGTGCGGATTAACTTCTTCACAGGGTTCAGGTAAGAAAGTGCTCGAACAAAATTAAAAATTATGGAACTTGGAATCTGTCAATTCAATTCTGATTTTAATGTTGAAAGAATTCATGATTTGGCAGGTTTTCAGTGGCCTGGTGGTCTTACACCTTCCCGATGACAACTGCGTCAGTGGCGACGATCAAGTATGCAGAGCACGTGCCTTCACCAATTAGCAAGGTTCTTGCACTCAGTCTTTCATTTATGTCATCAACAATGGTGTGCATCTTATTCGTGTCCACCCTTCTTCATGCTTTTGTTTGGCACACACTATTCCCCAATGACCTTGCTATTGCCATCACAAAGAGAAGACTTGTCAAGGAAAAGAAACCCTTTAAAAAAGCCTATGATTTAAGGCGTTGGACGAAGCAAGCTCTAACGAAGCATAATTCACCAAACAAGGATTTTGATGGAGAGAATGAAGGATACTGAGCTCCAGTCTAACTGAAACAATTTGCTTACTTGTCCGGTGGACAAAGCTTTAGGCCTAGGGATCAATCCTACTTCTGCAGTACAACTTTACAAGAGCTATCATCCAGGGATTGAAGCAGGAAGAGTTGCATAAACATCAGATATTTTAACTGGGTTGCAGCAGGGATTCTTTGTCTCTTAGTTGAATATCTTTTAACAGTTTATTAATATATTTATGCATTTCGACATTGTCATAAAGGATTTTAGGGGGGAATCAAATCCAAGAATATTGTAATGGTGCTATAGCAGTCATATCAGAACCCGACATATAAATAATAAAGGAAGATATTTGTATAGGTTTTTTTTGTTTTTTCCAGTTTACTCGTCCGAAATGGAGTTGTGTATTATAAATGGCAAAATGATGCACCAATTAAGCACATATGACATTAGAAACAATTTAAAACAGTCCAGTATATATTTCTTAATTAATGGGTACTAGAAGGGTTAATTCTACAAAAGGGTAAGAAAAAAAAAGGAGGGTGATAGTGGTGTGAGTGAGTAGGCCTTGAAAGCTATACAACATTGGCCCTCTTACACTATTATTGAGATGTGGACTGAGACCTTCAGATTGTATGGATTGTGGAAGTTGGTTTAACATGAACCTCTGAGATTCAGTTCCTTCAAAAAGTTGAACTGTAGAGCTGTGCATTTCCATGAATTTCATATACAGGAAGAACCTAGACCTCTGTTAATGAAATTTTCTTTTGGAATTATCAAGTTTTCTAAGTCAGATGCCAAATTTAGGAACTCTGTTGCTCTCAGCGGATGCCCAAACTCCTGTTACAGTGTCAAAACTCTGACTGAAATCAAAACGAAAAACATATAACAAATGCCAAATAAACTATCCTTGACAGTGGGCATACCTCATGCTCAAGTGGGTACCAGCATCCTTGATGCACCCATCGTTCCCACATTGATTTTGTTTAACATCAAATGAGGATGTTTTCCCTCTCATCAGTTCTGTCATCTACATGGAGACATGAATTACATGCATCCATGTAAGCAAAGATATTGATAAGAATTGCAACCAGAGAAAGAATAGAATACTAAAATGTAGTGCATATGAAGGTTATTTACTCGTGGATATGCTGATCTTACCTCATGTTCTGGTTGGAAAGAATTTAATCTATTTTCTTTTGAGCCCTTAAAACAAAGAGGAAAAAAAATCAATATGGTACAAATAAAAATAAATATTGATGATAAGGTATTCATTTAGTCATCTAGAGTTTAAAAAAGGAGAACCTTCATAGGGATGCAGGCACGTCGAGGTAATTGCAACTGAGAACCATTATTTGGCTGTAGCTCAGATGTCAGGGAGAGCTAGCATTCAACAGAAGTTGTCATTAGGAAAATATCTATAAAGGTAAGCGCATTTAACAAACTTTATAGCATAAACAAAGGGCTCAAGGGGCTACTCAGAAAGTCAACATATTTTTCCTGTATTTTACCTTGCTAAAAAGCTCTACTGGTAGGTTAGGCTGAATCCTCTTCTCTGTTTGGAAATTAAATTCCTGTATAGAAGTTGAAAACAATTCATCTCAGATTATCTGCCAACAGCATCTGAAAGAGCACAGAAAAATAGAATTTAGATAACCATTTCATACCGTTGGTACTGTGGTTTCCCGTTTACTATTCCGAAAAACACCAATATCTCCTTTACTTGAAAATATCTGCATTCAGAGAGGATATAGGTCCTTATTATTGGCTATTACGGCATTTCAAGCAAATATTCGGCACCAAATATGTATTACCTTCTTGTTAAAATGACGAGCTTTGAAGTTGTGCTGTACATCAGAGCCGTCCAGCTTTGAAGTATTCAGGCTACTTGGGGAAAAATAAGAGCAGATCCAAGAGTAAACATAATTATATCAATTAATTGGTTGGCCGTCAAGTGAGCATCCCCTCCTAGTCATTAATAAATCAATAGAAAAACCATTTAAGCAGAATTACCTTTCAAACTCTCTGTATCCATTTCCTACAAGAGAAGCACCACTAGCTTTGTCTAGTTCCTGCAACAACTGCAGTAATTAATGCAGACCAATGCTATATGTTTCTAGCACACATTGACAGTTATAAATATTTATACTACTCGGGCACTAAGTCTAATCAAATGATTACCAGATGATGCTCTGATCATCAATGAAATGAAGATGGCCAGAATATGACAATGGAAAATATACAATTGGTATAATGAGCTACCTTATCAGAAGCAGAGCAGTGAAGTGAGGAAGATGAAACAGCAGATACATGCTGCATAGCCCTCTCTAAAGTCTTCAAGCGAAATTCCTGAGAGCCATGTGACAGCAATTTGAGATGCAAAGCATACATGAGATTTGTTTTGCAAAAGCAAATGTTTGTTTCTTTTCTTTACTGTCCTTTGTTGAGTACAGGTATAATTCGTATTACCAATTTAGCAGAATGCTAAAGGCTAGGACCATACTAAACAAGTAACATGGTTTGCCAGCACACGTTTTAGATAGTCTAATAGCGCTGCTAATCTAGTAACAAGTTGCAAACAAGTGTTAAGCACTCACTTGGAACTCTGGCAACCTTGGCTTACTCTTCTTTGGTAGAGGCAATGAAGGAGCCTCAAGAATCTACAAAATTACAGAAGTAAATTTGAGACACAGATTAAACAGAAAGCAATCAGAAATATATCTCAGAATTTCAAGTACTGACTTTTCTGTTTAACGGGCGTGCTTTGAATCTGTGTGCAGCAGTAATGTTTTCTCGTTCTGCAATAATCTTAGGCCTGAAATATAGATTATATGAATGAGTCCAGCAGCCTGTAAGACAGACACTTGTTAATACTTAGTGTCAGAATAGCAGAAATAAACCTTATCCTTTGTGCTCTATGTGCTGTTTCAAGGTCAGGTTCTCTCGGAATAGTAAGTTTCAGCCTGGCATGCAAAGAGCTTTTATCAACAGTTCCTTCCTGCAAAGTCACACAGAAATGATGGGTAAAATTTACAAAACACAGGACTAAATCAAGCATATATGCACTGGAAAAATCAAAGAACAATCAGAGGAGTAATTTCAGGTATTCTGCAAGAGGTAACATACTCTTTTAGGTGCCTTGTGGACCAAATTAGTTTGATGCTTTATGTCAGCAACCTGTTATGCCAAGAAAAAGGTGGGTGAGTTTAGGTACTTACCAGCAAGATTAAAATAACGCAACAAAAGCAACAAAGGATAAACTCAGTACCCGGGCCTAAAATTCTAGTGAAAACTCTAAAGCCAGAATTCATGCCACCCAGAACAGATACCACAAAATTTACCTTTCAAAATTTCCAAATAGAAGATCATACACCATGTCCAATACCATCATAGAAAGATCTCTTAACACATGCAATTATTTAGTATCAACAGCCAGCAGCTGACCTTTTAACACAATTAGTTAGTAATCAATAGCCAACAAGCTGAACATTGGAAACAAAGTCCTTTTATTGCTAAAACTGATTTTTCTGCAAAAATTTTCTTTTCATAGGTCCAGATAACTCTTAAGAATAAAAAGCAGAAGATAGATGTATGCAATTAGCGTACCTTGTGCAAATGACCTCCCTCGAGTTTTTGTCTCTTGGCAGCTTGAGTTTCAACCACCGAAGAATTACAAAAGTTTCTTTCCCCATTCTGAACCAGCTGTGTCTGAAATCTAATGACCAAGGGTAATTAGCATCAAAAACAAAAATAGGATTAAATAAGCAAGCATAATACATAAGGACAGAGTCGGAATTTGTCTATTAGCAAGAATTTAGAAGAAATGTGCCAGCAAAGAAAGAACATCAACAAACAACTTAGGAGCTTTCAAACCTCAGCGTGTCATACAGAGAATTAATAATCACCTGGAATTACCAACTTGAGTGGACCGGTTTTGCTTGGCTAAGTGACTTGTTGTAGGTTTCATCAAAGTTGAGCTCCTAGGAAGAGATGTCTTGGCTGATTTAGCTCCAGCCTTATCATGGGATATGTGATCATAAAATGTCAATCCTAGGGAGAAAAAGAAATAGTATCATCCAAAAGCATCAGTTATCAAGGTGGCAGACAGTATATTGCTCCCAGTAAACACTGAACAAAGATTTAGATATACCAAAAGTAGAATGGTTGAACGGAGAAAAATAAATAAAAACTAAAGCATGTTCAATTTTATAAAATTATTTTCATACTACATTGTAAAACCATGGGCGGACAGCACCAGGGAGCAAGCATCTATTACCAAGGTAGCAAAATGATCACCTGTAGTTAAGTTTAATGGTTGATTTTGAACCTTCTGTAGATTTCCATTTTGTAAGTTGGTGAAAATCCCTTTATTCATCTCTGCACAGTCTAGAAGCCAGTATAAAACTTGATCATATTAGTAAAAAATAATTTAGGTGTTAGGACTAAGAGAAGATTCCAAGAGAATAGTCACCAATTTCCTGTTTTTGCTAAAACATATCTTTTGTATGCGAGATGCCTAAAGAGCAATCTTAGAAGAAGAATGATTATAATGCTTGATGACAAACAAGGGATAATGCCCTTTAAGTTGTGAAAGTAATGCAAGTGTGAGTAGTACAGGTGCTAGAGGCATCATGGAGGTGGTGATGCTGCACCAGAGGTGGCAATAGGGATGCCCAAACATAAATGGCTGCAGCAAACATGAGACAATTGCAAAGACAGGGTTAACCAAGATATAAGCTGCTGTTCATAACAATATTCAACTTTGCAAAATGAGAAGTATTGGTACAGAAAAGTTCAAGAATGACTCTGTAAAGGCCTCAGCCTGTGTTAGCTTGCTTTGTTAATCCACCAAGCTGGAGTCAATCAGGCTTGTTCACTGAATGAGGCAAGCCAATGCATAACTTAAGTTCATCTAAAACTCGTCTAAACCACTTATACTCAATCAGGAAACAAACTTCAGATTAAGTAATTCAATGGAAAGACAACTCATTCTTATATTCTATTAATCAATTTACTTAGTTTTTACATAACTCGCATGCTTTATCTACAGAAAATTATACTAGATAAAAAATTTATACCTCTATCCTCCACATTAATCTCGGAAAATTCCGCGCTCATGCCATTATCAGAGTCATCTTCAAGAGAAGTAGCAACTTTGGGTTTCGGAGAAGTATTAACATTTTCCAGGAGAATATCCTCTCTTAGAAATAACTTTGCAACAAAAGCTGCAACATAAAATTTAACATAAATTTTTTAAAAAATTTAAAAAGGAAGAAGAAACCTGTAACTTATAGTAATAGCATTTTTTTTTTCTGAAATACAAATGCGACACTAACATTTTTGACGGAAATAATTAAAGAAACACTTAGGGAGCAAAAATCTCGTAAGCATTTACAATATACGGAAATCGCTAGCTGAATCGAACAAACATTCTCAAATAGATAATTGAAATTTTCAATAAGATTGAGGAAATGTTAGGGTTTCAAAGTTTAAAAGCTACTCACGAGAAGGTGGATAACTCGGAGCCGACTCGAACCAGAACTCTGCTTCACGCGCCTCCGCTAGCGACTCTTCACGAGTGAAGTCGAAGAACCGAGCTGCATCAAACTCGTAATCAAGATCAACCTCACGCGCCTCGAACACAGGTAACTCCACCTCCATTTCTTCTTCCATCTCTCTCTGTAGTTTCGATGCTTACATATAAAATGTGCTCACCTGTATGTGAGAAAATGAATTTTGATTATCCAAAACCCTCAGTTGAAGAAACTAGTAATGAGTTTACAAGCAGAAGAGAACGGCGCAGATTTCGCTGAGCTTCAGTGAAGCTGCAAAGGAAAATGAATAGTGTTTTTATTACTTCCCAAAAACAAGAACGAAAATGAAGGTACAACATTTACAGAGCAAGGTACAAGTACAGCAAAGCGTGATTGACTCGCTTTTGAACTTTCTGTTTTTGTTTCCGATTTTGTTTTATTATAGAGCCGAGGTTTGTATTTGTAACGATCTAAATATTTGAATTAATGGATCCGGAAATAATAAAATAAGAAAATATTAATTTAGATGACGTAAATGCCCATGTAATTTGGAAAAATGGCGGGTTTGTAAATTTAAATAGTTTTGGAAATTTTAATTTCAATCTAATAAAATATCTTAAAATAAATTTTATTTTTAAATCATAACTCCAATTGAATTTGATTTAATTCTTTTAGAATTTACAATTGAACGATAAACTTTAATTTGATTGTGATTTATTAGAAAGAAAATTAAATTCAACGGCTCAATCACATTGGAACTTTTTTTAATGCGTGATTTGAAATTTAAATAGAGAAGGGTAAAATTGTCAACTTAGACAGAAAATTTTGGAAGGAGGGGTTTGTCTATGAAGAGAGGGGCAGAGTTATTGGGGTCTGAGCCGTTTTCATTTTGGGGCGGCGAGAAACTCTCGACGAGTCTGAAATTTCGGCGGGAGTTAAGTTTGCCCTTGTCTTTCTAGGATATTGCGAGATTGCCCCTAACGGTTTAATTCGGTTGTCAGCTAGGGAATGAGTGGGAAATTGGTGGGGAGGGATGAATTCAAATAAGCAGAAGAAAATGTCGAACAAGTTAACGATTAAAAAAAAAAAATCATATTTTTATCGAGTCACTCCCAGGCTATCGTTTAATTTTCTTATAATAATAACATTATTGTTAGAAGAAAATTAATACTTTTTAAAACAATCCTAATCTCAAAATTTTATTTCTCACATCCATTTAATATTTGAATTAAAATTATTATCAATAAGGGTATTTTTATCTTTAAGTAGAATTTGCAATTCAAATTAAAATTAGAATCGGTCAATTCATCGAATTAAAAGTCTTTACACAATTTATTTTTAGTCTCGTTAAAATTACTTAGATTTAATTAGTAAATGGTCAATAATTATGCAAATCACTCAAACAATCTCAATTAGTCTCTCTGACAATTGAAGAACAAATAAAATTATTTATACAAGAACAAATAATTATCTTAATTCATTATAAATTCAACAGATAAACAATTTTTTTTGCTGAAAATCGAAATAATATAAATAAAATTTAACGTGAAAATCTACCTTCATAGAATAAAGAATCAACTCCAATATAAGAAATCTGACTAAAGTTCAGTTTGAATCTTTATTCTCGTATAGAAAAAATTAATTTTTAATAGAATGAAATCTATATATATATATAAGTATACACAAAAGGATTGAACTGAATGTCGAAGTTAAGGCAGAGAAGTAAAATACTCAGTATGATTTAGCTGCAAGGGAGGTAAAAGTGTTGATTACTACTAAGTAAGGTCGACTTCATCCCTAATCAAATTAGGCAGTTGCTTGTGATGCCAATTTATAAGAAAGTACCATCAAAATATGGTCATTTATATTTTATGCCTAAAAAGGCCCAAACATATACAATTTATATTTAATGTTTATAAAAAAAGTAATAATTTTTTTTTCAGAAAAAAAAAAACAATTTATATTACACGTTTTAAAAACTCCTAATTTCTTGGAAGATAGCACCAACAAAACATTTATAGTTAGGAACGTTTTAAAACTAAATCCATAGGAAGGGTACTCACCAAAATATATGCATTTACATTTTAAATATCTTAAAAAATTAAAATTTGTTAATAATATATTTGAGCAATTATATGAAAATATTTTTAGTTTTTATTTTATTATTAACTCTGAAAAAATTAAAATTGTGGAATGAAGATAGGTTAACAAATTATTATATTAATATTGAAAACATCTTGAAACATGATACACTTTCTAATATTGATGGTTTAGATTTGTTTTCAAAGTTAAAAAAGTTTTTTGAAAAAAAAAACAAATAATATACTTAATTATTCACTTCTAAATGCATAAATTACTTATAAAATATTATTAACTATATTTTTAAAAGTTGCTTACTTATACAAAAATAAATTTTTGTTCTTTGAGCGTAGTTTGATAATTTAAAACACGTTTGACACTCTCGAATTATTCTGAAGTCATGTAACAATAAGGGAAGAAGGGGTTGATATTTCATAAGCAAGGTTCTTGCTTCCATCCAAAATTTTTAAACTCAAAGGACAGCAATTATCAATTAAATTTCTTCTACTTACGGAAAAAAAAAATTATGAATTCAAAGAGATAAATTTTGAAATGACAATAACTCCCTTGAAGGGTAGCCAGGATCTATGAAGCATTAACATTTAAAGACGTTAAACAAATATAGACTACATTTTCTTGCATTAATGACGCATGGATTCTTTGTAACCAAACGGGGAACTTTCAGTTTTAACTTTTTGCTGTCTCTTCAAAGATTTATGAGAGCAAGAGCTAGCAAAGTAGGAGGAAATTGAATTTATTAAGCTATGAGATTTTCATAGTTTCGGTTGGCACTTAACTGTCGAGTAGCTGAAGATTTCAATGATGCAGCTGAGAAGGTACAGAAAACTATAAATGTTGTGCATTAATTTATTCGAAGGTTTACTAGATACTAGACAGACTGCTTAGCAATATATCATTGTTCTGAGATTCATTCAATGCAGTCACAGGATTTACATGCATGGGACTGGGATGGTTTACCTTGTATCGAAGGTTAATTATCTCTTCAATTTGAGGGACTTGAAAATAAAAATTGTATTAGAATAATAAATACCAAGACTTTGGTAGTTAACAGGTATTTACATGCGTGGAATTGGGATCGATTACCTTGTATCAAAGGTTATCTCTTTAATTTTAGGGGATTGAAGATAAAAATTGTATTAGAATAATAAATAATAAATAATAAATAAATAAAAGAATACGAACTGGATTAATCATTAAATCATATTTAAATCGAATAAATAATCTTGGATAATTTTCGATTTTGCTAGTAAACCATATAGATCAAAGAAAATACATGATTTATTTTAGAGTAAGGTGATTTGTCAAATGGAGTGAGCTGGTAGAAGTGGAGGCAAAATTTTACTAAGTGTGAAAAATTTTGGAACCAAATATTCTACCTAAATAAAAAGACATCGTTTTTATTTTTTATTTTTTCATTTTGATTTATCAAAAAAAAAAAAAAGAAGTACACTAAAGACGGCAATATTTTATCATTTAATTAAGATTAAAAACGACTTTATTTTATTTATTGATATTTAAGAATCACAAAATATTGACACTTGTGTTTAACGTCAATAAATATTAATACATATATCATTATTTATAGATAAATTACATTTTGTTTGTTAGACTTAAAATTTTTTCAAAATATCAAGAATCTAATAATCAAATTTTTAGTAGTGTTAGTATTATAATTAATTTCGCATGTTTGTGATTGCTAATTTTTGTAAGGAAAAATATTAATTTCATCTTTAATATATTTTGATATTATCATTTACATCATATTATTTTAAAATTACACTTTTAATCTCTACTGTTATAACATTATCATTAGAAATTTAATTTTTAGTAAAAATAACTTTATTATCCCTATATTGATAACGATAATATCACCTAATTTTTAAAAAATAAAATAAAATAGATATTAATCCTAAAAAATTCAAACAAACATTAAGAATAAATTATTTAATAAAAATTAATTTCAAATTAAAAAATTACTTAAACTAAAAAAATTAAATTCATGATGTAATAAATTTATTTACTTTTATTTTTTAAATTTTTACAATAAAATCAAATATAAATATAGATAATGAAATATAAATAAGTTTTTTTTTTATTTTTAAAATTTTTACAATAAGATCAAATAAAAATAAAAATAAAAAAATCTAAAAACCTATTTCTTTTTAGTTTTTACAATAAAATTAAATAAAAATAAAATAAGTTTATTTCTTTTGAATTTTTTTAATTTTATAATAAAATTAATTAAAAATAATATAATAAAACCTAAATTTCTTGTAAAAAAATATTTATGAATAAGACGTTTTATAAAGTCTAATTATGAATATTTTTTTGTAAATTTTTATAATAAAAAATATTATTTAATAATTATTTGTTAAAATAAAAAATAAAAGTAATTAGTGTTTTAATAAAAAAAATTTATTTATTTTATTAATTTAAATTTAATATAAATTTAATTTAATTAAGAATAAATATGTTAAATGATAAAATATATTAATATTTAACGGTTATGTTGTAATAATAAAAATTAAAAATATAATTTTAAAATAATAAAATATAAATAATAATATTAAAATATATTAAAGGTGAAATAGATATATTTTTTTTATGTAATTTATGACATGTGCCAAATAATAATCGGAGGAAACCGCCGGTCAACATGATTGATGTTGATACCGCATTCTAATTTTAAATTATATTTTGCATCTCACAACGAACATCGGTCCAATATGTGCCATGCTTCTATAGGTGAAAGAGTCACTAGAAGATTTTTGATTGATTGAAAGTGACGGCAAAGATTAATAAATATACGTTTCATTATCAATTAAAATGGAGGAGAAAATAAATAAACACTTATGATTTGATCAAATGTACATAGTACTAATTTTAAAAATACTCGGATAAACCCTACGGATTTAGCTCCAAGGAATGTGAACCTTAGGATATATGTATGTTAATGCAGAGGATAGCCACGAGTTTTTATTCTCAAACAATGACAAAACGAAGCTATCAGACAGCTATATGTAGCTTTGTATATAATATACAGGATCGACCGAAGAGTAAACACAGAGCCAAGCTCACAGCAGACGCATCAATTTTTAAGCAAATAGTCAAAACAGTGTCTAGATTCAGACCCACATCACGTTCTTGTAAGATAAAACACGCAATCAACTATGCATTCAAGCCTCAAACATCTGCATCAAAAATTATATCTACGTGCTGTGCTAACTTGCAATAATGCATGCATGCATGCGTATTATATTGGTATGTACATGCATGCATACGTATTTGGCATACCACGACAATATACTTCTAGCTACAATTGGAATTTGTTTCATGTGTATATATCATTTAGCTAGCTTGCTAAAGTGTTTGTGGTGTGTGAAACTTACACCATCGTAATGAAGTTCATCCTCCACGTGTCATGCTAGCAGAAGGTCCATATATATGTATCTTTTTTAAAAGAAAAATGAGCAATTATTCTTGAATTTTCAGATGAAGTTAGTAGTATCCACAAGCAATGAGATTTATTACTAATTAAGCATTTTTCCAAACTTCCATCTGCTCACATGTTACTTGCACAACAGAAATTACTCAGTCAATGGAGTGTACATACCGCTTTCAAAATCCCAAGCATAAATGCAATAATTAATTAATTAATTAATGTAGTTGGATTACTAACACATTATATACACTTCCTATTTACCTCAAGATCGGGATTAAACAAGCAAAATTATAGCCAATACGTGTGGCTCGTTATTTTCTTTTTTTTTTTTTTTTCATTTTTTCCTTCTCCTTTTTTGTGGGCGTACAATGTTTGTTCCTATCAAAAAGGGTTTAAAAAGGCCAGGGGATATTTTATGGTGAGTGGGTTGCCTTGCTGGACTGGGGCTTCGTAATTTGTGGCCGTGAGCTACACAAAAGGAAGGGGACAAAGCTTCGAATATTGTCTACAAGTGCTGCTGGCTGCTGCAGTCTTGTGGGCAGATTCTATCATTTTGTTATACAGATTCCTTCCAATTATTAATCATAATACTGTCAGATCAAATTATTAATTAAGTTTCGGAAATTACAATAAGCCCCGAAACTTTCTTCAACTTTTTGAAGAAACAGTGCCCGGTGAATTTGGGATCGGATCATGTTTTTGGCTCCATTGGCTTCGTGTTAAACTAAAGTCATGAATTTGTTGTATTGATTTGACTTCCACAGCAGTAAAAGGCAGACTGCAGTGCCTTCCAGCCTGCCTGATTGATTGTTTATTTAACTGGCGATTTGATTTGCAAGTTGCAAGCAACGATAGATCCGAAGAAAATATTTAATAACAAGTTCGCAGGACGCTCGACACATGTGCTTTAGATGTGTGCTACATAGATGATACCGTCCTGCAATCTGCCATCTATCTATATTTTCTTTTCAATCTGCAACGTTAGATTCCATCAACTCTTTCAAATAATTGCAATAAAGCAACAAACATTTCCAAAAAATTATGATACTCAAAAGAAAGTAAGTAAAGCAAAATTTATGAAAATATCTAAAATTAAAATAATAATTTAAAAAATATTTAATAATAACTTTTAATTTTTAAAATTATCTAAAATTTGAATAAATAAACAATTTAACCTTTTTAATAAAATTAAAAATTGACTATTGACAATAAGACACTAAAATATTCTTCAATCAATATTAAAATCTCTAGATTAACACTAAATATTTTTTTATCCACATTAAATGAAGATTAATGGATAATAATTTTTTAGATTTTTTATAAAGAGAGATAAAATTGTTAATTTCATTTTAATTTTTGAATATTTTTTAAATTTTTCTGAAAAAATAACACTAAAATGGCTATTTCGGTAAACTCACACTGCCTCCAAAAATATCTCAACAACTAAATCTCATTTTTCCATCAAACAAGGAACGGCGCACAAACTAAAATATTAAAATTTGAAAAAACTTAAAAGAAAAGAGAAAAAAAGAAGGAAGCTTTAAACACTGCGCGCACAAAGTGAGAATACTTCCTTTGGCTTCGTATTCTTCAGCCAGGCGCGACCCGTTAATCCATTGAAAGCCACCCGATTTTTTCAATTTTCCGGCAGCTTGCAGGACTCCATGATTCCACTCCTTTTCTTATAATGACCCGACCCCGACCCGAGGACGAACCCAAGCCGACGAGTGTTTCTAGTCGCGGTGGAGGAACCGCCATGAGAGTAATAGTACCGTTACAAGGAGTGGTTCAAGGGAGAGGAGGGCTGTTTCTGGGCTCTGTAATCCCATGTGCACTCTTTTACTTCCTGCAGCTGTACCTCAAAAGATTTCGCAACGACCCGGGTGACCCCAAAGACCCGAGTTCCTCTTCTCCTCCGTCTCAGAAAACGGGTTCTCCGCTTCCTTCACCATCTAGCTCGTCGGGGCAGTTGACGGAGCTTTCTGGGTTGCCCCGGAGTTTCTCTCGGTCGCTGTTGTCGCCGAGAAATGTGGGTGGACCCGTTTCAGTGTCCGGTAGGGTCAGTTCGATTGTGAAGAGTGCTGAGACGCCGTTTTATGTGGGTCTAAAGCGTGTTGAGGAGGACCCGTATGATGACTTGGTTAATCCAGGCGGAGTTATCCAGCTTGGTTTGGCTCAGAACAAGGTGGGAATTTTGTTTAATTTGTTTTGGCTCTGTTTTCGTGTGTGTCTGTGTTTCTTTTTTCTTCTACAATAGAAAGTTTAAATAATTATTGATGTCTGTGTTGCTGAAGTGATGGTTTTGGCGAGCTTTAATTGATGGGTGTGAGGCTTTTCATTTTTGGCTGGCGCAGTTGTCCTTGGATTTGGTTAAGAATTGGCTTGCAGAGAATACAAAAGAGGTGATTGTAGGTGGAGGTGGAAGTGATGGGATTGCTTGCTACCAGCCTTTTGATGGATTGATAGAGTTGAAAGTGGTAATTGATTGTGAATTTTTTTTTATTTAAATTTTTATGTGTAAAGTTTACGTGTGGTTGTCTGTTTCACTGTATCTGTTTCTGGTTGTGGCTTAATTGTTCAATGTTCTTGGATTGTGCTTAAATCTCCATTAGTTGAAGCTGTAAGTAGGACACACAAGTTTTAAGGAACATAGAATTTTGGCACTAAATAATTTCTCATGCATGCTTGTAAGTTTTAGCAATTCATTGTTTCTGTGGTCGAATATTCAAATTTTATACTGGTTTGAATGATGGTTTTGCTATCATTTTACATTGTTATGCCAAAATAGACACGTGTTTTTGGACAATGGTTGGGAAATTGTCAACCTTGGCACTAAAATTTGGGTCACTGTTAATTTTTTGATTCTCTGTTATACTTCTAATTAACGTGAGTTTTACAATTGTTTGAATTGTGTGCTGTAAGAAGATTCTCCACTCAGGTTCTTTTTCTCATACTTTCCTGGCAACTTCTTGACCTATAGGTTGCTGTCTTCATTGTTTTAGTTTTTCTGTAACCCAAATGCCTGGTTTGGTTGTTTTGGTGGATCCATTGATCTTCTGGTCATCATAGGCCTTGACTCCCATTGCTTAATCTGCTAGGAATCCTCCCAGCTCCTTCAGTCACTCGCTCTGCATTTATGGTTCTTTTGGAACTGTCAAAGACACTCATAAATCATTGTTTTCATATTGTAATTGATTCTTTGTACTGTTTGCTACAAGTATTTTTGTTACTAGCACTAATTTCATTTCCATGTATTTAGGACTCAATTATGAAGGCTAGTTATCATATTTGGGCTCCCTTAATTTCCTCTTAAGAAAGCTTTGATTTGTGGTCTGACATCAATTGCATGTGGATGCTGTCATCATTTTAAGTACTTACATGCTTCCATTAAACATAGATTTGGCATCTGAAACTTCAAACTCCCCATGCTCTCACTCCCATTGATTGAATGTTGCTTTCTTGTGGATGAATGATATTTTTGTAATCATTGTATATTCACTAGGCACCCTAATCCTGCAGGCTGTAGCAGGGTTTATGTCTCAAGTCATGCAAAAAGAAGTTTCCTTCAACCCCTCGCAAATAGTATTAACAGCTGGTGCAACTCCCGCAATTGAGATACTTAGCTTCTGCCTAGCAGACAGTGGGAATGCATTTCTTATTCCAACGCCCTATCGTCCTGGGTAGTTATTCATTTCCTTTATCAGTTGCTTAAGTTCTCATTAAGTAACTGAACTATCCTGTAAGAAATCTTATGTTTTGCACTCAATATGCAGTTTTGACAGGGATGTAAGGTGGCGAACTGGGATAGAGATAATACCTGTTCCCTGCCGTAGTGCTGACAACTTCAGTGTAAGTATTACTGCTTTAGACCGAGCATTCAACCAGGCAAGGAAACGAGGTCTCAAAGTTCGTGGGATTATGATTTCCAACCCCTCAAATCCTGTTGGTCATCTAATTAATAGGGAGACGCTTTACAGCCTTCTGGACTTTGCTAGAGAGAAGAACATCCATATAGTCTCCAATGAAATACTTGCAGGTGCCACTCACGGAAGTGAAGAATTTGTGAGCATGGCGGAAATTGTTGATTTAGAAGACCTTGATCGGGATAGAGTTCACATAGTATATGATCTATCAAAAGACCTCTCTCTTCCAGGTTTTAGGATGGGCGTTATCTACTCCTACAATGAGAATGTTCTGGCTGCTGCTAAAAAGTTGGCTAGATTCTCTTCTGTTTCAGCTCCGACCCAACATTTGCTTGTGGCTATGCTTTCAGATATGGGATTTGTTCAAGAGTTTATCAAGACTAATAGGGAGAGGCTTCAGAGAATGCATATACAGTTCGTGTCGGGATTGAAGCAGTTAGGCATTGAGTGTGTGAAGAGTAATGGGGGTTTTAATTGCTGGGCTGACATGAGTGGGTTAATTAGCTCTTACAGCGAGAAAGGCGAGCTTGAGCTTTGGGATAAGTTATTGAATGTGGCTAAGGTTAATGTAACTCCTGGATCTTCTTGTCACTGTATTGAACCTGGATGGTTCTCTTTCTGTTTTACTTCGTTGACTGAAAAAGATATTCCTGTAGTTATCGAACGAATAAGAAGATTTTCTCAAACCTGTAAATCTCACAGTTGAAATGCTATTGGTTTATTTAATAGAATGAAATTGCATAGAGATTCTTTTCGTAAGAAGCTCGTTTTACAATTGCATTCCAAGATGGAAAACAATCGAAATAGATGTCCTTGCCGATCCTTGTAGTTGCAATGACTTGTAAAATCTTGCGTAGTTTTAAAGGCGATTTAAGTCTCTGGTTATAGCATTCAATTGACACCTTCCATTCATTTACAGTTCAGGTTCTTGCACGCTTGCATGAGCAGATGGTTTGAAAGCGAAACTGAGAAAGTGAAACAAAATCTGATTTTTTTTAACTTTGGATTTGTCTCCAATGAGATGCAATAAAATGAATCATTTTATTGAGGAATCATAAATGTGAGAAACAATCAATTGCTAATCCCAAAATAAATACAAAAGAATGATTTTTTTTTCTTTTTCTTTAAATAAGCAACTTCTTTGCCACCTCTGCACAACTAACCCAAACTAGACTACCAGATCTTTGCTTGACAAAAAAAAAAAAAATGAACTATTAGTATGACTCTAGAAATGGTCCAATAAAACCCTCTATTTGGCACTATGATCCCGGTCCATTTCTTATTGACTCAAGCACCTGAACAACTTCAGCCATGCTCGGTCTTCTTGAAGGAACCTCTGATGTACAAATTAACCCCAACTTCATAACCTGAATCAATTCATTTTCTGCAAAACCTCGCAAACTTCTATCAAAACAAGCTGAAGCAGAGCCTCGCTCCAAAAATTCTCTAACATATTCACACAAAACCACCACCTCATTCGCAACAGGACTCTCCACTGGTTTCCTCCCCGTAACCAGCTCCAAAAGAATCACCCCGAAGCTATAAACATCACATTTCTCGCTCAACCTCAAACTTTGAGCCAACTCTGGCGCAACATACCCAACCGCATTGTGGAATTTAGTTAAACCATAGTTGTCCAAAATGGGGAGCAATTTTGCCAACCCATAATCAGACAACTTAGGTTCATAATTTTCATCTAAGAGTATGTTAGTGGACTTGATGTTGAGATGAAGTATTGGAGGTTTACAGTCATGGTGAAGGTAAGAAAGTGCTCTTGCTGTCCCAAGGGCAATTTGAAACCTCCTAGCCCAGTGCAGTTCACTATTGCCAACCCCACCAGTACTGGTACCCGGATAATTAACCCCATGTAGATTATCATACAAATTCCCATTCGGAACAAATTCAGACAGAATCAACTGCATTGTTGTGGACCAATAGTAACCTTGAAAGGCAACCAAATTAGGGTGTCGAATGTTTCCTAACCGTCCAATTTCCAGCTCAAATTCTTCTTGGTTTCTAATCCTTCCTAGAGTCTCTAGCTTCTTTACTGCAATTGAAACTCCACCTTCAAATGTGGTTCTATATACTGATCCTATTGAACCACCACCTATCAGGCATTCCTTGTCAAGCAAAGCTTTGGTGCCAGCCTCCCAGTCTTCATACTTTGAAGGCAGGCTCTTGCTGAAGAGAACCAACTTTCCAATTATAACATTTGACTCTGTCGAACCCAGTGGTGTGCTCTCAACAACCAATGTCTCGTCATCTTTTCTCCTCCTGCGTGCCTTGATGTTCATGATGGATACCACACAAACCCCAGCAAGGATCACTGCTGCAGCAACAATTGCAATAATAGCAGAAACACTGAGTACCTTGGGCTTCTTTGATGCAGGAGTAGTGCCA
Organism: Melia azedarach; assembly: GCA_028052125.1. NCBI lineage: Eukaryota > Viridiplantae > Streptophyta > Magnoliopsida > Sapindales > Meliaceae > Melia > Melia azedarach. The sequence continues at coordinate 6,436,614 of CM051401.1, read as the reverse complement.
TTGCTAGTTGATGAGCAGGAAGTCTCCAGAGGGGAACCACAGAGTCCAGAATTGTTTAAAAATGCCAATGCACCAAAATGTTGGATGGTCAAAGGAACAGTACCCGAGAGGTTGTTGGAGGAAAGATTAAAATGTATTAAATTTGTCAAATTTCCAAGGGAAGGGGGAATTGAACCAGAAAGTGAATTTTGAGACAAATCAAGTATTTGGAGTTTAGATAAATTTCCAAGAGTAGGTGGAATGCTTCCATGAAGATGGTTTTGATGTAAATCAAGGACTTCTAAATATGTCATGTTATATAAGGTTTGAGGTATGTCTCCCTCTAAAGCATTACCAGAAACATCCCTGCAACATGATATTAGAAGTCTCTTAGACCTTATTAAACCAAAATGTTTTTTAGAATTTATAGTTTTTCAAGATAGTGATTGTACTCACAACAAGCGAAGAAACTGGCAGTTGCTTATTTCATCAGGGACTTCACCAACAAGATTGAGATTGTGCAAATCCAAAACTTGAAGCAGCTCAATGCTCCAAAACTTCAGCGGGATCATTCCATCTATGGAATTATTGCCCAATCTAATCACCAAAAGCCTCTGCAGGTCAGTAATCCCAGTTGGGATACTCCCATTCAGTCTGTTAAACCCCAAGTCCAGAAACTTAAGGTTTCTACAATTTGTAATGCTCAATGGAATCTCCCCATTTAACACATTCCATGAAGCATCAAAAAATTCCATTCCTTCACCACAAGTTCTGAACTCAGGGATCTCCCCTTGGAAGTCATTATGTGACACATTGAAATAACTAATATTCTTATACCCAAGAGACCCGAATGGAGCCAACCCAGTGAATACATTGCTACTAAGATCCAAATGCCTCATGCTCTGGCACTTTAATATTTGATCAACACTTCCGGTTATTGTATTGCCTCTCACGGATATAAAATCTAATACCGGAATATTGCAAATTTGAGAAGGCAATTCACCGGTAAGATTGTTGAAAGAAAAATCAAACCCTTCCAGATAAGTACAATTGGCAATAGATACAGGTATTAAACCGGAAAGATTGTTGTGAGATAAAGAAACAAATTTGGTCCTATAACAGTACTTAAACAAAGAAGAAGGTATCTGTCCACTGTAACCATTCCTTGAGAAATCAAGAAGCCTTATATTTGGTAAATCACCAATAAATTCTGGGATTGACCCAGAAAGTGCATTGGAGCTGACATTTATCTTCCACAATGTCTGTATTTGTACATATTCTAGCGGAATATTACCTGAAAATCGATTGCCGAACAATGTCAAGACTCTCAAGGACTTTAAACCAGACAAGGCTGGAGATAAAACTCCTCCAAGGCTAGTGTTCCACAAGACAATCTTGTCAACAAACCCATCTGAGTTACAAAATACGCCACTGAAATTTTCACAAGGATTGGCACTTGAGACCCATGAAGATAAAATGTTGAATGGATCATCAGTGATGTTTCCCTTGAATTGCAGCAAGATTTCTTTCTCAGTTGCTGGTGAAACTATACTGATTTTAAGAGAAGTGAAAATCAAGAATAGAAGAGCATGAGGAAGAACAAATTGGTGGATCCTACTCATGCTCGAAACTGGTGAAAATGGATCTACCCGTTTGGCATTATGAATGCTTGGGAATCCAACTGAGAGAAGATCTACCGGAGTTTAAATGCCACCCCACGCAAATTACTGCAAATCTTCTTGCGTGATAATGTACAATCCATCTCGAGTAAGAAAAAGAGCCGCATTTCACCTTCTTCTAGCATCTCAATATGAACACATTTCTGCCAACAATAGAAAACATGAGTACACACATACTTTGGTCCAAGTATGATCCCCAAGTCAAGACTCAAAAAGAAAGATCTGGGATTATTATTTTATTTGATGGGGTAGAGTGGAAAAGATTGAATTTTGATAGGAATGAGAGAGTTAAAAGCAAGAAATAAATGAAGGGTACAGACAAGTATGGCAGTAAATGTAATGAAAATGAAGAAAATGGAGACTTGACTGTAGCTTTGCTGGAAAGGAAGCAGGTGAGCAAATTTAATAACTACCTATAAAACACACTCTGTACATATCTATTATCTATACAAGGTTGCCACCAACAGAAGATAAACCACGTGCATGTCCATTTCCATTTCTCTTTCTCTGAGAGTGTTTTTCACAATAATATTATTCATGGTTAAACACTGAATTTAAGAATAAATAAAAAGGAGGAAAGCCATTAAAATGAGTGAGAGTGAGTGTCTTTCCTGTGTCACTCACCACAAAGTAGGGCCTGTACGTTCTTGTCTGGTGTTAAGCATTTATTCTCTCTCACCAACCATCAAGCCACTGCCTCCACATTATTAGCAGCAGAAAGAAAGGGGAAGAGAAATCAAAGAAGAAGAAGAAGAAGAAAAACAATTGTAAAAGAGAAGTTGTGAAGCTGCTTTATTTTTTTGTTTTTGTTTGACTGAGTTGAATTCAGATGTTCTTTTCTTGCATTCAACTTTCCTTCTATCCGTTTCGATTGAAACTTTTAGAAACACTTTGTTTTTAATATATTTTTTATTTATGTGGGAGATCACAAATCAAATTTATTAGCGAAAATTTCATTTAATTAATATTAAGTTAGTATTTACCATTATTGAGTTTTGTTCTAAATTTTTAAAATTTCTAAAAAATATTTGTCATTTATTAAAATTTTTAATTAATTTTTAAAATATATTTAGTCAACAAAAACACAAACTTTTTTATATAAATGTATTGCTTCACATCTTAATATTTTTTTCAATCAAATTAAAAAATAAAATGTCTATTTTTTATTAACAAAAATTGATAGTGATTTTTTTATTTTTTTAGAAAAGAAAAAATTTTGAGGGTTTGGTATTTGTTTTATCCGTTAAACTTTACCTGGAAGATGGTTGTCTTGTAGTATTTGACTAAGTAGGATGGGAAAGAATCAACCCAATTGGCAATGGTCAGAAAAATACACACGAAAAGGAAAGAAGTTGGAATAACCCTATTCCCATTCCCACATAGAATTTAATCTTATTCTTATATAATATAACCGTGTGAGGGCGGGCAGCCAGGCAGGCAGATACTATTTAATGACCGTTGATCAATTATCTGTCATAACGTATCTGATGATCTTACTACTACCTAATTGTATGGTATGGTATGGTCCAGTCCATCTGATACTTTTAATGCACTAAAAAGTGGTCCCCAGCAGTGACGCATCTGTATCTGATCACTTCCTTTTTTTTAAAAAAAATAAAAGAAAAATAATTAACTTCAATTATTTCCATTTTCTTTTCTCCTTCCCCGACGCCAACTTCGAATATGCCCATGTCCACGTCACGTTCGCAGCACTCTACACGATGATTCTTGTTGCCGGAATCTTTCCCAAAGACATACATTAATTCTTAATTACCGAATTAAATTCAATTTTTTTTAATATTATAAATTAATGTATCAATATTATAAGCGAAGAAAAATTATTCTCTACATTGGATCATATCGAAAACCTACTAAATCAAGAAGTTTGTTCGAATTTAGTATACCACTACATGTTGATGTCATTTACAAAAATTTATATTTAATTTAAGTAAAATTTATCTCTATTTATCTGTTAAAGAGCTGAGATTATCAAATTAAATTTAGTATAATATTATTCACAAAAATTTGTATTCAATTTATATAAAATTTATTTCTGCTATCTTTTTTAACAAAAAATAACCTCTATTCATATTTATAATAATATCTCATAAATTTATTAAAAGTTCAGGGTCTTAATAAGATCTAATTTGATGTTATTTATACAAATGTATTTTTAATTTAAGTAAAATTTATCTTAATTTATTTATCAAAAATTAAGAGTCTTATTAATTGAATCTAATTTAATGCCACCCATAAAAAATTGTAATTAATTTAAATAAAATTCGCCTCCGTTCATTTTTTTAGAGAAAACTCTATATATCTACCATCCTACTAAAGGTTGGTTGAAGAATAAATAAGATTTTTGGCGAAATTGTTCTTTTTGTATTCTTATACAAAATGTTACCTTACTTGTGTACTTATACAAAATGTTAATGTTAGGTGTGTAATGAATGAGATGATGCTTATGATTATTTTGGCACATGAATGAAACACAATAATGTTTCTATGTATTTTAGAGCAAATTGATAGCATGTGACATATGGTACCATAATGATGCTAAAAAGAATTTGTCATTTAACCAAAAATAAGACACAATTATTTGCATCACAACTCATTCACTACCTTGCAAAACAAAATAAGTGTGAAGAAGATGTGCATTAAATTAATGAGTAGTGCAGAGAAGTGGTGAAAGGATATGATTTCCAATTATATATTGAGTGTGACAAATAAAAATAACAACTAAGCTAACATCCATGCTCTCATTTTCATTTATTACTACTTATAATTCCACATATGCCTACTTAATCCCATCATTGCTATTTATACTCCATCATGCACTTCAAAAACTTTACCATAATGTTTGGTTTTTTTAATTTTTAATTTTGGGGTTTCCTATTAAGGCTTGATTGATAACTGTTTAATGTATCCTTTGTTAGATAATATACACTAATTATACACATACAACATTAGTTTACATAATAATTAATTTCTCATATTAACAATCCCTAGTGTCTAAAGTCTAAGCAATTCTAACCTCAATAATTCCAACAGCAATAATTTTAACTTTTTGACCACATATACAACTTACATTTGACCAGTTATACAATCTACAAGAGGTGCAAGTACCGATTAAAGCTTTGATGTTGATACACTATTACTTTGGAGGATATACAATCTACTAAGAGGTACAAATACCAATTAGAACTCTAGTGCTGAATTATTATTACTTTGAAGGAAAAAGTCGATATATCTTCCCTGAAATTTGTAAAAATTTCAGTTTAAAAGAAAATTTATGAAAAGGGATACAAACTTCCGTTACAAACAGTAAACTTATTAAAATACTTTAAGTCTATTTTTTTAAAATTACAAAATAAAATTATGAAACCTTAATAAAAAATAGTAAAACTTTAACCATTACACCGAACATATTTTAAATATATATTTTTCAATCCTTAATAAATAACTCTTTTAAAAATATATATTTAATAATTTTTATAATAATTAAAATTATTTTGTTATTATAAAACTTATAATTAAAAAAAATCTATATAATAACTTGAATTTAAGATTATTATCAAATAATAATAAAATTATTCTTAAATAATTATTAAAGAAAATAAATTTAAATGGTTATAAAATAAAATTATTGTTAGCACTAATAATTTTAAAAAATTATTTCTTAAGTAATTGTTAAATAAAATATATTATTTTATTTAAAAATCTAAATAATAATAATTTTTTTAAAAAATTATAATTTAATGATAATAATAATTTTAAATTCAAGTTATTATATAAAATTTTAATAATTATAAAATTATTTTTAAAATATAAATTTTTTGTAATAACCAAATAATGGTAATTATTATAAAAATTATTATATATGTATTTTCAAAGGGGTTATATATTATGAATTAAAAAACATATTATTAAAATTTATTTTAATATATTGGTTAGGGTATTGGTCTTTTTCACTAAAGTTATAGGTTTAAATCTAATCAAAATAATTTTATTTTGTAATTTTAAAATAAATTCGCGATATTTTGGTAAGTTTATTATTTGTAAAGAAGACTTGTATCTTTTTTCACAAACCTTTTAAACTGAAATTTTTATAAACCTTAGGGGAGGTATGTGACATTTTCTCTTACTTTGAAAGATAAAAATATGGGATGACAAAGATAATAAAGAATAAATCTTACTAAAAATTTAGTATTATCAAATATTTTTTTAACTAATTTTTAAATTTCAACATAAATACTACAACCAATAATTGTACTTTCAAACATGAACAATTTTGTCTAATTTTTTTTTAATTAGTCATTTTTTAAACATATTTTAAACAATAATTATTTAAACAGTAATTATTTAAGAAATTTAGAATTGAATAGTTGTCACTGGTGATACTTTTTCAATTATTGGGAAATTTCCAATATAATTCAGTCACAAATATTGGGCGTAATGTAAGGTTAAAAAAGAGGGAAAATGACTCGGGAAGAAATATATGTTCATATCCATAACATCACTCTGTTATAGAGCAGGAAATTCTGCAGTTTCCATAATCTACAACAAGTCTTAACACCAAATTGTAACATTTTACACTCAAGAATTTCACCATTTTCCAGTTTCATAGTTTCAGGCAGACATTCCAATTTATATATACATCGAGAGAAATAGAAAAAGGTAACTTTTAGGAGGAAATGACAAAAAAGAAAAGTGAAAAAAAAAAATGTCTTCCTATCATGTTAGTGTCATTTCTTAGCTCCCTATAGACGTCTCCTTCCACACGGTTTTACAGCACGATCCTAAATTAATCTATGAATGAAGTCGTTCAATAAATAAAACCTCATCCAGTCAGATAGTAAGTGTGAATATGCAAAGGTGACCCAGCCTTGCTGTGGCAGCAAGGCTTTCCCCAACTGCAAACTAAGAAAAAGAAGCTTACTGCAGCAGTAGTTCTTCTTCCCTTTGCTGCAACACCTTGAGCTGTCTTTTAGCATACACTGTGAAGAAAATTGTGGTCGCCACAGATGCAGTGAAACCAATAACATTGAAGATGATCTGTGGGGCTGAAAGAAAGTGGCTTTCATGTGAAGCATCCGCCAAGGTACGTATCATGATCCCTCTACAAAACCAAGATTCCCATGGATTCGGTGAAAATCAGATATGTATGCATCTAAAGGTGCTGTCTTATGAGAACAAAATTTATACAATATTATCGCAGAAAACGGGTAAAACATTTCTATTTCTTTAGGTCGAATAAAGGATACATTTTAAAAATCAAATGTAGACCAACTGCCGGACTTTTAAGGAAAAATGCAAACAAAAGAAAAAAAAAAAAAACCACTGCTGAGCATATTTCAAGAACAATAAAGACAAGTAATTGCTTTTGGCTAACAAAAATTACTACATGTGCAGCAAAACCTGTGCTAGCAAAACACTAAACTATCAACATGACTGTTGAATGGACTTAAGGAATGGTCATAAAATAAACCTATCAAGATATGAGACTGAATTAAGGCATGTGGATAAATGATCTGACACGAGAGCCTACCATGAAGTCGACAAAAATTTATGATCAATTGTAGACCATGATCCCAAAGGCCCTGCAGTTTGATGAATATGGGGAAAGAATCAAGCAAGTGACGGGTGTCATACACAAATAAAACTATATTTCCTCTTTGAAGATTGGAGCAACAAACTGTAGCCCTTGCAAATAAACACACTGTAACACCTAAATTTCATTTTTCAGAAATAGGTATGCCACCAGTTTGATTAGTCATCATCCCACCAATTAATAAATCCTCAAGAGATCATATTTGAAGATTTAAACCAAGAGTTTGTAAGTACAAGCATTCTCAGGTGCTATTTTTTCCATTCCCCTAATTAAAAACTTAGGTTGTGTAGTTAAATAGTCCTTCACTTGGTAACAGGAAAAAAGGTTATTGATGGCATCTTCAAAATCCAAAAGACCATGAGGACTCATTTTGGACTTTCTGCATAAATTATCACAGAGAAGCAACCAAAATGTGAGCCAGGAAACCTCTTGTTTAATATGAAGCTTTCTATCTCCACAAAGCTAAAGTTTTGTTTCAACGTCATAAAACTGATTTAAATGGATCAACAGACCAAGTGACTTGGGATATATTTAACCAATAAGCAATGGGTTGGTATTTTATTCTGAAGGCCAATAAGCTTTCCTCTTAGATTTCCACCAAACAGGTCTACTCCTCTGAGCAGTAGTTCCTATCCATCTCCGAAAAGCTAATTTTGGTTTTAGACCAAATTTGAGCTGCATGCAGAGATACAAGTATATGCAATAACAATTACATAGAATATGATGAAAAGCTACCAGAAATAAATATGCAAACTGCACGCAGATTGATTGAACATACCACCAAACCAGCACAAAAAGATGTCTTTGATATGAAAATATGTTATCTTTTCCAAAGCTTGTCGTAGAAGTTCAACAAAGATCAGCAAACATAATTGAGAACGAGAACTTACTATGGTTTGAAACATATTGATACAGCCAAACAAGCATGAGGCAATGAATGGTCTTTAATATGAAAACACACTATTATCGTTCCCATGATCACCACAAAGATCTACAAACATGGATCATACTCAAGCCAAAACCAGTCAATGCAACAGGACAATATGCATTTTTGAGAAACCAGTTGCTCAAACAGTGTTTTTATGCATGAATCTATCTGACTGAGATTTGTTTATGTATATGCCATATCATGTGAGGGGCTAAGGTTATAAGAAAAGAATTGATTTAAAAAAACACAGAGAGGGGCAGAATATTCTACATAAGATAGGCAGATAGAGTACATACGTGTAGATTGTAACAAAAATCTCAGGTACCATTCCAGCCAATGATCCTAAGAAGTAGGGACCGAACTTAACATGTGTTGCCACAGCACAGTAATTGTATATAATATACGGGAAAGGAGAAATCCTGATCAATGCTACAGTCCGAAACTGATGAAACCAGTCTCCTTCACCAGCTGCTCTCAGAATAGCAGCTTTCTTTGGATATTTCTCCAGCCAACCCTACATAACGATCAAGAAATGGTTCAGATGGAGAGAGAGAGAGAGAGAGAGAGAGAGAGAGAGAGAGAGAGAGAGAGAGAGGATTAACAAAGCAAATAATAAACAAAGAAATTTTGGCAGATATTACACACTTGAATTCTGTGAAGGAAGAGTGAACCAATGAAATATGGAAGTGATATGCCCACAGCTACAGCTGACATAATAAGTAGAAACCCAAAGCCATAACCAAATGTCATCCCAGCCACCCACATAGAAGGTGAAGATGGTAAAAGTAAGGTGGGGAATAATGCCACAGAAGCAAAAACCAGAAGAGCCAGCACTGGAGTACTAAACGTAGTTGTCTCCCAGTTTATGATTGGTATAACCTCCTGGAAATATTAATTCAATGGTCAGGTCAGGTAGAGACTTAAAGTAAAACATGCACACATATCCCATGCAAGATAAGATTTATTTTCTAGCATTATCTTCCAGTACAAAGTAATAATATGCCAGTCTGCAGAAAATATGTAAAAAATATTTCAGCCACATTTCGTAAATTCATATCCCATTATTTCCACCAACTATATTCTAAAATTATTATGTCAGCATAAGCCCATCAACTGTTTCTGGTGAACAAAATACCATAGAGAAAAGCATGAGGTCAACATCAAAACAAGTTCCGACGTGTATCTTTAAATCAGCTGAGATAACTAACATGCACCATCAGACAACAGTTCCAAACAAAGCCATACATATCCCAGATGGTAAGAAATTCCATATTAATCTTATAGCTACATCATTGACTCGGTCCACCATCAGTCCTAGTGTTTCACAAATGTAGTTACCAGACACTCTGACCCAACAGTGTAGTGCATTCCACAATTCCATCATATTGATCCACAATACAAAACACAATTAGTAAACCTGACAAGAGATAAATATGTCCTAATTCCCAACTACACTACCAAGAGTCCCAAACAATGTTCCCATAACCTTATAGAAAGGTCTAAACACTGGAAAAGCCCATGTAAAATATGATATGTCAAAACCCACACTTAATCCCGAACTACAAAGGCTGGAGTTCCCAGTAATATTCACCATAACCGCACATAAAAGTTTAATCATTGGAAAGCACCAGAGAAAAGGCCCAAAATGTGATATGCCACACCTAATTCCTAACTAGAATAGCAGGAGTGCCCAGTCATATTCATCATAACCTTATATATAGGAAAGGAACCATTGGAAAACACCAATGAAAGCCCCAAAACCTGATATATCTAAGACCCACACTTAATTCCCAACTACAATACCGGAAGTTCCCAGTAATACCACAACTTTATAGATAGGAAAGTTCTAAGCATTGGGAAACACCAAGGAAAAGCTCCAAATATGTCATATGTCAAAAACCAACACTTAATTCCTAACTACATAGCAGAAGTCCCCAGTAATATTCACCTTAACCTTACACATAGGAAAGGTCTAACCGCTGGACAACACCAGGAAAAAGCCCCAAAATGTGATGTGCCCAAAACCCACACCTGAAAACAATACCACTGAATCCTGATGATATATAGACATGATAAGAATTACAAACTCCAAAATAAATTCGAAACTAACCCTATCAATAAAATTCAGGAGGAGCCAAAACCCATTCAATCCAACAAAATGGGTGGCTCAAATGCACAATCACTATACACTCATATACATTGGAGAACCTACAAAAAGAAATCGAAATTTACAAGAAACCAACTTTACCAAAAAAATTTGACAGACGCGAACAGATGAAACAATCCCTACTACGAAAAAGTAATAATTCAAAACCCAATCACTAATATGATATAAATTCAAAACATAAAACCAAACGGTCGAAATTCATAAAAAAGCAAACCTTACGCACAAATTTTTTAACTAACAATCCCAGGAACAAGGCACGATCACAAGTATCCACAAACAAACGAAATTGAAAACAAAACTTACCTTATCCATGAAAAATGGACCGACCCATTTGATAAAAACACCAGCCAATAAACCTAAACACGTTAACAACAAAGCTAACTTGAGCCAGTACCATACTTTCCCACAACTCCATCTTCTTGGTGAACCAGGCTCCTCCTCTTCACATTCTCTCAATTTCACATAGTCCCCTTTAATATTGTTATTTTCTTCAACATCTATTCTCAGCCCCAAGTCCGGCACCACCTCATTATCCTCCTCATAATAAGTCATCGAAACAAAAAGGCAAAAAACCCAAAAAAAAAAAAATCTAGGTACAAGAGATATGATGCCTTCAATGCCCGTTTGGTTCCTGAGAAAACCCGATAGAAAATAATGGAGGACAAAGATATAGGAAGAGGTGAAGACTGGTAGATGAGAGGAGAGACAGAGGGGGACAAAGTAGACAACCGATGAAGCAAAAGCAAAAACTCTGGTTTCAATTAACCATAAATCTTGATTTTTTTTTAACGTTTAATTAGCCGTTATTACAATTTCTGCCACAGTTTGAAACGGTGTCGTCGACCTGTTTTGGACACGTGTAAGAAGGGCATTTTTTGGCGTGACAAGTAGGATGATTATTGATTAAGCAAAGCATGCAAATTGCAAGGCAAGCATTCTTAGTTACTTGACTTCTTTGTTTGTTATCAAGGAATCTCATTTTAGATGCCTGTATTTTTCTATTTTCACGGCCTCCGTTATTTTTCTCCTGAATAATTGAATTAATTATAAAAAATTATAAAATTATTAATTAAATTAATGTCCAATCATACAGATAATATATATATATATAGAGATTACAGAGGTCAATGAAATAATTTTATAATTAACAAATTTTTAATAGATTTAATTTAATATTATTTTGGGACGTAGGGGACACGTGGAGTAAGGGGAAATGGCTTGGAGAGACAGCTGGAGTAACAGAGTGGATGACGTGGCGTAGCGATGTTGTGCGATTGGCTTGTCGTGACTTGAACGTGCAGTTATGGTGTAATTTTCGTGTTGGGATGAGTGAGCTAAGAGTCAGCAAGTGAGCTGCCGCGGGGCTGGGTCGGTGACTCGCTCATTATTGGTTTAAACGTTAATTGGACAAACGAGACAGGGCTATTGACAGACTAAGGGGGCGCCGTTTTGGAGGACAGTTCAATTATAATAAGACACGTGTAGCTGGGGCCGGGATCCAACTACCACGAAGGTTACAAGGAAGATGGATACAGCTTCAGGCGTGGGATTGAGAAGGTTTCTGTTGGTGGACTGATGCTGACTGGATTTACACATAGTGGTTTATCGTAAGGTCAAGAACGTAGCCCCACAACTCCAACATATACATGTTCGGTTTGGATTTTAGTGCGAGTTATCATTGCGTTTATCTAAACTCCGGATAAATTGTTGAAATTTTTTTTTGAGGTGAATTATATCAGTTCTCAAGTTCGAGCCCGGTTTATAAAAATCCCTTCTGAACTTTAATTAAATTTATTAAGATTTGGGCCGAGTCTCTAGTTCAAACTGGATTTAGGTCCGAATCAGGAGTGACCTAGCTTTTATCTGAGTCCGAACTTGGCCCAACCAGACTTTAGAAAGTCTAGGCCCTGACTTTTTTTATTGACCTTATATTTATAGAAAAAACTCGTACTTAAATGTTAAATTTAAAATAAAAATATTTATATAAAAAAATTCAGGTGCCATTTTAACTGCATAATAAACTTGTACTAGTGCAGTATGACTCTCTTATAAATGCAAAATTTATAAAATTTGTTAAGAAATATAAATTTATTTAATGAGATGTTGGAAACATTGAATTTTATGTTACAAATTTTTTCATTATTATATTATGAATTCTATCATGTAAACTAACTCACTGAGATAGAGTTTTCTTTTTCTATACTCAATTCTTAACTAATTTAAATTCAAATTTGTTTTTTAAATAAAAAATATTTAAAAATTCATATTTTTACCTTTATATTCTTATAAATTTGAATATTAAATAATAATAAAATCTTTAAAAATATAAATAAAATAATTTTCACTTGCTAGTATGAATAAATATTAATGTAAATTTTATTATAATTCATGGTATTATATAAAACATAAATATATCTACAATAAAATAAAACCAAAAAATTACTACTAGTAATTACACTACTTTAGGGCATCAAATATCTTAAGTTAAGTTATTCATGATCGTAATAATAGTTCAGTAAAATTATAAATAAACCAATCACTAAATGCTTAAAATAATAGATTTGTTATTTGTTCTCAAAGTTTTCACATGAAAATTTAGTTTATTATATCAAATGAGTTACTTGCATTTGGATCTTCAAGGGCTGGTCAAAATGGTTTAAAGGGTTGCTTGATTTGCTTCTCATATGATTTCGAAACACTACACCAAGGTAGGTAAAAGCATTTAAAAACAAATTGAATTTTTCCACCCCTTACCTTTAAAAAAAAATTGCTTGCATTTGGCATTATATCTAATTATAATTCTAATTGTCATTTTCCATCTCAACTTTTTCGTTTGGCATATTAACAAAATAATGAGTCATTCAATGACACTTTATGAAGAAAATAATGTATTATTTTACATACAACAAATATTTCTCTCTATGTATCAAATGAATTTGATATCATTCTTTTTAATATTGGAAAATAAGTTTTCGACACACAAAAATATGCTCAATAAGTTCCTCAATTTGAATAGGCATGATTTAATATTTGAAATAATCAATTGTATTTATCTAAAAGTAATGATTAATAAGAGTGATAAACCAAAAATAAATAAATAAATTATGTAAGAAAAATGATAAACGATGAAAATAAATTATATTCCACTCATTCCAACTAAACATGCCTTTAAACTAAGGTTAAGAGTAGTGGAATTATTAACAAAGGTTTGCTTGAAGTAAGGATGTATGTTAAAGCTCTAAATTAGAAAAAGGACTGCTAGGTCCATACTGTTTAACATAATATACTAATTAGTTCCTAAGGTTTGAAAAATATCTATGTAGGTCATAATCTATTATCTATTAACATCTATTTGGACTTGATTAAGTGTAAATCAGTATTGTATTTTAATCAATTAATGCTAACATATCCTACCATATCAGCTTTGTCTTTGCAAATTATAGTGATGTGTTTCTTTTTTTTACATCTTATAATGCATCTTTTTTAACTTAAAACTAACTTATCAAAAAGAAACCCAAAACTCCATCATCAATGAAAACAAAGGTGACCGCCCCTCTGAAAGCAACAAAGCCAGCTATTATTCTGAAATCAATGAAGTCGACGATGCAAACAAAAATAACAAACAGATAACAACAAGAACTTTACTTCACATGGTTAGCCTTTTTTCAACTGGAATATAATTTTTTTTCTTTTACGAAAACACAAATATATTGTATATTATGTGGGTATTGATGTAATTCAAGTTATGGGTTTTATTTGTATGTGAAGATCAATATAGATGCAAGTGTCATTGTAAGTTTATTTGATATATTTAATTGATCTACGGTTTATTATATGTTTGATATGGTTAATTTCACTAGTTTTTTTTTTTTGGTTAAGTGTAATTTTTATTACAAGTATTGTTATGACTTGATCTCTATGTTTATATACTTCAATTTGGTGTTTGATAGTAAAAAACTTGTTGAAAAATGGATGAGAACTTGGAAAAAAAAAGGGTTTTACATGTATTTTTTCTAAAAAAATTAGAAATGGGTAAGATAGTACTTGATACGTACTTTGATATCTAATTTGTATACTAAGAAAGGAGACTGGAAAAAGGTCACTGAAATTAAGAACAAGTCCAAAAAAGAAGTGAGATTTAATTGAGTGGATACTGGTGATATTGTAAATTTACATGGGTTTGATGATAACTAGTAATTGAGTTTCTGGTTAACAACATCTATAACATCTTCCTTTAAGTTTTTAGTTAACCATTATAAATTGCTTTTACTTATATTTATAAATAACTACAACTTATAGTCATGGGACAATTTTTGCTTTTGGTTTCATTGGTTAGGTGAGTGATTTCTAAATTATTAATACATTAAATCCTTTTACAGTGGTATAAGTAATATGCAGGGCAAACTCTCAACACAAAGCATCTCGAAACCCTAATCCAACTTCAAGGTACAATAATACAAATTCAAGAAAGGTCATATTGTGAAACAAGTGAACATGTTAATAAAGGTGATGACATATTTGTAGGTAGTGTCAAAGATGAAGATAATTGAAAATGATAATGGAGAAGAAAGTGATATAATTTCTAGTTATACATCTGCAAATGGTAAAAGTGAATTTATGAAATCTTTCAAAAATGAAGATCTTAGTATTGGGATGACAACATTATTGATAAAGGTCGTTTTCCAAAAAAACCTAATGGAGAGATTCAAGTAAGTTAATAGTTTGATAATGTAGAAAAATTTAGGATTATATTATAAAAATTTATTATGAAGGAAAGTTTTGAGCTAAATAGAATTAAGAATTACAAGATTAGGTTTAGGGTAATATGTGATTCACAAGGTTGCTCATGGTTCATTTATGCATCAATGATAAAAAAAAGAATAGTATTTCAAATTCAAAAGTTTAAAAATGAGCATATTGTAATAGTGTCACTCACATTAAGGAAGCATTCTACATTTGAATTGTAAATTAATTTCAATTTGCATTGAAAAATAGTCCACAAATGTTAGTAAGGATTATAAGGAAGAGTTAAGGACCAAATTTGGAGTGTATTGTCATTAGAAAAATTTATAGAGCAAATAAAAAGACCCTGCAAATTATTTCAATTAACCATAAACATTTATACAAAAGTCTTATAGATTATATTAAGATCCTACAACAAATAAATCACAAGTACTTGTGAAGATTAAACTTTCATGTACTTAATAATTTTTTTTTTTTTTGCTTTTCTATCTTAAGTCAAAGTTACAGATCATTTACGAAGATTAAATGTTGATGCTAATATTTATTTATTTTACATTATATATATATATATATATATTCAAGTGTGGACGAGACAATTCTGCTTAAATTTCAACAATTCATGTTTAATTTCCAAGTATTGAAGAATGTGTTCATTAGAGGATGTAGGTGGTTTATAAGGCTTGATGAGTGTCATCTAAAAGGTCTTTATAAGGGTGTTTACTATTAGCAGTTACTTTGGATGCAAATAATAGAATTTTTCCATTTTCAATTTGTGTTCATAAATTTAAGAATGCAAATTCTTAGAGATAGTTCTTGAAAATATTACATCAATGATCAAACGTGAAGAACACTTATGCTATGACTTTTATTACTGATCGACAAAAAGGTGTAATACAAGCCCTTGTCTGGTTCAATAGTGAGACATTATGTAAGACACATCTTTACTAATCTTAAAAAGAAACATCTTCAGGTGGTTTACATAATATTATTTTGGGTAGCAATAAGAGCTTATACACAGTCTGTGACACCCTAGGCAAATCCCACATCGGCAAAGCACGGGAGAGATACTGGGTATATAAGATAGTATGCTCCAACCCCTAATAGACGCGTTTTGGGTTGAAAAACCCGAAAACAAAATCATGACGGCCTGTGTGCCCAAAGCAGACAATATCTATTGTGGGCTGGGCTGTTACAATTGGTATCAGAGCCACTCCGTGTGTCCTCTTGAGCGATGGTGGGGCAAACCTCAGTGATGACGCTAAGTCCCTAAGGGGGGTGTATGTGACACCCTAGGCAAATCCCACATCTCGCTAAGTCCCTAAGGGGGGTGTATGTGACACCCTAGGCAAATCCCACATCGGCAAAGCACAGGAGAGATACTGGGTATATAAGATAGTAAGCTCCAACCCCTAATAGAAGCGTTTTAGATTGAAAAGCCCGAAAATAAAACCGTGACGGGCTGTGTGCCTAAAGCGGACAATATCTATTATGGGCTAGGCTGTTACACAGTCAAAGTGGAAGGATAACATGTAGAGTATTAAAAAAACCGCTAATGATAATCAAGGTGCTTTTAACTAACTTGTGAAAATAAACTCAATTAAGTGGGCTAGGCATACTTTCAGCATCATGTCAAGTGTGATCACGTGACAAATAATATGACTAAATCTTGGAATAACTGGCTTGTTGAATTTAAGGGACAACCTATATTATGTAATAAAGTGATTACACAAAAAGTTGTCTCAAGCAAAGTAATGAAGTGACAAACCTCTACTAGATGTTAAAAGAAAATTAGATAATTTAAGGAAAAATGGTAGATTTGTGAAAGTTATAGAAGCTAGTGGGTATGAGTTTGAAATATTGGATAAAAATTACTATTCTTTTATAGTTGACTTACAAAGGAGAACTTGTGATTATGAAGCTTATTAGATTAATGGTATTCCTTATAAGCATGTGATACCATGTATTACAAATATATTGGAAAGATGAAGCTGATTATGTAGATCATCCGTCATCTAATATGTCAACTTGGCCAATTATGGATAATTTTAATATTAACTCACTTGAAAATCAAGAAAGAATTAGCAAGCCAAAAATTAAGACTTAGAGAGCAATGAGAGGGACAAGGAAAGAGTTTAAAAAGAGTTTGGTCACAATAGAAAAGAGTTTGATCACAATAGAAAGGCGTGCAAGACTATTCCTACTTTAATACAGGTGATTACTAAAAAATCTTTATATTTATGTTCAATACATTTATGTTTCAAAAATAGTACCCTAACAAATGTTGATTTTAATAAAAATCTCGAACTACAACACAGGTTTCAAGACAACATCAATCATAAAAAAGAAAATTTTCATATACCTCTCCTGAGATTTTCTAAAATCACACATAAATAGAAAATATGACGTAATTCACAAATACTTTCCTCCTCATTTAACGAAAGAGTTAGTTTCCATTTAATCAAAGGGTAATAAAGACATTTCAATATGGACAAAGCCATTGCTACACTTAACCTATTCTTGACTTCTTACTCACACTTGGCTCTCTCCTTTTCTCACTCACACACACACATACACACACACACACACACACACACACACACACACACACACCCATTGAAAGTTATCTGTACCAAGAACCAACAAAGCACAACACAAGAGCAACGACCAACATCTATCCAAAGCCTAAAAATAAGATGTAACTAACAAAAGAAAAAAAAAAACATCATCCTGTTTATCTTTTTGAGTTTTCTTTTTTTATTTCTTCAACCATTTTCATCTCTCTAAGCCTGCCTTTGCAAATCTTTCCCAAGTTTCTCTATCTTCCCAGATGCAAAACAGAAAACAAACCTAAAAGAGAAGAAAGTATAGAAGACTGCAAAAACAAAGACTGAATCTACACGGATCATACTATCCCCTTCTCTTTCTCTTTTTTTCAATGGCCCAACCGAACCAAAGTTTATATATTTATGTAGAAAAAAAACTATATGGAAACGAAGTATGATAGCATGGAAAGAGAAAATAATTTCTTTCACCGAAAATTATATGGCTTTTCATTCTCTCTTTGTTTTGATAGGAATTTCATAGAGAAAATAGGAAAACAAAGACTTTTCCCTCTCTTCCCTTATCTATCTTTTTCTTTCTCTCTCCTCCTCCATTTCCTTCTATTTGTTTATCTCTTTTTATTTCTATGATTTGACAGTGAACTTAGAAATGCAGTTTTCTAATTTTACAACAGTAAGGTTAAAATTAACTTTTCACATAAAATTATAAGTTAACAAACAAAAAAGTGTCTTTTCATTAAATAAGAAGAGAGGTATCTATAAATTGTCATATTTTCTGCTTATGTGTGATTTTAAAAAATCTCAGGAGAGGTATGTGAAAATTTCCCATCATAAAATTTAGAACGTTAAAATGCATGCTTCATAATTATTTATATAATCTAATATTTCAAAAAGATATACCTAACTTTTAGGAATAAGGCAACAATATTCTTCTTCCAGCCAATATCAGTCATACTTGAGCCAAAATTAATCATCCATAAGCTGGCCCTTTTGAAGTCAGAATCAACCATCTTCAAGCCAAAATCATGCTTTCTCAAGTCAACCATTATGGAGTCAAAATCAACTTTGGATTTAATACATAAGTTTAAGAAAGTTTTTTTCCCGTGTTTCATATTTTCATCATTATTTGTTGTAGTCAAACTGGAAAGATAATATATTGCTTGAGATTTTTTTATTGTGCTATTTTAATTGGGATAGGTTGATAAGAATGGTATTTTTGTTATTGGTATCTTTTGCCATTATGGATACTATTTTTTTTCATAATCCATTGTGTAAGAATACTTTTGTATGCTATATGGGTACTTCATTTTATGGTTGTTCTTTTTAATCTTCCATCTTAAAATTCTTGGTCTATATTTGTATCTCTTTTTGTCTATAAATATACATAATTTCTACATTTTATATAAAAAAAGTCCATATTTATCTACTCAATTTTTGTTTGTGTACAGAAAATATATCTTAATACAAGAAAATTTAGGAAATGCATTGATATAATTTTATTTTTATATATAAAATAAATGAAGTCAACATAATCAAAGTTTGTAATGTATATTTTGTGCTAAAATAATAATAACTTAAATTAAAAAATTAACAATGTTGATGTGGCAAGTAGGAAAATAATGTGACAACTACAATAGAAATAGCAAGGTTAAATTAATTACATTGTAATCCACCCAAAAAGACGATAATAGATAACAAATTGAGAGTTACATAAATATTTTTTAAAAGTTAGGACTAATCAGTACATTATATTGAATAGTAAGAAACTAACAATTTTTTTCTCGTTCAAACTATATAAAATAAAATATGGTCTCTCTACCATTATTTTTTTTAATTTTGCATTTTTTTATATTATACTTCTTGATTAATAATTAATTAATTATGCTTTTGTGTGTGTGTAAGGCAAACACATTTTCTTCAATTTTTTTACTTGAATTACAACATAAAGTTTTATTTATTAATTCTTTTAATCTAATGATTGATTCTAAAATAAAAAGTAATATCTAATCCTATCTATTATTAAAGGTTTATATATATATATATACACACACACACATATACATACATGTATGTGTAATATCTTAACGGGTCCCAAAGATTATAGTCTCATTATTTAAAAAGATATGGTGCTTAAATAATCATAATTAATAATCAAATCAATTTCGATGGAATGCACCAAAGAACAAATAAATTACTTATTAAACATATGATACTAATTTCATACATATCATTTTCCTATCAAGAATATTTATGCATGTAAATAAACACATTAATACGTAATTTAATCTTGATATAACTAATATTTGGTTATACTAAAAATATTCACTCACAGTTCAATAACTTAATCTTAGATAATTTCTTGGTTCCCAAGCCTACCCAATGTTGTATCACTTCCTTAAAACATAGGATTCAAAAATTAACCATTAGAACTACTTCACAACCTGATACATATCATAAATACAAAATCTAAACTGCTTTAATTTTATAAATATATCACCTACTAAATTTTGAATATAATATTAATTTTGTAATATCATTTTTATATTTTTTTTCTTCTTTTATACTGAACGTTTTTCCTATTTATTTGTTGTGTGGTATTTATCATGACACACCTAAAATAATTTATAAAATAAATCACATGAGACTATCGAGAAAGACTACTCATTTAATGCGCCTTAGAGTTGTCTTTTAAGATAACTTCACGAAGGAAGTTCACAGAAGTAAAACTCAGAAAAGAAAATTCAAAGTAATTATGTTAGAACTTTAAGAAGGACTACCCATATAGTATATC
Source organism: Melia azedarach (assembly GCA_028052125.1). Taxonomy (NCBI): domain Eukaryota; kingdom Viridiplantae; phylum Streptophyta; class Magnoliopsida; order Sapindales; family Meliaceae; genus Melia; species Melia azedarach. The sequence continues at coordinate 6,416,155 of CM051401.1, read as the reverse complement.
TCGTTATCATCCCTTGAAAGTTCACGAAAGAAGTCCATAAAAGAAGACCATGAAAAAAGGTTGTGAACGAAGTTCACAAAAGAAAGTTCAAAATAATTATGTTAAAACTTTAAGAAGGACTACTTGTGTGGTATATCTCATTATCATCCTTTAAAAATTCACGAAGAAAGTTCATGAAAAATATCATAGGAAAAAATTCAGATAAACTATATAAGAGTGCAGAGGACAATTATCCATGTAATATATCATATAGTTTTTCATTTACAAAAGTTTTAGGACACTATAAGTGAAACTTAGAGTTGGACAAAAAAATTGAAAACTTGAAAAATTGAACCAAACCGAACCAAGCCCATAAGATTTTATATATTATTTGGTTTAGTTTGATTTCGATTTTTAAAAAGCCAAAACTTTTTTATTTAATTTCGATTCTAAAAATAAAAACTTGAATCAAATTGAAATAATATTTAAAAGCAAATCGATATCATTTTATATTAAATAAACAACATCATTTTGTAATTTTAATATTTAAAATAATATTTTAAAAATAAAAATTATATTTTTTTAAAAAATAAATAACAGTAACTAAATTAAACTAACCGTTCAGTTCCGCTTAAATTTGGTTTAATTTTGATTTAGTTCTATAATTGAATTTGTTTCAGTCTAGTCAAAAAAAATTTAAACCCAAAAATTTTGGTTTTAGCACAAGTTGGGTCAAAACCCAAACTGAACCAACCCATGCCCATTCCTAGTAGATCCTATTTTGAATGAAACTATATAAGTCACCAAGAAAGTTTTTTTTTAAAAAATCATCTTAGTAAAAAGATGACCTCTAAAACAAACCATTCTAGAAATATTATAAGTAAAGAGTGATCTTCATAAGGAGTGGCATATGAGATCGTTGAGAATTTTTCTAAATTGTAGGGACAAAGGAAAGAGAGATAATATTGCTTTTTGGTTGAAAAAAAGAAGGATATTAGTGAAAGTTTTGTTTTGGTAGGGCAACATGTTAGGGAAGCACAAATGATACAAAATAGAAATGTCGTTCTTCAATTTGGTAATCGCATATGACAATTGTTCTAAGAAAAAATAAACTAATGATCTAGGACACATGTAAGCAATTTATTAGATAAATTTTTCAAAAGAACTCTAAATAATGAAGATAACAAAGGTGAAAGGATTCTAAAACCTTTCTCTCTCTAAATATATTTACATTTCTTTTTTCTTTCAATATAATTCTAACTTAATCGTTGGAGTATTCATATCGGTGGCACCATCGATGTCTTTGATTGTTTCTTATGAGCGCAAATCATCTAGATTTAGGTACGCCCAACTCCATGCTAATTTTTCCCTCGTAATGTTCCTTTGTGCCCAAGAAATTTTTAGTCATAGTCATTCTCAATATTTCGAGGTTGTTTTTTTTCTCTTAAGCTTATTAGCCTTCCCCAAAGATTATAAATCTTGTATATTAATTGGTTCTTTACCGCACCACGTATGATTTTGGGTTGTCAAGAAATCGGCATTAACATTATTTTTCTCTTTCTTTTTCTTTTCTACTTCTACTCTCCTCTTGTATTTTTCTCTATTTCTTCTCCTTCTCATTATTTTTTTTCCTTTCACTCTATTTCATTCTCTTAGTTGTTTTTATTTGCTTCTGTCTTTACTCTAATCTCTGGAGTTTCAATTTGCAAAAGTGAAGTATTTATTCAATTTTTTTTATCGATATATATTTCTACTTCTTGAAGCTGTTGAAGCAAATTGCTTGCTGCGGATATTCCTTGCCATGTGTGCAAAAAAGAAAAGTGTTACATTTTAATTACCTATTAATTTATTTTTAAATATAAATTAATTCATTCTTAAGTTTTTAATAGTAAGACATTATTGTATTTAATAATTTAATACTACCATAAATTAAAATTAAAAAAAAAAGATAATACAAAAAGAGTAAAAATATTTATAAATATTACAATAACAATAAAAACTTAAGTTTAATCATAAGGAATTTAACCAAGTATGCCTTATTTTTATACTCAAAAATGAAAAATGCTCTCGTAACGAATTTTTATTTAAAAATGCCCTCTCTTATGTCTTTTGAATAAAAATGTCCATGATACTCAAAATAAAAAAACCCATCAAGTTTATGGGTACTTGAAAGGATAATTTTACATTACTCAAAATTACTTTTTTTTTTTACGCTTGAAAGTATATGCGAAAGTGAAACTCGAATATACCTCATTTGTACACACTCTCAAGAATGAATGAAAAAATAATCTCAAGTATGTGTAATATTACACTTTCAAGTATCTTTACATTGAAAGTATCACGACACCATGACCATCATCGTGCAGTGTTTTGCATGAAATCTAATTACCCTATGCTATTAAGCCATCGTCTAACGTCATCGTCACCTCTCCATTCACCATCAATCGTCATCGTGCCCAAATTTAAGTGCCTCAGTTTTTTCCACATACTCAAAAGTGAAGAATAAAGAAAGAAAAAATGTGCAAAATGTCATTTTATTGATTTTGGGTGAAAGGTTATTTTTGTCCAAAAGGCATAAAATTGGATTTTTTTTAATAAGAGTTGATTAAAATGGCATTTTTTTAATTTTTGTGTACAAAATAAAACATATTTGGTTAAATCCCTAAAAAATTACACTAATAATTATAAAATTAATTTTTTTAAAAATTAGTAAAAGATGGTGTTGAATTCAAAAATTAAAATATATAGTATTATTATAACAATAATAATAATAAATTAATAAATTAATTTTTAAATAATTTTCAAAAAAATTTAATTGTTAAATGTTAAATAATATTTTATAAATAAAATACTATGAAACTTTATTATAAATAATTAATTTAAAATAAAATTATGATATAGAATATGATAAAATTTTGGAAGGGTCAGAATTATGATTGCTCATCTTTAGGAGAAGAATCATGACTTGAGGAAATAAGAATTTTTTAGGAACTCTCGTTCCTACTTCTCTTTGACAAAGTAAACAAATTAATTCTAATACACTTCTCAATTCATTTCTATTCTCCCCGAACTAAACATATTCTTATGATTAAATTAATAATTACACAATTTAAAATTAATAATATTAATTAATGATTAATCTTGAAATTGATTCTTAATTTTGTAATTCTAATCAAATAAAAATTTGCAACGTAAAAATTTTATTATTTATGATATTATCCATTACAATTTATTGACAATTATCAACGCACACCTATTAATACTGTAAACTCATTATCCGCCCCCAAGCATTTAGTTATTCTGAGTTAAGGTTAATTCAATCAAGGGCAAAGAGTAATTTTGCTACCTTCAATTAATAAAATAATAAAAATTAAAAAAATTCTACATCTTTCTTTTTTATTTTCTTACTCTCATTTTCATTTTCCCAAAATTATATTTGATTTCAATAAATAGATATTCAATCAACAAATCAATATGATTCTTTTAATCCAAGTTATTAAAGCAATTAATATAACTAGAAAATAAAAAATCAATTAAAAAAACATTAAACTAATTTTTTTATGGGGACAATCTCAAACTATTCCTATATCAAATAAATATTTTAATTAAGGATAAATTTTATTAAATTTTTATATAATTTAAATTAAATAATGTAATGAAAAAATTATTATACAATTTCATGCTAAAAAAATTATGATAAATTGTAACAAAATTTGGAGAAGAATTTTAGTAAACTACAAAATAACCTGTATAAACTCTTAATTACTCTACTACTGTTCCTTTAACCCCACCCAAACCAACCAATGCACGTTCAAACAATAAAATAAAATTTCATAAATCTTAACGAAATAATAAATTAAGACAATATTTTTAAATTTTAATATTTTAATTTTTAATCTTTATTTTTTTTACCGTACTTTTAACAATGTATGGTAAACTAAAAAACAAATACCATACAAAATTTATAAGTTTAAATTGATTTAAGATGACATGATTAATAAATAGATGATGTAAATTGACATCATTAATAATTACATCGGATTCAAGTTTAAAATTTTTGACATAAATTTTTTTATGATAATATTTTAAATAATTATTTTATATGTTCATATTAGCCTAAAATATGTTATATATTATTGACATAATATGAATATTACGTAGAAGCTTAGATTACTATTCATATGTATCGGTATTTAGGACTAGAGTGTTAAAAGTGAGAACATATAGGATTATTTGTTAGTTTTTAAAAGCTTAGGGACGAACATATCATTACCGAAAAACAGAAATGTAAAAAGTGTGCAGATTTACCCACGTGCCATAAACGTTTGACTTCGAAATTGCAGCCAAGCTTACGATCTTTATATTACGTTATTGAACCTCAAACAGTAGTTAACCTGTGTTCTGTTCCCGATTCAAATACACGTTCCGTTTCTTTGTTTCTGGGTTCTGAAGATGAATCTGAATGCTAACTTATCACAACTTCACCGATCCTATTTCAACTCCAATACCTTATCCCTTACTCTTCCAAAGCATCATATACCTGTTTTGCCGCGAAGCCGCTTTTTCTCACTCAAGACTTCAGGTTTGTCTCTCCGTTTTTTCCTTTTTTTTCTTTCATTTTAATAATATTCAGTATTTTTTTTAATGGTACTGTTCTTATGATTATAGGGTTTCCAGTTCGTTTTGACTCGATTTATCGGTGTAAGTGCCCTTCTTCTCTTTCAAATTCAGTTTCAGTTCAGTATCTGTTTTATTTTCAGTGGCTTACATGTGGGTGAATGTTCTTTTCTTTTTTCTTTTTTTTTTTAATTTTATATTTTTTAAGTAACAGTTGGGAGCTCTAGGAATTTTGTGACCAAATGTGTTTCAGAGAAGTTTTCGGGTTCCTTTGATCAGGATGCGGATCAGAACTACGTTACCGAGTCTAATCAGGTAGACTGGTTTTTAATTTTACAAATGTGTTTTAAGATTAATGGTTTTAAAGTGAACTAGATGCTGATTTTGTTGTATTAATTGTGAATTACATGGCTTTTATTCAACTTTTATCTTCAATATGTTGCATACACTTCCAAAATTTTCTGTAAGGCTTAGGCTATGGGGTTTAGATTATATATATATATATATTTGATGAAGTACATGGAAGTAAGAGAAAGAGGAAGTCTTAGGTGGAATGGCCTATTAAGCCGATCCAATAAAATCTTACTACGCATGCATTTCATTTGATTTTTACAAATTATAAAAGTAATAATGATAATCAGCAGGATAATTTAATATATATGACTTAATTTGATTGATTGGTATTGGGATCATCCTACCTAAGACTTTTTCTAAGAGAAACTATACGCAAATGGGTGGAATTCAATTCAAATTAAGCTTTAAATGTGGCTCTGCTTTAAGAACTAGAAATGTGAGCCACTGTTTTTTCAAGGGCTCCAGTTTTTGTAGTTTGTGTTAGCTGACTTGTATGTGGCATTAGTTCGATATTCTAGGCCTGCACTACTAGCAGTTTTTATGTTTTTCATTTTAGGTGCCTAAGCAGGAGGGTTCCCTTGTGAATATCTTGAAGCAATCAAATTCCCTTCTGCCTCATGTAGTCCTTGCTAGTACGCTGTTGGCTCTTGTCTATCCTCCTTCTTTCACGTGGTTTACAAGCAGGTCAGTAAATGTTTCTTCAGATGAATCACTTTGTAGTAGCTACCTAGTAATAAGCTGCTGTTATTCATGAGCAAAATGAAGGAAGAATCGTTTCACAGTGTAATTTGCTTAATGAGATCAATGGTGAAGTGGGTTTAAAAAAATCTGTTTTCCAGTGGAGCAAAAAAGAAATGGTGATAGCAAAGCTACAAAGATTGAAATTTTTGTAGTTGTGTCAGCAAAATGAGTTCTAAAACACAAGGGTCCTAGCCAACTTATCTCTTTTTAGTTAAGTAATTAAGAAAGTACAGAGGGGTATTTGGTAAACATACCCTCAGGGTCAGGCGGGTATAAACTTGTTCCTGCCCTTAAGCTGGACTTGATCCTCTTTTAGCCCCCTGGTATCTACCCCAATCCGTAACTGACAAACTAGTAGCAAGCAACCTGTTTTGTCAAAATGCAACAAATTCACATATTAGTAAGTGATTATTCAATCTGCTCTTCTAAATGGTGCTTCCATTTTTGCAATTTCTGAGGGACTGTAAAGAATATGCTTATGGTTTTATAATTCAACTATTTCTAGGTACTATGCACCTGCATTAGGGTTTTTGATGTTCGCAGTCGGAGTTAATTCCAGCGAAAAGGATTTTCTTGAAGCCTTCAAGAGACCAGCAGCTATTTTTGCTGGTTATGTTGGCCAATTTGTGGTGAAGCCCATTCTTGGATATATTTTTGGCCTGCTATCAGTTGCAGTTTTTGGTCTTCCTACACCCATAGGTAACAATCTATTTATCTAACCTTGTAAAAAGGTGAGACTGTGCTAACATAATGCGAATCTATGAATCAGGCGCAGGGATTATGTTGGTTTCTTGTGTTAGTGGGGCCCAGCTCTCAAACTATGCAACTTTTCTGACAGACCCTCCACTAGCCCCCTTAAGCATTGTTATGACATCATTATCTACAGCTACTGCAGTTTTTATCACACCAATGTTATCACTCTTGCTTATTGGAAAGAGACTTCCTGTTGATGTAAAAGGAATGGTGTCCAGCATTTTGCAGATTGTAGTTGCACCTATTGCTGCAGGTTTGCTTTTGAATCGGTGAGGCACTATGTCAAGGTTGAGTTGTTGGAAGTGATAATTACTTTGGGAAGTCCCTAACCGTCTCATAGACTTGTGCATACAGGTTTTTTCCCAGGATTTGTAAAGCTATTCGACCATTCTTGCCTCCACTTTCAGTACTTGTGACAGCTTGCTGTGTTGGAGCACCACTTTCCATCAACATTGAGTCTGTTATGTCTCCATTTGGAGTAACTATATTGTTGCTCATTATTGCGTTCCACTTGTCAGCATTTGTTGCTGGTTATGTCCTTACTGGTTTTGTCTTCCCTGAGGCACATGACGTGAAGGCACTGCAAAGAACACTGTCCTTTGAAACAGGTGCAGTATTTTTGTAGTACAAGAGACTATATTCCTCAACCTGATATTTTTTCTTTCACAGGAATGCAGAGCAGTCTCCTGGCCCTTGCACTTGCTAATAGATTTTTCCAAGATCCTCTTGTGAGCGTGCCACCGGCAATCTCTGTAAGTCAATGGCTTGACTGTAGTTTTCAGGTTATCTTTCTATGGAAGTTTTATGGGGATTGGTTTAGACAAGTCCCCAATTCTCTTCTTGCACTGGTGAAGGCAATACCTTCATGATTCACATAATACTGAACTTTATTTGCTTCTGCCATATGTACTGCATATTCTTATTGTGCATCTCTATTTGCTACCATATCAATATATATCGGATTCTGCAGATATTAAATTATGTGAATAATGTCCTGTAAATTTTACTCTGCATTCTTTAACGTGGCATTCAATTTTGAATTGACCATTCCAAAGTATATGTCAATTTGTTTTGCAATAGCTCTTGAAGTTTTGATGTTCTCTACGTGATATACTAGCAGCAAGCTGCAAATCATTTTGCACTCTTAGTTGCTGATAGGTGATATGGTGCTACATATTAGTGCATATGTTAATATGTAAACGCCAAATTGCTAACTACCCAAATTTATAGATGTAGCAATATATTATACTTAATTGGGGCTTGAGTTGTTCAACACTGCATTACATAAGATTTATACTACTTTGATTTCTCTAAGTTGATCAACAGGAAGAGATTAACCAATCATGAATGTTGTATCTTATATATGTACATGAACATACTAGCTATATAATGTTTTAAAAGGAATAGCTACATGCTATAATATTTGACCGTTTTCTGTATTTGTTTTCAAAACCAACTGGCTTTTGAATCTTACAAATTTTTGGTCTCTGATTTTTCCGTGATCTCAGACCGTAATCATGTCATTGATGGGCTTCGCTCTTGTCATGCTTTGGGCAAAGAAAAAGGAGTAATACACAACAGCAAACACTTGCTTCTATTGATCGGCTGCAAATTTATCCATATATCTGGCGCATTTGCATTGACACAGGGGGTAAAACTGGGGAAGAGCTCATAAAAGATGAAACTACTTTGGCAGCAAGATGAGCAGGAGTCTTAGATCATCTGCCTCAAGCATGGAACAGTTGCTCTTTTACATCAGTTTAGATTCTGATAGGAGTTCACATATCTATTTTATAAGAAATCACAGGGTTATGTTATAGAATTTCAATTATCTAGTTGTAGAATTTAAATATTTTCATTAACTTCTTATGTATATATGTTTTAATTTATAAAATTAGTAATATTTCAATATGGTTTGAGATTGAATTTGATCCAAGTAGTCATGTGAAAATGAGGGTACTTCATACATTGAGCGGCCTTATTTTTTATTAGGTTATAATTTGCCTAAAATCAGATTGACAACATTAATTGGAATTAAAATATCATTATTAGATTAATTATTTATTATTTTAGAAAAAAATAAATAAATTTTGTTGCCGCATCATTCAGTTGCGAAAGTATAAGATTTTATTAATACTAATTGTAACGGACTTATGAATTTACCCGCCGACAATTCTTTCATCTAACGCTCAGTCTCACGTACAGTTTTTATCTCTCACTCGCCCAAAAATGGCAGCCACAACAACTTTACTGTTGCATTCTCCAAAACCTATCTTCACTCACAAACACAAGCGAACCCTTTTCTTTTGGAACTCTCCTCAGACTCGAAAACCCGCAAAAAACGCTGTAATTCATGGCCCTGGAAAGACTGTTGCTGGTCTCCTGGGAGCTGGTTTGGTCCTGTCTATGTTGGAACCGGCATCAGCTGCAGAGTTACCGTTGCTGGGTTCGTCCTTGCAACTGAGTGAACCCGCCAATGCCTTGTCTTTGCCTACCTGGGCCGTACACGTCTCCAGTGTTGTTGAGTGGTGAGGGTTTTCTTGTCTAGTTTCTGCTGATTCTCTTAATGGGTTTTTTGGGAATTTACGTTTCTAATTGCGGGTATTTTGTTAATTGTGGATTCTCTCATTCTTTGATGGAAATTGTCATTAGTGCTAACTTTGTTTACTTAATAGATGGAAAAAAAATCGTGCATTTATGTGTGCTGTCTCGAGTTTTTGGAAATGAAATACTCAGCATCAAGCAATAGATGGAGAGTTTCAAATAATTGTTGATTTGTGTAATGTGATATTATATCTGTGTTTATTTCCATAGTTAACATGTTACTGGCAGATCAATATTGCTCTCATGTGAAAGCTTTTGGTTGAAGTCGAGGGTGTTGCATAGTTTGAGTTTTTCTATCGTTTCAGAAAATGTATGCAAAGAAAATTAAACGGAATTTTCTGTTTCAAAGGATTACTGCGATGGCTTTGGTGTGGCAATATGGGGAGAAATCTGGGTTTGAATCATGGAAGGGTCTGTCTTGGGGTATGGTAAGTTCTCAACAACCTTTCAATCATTTTGCCATGTGAGTTATCTAGATTGTTGAATTTGTTGGTAATTGATATACAGACAAAGTTGTCAGTCTTAAAATGCATGATTTCACAAAACCATGAAAGTAAATGATTTTCTTGAAGTACTTTACTGAATTGTTTGTATTAGTGATTAAAAAAGGATTGGTCTACTTTGTCTGGGTCTTGTTTAACAGAACAGATTTACAATTTGTAATTAAGATAATACCTTGCAAATAATCTCTTTTCTAATATATTATAATTCATGCTGGTCTTGTATGTTGACTTTTTGGAAAGAGTTGGAATGTTAATGACTATAGTTTGCCTCTTCCTTTAGTTGGGAATTCACTTGTATTTTGATAGCCTTATGCTGATATTTGAATAGCTTTTCCCATCGAGTACGTTCGGTTTCTTATCTACTAGGAATTAGTTTCTACGACCTGGGCTAATTGGTTTCCAGGTTTTAATTTCATTTGCGCACCAAATTTGACTCATTTAGATTTAGAACTTTTTTCTAGAGCATAATTTGCTTTTGCAGTCATTTAATTGATCATATTTCTTCATGAACCTTTTTTCCTCTTATAAACAATTGTTTAGGTACCATTGCTTGGTGGAGCATTTTGTGCATGCACATGGCATTTCTTTTACAATTCTGAGTCACTCGAGGTAAGCCTTCCTTTTTTGAGAAGAAATATAATGCCATTTATTTACAAAAAGATACTGTACAAATGATAACATTAATTTCTCAAATAAATGAAATATTATTTAAATGATTTCAATCAAATGGACCATTTAAATTCTGTGATGCACATTACCGTTTTGAACTTCAGAATATTGTATTCTTCAAAAATTTGTATAAAAATTCTGGTCTAGTACCTCTGTTTGTGCTTTATGAATTTTTCTCCTGTTAGAACTATGCCTATCATCGTCATGGCTGATTTTTCATTTATTGGCAGTCATTGTCTGATTATTTTTTAGATTCACCACAAAGGAGGTGCCAAATATTCTTTCACAAACCAATAAAAAATCTGTTTAAAATATATGCACAGCATGCATGTTAGAAAATATAACAAATTAATTGATATTATCATGAACTCTGTTCATCACCATCTGAGAGATACTGGACTGAGAAAAAGAGAACAAGTGAAATTATTAGTATGTAGAGAAGAAATATAGGAGATCAATGATTTCACAGAACATTGAAACAAGTGGCAATGTTTTTAATTCTGATTTGGCATATTCTTGGTGGCTTAAGGAGTTTACAACAATGCAGATGTTAAAGTTATATGGTAGCCAAACATGTGCCCACTAAGTTTTCATCGTAAAACTATGTTTACCATTGTTCTTGGAGAATGGTGGGAAGTTGGAAGTGTGTATGACAACAGTAGCTAGTTTTGTTTTGTTGTGCTTTGAACTCACTAGTACTCAACTGAGATAGTGTCCGTAAGGAGCTTATCTTGCATATTCTCATCTGTGTCAGGTAAATGTTGATTTCAGGATTCAGTCAATATTTCCTTGGTTAGATATGTGTTAAGTGTGTCTAGTTCACATACTGATCATGTCTATCTTCCACTAAACTGGGTTTCGTTTATTTTTAATCTCTGAAACATGGATTGAATAAATCACAATGCCAGTGCATTGGTTAAAAAATTACTCAATGTTCTTTCACATGGTTTTGTGTACACATATTTGAAGGACCAATATTACACAATTCTTAAGGATCAGACTGCTGTGTTAGAATGTCAAATTTTGATACTTGATTTAAACTCTTAGAAAGTGATTGTTGAGATTTAAAAAAAAATGTCAAATGATTTAGGTGTTTCTCTGTGATCTGTAGGTGTTGGTAGCTCTTCAAGCAGCACTGACAGTGATAGGCAATGCTACAATGTGTTATGCCGCATACCGGATATACAAATCATCTGAGGAACGCTCTCAAAATCTCTAAAAGTGTTTATATTAGCATACCATTAGTTCCCTAATTGCATATGCTTCCCTGTTATGTAACATTTCTATCAGGTAGGTAAAGCAGTGCATGTTGATCTAGCTATTAGCTCAAATGCTGAGATAATACTTGACCTTTGGCTGGAAACAGGACAGAGCGTGCTGAAAGCTTGCCAATGATGATAAAATGGATTTGGATGGGGTTAAATTTCAAAGATGAACATGATTTCTTGGAATTAAAATAGTGGAGGGTTGATGCTTGTTGGAAAATGGCTGGAAGGACTCTTTTATCAGCCGAATTCCATAATTTTTTAAGCTGTATCTGCAATCATGAATAATATCCTTATTTGTGGTGAATTTGTCAACAACTGGTTTGACATAAGCTTCTTTTGTTGGATTAACATACAATTAATTTCCTTTCTCCAAATACTGGGAATGATAACTTAGAATTGCCGCATTTGTTGATATTAGTTCTTGTATTTGAGTTGTTCATTCCATTTCAAGATCATGATGTTTAAGTATAATTGCTTTCTTGACTAAAATGCTGCCTAATATTATGATCGGACAATGTGAGTTTGAAATTTCTTCTATGACAGTATATGTTAAATTTTGTGCTGTCGGTTGCAGGCTTCTTCAGATTGCAATCATGAGCTTGTGGCTTGAAACAAACTAGAGGAAAATTAAGAGAACACATGCATAATAGTAAGTTCCATTTGCTATGCTTCACAGCTTCTTTATCAGAAAATCAAAACTACATTCACACGTCTGACAGATAGCCAAAGCAAGTGTTCGTGCTTGATACAACTGTACTCATAGTCAAAGAAGCCTTGTGAATTTAGGTCGGCTACCCTCTCTAGCTATTCCTCTCAGCTGGTCCAAACTCTATCCCTAGTTAATTACCTTTCTAAGAGTACAAAATTTTAGTGTAGTTTCCTTCTTAGCAATAATTTTAATAATCAATATACGTCTTATGTTTAAACAGATACCTGTCTAACTCTATTAGAGTGCATTTATTGCCTTCATTGCTCGTGATTATCCCAAGCAACGAGTAAAACTTCAGTCTGTTATTAACATGGACCCGTATAATAGTTATATACTGTGCTTCTGTTTTCCCTGAGGAACAACACTACACTTTTAAATCTCTTCTGTAACAAGAATGGAATCAAACAAGCTATATATGTGCTCGTACATCATTAGTTTAGACAGATTAAAAACCAAACTGAAGTATCTGTAATTGATTTCTTTCTCTTCAATTCTGTGTTTCATGGTTCCTCTCTTAAGATCTTAGGGAAGTAGAGGAATTGATGAAATCTTAGTTGATGCAAGGAACCTCAAAAGTCAAAACTGTATAATAACAATTAATAATCCTAGAGAAAATCCATTTCTTTTATTACTTTCTACAAAAAAGGAAAAAGAAAAAAGGGAAAAGAAATGCTAAAGAGAATGCATGCAAGGTGGAGGGTGAGAAAGTGATCATGAATAATAAGGAAATTATGTTTCCATTTTCATTGTTTGTGAAAAAGAAGAAAAAGAGAAGTGGAGAAGCGATCCAAATGTGAGAACTTGTTTTGAAGCTCAGACATTAAGGCTAAGTTCTCTTGGTGAAGAAGATGAGCTTTCTTCCTTAACTTCTCATTCTCTTCGATAATGCTTTGGTTCTCCAAATACAGCTTTATGTTCTTCAACTCCATATCCTTACCCACCTTTTCTTCAAGCCTTCTCCCGCTTAACAATTAATAAAAGGTTTCCATTCATTAGTTAGGATCAAATAACATATATACATATACATAAACAACTTCAACAAGATTGAAGCATATATATGCACACACGCACACACACACACACACATATATATATAGATACCTGGTGAGCCTGTAAATTTGAAGTTTAGACTTTGATCTATTCTTTCTCTGAGAAGAAGAATAGGTAGAAGGAGATGGCATCAAGTCTGTGTTGCTGGTACACATTCTTCCTCTTTCTTCTGTAGTTGAATGAATGAGATAAAGTTGATGATGGGTGTATGAGTGGAGTGAATTCAGAGAAGAGTGGAATAAGGGTAAGCTTCTATAAATATTATAGGAGGGCTTGTGAAGTGATATGCATCCATATATATATAATGGGCATGCAGGTCTGGGTGGTGCCTGATGAGCATGTGATGTGAATGAGAGAAGGGAGAAGGAATTCTCTTTCATAGTAATGATGGCAGTTGGACTGATAATTGCAAAAGGTGAATCAAACTCTACATACATTACATTTTGATCATCAAGCAACAAATTTATTAATCAAAAAGCCTCAGATTTAGAAGATAGATAGGATAATGGAATTAGAAGGTTCCACACCTCTTTTTGCTCTCCAACTTTAACTTTTTCATCCAACCTAGCTAGCTAGTTAATTGTAAACTTCATTGATTAGAGTATAACCAATAACCAATAAGTATTATTCATGTTAAAGTTATATTTATCTCAAATGATTTTGCTTTTTATGAGGCCCCTCCATGGGTGTGGGTGAGAAATTATTTAGGGTTTGGAGAGAATTTAAGGGGAGGATGGGAATTTAATTGCATGCATATACGGTTAGGCTAAATACAAGTGGCTTTCATGGCAACAATTAACTAGGTCCCATTAGTGGAAGTGTGAGATTGCAAAAACTATAATAGTTTCTCCATTCATTTCAATTCATTTCTTCTTTGGCTTTTTAGGTTTTGGCAATTATGTGGACCATTAGAGGAGGGAGGCATCTTCATTTTACTCCACCTTTTATTTATTTCTCATTATACTTAGTTTGAACACAAATATCTAAGAGTCAAATATGGTATTGAAGCCCTGCATTTTGCAAGCCCCATCTCTCCTCTTTATATTCTCTCTTCATTTTGATGTCACTTCATGACTGTATATCATATATGTACATGCACCAATTTTACTTGTGACCTCAAATTTTTAAATATTCACTTTTAGTAGTGCACTTAATTTATGATATTAGGGTTTGTTATTCTCTAATTAAAGAATATAAGAGATCTAGAACTACTCAGATTGCATGAGTGAATAGAGAATTGGCATAACTCGAATCACCCCATCGTTCATTTTGGAAATAAATTTATTTTCAAAACCTTAGTTCGAACTAGAAAATTATGTAATGCTAATGTACATTGGATGATCCACATCTAAAGTTCATATATAAACGAGTATGTTGAACTTTTATGTAGCTAAGAATCCTCATAGTTCAGACACACAGAAGTACACTCTACCCCTTGAACGATAACATTGAATATGTCAAGCGACAAAAAAATCAAATAGTTAATAAAAATAATTATAATAGTAGAAGAATAAATGTTAATTGTTTTTAAAATAATAAGAAGACAAGTAAAAATTGGTCCAAATTTAAAGGATGTAATCGATATTTTCCCTAGTCTATACCACAGATATACGTGTATATATGTTCATACATCACCTTTATTCATAACCTCAAGTTTTTGAGTCAATGTTGACTTCCGTTAATTGTACTTAATTTCTAGTATTAGGTTTGTTGTAACCTAATTAATTAATACATACTCAAGGTTTATGCTTATTTTGTTAAACATATATATATATATATTAATTACCTAATTAATTAAATCCATTGACTTCTTTAATGTTGATAATAAACATTTGGTTAATATACATTGAAATCAATAATAGCATTCATCCCTCCCATATGCAATTAATTGCAGCTCTTGAAAGGATTACCCAACCCACTAATAATCACTACTACAACCAGAAAATTTGAAAACAACAAGATTCAATGATGAAATATTTAAAAACCCATGATGATTAATCGAGTATAGTTTCTCTATTTCACATAATTAACCTCCTATGTTATTTTAGGATAGAGTAACACTTAAGTTTTTACTTAAAACGTGCACCAATTAATCACAATAATAATTTTAATTAATTAATTAATTAATTGTACATAAATGAATAGTCTTACTATATTTGAATAATGTGCAAGTGAAGGGCTAATGATTTTGATTTTGAATAAGAAAGGGTTGAGGTATATGTAGCACTCAAAGCTCACTTATTTCTTCATTTACTAGTACTACTACTTCTGCAAATGAGGCACGGAATTAGATGTAATAGTCAACAACGAAATGAATGTGTATATATATTCTCTTAATTCTTCAATTGTCCTGAAAAAATTGGTACACCTGTTTTGACATATATCACATGCATCAATGATGATGGGCTCCCATATGGGTCCGGATCCATATCAACCGTCCATCAAAGTTTTCTGCATCATCGATCATCATATAGACATGCATGATGGCAGGAGGTTATGTTTGATTGATGATCATGGCTCAGAAGAAATTAGTTGTCAAATTATTCAACTTGTACATTATGATATATGATATGAATTATATCATATTTGTAAATGTTACGTAATGTTTTGCGTATATACGCACTTGGAAGTATAATGATTGTGGGAAAGATAATGGTATAAATATCTTCAACGGGTGTACTCAAGATCGAATATTGTTTAATATTTAATGGAACCTAACAGGGTCCTAATTTCAGATTACTTACACTAGCACTTAATTAGTTGAATATTATTAATACATAATCATGTTATACGTATTTCATTTTTAAATAAATAATTGTATTTTTATAGTGATAGCATTGATTTATATTTTAATTGATATGGTAAATAATTTGGCACTATTAGAAAATGTACGTTATATATCAAGAAATGAATTCTAGATGATAAGGTAAATAAATACTTGAAAATGATTTGCTTTTATCCAAAATGTAGATTTTGAGAAGCAGTCCGAACACCTCTTTACCTGCTTCTTAATGTTGATGTTTAAAATTTATTTTATGTTTCAAATTATATAAACTCAAAATTATGCTTAATAGACTTTAAGTATTTATACAATTACTTTTATGTATACTTATTTTTTAAAAAAAAAATAGTATTCTACTTGAATTAGGATTCGTGTCGTATAACTTTTTAAGTAGAGTTTTTTAAAAAAAGTTATTAATCGTTAATTATTATAAATAATTTTTTAAAAATTTTGAGTAATTATTTTAATAGACAAATTTTTAATATTTTATTTTAAAAAAATAACGTGAAAATTTTAAAATAAAATAATGGTGTTTTAGGCAATTTTATCTTTTACAAAAATTCAAAAAACTCTCCTATTAGAAATTCATATTTTGGGATTCTATAAAGGAAAAATATTTTTTTTAATTCGCAAAAACCATTCTCTAGTACTAATCAAACAATATTAAAAATTTATAAAAAACCTTTATCATTAAAAAAACTCTTTTTATTAATGAAAAAGTTAAACCAAACCAAACGGACACTTGGTATTGGTGCATAACCATATCAAGTTCTACATCAATAATGTTGATAAATTACCTTATTTAATAATAAAAATAAGTATTTTTCTTGTCATAAATTATTAATATTTCGTTGTTTATTTTAGTAATTTATGTTATTACAATATTTTAATATCAAAATTTAACAATATTATTTTTTAAATTTATAGTACTTTTGAATATAAAATTTACCGAACACTAAACTAACTATTTTTAGAACATAAAAAAAAATAAACTATTTTAGAATCACATTAATTCTAAACTGACCCTTAATACATGACACACGAATTAAAATATAAATTATATATTATAAAATTATAATAATAGATATATATATTATGAACCCATTTTTTGTAAAATGAAAATAGAAAATGTCCCTTTAAAAAAAGGAAAATAATCGTGGGAATTAATTAATGTATAGCCATTAATTTTAGTGGCCCGTGACTTATTATTAGTTCTTTGAAAGTGATTCAAGCAAAGCAATTTTTTTTATTAAATGGGACGGATATATTACATAATTTATATTAATATTTTTAAAAATATATATATATCAAAATCGTGAGATGCTGTAACCCTAATAGCCCATAAGACATTTGGTGGGCTGTTTTTCTGCCGGGCTGATGGAAATATTGGCCGATTTCATCACCTTTTAATTTAATTGTAAAACATTTTTCTTGATGATATTAATTGATTTCAAAAACTAATAAATATAACACAATTTTAGTGAAATAATTAAATATCCGTATCGGAATTTGGATTAGATAATAAAATAGGATTGAATTGGATTAATTAATTATTTAATCTTGTAGAATGATTGGATTAGATTAGATTAAATGAAATTAACTTGCAACAATTAAATAATTAAATGTGTTGGTACTAATAAAAATTAATTATTAAAATTTTAGTATTACAAAAATAATTGAATTAATTTGTGCTAATTAATTATATTATATTATTATCAATTTTAATATTTATATTGTTGATAAATAAATAATCTAACATTATAACAGTAATTAAATATTTTAAATTTTAAATTATTTATATAATATTTTTAAGGGGTTTTAACACAGATCTTTCTTGAGATTTGATATTTTAACATTTAAATAAAAAGTTTAAGGAAAGATACATTTACCTCCTTTTGACTATTAGTTGACTATCTATTTTTATGTAAATGACTATAATATCCTTAATTACTTTAAAGTTAAAATTTAAAAATTTTAATTTTAATTTATTTAATATTTAAAATAATTAGGGATGGCAATGAGGCGGGATAGGGGTAGGGAGGCTTTTTTCGTTTTCCACCCTGTTATAATTTTGATCCCCATTCCCCACCTCATTCCTCAATAAAATTTAATAGGATAAAGATGGAGAATTTTCATATGGAGAATGGATTTCCGATCTCCATTTATTTTCTCATTTTTGTATTTATTTATACTAATACTAATTAAAATGTCACTAATATATTATAGTATATTCATATATAATAATTATATTAAAAATATAAAGTTCACTAGATAAAATAAAAAATATTAATTATTAATTAAATATAGTTTGTATATACATGTTTTTATTTGAAAAATAACATATTATAATATATAATTACATATATTTGGGGAATGGGGTAGTAATGGGGTAAGGAATACTAAACTGTTCCTCACCCCAATCAACAATTCAGAGATTAATCTCTCTCATTCCTCATTATATCACCCAAATTTTATCCCATTTGGGGCGAATCCCCATGGCACTCCAAACCCGTAGGAGATTTTGCCATCTCTAAAAGTAACTAAAATTTAATTAATAATAATTTTAATTTATATTTATTTAAAAGAGAAAAGCTCACATATCTCTCTTGAGGTTTGTGAAAACTCCAATTTAATAAAAAGTTTGTGAAAATTGATACAAACCTCCTCTACAAACAGTAAACTTATCAAAATACCCTAAATTCATTTTTTAAAATTATTAAACCTTAGTGAAAAAGAGCAATACTTTAACTACATTTTAAATATATATTTTTCAATCTTTAATAAATAACTATTTTGATAATGCATATTTAATAATTTCTATAATAATTAAAATTATTTTGTTATTATAAAACTTATAATTAAAAAAAATTATATAATAACTTGAATTTAAAATTATTATCAAATAATAATAAATTATTATTAAATAATAATAAAATTATTCTTAAATAATTATTAAAGAAAATAAATTTAAATGGTTATGAAATAAAATTATTCTAAATTAATAATTTAAAAAAATTATTTCTTAAGTAATTGTTAAATAAAACAAATTATTTTATTTAAAAAAACCTAAATAATGATAATTATTTTAAAATTTTATAATTTAATGATAAATAATAAATTAAATCCAAGTTATAATATATAATTTTAATGATTGTAAAATTATTTTTGAATTATAAATTTTTTATAGTAGCAAAATAATTATAATTATTATAAATTTTATTATATATGTATTTTCAAAAGAGTTATATATTATGAATTAAAAAATATATTATTAAAATTTGTTTTAGTATAGTGGTTAGGGTATTGGGGTATAATGGTTAATATAGTGGTTAACCAAAATAATTTTATTTTATAATTTTAAAATGAATTTAGAGGTATTTTAATAAATTTATTATTTATAGAGGAGATTTGTGTTCTTCTCCACAAATTTTCTATCAAACTGAGATTTTCACAAGCCTTATGGAACGTATGTGGACTTTTCTCTTATTTAAAATTAGAAATTTAATTAAAGATAATTTAATTTGATAATTTTCATTTATATTTATTTAATATTTATTGAAATTAAGAATTAAATTAATGATAATTTAACTTGATACTTTTAATTTATATTTATTTAATATTTATTCAAATTAGAAATTTAATTAATTTTTATTCATGTATCATATTTATCCAAATCTCAAACTCTAATATACAAAACGACTGCTTTTCTTACTCTTTTGTTTTTGTAAATCCTTCAACATTAATAATATTTTTTTTAATTTTTTTACTAATAAATTTATAGCCTTATCAACCTTACTATTCTTATAAAAACTTTTTAATACAAGATTTATGTCATATATATTCACATTAAATTTACGCTTCAATATCAATCTTATAACTTTATAAAGTAAATTTAGACTTTCGAGTTTGCACAAAAACTTCAATAAAACTATTCAACGACAGAAATTTAGAAAAATATCAATATGAGTAAATTATTAATTTTAAATATTATTAATTAAAATTTTAATTTTATATAAATATTAAATAAATATAAATTAAAATTATCGTTAATTAAAATTTTAATTATTTTAAGTTTTTAAATATTAAATAAATTAAAATTAAATTTCTTAAATTTTACTTTAAAGTAAATAAAGGTATTATAGTCATTTAAGTAAAACTGGATGGTCAATTAACGGTTTAGGAGAAGTAAGTATGCCTTAACTCAAACATTCTATCTAAGTGTTAAAGTCTTAAACTTTAAGAGAGATATATGTTAAAATCCTATATTTTTAAAAACTTATTTCATTTTATCATATTTCAGTAATTAAAAATCTTATCATTATCTTATTATTCAATAAAATAATGGTATATATAATAAAATAAAATAATTGTATCTTATATTTCATTAGGGTATGTATAACATTATCTTATATTTTAGGGATATTATATTTTATTCTCCTGAATTTTGAAAAAAAATCAATATACCTCCTAAATTTTGAAAATGGCAAGATATCTTTGGATTTTGAAAGAAAGGCAAGATATCTCCTTGAATTTACTATTTATATTTTAATTTGACTACTTTACCTCTTTATTATTAAAAATATATAAAATAATTGTATTATCTTTATTTTTTATTTTGTAATAATTAATATAATTTATCTAATATTTAAATTTAAAAGTTATCACGACATTTTGACGCTTAGTTATTTCTTTCCTTCAAAATTTATATCAATTTTTTATAATTTCTAAATATATCATATTATTTAAATAGTTTATTCTAAAAACTATATATAATTAATAATGTACCTTTTTATAACATAAAACTTATTGTCAAAATTTTCTCATACGTTTGCATAATTATACATAATTTTAATAATGCTAATTATACATAATTAAAAATACTATTTTAAAAATATAATTTTTTTAAATATATATAATTAAATATTATATAAATTAATAATAAATTTAAAAGAAAAATAAAACAGTGTCAAAATATTAACATAATTTTTAAATTAAATATTTGAATAAAATTATATTAAATATTACAAAAAAATAAAGATAATATAATTATTTTAAATAATAAAAGAGTAAAATAGTAAAATTAAATATAAATAGTAACTTGAGAGGGGTATCTAAACTTTCTTCCAAAATTTATAAGGGTATCTTGCCTTTATTAAAAATTTAGAGGTGTATGTTAACTTTTTCCAAAGTTTAGGAAGTAAAGCAAATATCCTTATACTTTATTAGGGCTAAAATAAAATAATTGTATCGCATGCATAAAATCCAAACATTTGATCATTTTATATAATATTATTTAACGGAAAAGTATTACAACATTATATTTTATTATTTAAGATAAAGGACTTACAAGTCTTTAAAACTTAGGTAGTAGTTATTTTTTTTTCTCTGAACTTTAAATATAATTGAAATCTAAATTGACTGAATTAATTTGATTAGTATTTTTTTATGTTGAATATTTAAATATAAATATTAAATCTTTTGTTTTTGTAAAAATATAAAATGTAAAACTAGTAAGTAGATATATATATCTTAAAAGATCTTAAATCGATATGTTAAGTTGTTAACATATATACATATTAAGTAATAAATTAAAATATTATTGATAAAAAAATATTTAATCTATTCAAACATTTGACTATTCAAATTTAAGTTAAAATGTTTAACCTAATTACATTTAGACATTTTTAACAAATTTTCAGACATAAATTAAAAAATAAATAACTTTTAAACATCTGAATAAAATTATTTAGACTTAAGTAAAAAAAAAATAAACAAGTCCTTAGATTATTAGATTGATTAGTGTCAATAAATTAAAAAATACATATTAAAGTCTTAATTTATTATAAAGTAAAGATCATTACCCTTCTCAATAATTGTTATTTAACAAAATTATTATTAAATTTTAAAAATATAAAAAATATATTATATTTATCTAAATTATATTAATAAAATAAATATTTTTTAACACATTAATAATATAATATTTATTAATATATTATAAATTTATTTATTTATTTTTATTATGTTATATGTATTTTAACTATATATATATAAATATATTTTGTTTAAATTATAATAAACCATAAGTATAACATTATAATATATTTTTATAAATTATTATTTATTTTATTTATTGTCTAATCATAATAATGTTGATGATTATATTTTAATATTAGTATATTAATAAATATTTTATTATAAATATGTTAAAAAATATTACTTGTTATTTAAAATAATTATTTATTTACTATTAAATAAGGTATAATTTTTTTTACTAAAGTAAATATTATTGAGATTTTAATAAATATTTTAAAAATTATTAATAATTAACAAATACTCTTTGATATTTGGAGAAAAACAGATATTACCTTAAGTTTGGTTAAATATACAGATACTCTCTTGAGTTATTATACAATAATAAAAAATAATTATTTTGTATTTATATATTTAAAAGATCTATTAATTAATTATTTTAATTCTATTATTATTTATTTTTTTAGTAATTATAATAAAATTATTTAAAATATTAATAATAATTTAAAAATTAATTATTATTAATATTTGAATATATAATTATTAAAAAAATAAATTATAAGGATATGTTAATTATTATGTATTAATAAATAGATTAAAATGATCAATTAATATAATTTTTAAATATATAAAGATAAAAATAATTATTTTTTATTATTATATAATAATTTAAAATATATTTATCTATTTAATTACATGTAAAAAAATTTTGTTAAAATATTATCTGTCTATTATTTTAAATATAAAAAGTATCTATAATTTCCTTTATTTATACGAGAAAATGTTTATTTAAATACCGGAAAAGAAATGCTTTTTTTTTTTTCTTATAAATACTAAAAAAGAGAATACTGAAAGAAGAAATGCCAAAGAACAACACAGCGAACGCCGCGAACGCCGCGACGCGGCGAGTTTTACCTGACATTGTTATATGGGATGACAACATCGTGGGTCCGGCTACTCTGTTTAACTAAAATCTTTAAGATCTTCAGTCCACTTGCTTTTAAGTAATGTGCAATTTACGCGACGAATCTACCATCCACGTGTCATACTTGTGAATTAAAAACATTATTTTTAACTTGTGTGGGCGTGGGATTTAAAAGAAACAAAGACCAAACTCTTAACTGCAACTAGGCCGCAGCCAGCTAAGTGATGAGATCCTGCACTCTCTGGACCGTTCAATTAGTTTCCGGTTCAAACTAGACCGAACCGGGTCCGCCGTTAGCTTGCCTCGGGAAGAGGCGTGTTAACGAAGGGAGTGTAAAGGCACACCATACTGGCAAAGACGCTCTCGCTTTTTCGAAAGCAACTTTTATACTATATTTAATTTAAATTTAACCACATAGATACCCTTAAATGGTCCACAAATTAAACATACATTCTCACACGCAAAACCGTCTGATTGTAATATAATGACGTTACGCAATGTCGTGGATCGATTTAACAGCTAGAAAGCATACAACTTGGTTTTCCATCGTATATAGAGTGTACCTAATCCAAACCGACATAAAACCGTGGGGTGCCCGTAGAAACAAACATAAAAACCAGGGGTTGTTCGCTTCAGTTTTGCTTTTCCTCAATCGGCCAAAACAGCGGTTCTGTTTTCTGTTCTTGCCCCTTCTCCTTCTCTACCGAATTGAAATAAATTTCTCTTCGTCTTTTTGTTAATCGTAATCGCAAATTTTCTGTGCCTCTTATTCCGTGAATCGACTGATTTGCAGACGAAAGAGAGACGGAGAGGGTGTCCGGTCCAGTTGTAACAGGTAAGAAATCACATAGACCATAATTCTTGTTTCCGGTGATTTTTTCATGTTTATTATTTTTGTTCCGGAGGAAAGAAATGATGGAATTGTGATCTTATTCGAGGAAGAAAATACACAGTAGCCTTTTCATCTTTTGATTTTTATTTCCCTGTAAATTTCTGCAATTTGGACGGTTCAGATCAAATCTAAATAGTTGATTGTATGATATTTAAAAGACTAATTAACCAAAAAAAAACAAGTAACAGAGTATGTCCGGATTATTCGACAGAGTACGCACCTGACTGGGTTCCGTGACGTTAATCACGTCTGAAAGGTCGAGTTTGTCCTCAATTGTATAGATACAGAACCGAGTCTTTGAGGGTAATTTCGTCTTCTTAGCTATTAAGTTCCTTAATTCGTAGGAATCCTGGTCTTCCACGGAATTTCTCTCTCCATTTACTATAATCACCCCAAACAACTTCTAATTTCAAATGAATTGCTATTATAACTGTAGTTTCTTTTGCCTGCGGAATAAGGGTACAATAGTAATTTGGTAAGAGCTTCCTTGTGATACCGGAATTAGAAGTTTGACCAAAGTCGGCATCCAAAATCTATATAACGGGATTATTTGTGTAGGAGAGGAACTATTTCGCGTATTGTGATTTCCTTCTTTCTTACTGCTTAGATTTAAACGAGAAAGTTGAAAAATCCCGGAAGATCCTAGGCTAGGCAATTTCAAACATTAATACTCGGCTGGTTATTTGATTGCAGATCGAGAGACAAAGATGGGTTCAGAACAAAACGAAGGGACAAGCTTCACCCCATCGGAGACAAAGCTCTGTGTTAACGGTTGTGGTTTCTTTGGCACGGCGGCAAACATGAACTTATGTTCTAAGTGTTACAGGGACTTCCTTGTTAAGGAGGAACAAGCCGCCTCAGCGAAAGCCGCCATAGATAAATCTCTCAATTTGAAGTCGTCATCGAAGCAAAGCGAATTGGTAGCGACTGTTCAGGTTGCAGAACCCATTGTGGGTTCATCCTCTGTATGTGCAGACGCATTGCAACAATTAAGCGTCGGTTCGGTTAGTGATCATGCTGAGCCACGGCCACAGCCAAAGGCGGCTGGCAGGTGCTTGAGTTGCAAGAAGAAGGTTGGATTAACAGGGTTTAAGTGCAAGTGCGGGAGTACTTTCTGTGGAATTCATCGGTACCCAGAAAAGCATGATTGTGCATTTGATTTCAAGGGTTCTGGTCGTGAAGCTATTGCCAAAGCAAATCCTGTTGTGAAAGCTGATAAGCTGGACAGGATCTGAAATCAACTGGTTTCTGGTAATTTGGTTTGGGTTTGAATTGGCATGTTGGTTTTAGACTTAGGTTAATTTGGTGCTGTTCTTGCTAGTGGGGGGGAAGGGAACTGGGAGTTTTATGATTCCATAGTAACGTGAATCAATCAAACTGATGAATGTAGTCTCCTTTCTGACATTGGATATACCCTTTCGCTATTGCTAAAGATCTTTTTCATCTCTATTCATCTGTGCTTTACTAATATTTGATCTGGTAGTGGTTGTCTTGGATTGGATTGGATTAATAACCTAGGATTACTACAAAGATCATATCCTTTCTACATGTTGGAAAAAACATTATTAGATAGGTGTTTTGTAAGTACTGAGAGGTGGATTCATTAACTTTTAGGAGTGGCTTCTGGTAAAATCTATCGGGTTTTAGGTTCAAGCCAGTTGCAAAGGGGTTTTCTTTTCAAAAATTAAAACAAAAAAGTGGTTGATTGGGAATGGCAATAGAAAGCAATAGATTATATTTCTTTCTTATTGAACTTTACAAAAGTTGCCTACTATGAGCATAACAGAGAAATGACTCCCATTGTTTCTCTTTGAAATTGTGCGTATCATGTTTATCTTAAATTGGGGTAAAATTAAAATTGTTATAGAAGTCTTGGAAATTGCTATGAGCTCTATCCAAAATTAGTAATTGCAACAGTTGCCGAACTTGAATTCAACGCAAATTTGAATAACTGAGTGTGACCTGATTTTGATTATGCAAACAAATTCAAGAAAGTAATAAATGCAAATTTGAATGACTGACTTTTGACCCGTTTGACCATGTAAACAAATGCAAGTCATAGATTGTATCGCTAAGACGTAAAGGTAAAAGTGAGCGAACAAAGAAATTGAAGAGAGTTAATTCAAAGGATTATATGAAGCACTTTCAGTATGGACACAGTTTGCTTCTAGTTGTTGCAGCCCATCTCTATATCTAGCTTGGTTTGCAAGTAGCGCGACAAACGATGAGAGTTCAAATGGATTTACAAAAGAAGATGAAAGTTCAGAAATTAACAATATTTATATACAAAAAGGAGTGCATACAGAGAGAAATGTCGAAACTTGAATGTACAATCACAGTTTGTATTATAATATGAAACACTGAAAAATAATACTACAAGATAAGTACAGTGCGTGTAGTAATTCAAGTATACGATAAAAGATATAACAACTATCATCATTATACAATAAAAAATATAACATATATGATCAATGGATGAGTCATGAACTGAATAAAAATTGTATATATATTGAAAAGTGTCTCCTAACACTTAAATAAAGAAAATGAGTTAAGGATTTAAAAAAAAAAGTTTAAAATAAAAGTGAGTAGAGATTTTATAAATAAAGAGCGAAATAAATTCGTTTATTTTCAACCGTCTCATTATTTATAAGAAGAGATAAAACGTATTTTGTCTATCAAATTCGATTATTAAATTTATAGTAAAAATACTGTTTATCTTTTTTAAAATACTCTTTCAAACGTGTTAACTTGTTGCTTAATACTTTTTCATGAATTATTGATATCATGTCATCTAACATTACAAATACTTATTATATTTACTTATTTGATATTTGACGGTAGAAACTTGCATCATATTTATCCTTTGTTACTGTAGCACATTCAATGTGAACAGTGGTGGTTAAAATTACTAAGTTGGCGTGATAAACAATTGAGGCAACACAAGTTTACACATTATGGAGAATATCCGGTGCATAAATACACTAAAAACACCTTTTTATAAAGAATGACCTTATATACCATAGTGGCATATATAGTTGTTGTTATACATTCTTCAACTAAATGGAAAAAGGTTAATTGAAGAGATTTCATTGTATGCTTCTTCAACGGATGATTCAACTCAAAACTTGACGAATTACGATGTCAACTCAGAAAACTAGGCACAACACAAAACATAAATGCTGCCCAAGTTAAAAAGAGTCATGCATAGACCGCTTTGGAATACTTTTCTATTTTAGTTTTCGGTTGCAAAACTACTGAAGGGCCTGAAACAGTGTGGGCAGCGTTGTACTTGTTTGATGGGTAAATATTATTATATCATTAAGATAGCATCTTCCAGATCATTCTGTTTGGGCTTTTAAATGATCAAATCTGATTTTGTTGCAACATATCATGTGGCAGTAGTACTGCATATCCTGTACATGCCTGCCTCTCGTGTCTTCTTCTTTTCATTTTTAATAAAACCATAATTATGATTTGTATTTGCAATGGATTCAGATATGGATTCATCCGCTTGCAGTTCCTGGGCACACATAGGAATAGAATCTAATGACAGGAACTATACAGTATGACAAATGATCTTTTGAAAGCATTTTCACTGTTTTCCAGGACCACTTACTCCAGACTTTTGCTTGAGGAGTCTTATTCGGACAAAGTGAGATGGGAGAAACTTATAAAAATTACCCATAAGGCCTGCCTGCAGCCATAGATCAGGCCACTTAATCATAATTCTAAGCCCTGCAGTGGTGGAGCACACCCTTCTCTGTTTCTCTCTATAAAATCACTTCATGTTCATCTCATTCATTCGCCCCATCAAACTACTAAGCTACTTTATCTTCACACTTTCAGGACTGTAAAGATAAAGATGCATTAACTTTCAGTAGTGATTAATATTCCCAAGTACTCAAACAGACTCTAAAGTTTATCTTACAAGCTCAATGTGACAACACATGGTCTTGGGTTACTTTCATTCATGTGAATGGAGTTTTTCTTTAGGTTGAATAAAGCGGGGGTGTGACTAGGGGACATTTTAACTGTTAGAGAGTTGGAGCTAGTTCAAGTGTTAAATCACTGTTAGTACGCTTTCACCATACATTATTTATAGTTGATAGGTGAGAATATGATGGAACCTCAACCTCCTGATCATTGAAATGCAGGTCACCCTCTTCTTTAAAGTTGATTTTGTCTTCCCATCTTCATCACATTCATTTTATGTATGCAAATTGAAGGTACTTACTTACAGCCTCCATGACCCACCATGTGAAAATATATGCCAAAGCAACTCCATTTCCAAGTGACTTTAATTACTTACCTTTCATTGCAATGATGTATGCACTGATGCAAACAATATGCTAAAATATTCAATTTGAAAGCTTTGGCGGGTGCGTTTAGACTTGAGCAAATTAACCTTCCCTCTGAATTTTGACCTTTAATTAAGAATGATTAATTACAGATACATGTGATTTGTGATGATTCGATAATAATAGGATTAACCCAAAAAGAATAGAAAAGAAGATCATATTTCTCTTTACTTTTTTTCCTTATTGAAGTCAAAAAGACTGCCATACGAACACTTTAGTTTGATTATTGTCCTCTCATTCACTGCACCTGAATGATATATCATACATAAACAAGATAAAGTAAACCAATACTACATTGGCAAGCACTACTGCTCTGCCGTGGCAGTAGTGGCCTGAAAAGAGGCTCTTGAACGCCTTTTTTAAGGCATGACAATGGAGTGGGAGTTTCATTCGAAATCAAGAGTTAGCTAGATAGATAGAATATGTACTGTACTGTATTGTATTGTATGCCAGTTAAAAAGGGTTGCTTCTTCACTCACTTTTCCCAGTTTTAATGCAAAAAGTTCTGTTATCCTTCCTCCCCTTTTCCGTATTAGTCTACTAATGCTAGCCACTCTCTTCCCTTTAGGCTCTCTCTCTGCTTCTCTTTGGTACTAAAATTTCAAATGAATGCCCATTTGGTAGTTAATTTAGTTTATGCGAAAGCAATGATTTTGTGCTACCAACTAAATCATGCTTTTCTAAAAGATTGCCAAAAGGAAAACCATTATTAAAAGTGTTCTCAATCTCTTTAGGCCTTTTAATTAATTAATTGTTTGAACTGCTTATGTTCTAATTAAGTTCTAGCGCGTAATATGTTCTAAATTCAAAGTTTTGAACCCATTATTATGGCTTGAAATTTATCGGAGCCATTCCCATTAAAGCATTCATATGTTCCTTCCAAATTCAAACAATTTTTGTTAACAAACCTCAAACATCATGAATATTTTGTTAAAATAAAGAAATTGCATTAGAGAACATCAAATTCTTGCATAATCTTAAGCTTTATTTAAAAAAATAATAATAAAATAAATGAATATTTTCTCGAGTATCCTCAAAGTATGACCTAATATCATCATTTAGTATTGTACATGTCTTTTCTTTTTCCTTTTTACGAAAAATATATAACAAAGGAAATATAATATAAATTGGGGATTGTCATAAAATTTCAATGACTAGTAACTCTTCTACCATCCTCATCCTCATCCAAAACCTTTTCTTTTTCTAGATATTAATACTTCAATAAATTATTGTGATATTCTTTTGACCTCAATAAAACACAATAATAATTTGATAAAAACAAAAATTCATCGGCAATGAGTATCATTGCCAACTTTTTTCTTTTTTTTCCGTAGATTTTTTTTTTCAAAATTATCCAACAATAAAAACCCTAATTTTAGGCATAAATATAATTAACACATGCAGCAACTTGTGTTTAATTTTTTTTACTTGCATATTTTTTATAAGATCACACAATCCACTATGTAGACCTCGCCCAAGATCTCACATTAAAAATTTACTAAACTTAGCCTTCACTTATTTTTTTATTTAGAAAATAAGGACATCAATCACTGTACTAAAAGATAATTATCAACAGTTAATGTTTCTCTCACCATACCTTAATATAGAATGTATTAAATTTAATAAGCATAAAAAATATTAAATATTAATTTTAAAATATGGAGCTAATGTTAATATTATACTATATTCTAAAAACAGTAATAATAATATCCTTAAGCAATTGTTATAGATTAAAAATAGGTGGATTTACAATGAAACATTTGCATAAATATAATTATTGCGTTTAGACGACCGAGTAATTTTAGTAGTCAATTTAAAATCCATAAACTGTAATCGAAAAGTTCAGAGATGTAAGTAGCTTACACCTGCTGTACAAAACCAAGACTTGAAAAATACCCACGTCTCACGTTTTCGGAAGAGATTATTTACATGCAAGAATTAGTTAACCGTGGCGGAGGAAGTGATGGGGGTGTTTTAGTCATTGCACGAACAACTATCGTCGGCACTATTAAATATTAATGTACAGTCACCGATCAGGGTAATTTTTATTTATAATAGGGGTATCCCTGTAAATTTGGTTTGAATGGAGAGTTAATTCCGGGACCCACTGACACGATTTTGGCCCACTCTTGAAGTCATGACTAGAACTAAATCATACGCTCTCTCTTTCTCTCTCTGTAACTTCGATTTCGAAGCTTTAAATTTTCTTGCGCTCCAAATACAAGCAAAGAAAATTCACAAAACAGTTTCTCGGAAACCAACCAAAACAAGCGAGCGAGCGAGCGAGCAAGCAAACGAGACCGTTCTTTTTTTGAACAATGTGCTGCTACTGAAATTCTTTCGGTGTCAACAATGGCTAATAATTACAGAAATGGTGCTTCCAACAGGACCTCTCTCGCTAAGACGGATAGACCTCTTTCAGTGAATTCAAATGCCAAGCCAGCTGCCAAGTCCAAGCCATTACTGGCTTCCGGTCTCCGCAAGAGCAGCCCTGCTTCTCTTGGCGCTAGCCGCCGCCAAAGACGATGCGGGAGGTTAGCTTGTGGAAGATTATTATTATTTGTTTTTAGTATTTTCTTTTTAAAATTGGAGATCTTAGGTTATTTTTCTTTCTTGAAGATGGATAATCTGTTCATCTTCTCTCAGGCTAAGCTTTCCTGATTAGGCTATGTTTGGATGTTCATGAAAACTGAATTGTTCGTGCATCTGATTTCAGGTGCAAATGAATAGTTATTTTGTTTCGTTAATAAGCATGCCACTGGTATTCCTGCAATTAAAATTTTATGCATCAGTTTGTTATAGGCTTAAATGAGAAAGTCTTAGGCTGAAGCATCTATACTTCTACCCGATTTTTAGCTGATCGGAAGATGATCTTTTGACATTAGCGCTCCAGAGAGTATCATTTTAGCTGTGTTTGCTGGTTTGGCATGAGTTTCGGGAGTGCAACTGTGTGAAACTGAGGATGTTTGTCTTTGTAATTGGATATTCAACATTTATTCTTTTTCAATTCTAGTTTATTTCATTTATCATTATCACAGTGACAACAAGAACATTATTAGATTCTGATGTGGATTAATGGAACAGTGTTTTGGGACTTTAGTGAAGGTGTGAAAATATGTTGTCGTTGCGAATATTAGGTAAGTAGGCAAGGTTTTTTTTTATGATAAAAACATTTAACTATTATCAGATAGCAGAGATCACTAGTAAGTGCTGAACACTGTGTTTTGGTTTGATTTATTCATATAATTGGTGGGTAGTATGATTCTCTATGTATATGCTGTCCATTTGTATTGTTCATTTGGTGTTGCTATTCTTGTTTGTAGTTCTTGGGAGAGTTAGAGTAGCTGTAAGATTGCGAACACGTAACGCGGAGGAAATGATGGCAGATGCTGATTTTGGTGATTGTGTTGAATTACTGCCTGAGGTATCCAAATGCAGATTTGTTTGAAATTTCATGTGTTTATCAATGCCCAAATATTGACTGGATAGCCTATAATCTTATGGAATATAATATATACGTTCTTTGCTCTGTTTCAGCTTAAAAGGTTGAAACTGCGGAAAAACAATTGGGATGCCGAGACCTATGAGTTTGATGAAGTGCTTACTGAGTTTGCATCACAAAAGCGTGTGTATGAAGTTGTTGCAAAGCCTGTTGTGGAGGTATGCCTGTTTCAAAGATCTTATTTCTGGGGTATTATAGTCATTTGCATAGCTGTTTGTGCTCTTTGAAGAGAAGTGTTGTGTATCTCAATTCATCTTTCTGCAGCTGAACATTGTTGGTTTATTGTTCTTAATTATGATTATGGATTGTGGATAGTTCATCTAAGATGAACTGTAATTTTGGAACACTCCAGGTAAAAAGGTCCATTGGTTGTTTGTATTTAGCTCAATCTGTCACTTTACTCTTAGGAAATTTTTGAAGGCAAATGTAGAAATGTTTTATAACAATAAGAGATTTAGATGATTCTATGTTTTTTCCATTTCTTTTGTAGGCTGCCCTCCTAGTTACACAATTATTTTTATTTTGTTCTGCAGAGTGTTCTTGATGGCTACAATGGAACAGTCATGGCATATGGGCAGACTGGTACTGGTAAAACATATACTCTTGGACGACTTGGAGAAGAAGATCCCGCTACGCGTGGAATAATGGTGCGCGCTATGGAGCATATTTTTGCTGATGTTGCTTTGGAGACTGATTCCATCACAGTATCCTATTTGCAGGTATTTAGGCTTTTATAACAGATCCTTTTATGTTTCTGATAGTTAATTGTTTGTAATATCTTTTTTCCGCTTCAAGAATTATTGACATGGGAATCAGTGCAGAGTTATCTTATCTGTTGCCATAAATATATGTATTTTGTGAATAACTAGTAAATAATTTTTTCTGAATTTGGAAGTTATAACCTAACATTCTTGTTCTTGAAACTTTTGTGCAGCTTTATATGGAGACAATCCAGGACCTTCTTGACCCTACCAATGATAACATTTCTATTGTGGAAGACCCCAAAACTGGAGATGTTTCGCTACCTGGGGCTACTCTGGTTGAAATTAGGGATCAACAGAGTTTTGTGGAACTACTAAAATTAGGAGAAGCTCACCGCTTTGCTGCAAATACAAAATTGAATACTGAATCGTCTCGTAGTCATGCAATTTTGATGGTAAGTTTAATTCAAAGATTCTTACCCCTCTGGAATTGCTAGGAACTTTCTGGTGGTTGTTTGAACTTTT
The DNA here is from genome assembly GCA_028052125.1 of Melia azedarach. Taxonomy (NCBI): domain Eukaryota; kingdom Viridiplantae; phylum Streptophyta; class Magnoliopsida; order Sapindales; family Meliaceae; genus Melia; species Melia azedarach. The sequence goes on along the minus strand of CM051401.1, from coordinate 6,383,190 downwards.
TTTTTTGGTTAATCTTAGTTGATTAGTGATAGTATCTTCAAATGCTGTAGGTACACGTAAAGAAGTCTATTGAGGGAAGAGATACAACTCATTCAAGTGAAAATGGCAACACCCACATGGGGAAAAATCTTAGGCCTCCTATTGTTCGAAAGGGAAAACTAGTTGTTGTAGATCTTGCTGGTTCAGAGCGCATTGATAAGTCAGGTTTTGCATACAACTAAATGAGCCAAGTTCCTCACCTCCTTTCTCTGATTAAGTGATTATTTTTATTATGTCCTTTTTAAGTTCCAGCTCTTTATTCACATGGCAAGTGTCTTTATTCTATTTGGAAGCTCCAAAAGTTCAATCTGTATGTTTGTCTTGGTATGGATAAAACTTTTACTTTCTTTTTCTGTGCAGTAACACTACGGTTAGATTGACACGCAGTTCTGGAATTCTATATTTTTAATAGATAATTTAAAATCAAAAAATATAATTTAATATATATATTAAGTTCCTGTAATTATTACATGAGGTTGGACACATTTTTTTATTTTTCTAATAATAGGATTTTGTGAATTTCATATTAGCTTGTGTCTACACAACGTTTGCATATACGGAAAAAAAAAAGCACACTTGAGACTCTGTGTGATTATCTGCAATGCTTCAATAAATCATATATGGACATCTAATTTGTGTCTATTATTCCTTTGCCAATAATCTCAAAGATGGGGTTGGTTATCATGTAAGGCTCATTTCATGTCGCCTATTATGTTTTAAAATTTTTTTGGTACAGTTTATTAGGTGTTAACTGTCCATATGTTGAAAGTTTTCTATTTTGTAGGGAGTGAGGGACATACCCTTGAGGAAGCCAAATCTATCAATCTTTCATTGAGTGCATTAGGGAAGTGCATTAATGCACTGGCAGAGGGCAGTGCACATGTTCCTGTTCGTGATTCAAAGCTAACTAGACTGCTTAGGGATTCATTTGGAGGTAATTAGGGTGAAAGTCTTTGATTGTCTTTTTTTGGTTTCTTCTAAATAACTAAAATATCAATAGCACTTTTTTCAGTAAATGCTTCCTTAAACTAAATGCCTGTTATTGAATATGGATGAGAATGTTTTTGAGTATGGATTCCTTGACCTTACATAACATGAAATTTGGCTGGTTTGATGTTGTGAATTTTGAGTAGGCACTGCTAGAACATCACTGGTTATCACCATTGGACCATCTCCACGTCATCGAGGAGAGACAGCTAGTACTATAATGTTTGGACAGAGGGTGAGTTCGCAATAATAGGAAGATGCCCCTTTGAACTAGCCAGTGTAGTTGTCGCATGGTCATAAGAAATCATATTTCTGTTTGCAGCCTATGTGTCTGTGCAGATATTGCCTTTGCAATTCAGTTTCCACAAGGAATTTGTCCTGTGATGATATAGATAGTGTATTGCTTGGGCTTTGTGACTGCTCTAAAGATGTTAAAAAATTCTCTTACAGGCTATGAAAGTGGAGAATATGTTGAAATTAAAGGAAGAATTTGATTACAAAAGTTTGGCTAGAAGGCTGGACATACAGCTAGACAAACTCATAGGCGAGCATGAAAGGCAGCAGAAAGCATTTGAGAATGAAATTGAAAGAATCACTAAAGAAGCTCAACGTCAGATATCTGAGGCTGAAAGAAATCATGCAGATGCGTTGGAGGTAATGATTATGTGTTTGTTTGTTTGTACATGTATCTGTGTGTGTGAGAGAGAGAGGGGGGAACAAATCATTATCATAGGCTTATAGCATACTGTGCAAGTATTGATGCAGAATGTATAGCATGGTTGGAGAGAAAAAAATATTCCTCCTTGGAAGTCTAGTGTTAAAACCATGGAACTTGCAAGAAGAAAGAAGCCTTTCGGTCTAATGGTTCCTCGGTAATTATTGGAGTTCTTATTTTTGGCTGATCAAATATTAATGCAATTATTAATGAGGAGATACTTTTGCAATTAACTATTTTCTGTCATTCTTAAGAGTCCTTTGGCTCCTATGTTGCCTCCAAGTTGTTTTCTACAGTTAATTACTTTAGTTTTTGGTAGATTTAGGTTAAGTTTTTCTGTTAAATAGTTATTCTCTTGATTTTAAAATGCTACTACTATTAAGATTAAGAAGTTATGAATAACTGTATGGTCCAGTATGTTCTTGTGTTTTGTATTCCGACCATAAATTACTTCTGGATTTCTGCTTGATATAGTGTCAAGGGTTAGATTAATTCCTAATGTAGTGCTTGTTGAAATCCTGGTTTTCTTTTGTAGAAAGAGAGATTGAAATATCAAAAAGACTATATGGAATCGATAAAGAAGCTTGAGGAAAAATGGATGATGAATCAGCAGAAACAAGGAAGTGACAGAATCATGGCTGGATCCAAAGATGATTGCTCTGATGTCACATCTAATGCAAAGGTGAAAATCTTTTGGAACATTATTTTATTAATTTATTTTGGCAAACCTTGACTGAAGTAATTTATTAGAAAGGAAATTTTCTGAAAACCTTGATTGAACTACATCTGCTTACATATGCTATATAATGCCTGGTAAAAGAAATGATGTATTGGTGTTACTATTCTTTTGGTCATCATATATTTCCTGTATGTGAGAATACCCAAAACTTTTGATACTGAGCCCTGTGCAAGCATAAAAATCTTAACTTCGAAATCCAATATTCTATTTTCTGTATGTTCTTTCTTCTTATTGTATATTGTATATTCTACTCTCTGTAGTCAGCTATAGTCAATTCTTTCCAAACTGTAAGAAACAGTCATTATTGGAGCCAATAGAATGCACTTCTTTCTTGGCAGCCTTTCCCCCTGTAACAATCAGGAAACCTTCATATGAGTGCAGTAGGCAAAAAAAAATATTGGAATCACAGTTGTTGAATGTGTCTGCCTAATCTATATTAATCTGTAATCCAGTCTGTTTAAATACCAGTCATTGTTATGTGAAATGTACCTTCATCAGTCTCCATAACATGCAAGCACTATTAAATTAGACATGTCCTGTATTAATCCTTAAATAGTGCATCTCCCTACAAGTCATCATGAAGGTTGCATGGCAAAGTGAAAATTGTCTAGGTAGCTAGATACAAAATAATGGGTGTGATTGAGGGATTAAAGTTGGTACAAGGGATAAGAGGTATTCGAATGGCAATGGCAATGGCGATGGCTCACGATTCCACTTCTGCTGCAACACTGCAAATGGGTTAGGAGTGAAGGAGGCTTTCCCGAAAATTTGAATAGAGCAATTGAGCAACTAACCCTCAAACTCAGCCATGGTCGATCTGACTCTTCCCTGCCTTGGATTTAAATAAAGGGTCAACGTCGACTTGAATAGGAACTGGCCTTTACTCATGTTGGGGAAAACAGGGTTCTGGGTAGGAATCAGAGGTAGTTAAACCAAAGAAAAAGGGTTATTTATGGATGGCCTATGCTATGGAAGCATATCTCTTTTTGCATATCTTATGGTGTGGGAAGATTCCTTGATTAGTTCATGACTATGCCATTTATGCATGGTGAAAGCAAGAAAATCTACGATGTTTCTTTTCTTTAAAGCTTCCTACATTGACAGTAAACTCATCTTTGTTTTCAGATGCTGCTGACAAAATTTAAACTTCAGCCTACTGATTACTGCTCATCCTTTTTTATTAACTGGCCTTCCACTCTCTTAAAATGAGGATATTATATTATATTGTATTACTGCTTTAGTTAGTCACCTGGACCCTGTTCAACTCTCATTTTCATTTTTCTTCGTTTCTTTGCCCCCATTAATAATAATGCCCAACTTGTCAAACTGTCTCATCTTATCCCAACCATTTTTTGTTTTGTTATACAGGGTTCCATGGTCTCTGTTGTTGAGGAACTTGCTGAGGTAAAAAAACTGCTGCTCAAAGAAACTCAATTAAGGAAAGCTGCTGAAGAGGAAGTCAATAGTCTAAAAAATCAAGTAGCCCAATGGAAAAGATCAGAGGTATGTTTTGAGCCTCAGTATTTTTTATTTCGATATTGTCTTTTGTCTCTTCCCAAGTCTTTGGCATCAGTGTTAGTCGCTTAGAGCTATACATTGATGTACTAGGAATCGGCAAATACAGAGATCTTAAAACTTCGTCAGATGCTAGAAGATGAGGCACATCAAAAAAAGAATCTCGAAGGGGAAATAGCAATGCTACAAACTCAGTTGTTGCAGTTAAGTTTCGAAGCTGATGAGGTATGTTGTCTGTAGAATTTCTTATACTGTGGCTTAGTTCTTTGTCTTTTATTTTTGCTATGTAAATTACCTGCCAAAAACTTCCTTTCATTTTTTTTTTTAATTCTTTGGCAATAAAAGTGTTCATCATGCAATGGATCTTATAGTACTTGGGTTGTTGTTCATGATACCGTAGTTGGACGTTGTTTAATGGAAATTGACTGAAATTGGATGCTTATTGAACATTCTTTCTAGACCGTATTTATTCTGAGTCCTTGTAAAATTTGGAGATTTCTGTTAATCTCACCTCTTGGAAAAAGGCCTTCATTTGTTTCTTATAGAAACCATTGACTATCTCAGTTGAAGTGTTTGACAATAAAGTGTTTGTTTGAGATGTTTTCTCGGGATAGAAAGGCGTTGCTGATTAAATTTGGGTGACTGCATTTGCTTTCTCTTCCTCTGCCTCCAAGAACACCACCACACCCCACCACCAGCCCCACCGCTGCCGCCGCCACCCCCCCCCCCCCCCCACCCCAAAAAATAAATTCTACTGATTCATTTAGCATCACTTCTACTTTTGAAACTTAAAACATCATGAATTCATGATGGCAATGGATTATAATTTTTCAGATTGGTACTGTCAGAGAATAAGATGGCCCTACAGATTTTTCTTCTTTGTTCATTTTAAATGCACAAAAAATGTGTGGGTGCACGTGTGCCTGCACCTGTATACTATATGAGATATTTTTTTTCTTTTACCTTTTGTTATATCCGTATATATTATATGAGATGTGAATTCAGATACATATACTTTTGTAGACTAGAAGAAGACTTGACAGAGGTGGATCTGGCAAATTTCCTGGTGGTCTAGATGCTCTCATGGCTCAGGTGAAGCAACCTCAGCTCAAAGATTCAGGAAATGGAGATAAGGCCTCAATAGCTAAACTCTTTGAACAAGGTTTAGTCAGTGCCTGAACTGAAATCCTTTTTATTAAATATAAATTTTATCACCCACTTTACTTTTTATTCTCTACTCTAATAAAGTCTGATATTCCTATAGTGGGATTGCAAAAGATCTTGTCATTGCTTGAAGCTGAAGATGCTGATGTCCGAATTCATGCTGTGAAAGTGGTAGCAAATCTTGCTGCTGAAGGTGCTTTTCTACTTGATTCTACAGCACATCTTTAGTTCTGTTAAATCACCAGATTAGTCTAATTGGCCCTAATTTTAACATGTTTTGAACTCAAGCCGTTGGCATATCTCAATCTTCAAGCTGTTATTATCGGCTTACTGCATTCTGTACTTTCTGTCAGTGGCTCTTTACGAGATATGACTATCGAGAGCCTTAAAGTTAATTTAAAAAAAAATTGTGAAGTGTGGGGTCCTTATGAACTCTTTCATTTGATAATTTATTTATTTTTTATAAGCATCATATAAACTTGTGCAGAGTCAAATCAGCAGAAGATTGTAGAAGCTGGTGGTCTTACATCCTTGTTAATGCTGCTTAGAAGCTCTGAGGATGAGACCATACATAGAGTCGCAGCTGGTGCAATAGCCAATCTTGCAATGAATGGTAGTTTGATGCGTGTTCTTCATTCTGTATATTTTTTGTATTATTGCTACTTTTTATGGGTTCTTTTCTCTTTGATTTTCTCACTTTTTAAACATAATTTTCTGTCTGTGTTATCAGAAACCAACCAAGAACTCATAATGACTCAAGGGGGCATTGGTTTGTTGTCAATGACAGCAGTCAATGCTGAGGATCCTCAAACCCTCAGGATGGTTGCTGGAGCCATTGCTAATCTCTGTGGCAACGGTAAACTGCTTACTGAAGTTCATCTGAACTGATTTTTTTGTTTTAATTGTGATAAAGGATTTTCTGATTCAAGGGGTAGGATGAGGTTGTTCAAGGTGTAAACAGGAACATTGTTCTCCAATAAGTGATAAAAGTTCCATTATGAAATTAAAGTTTATTTAAGCTTCCTTTACTCTGTATGGTGCTCTGATGATATGATATTTTATTGTTTAGACAAGCTGCAAACGAAGTTAAGAGATGAAGGGGGTATCAAGGCTTTGCTAGGAATGGTTAGATGTGGACATCCTGATGTTCTTGCACAAGTTGCTCGAGGAATAGCGAACTTTGCAAAATGCGAGTCAAGAGCATCAACTCAAGGTATTTTCTACTTCGCTCATGAAGTAATCCTTTTGCGTAACATGCGTAATCCAACCTCGTTGTCTAAGTTAACTTTGTATGTGAATGAGACAGGAACTAAAACTGGAAGGTCTCTTCTAATTGAAGATGGTGCCCTTCCATGGATTGTACAGAATGCTAACAATGAAGCCTCGCCTATCCGGCGCCATATTGAGCTTGCACTCTGCCACTTAGCACAGCATGGTAAGTTTGCCTCTTTTCTAATTTTAATTGACTGATCTTCAATTTAATGCCCTTATGAGAAGGCTTAAATACACCACATTTCAGAAGTGAATGCCAAAGACATGATTAGTGGAGGTGCTTTGTGGGAGCTAGTTCGCATCTCGCGGGACTGTTCACGGGAAGACATAAGAACCCTCGCACATCGAACCCTAACTTCCAGCCTTGCTTTTCAAGCTGAATTGAGGCGGCTACGGATAGATTATTGATGAATTTGTGTAATAACAAAACTGGGATTGAAGATTGGGAGATTGTTGAAGAGAGAATCCTCATAAACTAATTCAAACTGGAAGGATAATGCTGCTGTTTAGTTCAGATAAACAAGCAGGAATACTTAGATCTGTGTTCCTCTTAAAGTTTAGCTATAAAATGGGATCAGCCAGGTTTGTAGTCTTAATATATGTAAGCTAATTATAGATTTTGCCACTGATTGATTGTTGTCATTGTGATCTGATATATATATATATATATATATATATATATATATAGACCGTAGTGTGACCACCCTGTGTAGCTTCTAATTGATGTATAAATTTGATTTGTATAGGACTTGAGTAGGTGAAAAGTACCATTGTCTTGTTATTTATTGTAAAGAAATAAATTGTGATTGACATTTGAGTTGTAAGGATGATTTGCTTGAGATAGCTTTTCTACTTGTTACAAAAAATTTCTCGTGGCTCCGTTGTTTTGATGCAGCCTGAAATTGAACTCTGCATTACATATTTCTGTGAATAATTGCTAATATGATGTTCCAAGTTTCTGTGAATTGGACATTGTTATTTGTATACTATTGATGAGATGGTATTAGTTTGTCATATATATGCAGTGATCGACTGTACTTCTATCATTTCCTCCAGCTGAATTTTTATTTGTACAGTACTGATGAGATGGTATTAGTTTGTCCTATATTATGCAATTCATTTTGTCATCAAAACCTACAAATCAATCACATATTGAAAACCATCAACGGGGATAACCATTGATTTTATTTCTGTTGTTTTAACTTCTCCAGAAGGTTTATTTATTTTGTTATTTTTATTTTATGCAGTGTGTGTTGTGGTTTTTACAATGCCTCCAATTTCGGATCACATTATATGAGATATGAGAATTAATGTTAGTTGGTGGTTGGATGTAAATACAAATATTAATGCATATAATTAATGGATATAAATGTTAGAAATTATGTGACACTTGTACAGCAATAATGTTATATGACTTTGTATACCATAATGTGATAACCTGTTGTTAATTGATGTGAACAGGTTGGAAAATAAGTAAAAGACACAAAGGTTGTCCTTGGTCAAGCCTACTCACATCGCATATTAAACCGAATCCTAATCCGGCTGCCCTATCTTCATTTCATTCATATTTCAATAATCTATGGATCAACCGTAATTAATAAATAATTATGAACACTTCTGCAAGTGCTACTCAATTCAATGACAACTTCTAGTTGACTAAATATCACGTAATAAAATAAATAATCAGACAACATGATTTCTCCAATCTGTTCAAACATCTTCGTAATAAACCATATATATTTCAAAACTGATAAGGGGCTGAAGAAACAAAAACCCTAGAATTGACAAAGCTTTCTATTATAAAAATAGTGCAACATGGTTTCGCCTTTGTTGTTTCTCTCAAATAATTAATAGAATTGACAGCTTCTCGTTAGAATCTATATTTATCACCTGCTGATTCTCCCCAAAAAATAAGCCATCTGTGTGTGTGTTTGTATATATATTATCCTGCTCATACTGATGGCAATTCACATTCACATCTAGGTTATTTAATGTCGGGGGTGTGTTTACCAATTCTAGGTTTAACTATTTCTCAGCTTTAACATGTGATGTTTCTAGAAAATTATGGAACATTAAATCAAGTATGAATTCTTTAAAGGCACCAAATACGAGAAGGAAATAATTATTACATGCTGAAAAATGACGAAAAGTAATCAGACTTGTTACCATTGATCGTAAGTAAAATGGAAGAAAAGTAAACAGAATTAAATTGCGGATTGAATGGGATTCCTTTGCTGACTCTTCTTGCTAGTTGTGGGTTGAATTGCAATTGCTGATTCACTTTGTGAAATTTCCCCCAACAGGAGATTGGTAGAAAACTTTATTTTTGCTAATTAATTCTTGACAGTGTCCCCATATGATCTCTTGTGATGACTTTTTAGCTCTCTTGTTCTTTCCCTTCTCTCACTCTAATAAATTAGTTGGCTCTTTAAGAGCCACTTAATTACCTCGGAGATTGCTTAAAAAGAAAAATAGACAGGATTACCATAAACTAATCATTTTCTACTTTGCTTAAAATCTCACCATTTACCTCACATCTCATCTTTAATTTCGTGGTGATTAGATGGAAAAATAAATATTGGCAGTAAGTAATTAATGGATATAATACATGTGAGAGAGATGAAATATATGTAGTATTTATTTTTAAAAAAATAATAAATTTTGTTTAAAAGGCATTCCATCTCATATATCCCACTTCAAATACAAACACAAATTAAATGAATCTCCTTTAAGTATGGTATATATGAGGAAGATTCAATCCTTAGATATCTTCTCACCTAATTGCCTCAACAATTCCCTAGTAACAACAATATTAATAGCTTCTTTGACTTTCATTTCATGGATGCATTTTCCTAAAAGGTAAAACTAATCATGAGTAAAACATAGTGGCGTCCTAAACTATTAACTAACATAAGTAATCTTAATTTATAATTAATTCTATCTAGCCAATGCCATCATTTCTAATTAATTAAATAAATAGCAATAAAATCCAAGGCTTCTTCAAACTTAGAGCGCAGCAGACATGGACCTCTCCCTGTCTGAAATATATAGGGAAAAAGAAAACATGTGCATGCCCAATGGAAAGTCAACGAATTCTAAGGATTTGAATAAAACCAGTCGTTAGAGATAAAATGGGAAAAGGGCATGCCAGGCAAGCTTGGAGTTGGAGATAAGGAGGAGGAGAGGTCTACAGTCTGTCAACTAAGACGGCAGCCAAAACGACAGTCTAAGCTAAGCTACAAACAAGAGGTTGGTAAAACCTAACCAAAATAAGTATATAACAAAAACAAAAAGGAGCTCATCGTATACGTATATATATATATATAGTTGGGTCCAAATTACTATAGTTGACTAACAAAAGGAGGAAAATGAGGAAGAAATATAACTAATGGTGAGAACGGAAGAAGTTAAAAGATAAGAAGAATTGACAAGTCTAGTTGTTGAGATTATAAAGAAGAGCTAGGATAAAAGAACAGTTAGTTTGAAAATATTAATAAAGAAGAAGATGAGTGATGATATATGTATGGGTGTATGTAGGAAGCAAAAAAGTTAGATATGTCTGTATGGAAATAATTAAGAAGAATGGATAAATAGTCTTTTGGCTAGAAAGAAGAAAGCAATGAGGGTACTGAAAGAAAGTGTCTAATGCAGAGAATCTGAAGTGGGTTTTCGGCTTCGACTTTGAATAGTTGGCCAATCCTCATTCTCTGAACCTACCAGAGAGAGAGAGAGAGAGAGAGAGAGAGAGAGAGAGAGAAGCTATTCAGCTAGAGCCCACTTTGTCCAGGTTGTTGCCTTGCCTTTAAGGTTTGCCTCGAAAAGGAGCTCGTTCAGAGCAGTGCACGTGTAAACTAGTACCCAAATATTTTCATGTCTCCACATCTAGGTAACCCTAAAACTGTCGAAGAAAGAAAAAGAAACACATGGAAACTATTAAGCCCATACCTCTTTGCTTCCCGTAGCTTTTAATTCAACATCCTTTGGCCTTGTCACCTTATACGCAGGGAAAAAGACTGAAATAATTGTACTACCTGTACTCTAGCTAGTTAAAATTCTATAATATATATATATATGTTACGTTCCCTTTTCTGCCTAGAAGTTGCAAAAATCCATATATAGAGATTCAAAATATGTAAGAAAATCATGATGTATAATTAATCCACAGAAATGATGAATGTGGTATTCATAAAACATAAAATACATACAGTTATATCGGAAAGAATTAACAATCAAAGAAATTCAATTTATTGTTTCCTTGATTGATTGCAAAAAACAAAAAAATGTGGGTGTCTAGCGTTCTTAGTTTTCAAGACTTTTTTGCATAAAAATAATGAACTGAGGGATCTTCCCTTAGCTGAAAGGAAAATTTTATTTTAAATCTAGAGTTGAATCTCTTTATAAAGAGCAATATGATAAGAGAAATATTTAGGGTCGCAACCGACAACTTATGTGAGAAAAAGTCACATTCTTGATTTTGCTGTTCTTCATCTCGAGTTGTTGAAAAGAAATTAGGAACATACGGCAACAGTTATTTCCATGAAATCAAACTCACTGAGAATCCATGAATTTACACAGTTCTTCAAATCAACATGCAAGCATATAACCTAATCATCAAATTTGAAACAAAGACTAATTAATTAAAAGAGAAAAACAAAACCTGGAATTCTCAACAACCCAAATTCTCTAGCTACAAATTCCGTGACTTGTCGTAAGGCTGAAGGTGACATGTTGTGCAACTACATAAATCAATCGATGATAAACGTATTCCCTCCTCCAATGAAATCTGTTAGCTAGAATGGAGGGCGACCAGTAGCCCAGTAAGGCTCAGTTGGTAACTGGATAGAATTGAGGAGATTGGGTGGTAACCCATGAAATAAAGGCGCATTTGCCTCCCCCATGACTTGCTGCTGTTGTTGCTGTTGCGGTGAAACCCCTCCTGGTGACCCAATTGCACCTCCTTGCATTGGTAGCTGAGGCTCTTCTTCTTCTAAAGGAAGCCTCTCGTACGCAGCATTACTAAAGGATGCAGCCATAATCACAACCGGACCTGAACTCATAAGTGTCCCAACAACACTTCCACCTACAACCTGCCCCTGACCACCGGCCAAATATATGGTTAACCCTGACGCAGCAGGTGGAGCTGGCGGTGGCAGAAACGATCCAGCTAGAGATAATATCTCAAAACGACCGTGCAAAGACACGATTGCACCGGGTGAGGCTGGTTGCCTGAGAGTTACATTTGTTACGGTGCCAGTTCCACTCAATATGCAAACCCCTCTTTGTCTTCTCCTAGCAAATGTAGCGACACTCTCAACAATGTCACATCCATCTGCTATCTCCATAACATGAGTGCGTAGAGCGTTGGCGCTGTCGCGGGTGATGATGATAGGTGGCTTGGGCTTGTTCTTGGATCCAGCGGGTCTTCCTCGGGGTCTCCTTGAGATCTCTCCTTCTCCCGAGCCTTGGATGAGTTCTTTCCCTTCACTATTGTTGCTGTTGTTATTTTCATCGCGATCTAATTTAATACCTCTGTTTAAGCCGCCGCTGCTGCCACTTTGTTCGTCTTCCGAGTTGTGTTGCTGTTGGTGTTGAAATTGATGCTGCTGCTGTTGCTGCTGCTGATGGTGATGAAGTTGGAAATCTCTTGTGTGGAAAGGCGGAGGAAGTGAATGGCCATGTGCTGTAACCGGATCCATCTTTTCCCCCCCCCCCCCCCCCCCCCTTAATTTATATATTTCTTCTTTAATCACTACGTCAGAGATCTTACTAGCTTCTTCACAAAAACAGAACTGAACTGGGTTACAAGAGCGCCCAAGAAGATGGAACTAACAAGGCGTAAAGGTTGTGATAATTCTAAAAGAAGGATAGTGGAAGGAAAAGGAAAGAAAATAATAAGAAATTTATAACTAGTCTCTCTTTTGCTACTCTCTCTTGCTTGCTTTATCTAGTTTAATGGACTATACTCCAACTTGTCTTCAGCAGAAAGGAGAAATGAGTGGAATTTTGGTGTCACCCACCAAATTCTTAGCTGAATTAACTCTGTTTGCTATATCTAAACTCATAATAGTGAAGCACTTTCGATTGGCTAGCTAGCTAGCTAGCTTCTGTTGCTGCTGTTGGGGAAGAGTATTGGGAGAAATGAATAGAAAAAAAAAGGGAGACATAAAGAGAATGGATAGGTTTTGTACAAATCTAGGGGTGAGTGTTAGGGTTAGAGAATTTAGATCGAGAGAGAAAATGGATCGGAGATGGGTTTGGTTTCGGTAAGACTGCGTGCGTATGGGCGGTGGATGGGTCCCAACCTTTCTCTCTCTCTCCCCCTCTTTCTCTCTTTTGCCCCCTCCAGCGCTCCATGTTCCTCTCTCTTTCTCTCTCCTTACTTATATTTTTATATATATACACACACAAACCTTAATTAATTAACTAATTATTATTTTAATTCCCCTCAAATCAAACTTGGTCCTACGTCCTTATCTCTAAACTCAACCTTATGCACCTTTCTTCCTCTTCTCCTTTTAGGCCTTACTTAATTGGTTGCAGCAGTTGTAGACTTTTTACTATGCTCCCCCAGCCACAATATTGCTTCTTCCATGGACTCTGATTATGTACAGAAGCAGACTTTCAAATGGATGTATATATATGTGTGTGTGTGGTGAATTGGTGAAACTGTAACGAGATACTATATATCAGAATCAGACCATTAAGATCTCTGTAACTAGCTAACTATTGTTGACGATTCCTAGCTACACGATGAGGTTAATTTTAATGAAACAGTAGCTGGCACATTAAAATTGGACAGTCAAGATAGGCATGAAGTGAGAGAGAGATATGTCCGCTTCAATTTTCCACTGACCCACATGCACCACTACGGTCTGCAAATTAACTCTTATCTTGATCTCTCAGTGTTAACGTTAGGGTCCCACTTGACTCTGTAAGAAGGACACGTGTCTTTACCCCCATTTCTATCGGGTCTATTCCATTGAAATCTTTCCCGGATTTGCCATTGACAAGTTTTAATCATTGAGTATTGAGACGTCGTCTCTATGCCCTCCCATTTGTCTTAGCCCAGTAGCTAGCGTATCAAAAACTCACACCATATGTAGGAGAGAAGATTGAAATCTAAGCTTAACTAATTAGCTAAATTGAGGTTAATTTGGACGCAGTTATATATATTTATATAGATATAAACACCTATGTCCGTGTGGATCACGAAAGTGAAAAACTGTAACTGATCATTGAAACGCAAGGATCGCCATTAATGCAATTCCTGATGAATTAAAGGAAGATCGGTGGGCACTGATATACTTTTGATTTAGTGAGCATTATATATATATATATATATATATATATATATATATATATAGACACTATACCATTAAACATTGTAGTGATGGGAAAACCATACACAATTTAAAGGACCCGTCCTGTGGGTTGATCCACGGTCATTTAGAGAACTACACTTAAAGGAGATGTACGCTCACCGTTGAAAACCCAAAATTAGGGGCAACCTCCCCCCTCGATCGAAGCCATCTATTGTGATTAACCATGCATTATATCTTCATTAAGGATAAGGCCACTATCCAATAAGATAAAATAATCATGTGGAATATATATACAAACCTAAGAAAAGAAAGCTTATTTAATCCAAGACTAAGGAAAAATTAGAATCTCTCATTGAATTTTGAGTTGTCATGTTGTATACGATTTATGTATCATAACAGTGAACGAGAAATCCACCATCTGATCACACAGACTAAAGATGATCAAAAATACTAACTTTTAGCTTAAACTCGGGAATCTCCGATCGATGAAGTGTGTAAGACGATTAAACAGAGATTATAATAACAGTACTGTAAGCAGTAGAAATGGTTTGACCGCATAATTCTGCAGCAGCTGCCGAGTGTGAGGCGTGAGAGAGAAAGAGGACGCGTGGATAGCGCTGACATGATACAGACAGAGCCACAGAGCAGCACGAGCGCCGGAGAGTTTGCTGAAACTGAAAGAAAGAAAGACGCTCGCATGACTTGCGGACACTAACCCATATGCATCAAAAGATGCCCTTTGTCGGCTCTTTCTCTCTAACCCCATGGTGGACCCCCCCTTCCCCTCCCCACATTTCAGTTCTCTTAGTCTTATCCTCTGCTAAAAACTATGGTTTAAGTGATCAACATCTCTCTCTCTCTCTCTAAATGATATGTTTGACAGCCCAGTTGGGTTGCTCCATGTGGTAAGTACTATGTGCCTCATCATTCATCTCTTCATCTCTAGGATCACTATACAAGACATAATAATTTGGTGGAGTTGAACAGAAAGTTTTACCCTACATCTATAGAAGATGAAATTGCAAAGGTTCTTCTAATATAGCCACATTTGTGGTAATGGGTTTTCATATGGGATGTATCCTTGCTTTAAGTTAGATCATATCATTAGATTTTGATGTAAATTTCATAAAGTAGACAACTTAGCAGTAATCATTAATTAATTAGGTCATGAGTGTTAATTTTGTCTCTCAAAGGTAGGTTATGTACTAACATAGTTTAATAGCTAGTTTAGACCTTTGTTATGCATGATTAATACAACTTTATATATCAATCATAGTAAAAATTTTAATGATGACTCTTAAGTTCTATATATTTGTAAAGTGTTACTTCCATATATATATTTGTCCCCTTTTTTTCCATTTCATTGATAAGTCCATAAACATAAAGAAAGCAATATGACAAGCATACATTTCAGGTTGCTTATCCAGCATATCACTAAAAAATAGATCAAAAATCCAAATTAGGGGTAGAGATTAGATTGAGTGTGAAATCAGCCAAAGAAAAACGTAGCTTTCCCCATCCTTAATTTTCGTCATTCAAGTTGACTTCCTTTTGTATTTTCTCGGCTAGGGCCTCCGTGTTAATCAAATGGAACCTATTTGAAATATGGGGCAAGGATAATGACCGAGAGACCAAATTGTATGAAGGACAATTTAGAAGGCGGCATATAGCTAGGGCGTACATGAGAATGATGTTATAAGAAATTAAAATGACACAATTACAATAACATTTTTAATATTATATATATATGCGACCTTTCTTTGTTTGAATGAACAAAAGAACTTCCTTATTAATTAATAAAGTTTAAAGTTATTCAACTCCAACTATTATATATGCTATGTGTTTTTCTTTTCTTCGGATAATTTGGGACCTTGTAATCTTGCACGAGGGTAGTCTCAATTTCAAAAGCAGAATACCTAATTAAATGATCCTCTTCTAAATAAAGAATTTCCCTTTAATTTCTTGGATGAAATTAAAATTCTTTTATTTAATTAGCAGTAGGTATGTACATATTAGGGTTTCCAAAGTTTTAATAAGTCAAAACTCTATAATTGGAAACCAGTTAAGAAAAATTAGCTAGCAAAGAAATTAGAAATCACTCCATATCTTCATCTCAACTTGCTGGAGAGAATCTAACATTAATGAACTACTTTTTTAGACTAACAGCTAGCTTGCTGTTCAACTTCGTGCCCACTTCTTTCATCTTCTTCGTTGGATTCGGCCGGCGTTTTCTTTGTTAATTTAATTCTTAATTTTTTGGAATAATAAACACAAATTATTAATGAGAGAGAATTTTCTATGATTGATTAATTTACAACGAAACCATGTTCAAGTCCAGTCAATGGAGCACCAACCCGATGATGACCTCTTTTCTTATTGACCTTCAATTTCATGCCTCATTGCTTGTGCATGCACGATTCCATTGCACCATCTCAATCGTTGTTCTACCTCATTTTTCGGAAGATATATAAATAAATTAATTAGTTTTTTAATAAAAATATAATCTGTTTTTCAAGAAGAATTAAGCTGAGATAGTTAAGCCTTTCATTTAACTACATATGAAATGAATAACCCTTTTCTTGGAAAATGAGATGGTGAAACAGTCAAGCTTTTATATCTTTTGAGACTTATGAAATTTCTAACCTAGTTCTAGGTCGTAAATATGTTTCACAGAATCCTACATTTTATGTGTAGTTGAATTTTACACTCATCTGAATTTGATGAAATTTACTAGTCTTTGGCTACTAACAATAATAATGTGTAGTTAAGAATCTAGCTACATCCATCTTATGGCTTATAATTAACGTTGATGTTAATTAAAAATCTTGGGTCTCCTAATTGAAGGGCATATAAATTGACCTCTAATTTGTCTACTTAATGACTTAATATCCACAAATTTAGCATAATTAAAGTTAGTGGGGGAAGTTTCATTTGTTACATATGAAGTTGGTATACTGTAACCGAAAGCAATAATGCAATGATAACGACTTGAACAGCATACCTAAGACTTTTTCCTAATTAAAATAGTTAATTGTATATGTAAATTAAAGACATCTTCACTCACTGGATTCTAAGCTTTTGTAATTATCGATCGGATTATTACTTCAACTTAATGTAAGAGAGTGGAGATGTGCTTGTCTCTTCTGGATCCATTTTGAATCTTTCTTGCATGCATAGTAATTTTAGCAGCGTTCAGTTCACGGGCTCTTGTGGTATCTTTCAAAGATTAATCTGATTATTAATTAAGAAAGACCTTGAATTTTGAAAATTTTGCACATGATTTAACTTTACATGGGATTATAAAATCAATCCTTTTGCCATCATGCATCAAAATTACAGCTAACTGTGTCATACAATGAGCAGTAGATACACCAATCAGAATAAGCCTTCCTCACAAAAATTGGCCTTAATCAAGTTGAATCTAGCTAATTAATCAAGTTGGGGTCTTCAAGATAGCTAGGCAGCAACAGGGCTCGTACCTTGAGAGAGAAGTTGTAGAAGATGATGGTGATTGGTGAAAGAAACAAAAGTTTAATTAAGAAACGCACAGCTTTAATTAATATTAATGCCAGTGAGTTAATCATATTTAAATATATCTTAAAACAAAAAGTCTATTTCATTAAATAAATCAAATGCCATACCATCTACCAATAAAGAATTATAGAAGTCCATGGAAGTAAAGAAACGGAAAAGAAACGTAATTAAATTAATCCCCCATGTGAAAGGCACCTACCCCGAATCTGGCTTTGTTGTTGCATGTTTCTGCTTTCCCACAATTCCTCTCTTACTGGTTCAAATCAGGCCCTAGCTAGCTAGCTACCTGCCTAGCTTATTCTCCAGGGAAAGAGAAGACCATTGTACAGTTCAGAAACCCTTTCACATGGGAATTAATTAATTTATTAATTGCTGTGGTCCTTGAGTAATTAGGCTAGCTATTACCTAATTAACAATTTGATTATAGGCTAAGTAAACGACAAGTTGAGGTGACCATGTGATCATCGATATATGCCAATCCCATGTGGAATCTCCTCACCTGCTTTATCATTAACGTTATTAATCCAGTTTCCACAGAATTAATTAAAGTCTCCTCACACTATATTCATTTCATATTCTGACTTCCTTCTTCCACCAACTTCACAGTTTTGGTATCTACATGGCAATGTGTTGAAGCCCTAGTCTGCTGCCGTAAAACTTCCAAGCCCTTACTTGGAAGCATGTATTATATATAGTTCAATTAAGATTAGGTGACACCCACCCTTGACAAGCAACAACTCTTAAATAAAACATAAGTGGCATGATTCAAACAGTATAGTTTTCTAATCATTTATTTATATGCTTCTATATATATATACCTGTTTATTTCTTTTCTTTTTAATTTTTAGGTCCTAAAGTTTTATGGGTTTTTCTCAGATTATAATCAAGAGTACTACTCTTGATCATTAATATATGTATATTCTTGAAAATATGGTAAGACTGCATAGAACATATATTTTTAATTTCTTTTTTTTTTTGTATTTTATTTTAAAGAAACAACATCGACAATGCGAGGTCAATAGATATTAATGTTAATTGCATACATCCCAACAGACTGTTTGCTAAAAGTGAAACTTGATAAAAATCAATTCTTTTAAACCAAAAAAAAATCCTAGAATTCAGTTCTTAATATAAATAAGCTTATATATATATATATATATATATATATATATATATATATATATATATATATATTAAAGGTGGCAGTAGTCTTCCCAAATGTATGGATAAAGCAATTCCCATTTGTACATAAATTCCATGGCAATGAGGGGACTGTGCTACATAATTTTAGTAATACAAGAAGCAACTTGGAATTTGAACTCCAAATTATAATATACATATATGTTTCACTTATATATATATAATATAAACACTAATAGTACTTCACCCCATGGCCAAAAAAGTAGTGCTTGAACCTTTCTTTTTTTTGGCAAAAGATTTAATTAATCTAATCAAATTATATATTCCCCGATAGAAAAAAAAATTGTATTCGTATGTACGGCAACAATGTATACTTATTCAAGTTTTTGAGACAATACTCAATAGCTAGGTGCATAGTTTTTGACTGTTTCTTCACCCTAACTATATATTAAAATCATAATGTATATTATACAACTTTATTGTTTTATTATTTGACTATATAATTAACTAATATGATAGCCTCCAAAGATCTAATATTTTAAAAGCAAAACAACCCCCAATAAATAAGAAAATAGGCAAGAATCTACATATTTATAATTAATGTTAAATTTATATATATGTTTTTAGTTGTTTGTGCGTGAGGCAAGAATATTTTCTTCTGGTGTGACATTACATATATCTATATCTATATATATGTGTGTGTGTGTGTTGGGATTATATATGTTTACTTCCAAATTTTGTGGAGTTTTATATAATGTGATAAATTAATAGATTCACATATAATTAATACTTTTATCCCTTGCACAATCATATAATTAAAAGTCTAGATGTACTACGATGAATGTAGACTTGTTAGCTGCTAGAATGTTTAATATTTGATGATCATGATGATGTCATTTATAATATTAAATGAAGAAATTTTATTGATATAATTTTCGATACAAGTTTTTGTCATGAATTAGTTGATCGAGTTAATGTACATATTCATACTCTAGAAATAATAATATATCAATAACAATACATCAACGATGTGGGCCCTTCCTATGCGATGCAAAATGGGCTCGGGCTTGTTCAGAAAATGGGCCTTAAAGTTAAAAGCCTTGTTTCCTGAAATCCATCAGGACCCAAACCATCCAAGACTTCTTGTTATTTATTTTTTTTTTTAAGGTTCTTTTAATACTAATGTTACAATACAGAGTTTGCCAAATTTATATAGGTGAGCACTTGGTGGCTTCTACTCCACAAATTAATCAATAGGTACATATTTATTAATCAAGGATATGTGTAAGTATGGGGTGGTTCATGAAAATTTATATATGATTTGAGCTAGAGGTGGCACATGGGCCGTATCGGGTTGGCACGGCCCATAAAAAATGAGCCTCATACGGATTTTTGAGCTTGGGGCGACATGATATGTACAGTAAAATATATAAGCTCAGTTTGACTCACAGTACAGTTACTATTCATATCGTACCGACCCAGTCCGTCAAAATCTAGTCCACTAGACTGTACAGTATCACTGTTTATCGTAAACAATAGTACTGTTTATCATGAATATTGATTAAAATTTACTGTTCATCGGCTAAATAGTAAACTCGTGTATTTTTTTTTTGCCCATGACTGTATTGACATTGTTCACAGGCACGGCCCACGGACTTTTTTTCTCGACTCAGTCCGTGAACAGTGTCGGGCCGTGCTCGGGCCAGGCCTGTCCATTTTGCCACCTCTAATTTGAAGCAAAATTTATTAGAAAAAATCTATCCTAAAATTATAAGCAGAGAATCAAACCTCTTCTTATAGCCAGACACTTGTCACTTATCATTAAACTACTAGTAAAAAATTTAAAAAATTACACTTAATTTGAACGATATTTACCCTCAATTAAAAAATTTACATTCAATCCAAGCGATATATACCCTCAACTTAAAGGGAATTCTTCCTACACTCATATATGATAGGCCTCACATATAATAAGCGTATGATAGGAATAAATTCTGCTAATAATTAAGTTTGATGGGAGGACATATCTTCGGGCCACCTAGACTAAGTCTATGTGATTACTTAGTTATATTTAAAGATTATAAGTGTATTGAAATTTGTTATATTTAAAGATTATACTTTATTGAAAGATTTGTAGATGTGATGCACTCCTATAACATATATAAATAAATGATGGATTATTATTTCTTGTTAAGTATAAATAACTAGTCATAACCAAAGTAATTTTTAACAGTAACCTCATCAATCATCTTCAACTTGATAATCAATAATAAAAGGTATTTGTTTGATTATAATTCATGTTATGACCCAAAAAAAAATTAGGTGGGATAAAATATCATGTTATTTATATATCGGTTTAGTTAAATTTTCGTTACAGATATTTTTAATTTAAAATAAGACCCTCTCTCCATTTTATTAAACCAGGGCTTCTATTCTTGTAGTAAAAAAGCTCTTGTGATGTTTGTTTAAAACTAAAAAACAAAGAGTACTACTGATAATTGATAGGTAGAGAGGTTGTAACGCAATTCATTTTTTAATTGTAATAAAACCAAATTAATTAGCAGAAAATGAATCAAATGCAATGGACAAGGTTAGTGGTTACTTACTTTCTCTTGAAAATGAGACGACAGCAGACCCACGAATCATCTTTAATTCTAGTGTCGTTTATATGATTTTGGGACTTTCTCGTTCAATTTTCGCTGGACCTCTTTCTTTTTGGAAGAACACGAATATATATATATATACAAGGCGGCACTCATCTTTATTGACAAATAAAAGAGGTACAACTCTGATCCCACTACACAACTATCTAACAAAATTATGATTGTGACTTTTGATATTAATTGTAGTTTAATCTATCCTGCTTTTTCAATTATATGTTCTCACTAAGCAATAGCAAGCAAAATCATTTTTTAAGATATGAATGGGCAGCATTGCACTTGATGACTAAGCTACAAGGAAGAAGAAGACATTAATATTAATTAACTTCCCGTCGCTCTTATCATCGAAGAGCTCGAAAGTATTTTGTTTCAGAAGATTAGCGACCTCTTTGGGTGTGCAGATGATCATGAATTCCAATCAAAACCTGAAAATAAAAGCTGAGATGATGTACCCAATTTTTTTTTCAATTAAGGAGCACAACTCATGATAAGACAAATAAAAGAGTTAAGTCTAAGATAAAAGATTAAAAGAATTAAATTCATAATGAAACAATTAAAGAGATAAAGTTCATGATAAAATGTAACTAAATACTAAGTCCATAAAATTAGATTCAATAGAATGCCCGGTTTTAAAAGAAACACGGAGTTCATCCTAAGTGTGATATAATCTTAAGAAAAGAGAGTTTATTCTAAATATAAAAAAAGAGATTATGATTGTAAAGAGATAATGGCCAATCACAAGATGAAGTAAGACTATTAACTTTTTAACAACTTTAAGAGGAGACTTAGTTCTTAAAGAGATGAAGATAACCCTAATTAGGAGACAATAATAGCAAAATAAATTTCAAGAAGGACCTAGTTAGGTTAAGAGAGTACTCCCAGAAAAGGAGAATATTCCTTAATTGTGAAGTCTAATCATACTCTTCGTCAAGTTCTTGTGCTTAGTATGTATAAATACTCATAAAAATCAAGATACTGACTTTATTTAGAGGCCTATGAACTTTCGCCAGACGTTGTATTATGCATTCACAATGATTAAAAAAATGTCTCCTTAAAACTCGAAGCCTAAAAAACTCGAAATGAGGCTTTACACTTAATGCGTGAAGACACTCGAAAAAGAGTAGTTTTCTTAGAGAAACTTATAACTATGTACCTAAAGTAAGAGTTCGAACACCCCAGAAAAAATAAAAAAAAGTAGAGCAATTAGATCCATCTTCCAGTGGTAGAAAAAACCCAAAGACAACCAAAGATCTACACTTAGTTTTATGCATAAATCAAAAAATTAAACCTCTATGTCTCGATCTCTAAATTGAAAGCTTCTCTCTAAAATATACATTTTCTAATGATTGATTTGATCGTTAAAGAGTTCCCGCTACAGACATTCCGGCATTCCCTGAACATACATTGTTTCACGAGAGAAAAAATCAACTGCACATAGCGCTTTCTGCACATAGCACTTCTAATCATAATGAAAAGTAGAAAGGAATACGTGCTTGAAATGATGAGAATACTAATCCATGGTGGAATCTGCATGTGCTATACAATATATACGTATATATATATATGTGTGTGTGTGTGTGTGTGTGTGTGTGTGTGTGTGTCTTTCTTCACGATTATGAAGTATGCATCAGCATCATACATGGCCCTCCAAATATGATATACCATATATCAAACTGTTTTTCTTTTTCCCATTATTGATTTCTTGGTGGATACATATATATGCTCTTGATTCTCATGTCCCAACTTTCCAAAATTAACCATGTGTTGGTAACATTAGTGCGCATGCTTGAGAGCAGAAAGAATTTAAGTTTGATTTTTTCAATTTTATGTATGTTTAAATCAGTAGTACTACTAAATCAGTCAAATTAAATGGAAGATGATATCATTACTGACATCAATTTGTTTAAAATATTTACTTTTATGTTTTGCAATCCGCAAGCAATGGATGAATTTGGCTAAATTTTGGTAATCACTCAATCCAATTTTCTCAACTTAATCATGATCTATATATATTTGCATTTAATGTATAATTAATTATAGCACTAAAATAATATGCAGTGTGATGTGATTGCCAAATACTAAAATGAATATATATATATATATATATATATATATATATATATATCAGCAAATTAACCCAATTTCTTTCTCTAGTGCTTCCACTTGTTCAATAATATTTTTATATTAACTGTAAATAAAGATAGATAGATAGATAGGCAACTAGTAGTAGTGAATATATGATTAGATTATGTATGAGGGCCAGTGTGTTGGAGTAGTAAATAATTAACTGTGGCTGTTGTGGTTATGGTGTAGCTCCTTAATTAAATTTACAGTATTAATATATAATTGAAAAGAGACTCATTGTGATTTGTAAATTGAAACCTTATCACATCACCATCACCATCACAATCACAATCCCAATCCCAGGCAAGAATGCTGGTCTAGATATCTTTATCTCTGAAAAGTGGAAATGGAGAAATCAGGTGCCTCTCCTTTTTCGTGATGGCTAGATAGATAGATAGATAGATAGATGGCTAGTTAAAGCATTTTCTTTGCCTCGACTTGCTGCAAAGTTCAAATAATATTGATAACTTTCTTTTTCGTGTTTGTCAAATCTAATTTTTGAAAAATGCTTCAATGATTCATTTTCTTTATGGTAGTTTTTCTATTCAATTAATACTAACCCAAAACAAAAAAAGGTAGTTTTGATATTCTTTAAGAAGCAATATCAAATACTTTTATGATCAAGTTTATACCACCTAAAAATTGAGATATTAATCTGGAAGCTTGTAGGTGTGTGAAATTGATCACCAGTTAATTCTAAATAAACCAATTATATATCTTAGCTGATTACATACACGTATATATGCTTCAGTTAAAGTATAACTCATCCCTTATCTTATGGCTTTTTCAATGAATATATACACGGTACATTCTCGAAAAAGTTGCATTAGACAATACTCCATACATATTCCATTGCATATATATATATATATATAGGGGAGAGAGAGAGAGAGAGAGAGAGAGGTAATTCCTGATTCCGAAGATTACATCAAAATATATACTCATGATTTGCTTTTCTTTATTCTTATCTACACAAATTCAATTCAATTCAAAAAGTAAAATCCATCACTTGCATGAATCATATATATTTATCTTATCTTTGTAACTTAATATATTCGTTTCATACAAGTAACTAATTTGATTCATGCGTGCCTCTTTTTCAAAAGTAAACTGATTTTGTATATGCCCACCAATTAACGAAATTTAATTAGTGCTTACGGATTCTTGTATTGAAGATTTCATTTTCTTCGGAAAATGTATAGACTCAATCATAGAGACATCATAAAATGGAAATTAAGTAGTGCTGATAATAATTGAGAAGAAGAAAAAGAAACAACGATGACAGATCCACATCCACATCCACTTCTGTCCTTTTAACATGTTACATATCCTGTAGTACTACTGTCTCTTGATCTCTTGTAACCAAGTGTTACTGTATATATGTTGATAATAAATGTTCCAATTTCATTTGGAATAACTATATTGATCAAATATCTTTAAATAAAATCCAATTTCAATATCATTTTTTGCATGTTTCTCGTGGACGGCAAAAAGAAGAAGGAATAAGTTCTCCTATCAGTCCTAATTCCTAAGCATGTCGAATAACATAGCAAACTTGGAATCTCTTAATTAAAAGAGTCTAGCTTCTATTGAAAGCACTTGAATTAGGCTCATTAACTACTTTTTAATTAAAATTTACCTTCTATTTGACGTAGGCATATGCAAGGTATACTAGGTATAGTTAAGTTGGGCACAATGAACAACTAACTTATATATTAATTTCTTTCTTTCTTTCTTCTTTCTTTCTTTCTTTTATAAAGTTCTTTTTTTAATGAAAAGAAAAATGTTTTATAAAAAAATTATTAGGAGGAATGCATGAAAACAGACAAAAAAATGAAAAAGAAGAGAAGAATATGAAATAAATTATTAGTAGCTTTATAAAATGGAGGTAAAAGTTGAGATATGATGGCTTATTTGTAATCTTTTATTGATTCCTCATAGCATAGAACCCCAATAATCTCCTTAGCTCTCAAAGCCTATCCCATGACCCATACGAGGACCGCACCAGCAACTACTAGTACCTAGAACTTGAGCTTTTTAGTGCAAGAAAACCGGAAAAAAGGTAGTAACTAATATTCTGAGGGAATTCTGATAGCATCGTAAGCATGATTATATAGCACCACTTTGCACTTGCATTCTCATCATCCACTATAAAATCCCACCAGCAATTCCAATGACTACCCAATTGGCTGTAACTAAAACAAACCATTTTCCACTCCCCTTTACAAACAAACACATTACCCTCACGAAACTCATGCACTCAATGTTATTATTAGTCTTCAATATTATCTAATTGAACACGCCAAAATTCTCCCATTTCTTGCCAACTTTATTAGAGCTAGTACCAGCAGCCAATATTCTTTGCAAATACAATGTCTGCAACATCGAGATTGGAAGACAACCCAATTGAGAAAACCTCTCAGCAACCATCTTCACCTCCAAATCATATGACCCAGACATGTACTCACACCAACATCATGCACATAACGCTTTCGGAGCTGAAAGTACAGCGAGGACTGGCTCTTCCTCTGGTGGCAATGAATTTAACATGGTTTGCCAAGATAGCTATCACAACCTGCATTTCTAGGACGTCTTGGAGCGTTGCAGTTAGCTGGGGGTACTCTTGGGTTCACCTTTGCTAATGTCACCGGCTTCTCTGTCTTGAATGGCCTCTGTGGTGCTATGGAACCCATTTGTGGTCAAGCTTTTGGTGCTAAAAATTTTAGGCTTCTCCATAAGACGCTTCTCATGGCTATTTTCTTGTTACTAGCAGTGACAATTCCTATTTCTTTCTTGTGGCTTAACGTTGACAAAATTCTCATCCATTTTGGCCAGCAAGAAGACATTTCAGTTGTTGCGAAGCACTATCTTCTGTACCTTCTTCCTGATTTAGCAGTCACTTCACTTCTTTGTCCTCTGAAAGCCTACTTGAGCTCGCAAGGCATAACCATTCTCATAATGTTAAGCTCAGCTCTAGCTCTTGCGCTTCATATACCTGCAAACATCCTGCTTGTAAAAGCAAAGGGTCTTGAGGGAGTTGCTATGGCAATATGGATAAGTGATCTTGTAGTTGTGATTTTACTTGCTTTGTATTTGTTTGTGACAGAGTGTTATTGTAAGGAGGGGAAGTGGAAAGGAGGGTGGTGCGAGCAGAGCGTCTCTGACTGGCTTAGATTGCTCAAACTTAGCGGGCCGTGTTGCTTGACAACCTGCCTTGAATGGTGGTGCTATGAGATTCTCATCTTGCTCACAGGCCGCCTATCAAATGCCAAGCAGGCTGTTGGAGTCATAGCCATTGTGATGAATTTCGACTACTTGCTCTACTCTGTAATGCTATCACTGGCAACATGTGCATCAACACGGGTATCCAATGAGCTTGGCGCTAACCAACCAAGCCTGGCTTACCGATCAGCATATGTATCTCTAGGGGTGAGCGTTATTTCAGGTTGCACTGGAGCCTTAGTGATGGTAGGAGGCAGAGGTATCTGGGGTTCTTTGTTTAGCCACGATAAGGGAACCATAAGGGGTGTAAAGAAGATGTTGTTACTAATGGCGATGGTTGAAGTGGTGAATTTCCCGTTAGCAGTTTGTGGAGGAATCGTCAGAGGAACTGCTAGGCCATGGTTGGCTATGTATGCAAATGTTGGTGGATTTTACCTCTTAGCCTTGCCATTAGGCGTGGTCTTAGCATTTAAAGCAGCTCTAGGACTTAGCGGATTGTTGATCGGATTTTTTGTTGGTATGGTTGCTTGCTTGGCGTTGGTGCTGGTGTTTGTTGCAAGGATTAATTGGGATGAAGAAGCTGGCAAGGCACAACTACTTGCCTGTAACGTGCCAGAGGTTGCCACAGAAAATGGAAATCTTAGGTCTATAATTGATGATGACCCAACACAACAGGAGCCTAGAACCGTAAACGGCTCTATCCATGGCCACGAAAGCACATCTCCCATAATGAAAGTTTAATAAATGAATGAAATTGATGGATATCTGCTCACTAAACAACCACATTTGAGACTTGCATAAAGTAATATTCCATAGGCACACATTTGCCAACACTGGTGTCTGTTTATCTTCACTTCTTGCAGCATAAGTTGAGGGATGACTGTAAATATTTAACAGCTTCTAGAACTTTCTGTTCTTCAGAGAAAGCCAGCTAATAGAAGAGGAATTGCTCATGAGCAAGTTGGCGCAGCTACATTATTTTACCATCGCGAAGATATGCCTAGTGAAGTGTATATTAACATAACACAGAAGTTTCAATTATGTACCTGATGAATAATAACCCCCACAGAGAAGCTAACTGAGGCAATTCAGACTTTTGTTAAGTCCTGTAAATTAAGGCTCCATGAATGCATGCATGATAATACTAAGAAATATCAATCAAAAGCTCAGAGATGCATCACTGATCCTCTTCCTTAAAAAAGAATTACAAAATGGACATATTGAATGAAGGCGGGTCTTAGTCATCTACAAACCCAGGTTCCGAAATCAAAGACTCCAGCTCTTTGGCCTTGTCATTGTTGAAGCCAAGGGCAGCCAGTATCTTGTGACCTGGTGAGTCCACTTCAGACCAAATGCCTAGAAGCAAATCACTTGAAGTAACTTCCCCGCCATTACCTGCAATTGGAAGATGTATTAATTGTTGTACAGCACAAAAGTTGAAAAACAATAATTCAAATAGAGAAAGTAAGAAACATAAGTAATGCAGAATCAACTCCATACACTGGAATTGATCACAGCACAAACCATTTCAAAGAATATTATCAAACAGACAAAGAAATGTACACTCACAAAATATCATACATTTAGTTTTTCAGATTGTCAATAATAGTCTGTTGAGCCCTTTTGAGCCATTTTTTTTTTTGTAATACCACCTATTTATAGATGTTAAAGGATTAGGGATTCTTAAGATTTAAGGTTGGTCTGTTTTTTTCTACTTTAAGTCTAAATAATTTTATTCAGATGTTTAAAAGCTATTTATTTTTTAATTTATGTCTGAAAATTTGTTACAAATGTTTGAATCTAATTAAGTTAAAAATTTTAACTTAAATCTGAATAACCAAATATCTGAATGAATTAAATATTTTATTTATTATAATACTCTTAGTTTATTACTTAATATTTATATATATCAATAACTTAATATAACAGTTTCACACATTTTTTAAGATATATATATCAACATACCAATTTCAGATTTTTTTTATTTTTATAAAAACAAACTACTTAACATTTCTATTTAGACGTTTAAGGTAAAAAAAAAAAAAACTAACATACCGACCGAGTTCAAATTTTAATCAAATTCACATTTCAATCATATTCAAACTTTAAATTAAAAAAAAAATAACTTAAAGTTTAAAATTTTTATTTTGAATTTGTTTTTCTTTAGAATAAGATTGAAAGATTTAAATTTAAAAATTAAGGATTAAAAGATTAACACCTTATTCAATTATTTTTAGAAAGTTTTAAATTCAAGAAGGATGGAGATTTTAATTTTTGAATGCAAACTTTTGGCTATAAATCGAAGCTAACAGTTTCCTTCCCATTATTGTATTTGCTTCTTCAATTTCTAGTTTTTACATATTACTTTTTATTGTTAGTGCTTCTTAGAGAAAAGGTTCCTAGTTGCTATTCGTTCTTGGAGCATAAATGATATTTTAGATAAAGATACAAGTAGAATTTTGTTGAAATTCAAAGTGAGTGAATTTGTGTATAACATACTTAATTTCTAGTTTTTACATATTACTTTTTATTGTTAGTGCTTCTTAGAGAAAAGGCTCCTAGTTGCTATTCGTTCTTGGAGCATAGATGATATTTTAGATAAAGATACAAGTACATAGAATTTTGTAGAAATTCAAAGTGAGTAAATTTGTGTATAACATTCTTTTGAAAAATAATTATAAAAACTTATGCAAGCATGTGAATGAATTCATGAAATATGTTCTTAATGAAATTATATTTTTAGACTTTTAAATTGTTTACAAATGGTTTGCTAGATTGTTTATAACTATTAAATATTTTATTAAACATAAATGAAGATTTTTATTGATTGTTTTGTACATGAAAGTATGTTTGCATTAAATATTTTTGTACATTGTCCATCAATACAATTATTGATACTGTTTTGTTACAATTATTACATCATTTTGTTAAAGTTATTATCATTCAATTATTGATTGATTGGTTTCACATATTAATTGATTATTGAAAAAAATTAAAATTAGTATCAAGTTAAATTCGAAGTATTGTTTTAACATTAAGGAATATTATGTGAAACTTTTAGCAATGTAATTATACATTAAGGTTTATTTATTCTTTTAAGGATTTAATTGTATATTAGAATTTTGGAGTTTTTCGTTTCAAATTTGTCATATGTTTCCATATGGAAAATTTGGGGTGTTACATTCTTGGAAACATTTTAATCAATCATCTATTTACCACTCAAAAAGTAATGTGAGAAGGATATTGTAGCATATAGAAACTACAAAACCCACTGATATAACTGCAAATGTGCAAAGGAGATCAACACTAACCCGATTTTAGTTTTCGGTCAATAGCCCAATTGATGGCCTTTTGAGCAGCTTCAGTCAAAGGAGGATGCTCAGGACTGTAAAAGTACATATCACCCTTTCCAAGCAATTTGACAGTCTCATCCCGCACCTTCAAGAGTGTCACTCCATTTGCCCGCAAAAACTTCGCAGCCAGACTAGTTCCTGAATACTAAGTGAAAACATTTGTTAAAATGTGCAAAGACTGAAGATTAATTGCATGAGCCCTCTATCAAAAGCATATAACATGATACATCCTCAAAATGAGACAAGGAAAGAAATGTAAGCCTTTGCACATGCAGCAAGTAACTCTGTAAAATGTTGTATGAACAATTCAAACTGAATCAAATTATACATTTCACATTCTAAATCTCTTCCATTTCCATAATTCTCACACAGCAATTCCCCCCTAGTTTCTATACCAATAACTTGCACGTTTAAGAATGCATATTGTTAGAATTAAAATTAGACTTATTATTAGTCTTTTT
This sequence comes from Melia azedarach, assembly GCA_028052125.1. Classification (NCBI taxonomy): domain Eukaryota; kingdom Viridiplantae; phylum Streptophyta; class Magnoliopsida; order Sapindales; family Meliaceae; genus Melia; species Melia azedarach. The sequence goes on along the minus strand of CM051401.1, from coordinate 6,352,943 downwards.
CTAGTTTGTTAAGGATAGGAAGATCCCTAATTTATGTTGTTTTATTATTTCAGCCTATATAAAGGCTTGTCTACCTTAACTCACTGCCTCTAGTTCACTCTATTCCTATTAGAGCCAACACTAGAAAAATTCAAAATGTAGTATAAGCATCACTGGTTAAACAAATCTTTTTTCGTCATACAACATTAGCTAACAGGTTTTGAACAATACAAATAACTAGCTTTCAGTTCTTAACAATATCATTTATCCAAATATGTCCATGCTATCTTACTCATGGGCTGTCTGAACTAGCACTATTTTGTTCATAGATGTAACAATACTTAAAATTTAGTTTAAAAACAATAGCTAAGCTCTTATGTTACTTGCAGCAATAAAGTAACCCATCATTAGGCATAAAAATAAAATAGACCTTACATTAGGGAAAATGACATACCCTCAACGAGGATCCCCATAAGAAGAGATTCAGTTCCAGTAGTTGCATACTTGAGCTTCCTGGCTTCCAACTCACCCATAGCAAATGATTTTATTGCCCTCCATGACCATCTATTATTCCACACTAAACCTCAATCCAAAACCAACAAACCAAACATATTATCACTTTAAACAAACTAAATTAAACTCACTTGGGACCTTTATCAGTTGAAACGACACTGTCTGGTCTCCTGTAATAACGAAATCCCAAAAAAAAAAAAAGAAAAACTGAGATTACAATTTACTGCAATCAAAACAGAAATTAAAAAGGAAATACGATACAGGGAGCTCGTAAATACGCTGTGGGGAGACTAGACAAGACTCGGGCGGCGAAGTGGCGGCGCTGTGACAGGTGAGGTCTGACATACGAGGATTTGAGGGAGAAATCGGTCCTTTTGTCGTTGATTCTGAAACCTACGAGCCATGAATGTTGTGGCTTAAGAAATGTATGAGATTGGCTGTGTTTGGTTACGTTATCAGACTGAGAGACTCGTGTCGTCGTTGTCGTTGATGGGAGTTTGGGGAGGAAGTGAGCCGCCATTTTCTACAAATGCAGCGTGGTAGAAGCTAGAAGTTCGCCGAAGGTACGTGGAATATTTGGATAGGAAACTAAACATAAAACATACGATGTCGTTTTTACTGTTACTAGAATTCGGGTCGGATGAGAAACAAATATGGTGGTCGAATAGCTGTACTCGGGAGATTAACATATGGGCCTTGGTTACACTGGGTTTGGTTCATGGGCCATCTTCACGACCTCTTAATCAGAACACTTCAAAAACTCTCGACTCTTTTGGTTCGTCGTAGGTTAGGAGAAGCTTTGTCTGATGGCCGTTGAAAATTGAAATATAATATATAGCTAAAAAATAAATGTAATTAAATTAAAATAGTTTATTTTTTCAATATTCATACCAAATTAGAACAACTAGTCAAATGAAAGTCAACAATCGAGATATAATATTCAATGTAATGATTGATAATCAAATCCATAATTATAGGCTTAACAAAAGATGCTTACATAAATACATAGACAATTTTTTCAACCCAATTGAAGATCGTTTTTATTTTCTAGATCTTTACAGCTTAATCCCACCAATTTTTCCTTTTTTTTTCTCTTGAAATTGATGCCAAAGTCCACCGCTAATTAGACTCTACAAGAAACCCAAAATCGTAAATCAACTCACTTCAAAATAGCTTTGTAATTAATTAATGTTAATTAATACGATAACCCGTGAATTAGCTAGAAAAAAGATGATGTTTGTATTGGATTTAGATTTACATTTAGTAGAGGCAGTTAGTTGCACCTGTCTGCCGACATTAAGACGTGGATGATAAATCTACCACCCCTAACTACAAAATTAACTTGATTAATTTCTTCAACTAATTAATTTAATTAATTAATAAGACGGGAGTTGTTAATTTGCTCCCGTAAACAAAGCAAAAGGCAGGACACAAGTAGCTTTAAGCAGAAATTGACATTTTCAAATGTGCTAGAAGTAGTAGAAGTGCTTTTCTTTTGTTGTCAATCCAAAGTCGTGAAATATGGAAAACAACATTTTAAGTTCACATTACATAATTTATTTTAATTATATAATTTATAATTTAGAAAATGTGCATAAAAATGTCAAAATCTTCACATGAAATGATTAACTTTTTCTCCAAACAATTTCAATTTCCTAAAGGAATGAAGAAGTTTCCTTTGTCACTGTCGAGCCTCAATGTAAAAGGTGTGCAATAACTTAATTGTCAATAAGATGTGACCTACTAAACAAACCATGAACACCCATTTTACACACACACACACATACATATATATACCAATATATTATCCACCATTTTATGTGTGCCAAAAGAAGTTATTAGCTCGTACGTCAATGATTTTGTCCACAAGTTAATGATTGAAGTAATTGAGTTTAATATTTTGATTAATTTGATTGATCGGTATAAAAATATGCTTGATAAAGCTTGCTTTTACTTAATTTTAAAAGTAAAGTTAGAAAATGTAAATAAATTAATGTAGTCTATTTATTTTTCTAATTAATATTTTGATGTCAAGTGCTTTTATTTTAAAGTTATTTGAACTCAAATTATGGTGTCTTGATACGAGACATATCTTAAAAATATTTGAAATTAATTTAATATTAATATATCTCAAACTCTATTTATTTTAAATTTAAATTTATATGTTTGATTTTATCAAAACATAAAAATAATAATAATCAATTTTCGACAAAAAAAAACTTTAAATGTTAAATGAATAACTATTAAATTATATATAATCTGACTTGTGCTTTCAAATTTTTTTTTAAAAAAAAGGACTAATACGATTACTTGATTTTAAATGAATTCATTAAAAAAAATATGTCAATTGAATTGAATATTAAGTAAAGTATTTATCACGTAATATATTCAATTTCAATGCATATGTCAATTACACTAACGAAATTAACTTCCTATAAAAATTAATTTAACATATTAAAAAGAATGAAACAAACAAAAAAATCAATTAGAATAATTTAAAAACAAAAACAAAAACTAAAAGCTTAATTAATTTGTCATTTGCACCATTGTCAACAAATTCCACCTACTCTTTGCGAAAGGATATTGTAATCAAACTCTTTATTATCTTAATTTAATACATTCTTAGTTAAGTTGGTGTTATATTTAATTGAAAATTCAAAAAAAAAATTGTAGAGTAAATTAGACTTAGAAGATGGGAAGGACCATTTGGGTTGTCATATATCTATATGTACATGTATGCTTAATTAATCTTCATTAATTGTATGATTAACTTTCAAGTAAATTGGTGGCTAATTTTGATATTTTAATTTATTATTAAAAAATAAAATGGTGGGCTTTTGAAAATTTGAATCTAAGTAATTATATATGAATGTACATCAATAAAATATTTTAAAAAAAATTATTGCATAAAATTTTTTTCAACGCCAAAAATATGAACTAACAATCGTTTTCTGTTATTGTCTCGAAATGATTGTTTTAATCACGTTTTTTAATTAGTTTTATTTAAAAATAAATAAATAAATAACAAAAAAAAAGAATATGTTAAAGAATTTTTAAAAAATATTGACTAAAATTGACTACATATTTAAATTATTAATTTTTTTACAAGTGCAATCACTTATAATGTCACTTTACATAATTTTTTAATATGATTTTATAAATAATTTTAATTTAAACATTTTTAATCGATTGAAATTGTATTTCATATGTATATTAATTATATTTATACATATTATTTAATTTTAATTATTAAAATTATTTAGATTTAATAATTTATAAATTATGTAAAATTAAATAATTATTAATGTGTTTTCATTTTTTATAAGTTCAAGATTTATCAAAAATGGTCATTCAAATTTGATAGAGTAAAGAGTAATTTGAATATATTATGTATTAAAGATATTTTATTATTAAATTAAAACTTTTATATTTAAGTAAATACACTAAATATTCGAAAAAAAATCGTCACATGTATATTATTTTATTAACTTATAATTATAAGGGTGTATATATATATATATATATATATAATTGTTGAACAAAACTTTTAGTTCAGCACTAAATTGACCTACCTCCCCACGCATGGCAATAAATCTCATATATTTGCATGTGAATTTAATTAAATAAATTTTTTAGCATTGGACACGTGCATGAATCTTATTTGAAAGATCGAGCAAAACTATATATAATATATATTAATTGAACGTGGAGTAATAATTAGAAGTAAAATTATTAGTCACTTGACTTGAAGAGGGAGAAACCAATCTTCAAAAAGGGGCCTACATATACATACATACATATGTGTATGTATATATATTTATAAATATGTAATATTATAAGACAGACAAAACTGGAGCAGCTGCTAGAAAACAAAACCAGCCTTGCAAGGCAAGGCAAGGCAAGGCAAACACAGACGACAACAATTACAACAACAAGAGCTGAAGATTATGATATCTTTTGCTTTTTCTTTACGTTTCTGTTTTCTTAATTCGCTTCTCATGTTTCGCTGCTTATTATTATTTATTGCCCTCTTTGAAATATGGAGAATTTTTTTTATTTTTTTAATATTTATGTTTAATATTTATTAATTATAATACAGTTTAAATATCCACGTAATATATATATATATATATATTCAAATATTTACGCACAATATGCATGTATAAAATCTACAAGAGGGTATCTACCCATATTTTAATGAACATATATTGTTATTTAATTATAACATAGTAATATAAAATGATGAACTAATGGCGATATTTTATAATTTCATGATATTTATTTTCTTTGATCTAATATCAATATGAATATCAATATTAAAATTTGTAAAAAAATGTTCAAGTCTTTAAATCTTAACCATATATTTTTTAAAGTAATACTATATATCATAAATATTATGACAACTAATATAACATATGATGTATTATTTATTAAGAGATTGATAAAATTTTATAATTTTAAAAAATAATAACTTTATTTTACAATTGATTTTTTTAGCACATGAAAATAAATTATTGAATTTTATACCCATTTTAAATTTTGAAAAGATAAAACTTTTATTGTGCTCTTTAATTCTTAAAGCCACGTGAATAGAACATCATATGCTATACAAATAAATTGTTTTTTCGAGTCTTAACCAATTCGTTTGGTTTTAAAGTAAAATTAGTACACAAACTCATTTGTTAAAAATTAATACGATAATATTTTTTTATTATCATATATCTTATAATTTTATTGAAATAAAAAAATTATTAAAGTAAAAAAATAAAATACATAAAATATATAATAATAATAATAATATATCATTGCCATGTTAGTTTGCATATAATAATTTGTACTTTTATTATGATATACAAATATAATAAAAAAATCATTTAGAAATTGACAAAACCTATCCTGACCCTTGTTAGGAGTTAGGATGAATCATTCTAATTACTTTTGTTTTCATGCTTTCCGTAATCCTTACGTAATAAAGTTTCATGAAAAACAATAAACTAGTTATCTCATACCTTCATCATTAATACACATCGAGGCTTTGTGCCCCAATAAACATATATACATGATCTGTACCATGTTCACATACACATGTATGTATCTAATAGTTTTATATATGTATATGCTTAAAATATTTTCATACAATTTACATAGAGTGGTCATAATCTCATATTAGAAAATTAATTCCTAACCGAAATCTTACATTACCTAGAGAAAAATAAGAAGAATAAAGAAAAAAAAAGAGTTTACAATTCGGTAGTAGATTTAAATTAGAAGAAAATATATTTGTATGCGTTATTATGAAGTATCTATAAACAATATTTAAAAAAAAAAATTATTTACTTGTTAGGAATACTAACAAACAAATGAAATAGGACTAATACAAGCATAACAAATAACATAATATTGTCTGATACTTGGCAGCCTCGCATTGTTACTTGAGTAGATCCTAATTCACATTTATATTATAAATATGTAATTTTATAGATCCCAAATACCTTAATCTCATCCTTGGGAGATAGGCATGTAAGGTGTTTTAAACAATCTTAAACAATATTTTAACATATAATAATCAATTTTCTACAATTACTAAATGTCATATATAATTTAAATATTTATTTTCATGTAATATAATTAAACTAATCAACATACAATTCAACCATGATATAATTAATATTTAGACATAATGAAAATAAATAATAATTTAAAAGTATTCTCTTATAGTTTGGTAATTCAATATTAATTTTTTTTCAAATTTCTTAAATTTTTTATTACTGTAATACTCTCTAAAATACAAAATTTAACAATTTACTATTAACATTTATTTAAAATTTAATACGCATCATAAATACGAGAATAAAGCTATTCTAATTTATAAATATAACGTCCATTAAATTTATAGATATTAATATGACTTCTCAATATTTTTTATTCTGTAATTTTTTCTTTTACTTGCTAAATATTTCTTCCTAATCTTTTTTCCCCTCGTTCTCCTTTGTATTTTTCGTTTTCTTCCTCTCGGATTTTCTTCTCCAAAATGAAACATGCATGTAAATTTGTATATTATGCACCGTTCCAAACTAAGAAGGAAGCAGATTGTAAACTGCTTTAAGCAACAGCTAATGGCTGCTAAGTGTCACCGAAATTATTTTGTAATAATTTGTTAAATTTCAAATTTCAAATTTAATCATACCTAAGATCTAAATGCTGTACCAAAAGTCTTGAAAGCTATATATTTTGAGAGAATAATTTCTATGATTGATAAAATCAGAAGCACAGGGAGAACACATGCTTCCTCCTATAAATAATTCTTGAAAACAAAGTCAAAGTTGTCTAAAGTAGTGCTGTACTTAAGTAGCATGCTTCAACCTTACCCACATGTCATTCCCATTATCAGCTCCAGATTTCAGCCAATCCTATTCTTTATTTAGTCATTTGACCGACTCTGTTTGACCATCTCATTTTCAATCTTTAATTATTTATTTCCATGCGGCAAGGCGTGGAGCATTCATGCCCCAAGCAAAATCTTATCTAAAATCATTTAAATGATTTATTAATGAAGTTAATTTTAATTTTATTTTTTATTTAATTTAGAGGAAAACATGCCTCGAGTGTCTCACGGAAAAATATGTGGCGCCGCTGTATTGAATCACAAACACCCGTCCAACTTAAGTTCCAAATATGAATGCAGCTTTCGGTTTTGGCGCCAGTCTCTCCGGTCAAAAAGCAATCTCACAATATTAGAAAGGCGGGATTTTCAAAACAAAAAAAATAATCCAAAATCGAAGTGGACCCAGTTCGCCATTGCTGAGTCGTCGTCCACGTGTCATCTTTCATTTCCTTTCTCCTGCATCACCCTTTCGCTGCTGCTAAAAGGCACTGTATTTATTTCTCGAATCATTCGCGTATCCACGTCAAATCATTGGGCCCTACCTCTTTCTTTTTTTTCTTTTATTTTCCCCATTATCGATGTAGATTTATCCCGTGTCGACAAGACCCCACCACCGTCTGATTTGGCGGGAAGATCACCGTTCTCCCGCCAAACCTAAGTAAATATTTTCGCTCACTCGAACGGTGCGTTTTAAAAAGGTCCAACCGCTGAAACGAGACGGGCGTTAATTTCAGTTAGTGAAACGCACGTTGTGGAGTTGTTTAAAGTTTAATGCACTGTCCGCCACGTAGTTAAGATCGTGCGGCAAAACGGTAGTATTTAAGTATGCGGAACTGTTGAGACGGCGCCTAGAGGTGCCATGAAAATGTAAAAGAGAAGATGTTAATGTTAAACCCTTAATACCTTAACAAACAGAGAGAGAACGTGCCTTCTGACAGGCCTGCACGTGATCACCAGACATAGGGGCCCACGTGTTGGGGCCGAGGTTGGAGGTGCGTTTATTTATGACAGCATGTCGTTGACATCACATCTATTGTGAGCTCCAAACGCGTCCGAAGTTTTAACAATTCAAATAAAATGAATCCACTGTTGAACGAAAGACATAATAAGTCCGGGTGCGTGCTTCCACGACTACGTCCAAGTCATGCGCGCAGATTTTCTACCCTGACCAATTAAATGCAACCACGTGAAATTTCACCTTTTTTTTCTCCTTATGACTAGTTTACCCTTCCCGCTTGTTACCTGTGATTGCCCGAACTAATTACTATATTCAGAAGAATTTATCCAATTCAGATTAACTAAAAATTCAAAAATTATTGATAATTTAAATATAATTAATTACATTAGTCATCTATCTGTAATAAGTTCTTGACTCCACCTAATCCTTTGGTTGCAGATAAATTTGATGTGAAGATTCACGCACTCCAATATCTAGATGCTTAAACAGGAATATGCTTTGATCCCATTAATGCAACTTGATCCAACGTATGAGGTTTAATCTTACAGATCACAACTTCAGTAAGAAAAGTATTCTCTTTGATCCGATATTTTCAAGAATCTTACGTTAAAGACTGATCTACCCTTGGCTTTATGCAATTTTCGGAAATATTTGAAGGGTAAGAGTGGAAAGAAGTTAGTTATAAGCAAAGGGTAAAGATCGAAGATACACCGGGAAGTACAAGAAAACCGGCCCGAAAAAGTGACAGAGGAAAAGCCGATACGAGCGGTGTTGTCACGTGTGGACGTCATAATACCGGTCGGCAAATCACGACTTAATAAACAAGCCATAATGGGTCCCCTAAAGTGCCACGTGGACTGACCCTTCCCCTTGATCAAGGATCAACCTGCTATTGAGTCGAACGCACGCAAAGGACACTTCACAGGACACTTAGCTTACACACGTGGCATCCGAGTTGGACTATTTTGAACCAACCAGAAATGAGGATCAAAAGACACGTCGCTAGGACCTCGGTTGACCCGTGGGCATGGGTTAGCACGGGCAGAGTTTTCGGGCAGGCGTTAGTCTCACCATGTGAGCGCTTTCATTCTCTCTCTTTGCGTATAGGCGTGGTTTCGATATTATAAATAAAATGAATTTAAGAAAATTGTAACAGTGAAAAAATAATGTTAAATATATATATAGAGGCATTAGAGGTCTCAGAGAGTTAAGACCAAGGCGTGGTTTGCGTTGCGCTTGCAAGAGAGAGAGACATCGAGAGAGAGTGAGAGAGGGGGAAATAAGCGACTCTCTTTTCTAGAGAAAAACCAAACAAGAAAATTAGAGAGAGAGAGAGAGTTTGGTAGGGGTTGTTAATAGCGATTTGGTCGAAGAACTTAACGCTTTGAAGTTGAGAGTTTTAAGAGTATCTGGCATTTTCTTTGTTTGATCCAAACAAAGAGCGAACGTTGTTCTAGTTCGTTCAAACTCTCGGCCGCTTAAATACAAGGAGGGTTTCTCTTCGGTTCTCAGTTTTCTCAGTTTTTGTTGAAGAAAGTTTGAAGAATATCCAAATAGGTCAAGATATGGAGTGGCCTGCTTACTTGGATGAATATGAGAAACTTGTTATAAGGATGAACACTCCAAGGTTTGTTTTAGTTCATTCTTCTTCACAAACATACACATTTTTCTAATTATTTTCTTTTCTATACACAATTTTCTGATTCATTTTGCAATATCTTGTTAGTTTTTTTCCGGATCTTTTTACGCGCTTGATTGTGTACTTTGTTTTTATTTTCTCCAGAATAATCTTTCAAAATTTCTGATTTTGAGAATTTCTTTTTGTTATTATCCATTTCTAGTTAATTTCCTTTCTTGAAAAATTTCTTACCAAAAAAGCCGATCTATACCTGTTCTAGATCTGGTTAAGAGCCTTAATTTATGAAAATCTAGGTCTAGAATTAAATAGCAAATCTAAAAATATATTTTCAAAACCCTCACTCAATCAACCCGTATTTCAAATCACCCTATATTATAATAATTCTCTGACTTTTTCTTCAAATTTCTTCTTCCTTCCTTCCAGAATTTGATTTCATAAACCCTCAATTTAGACTTGTCAAACATATCTCTCTCTGACAAACAGTTCATATGTTTAATTTAAAATTGAATTTTCTAAACCAGAAAAGCAGTTTCACTGACTGGACCTGACCTTTCTCTGCTTTTCAGGGTTGTCATCGACAATGCCGTCTGCCCCACTGCGACTCTGGTCAAGGTTAGCTTCCACGAAACCTCAAAAATTTAAAAACAAAAAACCTACAAACCAATATTCGCTTTCTTTAGTGCGTTAAAAATTGACCATTTCCGTCTGTTCACAATTCATTTCTATTTTGCAAACGTTTTGACTAATTTTTTTCCGTTTTCTAACAACATCACAGGTTGATAGTGCTAGAAGACATGGAATCCTGTTAGAGGCTGTTCAGGTTCTTACGGATCTCAACCTTTCAATTAAGAAGGCTTACATTTCTTCTGATGGAAGGTGGTTCATGGATGGTAAGTACTATTATTTTTTTTTTCTTTTTTTGGTCAATAGTGAAAAGTTGAATTTTCTTGAAGGCGATGTTTACACGTTTTCTTTTTTTCCATTTTTGTTTTGGTGTGCAGTTTTCCATGTGACTGATTTAAATGGAAACAAATTAACGGATGAGAGCGTGATTAGCTACATTGAGCAGGTAATTAATATTTTCTCTTTCTAATTTATTTAAAAATTTAATTTGTAAGTTAACTGCCATTTGATTAACATTGCAACTGAATATTTATGTGTTGTTATGTTTGTATGTTACAGTCGCTTGAAACCAGTCATTATTATGGAAGAACCAATGATTTCAACGGTTTAACTGCCCTGGAACTAACTGGAACCGACCGTGTTGGTCTTTTGTCGGAGGTTTTTGCGGTATTAGCCGATTTACAGTGTAGTGTGGTGGAGTCCAAAGTGTGGACTCACAATGGTCGAATCGCTTCTTTGATTTATGTGAAAGATTGCAATTCGGGATCACCAATTGAGGACTCGCAACAAATTGATCGAATTGAAGCACGATTAAGGAATGTTTTGAAAGGGGATAATGATATTAGAAGTGCCAAAACGACTGTTTCTATGGATGTGACTCACACCGAGAGAAGGCTTCATCAAATGATGTTTGCAGACAGGGACTATGAGAGGAAACCCATTTTTAGGCACTGTGCTGATTATCCTCTAGTTACGGTGCAAAATTGGGCTGAAAGAGGCTACTCGGTTGTGAATGTTCAGTGCAAGGATCGAACCAAGCTTTTGTTTGATGTTGTTTGCACATTAACAGACATGGAATATGTTGTGTTCCATGCAACTATTAACACGGCAGCAGACAGAGCTTACCTGGTACTTTAATTTGCTAATAGTTTCATTGATTTTTATTGAAACCTAAATTTTTTATTATGTAATAATTTGTTTTATTAACTTCAATTTTGTTTGTTTTCTCAGGAATTTTATATTAGGCACATAGATGGAACCCCAATTAGTTCAGAAGCAGAGAAGCAACGTGTAATACAATGCTTACAGGCTGCAGTTGGGAGAAGAGCATCTGAGGTATAATTTTACATAACTTCTTCTCAGCTGAATAGAATTGTTTAACTGTTAATGTTTGCAAATATTAATGGCGGTGATTTGCCTTGTTGTACAGGGTGTGAGACTAGAACTATGCATGGAGGATAAGCAGGGTCTATTGGCAGATGTGACAAGAACGTTTAGAGAAAATGGGCTAAACGTGACAAGAGCCGAAATCTCAACAACAAGAGATACGGCGCTAAACTTATTCTATGTAACGGATGCAATGGGAAATGATGCTGATCCTAAAATCATAGAAGCAGTCAGACAAAAGATCGGGTTGAGTAAATTAAAAGTGAAGGAATTGCCATTGATTTGTCATAAAAAGGCAGAAGAGGGTGAAGAGCAAACGGTAGGGGTTGGTGGGGCGGTGTTGTTATCACTCGGAAGCCTAGTGAGAAGGAATTTGTACAATTTGGGATTGATCAGATCATATTCTTAAAGTGGAGTAGGTGTTGGGTAGGCATATTCTTTGCTTGAGGTTTGAGCTTTGTGTACATAGAAAAAGGTGGCATTTGGTGATAGGAAGAATTAAGTTGTTGTAGTTGGGGTTGGGGGGTTTGGTTGGTCTAATAGAGGAAGATGTGATATTCTTTTTTTTTATTATTATTTATTTAAATGCTTTTGTTTGAAGTAGAAGAGGGAAAAACACATTCTGTGAAAAAAAGATGGTGGTGGGGGATTGTGAGCAGCAGCAGATCAGGCTATAAGAGGAAGAAGATTAGGTAGAACAAACAAATGGGGTTTATTATTATCATTATACAGTCACTACAACACATTTGTACATAAAACTTTGAATTAAGTATATATATTATTAGTTAATGGTTGACTTCATTCTTTTCTATATTTTTCTAACGTATTATATGCTTGTTGAGTTGTTTCTAGACCCAATTTTTTTTTTTTTTAACTTTAATTTGAATGAAATTAATTTCAACATTGCAATTAAAGATGGATGTATTAGTAAAAGAGAATTGATTGGTAGATAATGGTAGTGAAAGGGAGTAGGTGAGCGAACTTTGATGAGCTGGAATATGGTGGAAGTTGACTTTATAGTTGATGCTTTTCAGATTTTGATGATAAAAGTGTAACGGTATTGCGCCGACTTCCCTCCTAACAACAACAGTCAATTATAATAAAAATTATCATTATTAATAATATTAGGTGGTTTAATTTAATTTACAGCTGGAAGTAACAATATGTCTCGACCTCCCAGTCTCCCACCTTATGACAAAAGTCATTCAAAACCACCGTTACTAAATTCTCACATTCATAGTTAGATTTGAATTTGGTGAAACATTAATATAATAATTTCTTATGTCGGTTCAAGTTTTACCATTTTAATATTTTTTAATTACATATTTAAATTATATATTTAATTAAATTATATTTTATATTATTTTTTATTAATTGAATATACATATATATAAAATAAATATAATTTTAAAATTATTATTAATTTAAAAAATTTATAATTATAATAAATAATAATATTAAAAATATAAATTCTATTTATAAATTAATGTAATAATATTATTTTGTTTATATATATTTTATATGATTTTTTATATAATTTATTTTAAAATTCACCTTTATAACGTGAAATCTTAAATGATTAATAAATAATAAGACAATATTTTTTAAGAATTAATTATTTAACAAGTTGAAAAATGATTAAATTGATAAAATATCTAAAATATCTTTAATTTTAATAATCTTTTAATAATTAACTAACAGTCCATAATAAGTCCATAATAAGTAAGTGTGTGTTTCATCAAATCTACCATCTAAGTGTAAATTTTTTAAACTTTAAGAGAGTTATGTGTTAATTTTTTAATATTAATATAATAATTTTTTATCTCGGTTAAAGTTTTACAATTTTAGTATTTTTTTAATTACACATTAAAACTATCTATTTAAATTTCAAAAACATAATTTTTTAAAACAAGTTGATAATTTAATATTATTTAAAATAAGATCATTAACAGCGAATTAATTTGGTCATGCGATGGATAATATAGAAATTAGAATGATGGAAACTTTATAAGAAAATGACGCGGAAAGTAGTCAAAAGGTGGGAAAATAAAAGACAACAGAGAGATGGGGAGACGGCTAGCTGTCTGTTACTATACATGTTTGTTTGTTACATTTGTCGAAACAAGGAATCTCAATCTCCTCTCCCGACAGGCAGTGTACAGTCAGCTGCCTTCTCTCGAACTGCTTAGACGACGGGATATTGGGGTTGTGTTATGTTAGTGGTGAACAACTAAGGCCTACGCTAGTTGTCTTGACTTGAGAAAAAGTTAACCGCGTGAGGCTGGGGTTGTCCACGTGCCGGCAACTGCGGCGGTTAAGACGGGTAAACTTAGGTGGCATTGCATTGAATTTGTAACACACAAGAGAAGTAGTGACAGACAGCGTGGGGCTCACGTGCTGGGGGACGACTGCTTCTGAAGACTTTGGTTCGCCCTTCTTTTCATGGACTTGTTGGCTGCTGCCGCTTGTTGTTTTTGGTAAGAACAAGCACATGGGGCCAAGCCCACGTCCACGAGGTGGGGAAGAAAACATGATTCTCTCGGTCTAGCTAATTGAACGGATTTATAGGTAATTTTTAGTTTAAATTGATTATTAATTTTACATTTTAATAGTCACTGCGTTGTGGTGCGACCCTACCCTCCTAATATGTATTAGACATTGATATTTTACAATGCTTGATTTCAATAGAATCTATTAATTGAATGCTAATTCAAAGAAAGCAAACGATGGAGATTCCAAATCTCCCTCCACCAACAAAATTGTCATATTTGCATCATGTTAATTTAGTGTATATTATTAATATATTAATCAGCTACATGTGATGAGATTCCAAAGGCTATCTAATTCATGCAAAAGTACGTAGCGCGACATTATATTTATATAATCCGAAGTGGGTATGTATTTTATTATGATCTAATTCATTCACAAGCCACGCCGTATACATATATCGACACTTCTATTTGCAGAAAGTAATCTAAAATCAGCATATTTACAGGAAGGAATTAACAAGATGTATGGCATTTAGGTGTGGGCAAATTAATCAACTAAATTAAGCTACTAATTATCCCAAGGCTTGAAAATCGAGAAGATTCTTGTAAATTGACTGGTTAGGTTAGGCAGACAATAATGCCATGCAATGACAACTAATGTATACGTAGCTACGAATTCTACTAGGCTGAATTCCCACTACAAGCTAGCGATAGCTAGTGGCGTAATGGCATTGTGCATATGATATTATATATTATATATATGTAGAATATTAATAGGCCTTTATTCGGGCATATGTTCGAATACATGGCATGCAACGGATATATTTCCCGAGAGTCAGCTTGTGCAGTGCCAGTGAGCACTCACTCACTTAGCTTTAGAATAACCCATGTGGTTTTAACAGCTATTTATGGAATAAAGTTTTACAACGCATAGTATTCTTGACAGTACTCTTTAAGTGATTCCAATTCGATTATAATTAATATATTATATCAAAGCTTAGCCCTGCCTTTGTCAATGAACATCCTGTCACATTTTTATAACGTTTTTTATGTATAAATCTCTCATATATATATATATATATATATATATATATGTAGCAAATGTGACCCAAGTCGTATATGTTGTCTTAACATAATTGTAATGTTGTATTCCTATTAATTAAAGAAAGACAAGGATCCAGACAAAACTATCCAACTTAGTTGGTATCTAATTACAACACTTACGGATTATACCAAGAAAAGACAGAAAATAAGCCGAATATTAGCACATCACTTTGTTCTTTTCCTTCGTTAATCCCCTTGTCGTTTTGGGCATTTATAATTAACCAAACTTATCCAAAGTTCTGGCTGGGGTTTTAATCATTTGTTAGAGTTTGACTAGCTACAAAATAATCCAACAAATTTCACTTTGTCTGTTTACTGTTAGCTTTTTGCTTCTGTTAGCAGATTCTCTTGGATGATCAGTTTTACATATATATATATGCACATTATTGTCTTTGGCTTTTTCTAGTTAATTCTTAGCAGCTATAGCTTCGAATCTTACAATTAAAGCATACACAAATTATCCGATAAGAGTCCCCTATGCAATAATTTATTTATTTGTCTTTAAAGGAGATTCTCAACCAAGCCAACTAATTCGATAAGCTGTTAAGCATCGCATTTTTCACCTATAATCAATAAATATATAAATATATCTTCCCTCTGTACATTAAATTTGTTTGACCTCGGACTGTCGGCAAGTACAAGGGTCCTTCTTGCAAGGCTTTTGTTATCTCTTTCTTATTCTGGTAATTAATCTCCAAGTATATATATAGTGAAAGCTGGTAAAAGAGTAGCAACGAATCTGCAGCTATATACATGCTGTCATTGATTCTACAATCAAAACATCGATCACTTAGCTAGCATGATCCATCCAATTAATCTAATTTTAATTTATTAAAAATATATGGAAATTAATTAACCTTAAGTCGACGATTGACTCTATATAAATATATCAATATCCTGTCTCAATCATTGACTTCTAAGATACAAGAGAAGTTTAGCTCTTTGATTAATTAATTAATTAAATGTAATATATATATATATATATATATATATATATATATATATATATATACACACGAATAAAAAAATGAAAATTATTGGCAATAGCAGGCATACAATTACGACATAGACCAATGCGACTTGGCCAACTTCGTAGGAATTAACCAAAGGTTTCCAAGTCAACTTAATTAATTAACGAATTTGCTTATGCATATATGACGATAGCTGATTAGTCCAAGCTGCAGGCCACATTGGTCGGGTGGTTGTTGTTGTTACCGCAATATCCATCGAGCTCTTTCACTGACTCCCTACTTGGGGGCAGAAAAAAAGTCACAGTTTCACCAAACGATCGATGCTGTTTTCCTCGGTAATAATTAATTTGTACCCGTTATTCTACGTTGCATGGAATTGCATGGACTGCTATTTCTTTATCGTTTCAATTTTACTGGATGTCTGTCTCCAAAACCCTGCACAAAGATATATTAATAAATTATAATCAACTACTACTAGCTAGTTGAGCAATTAGTCGTAGTGCAGAACAATATTTGTTTAAGTGTTAATCACAAAGCTTTTTCTGGTTGTAAGGAGAATCTCTTAGATTAATTATTACTAGAGGAAAGACTATTGGATCCAGCTATATATTTATGGGGATCATCGTGTCATTGTTCATAGTTATGTCACGTAGGGACTTTAAACTCTCTTCTGCAGGCGCCAATGGCTTCTATTGGAAATGATCGAACTGCTTGATTCTCTCACAGTCTTCGTAAATAAGAACAAAAAACAACTTTTTCTGTTTTTTTTTTAAAAATTAAAAAAGGTGGGTTAGGAATACAATGATCTCATCTTATGGAATTATTGTATCCAATATACAGGATTTGAAAACTAAGAGATAGGATGACGTTTTCATCCTCTTTTTTTGAATGAGAGAAGTGTATTTAAGGGAATTTTAATTTTTTTTATTTTTAAATAAAGAGATAATCTCATAATAATCGTATTTTGACAGAATTAATTTGAATAGAATCAAAATACATATCTAAAATGGATATTCTGCTGAACTAATGCGAGTCAAAGATTACGAGGGATTTGATTCTCTATATGTCCCAACTCTCTTCAGGTGATGACATGGACTTAGTTGGATCAAACAGAGCTGAACCCTGGCCCAGTCTGTGTCTTTCAGACAAGATACAACAGAACATCAACAGGAAAACCAATTTTAAGATCAGCTCAGATTAACTCCATCAGGGTCTGTAGGGCCTACGAGGCCCGGATGTACGAATTCCAATTCTACTATCACAAAGCCCAAGCTTTGTTTAAGAAGTCCAACTGTCAACGGTTCGCCTACACTAAACGCATTTCTCATAATCCACTGACTTGTCACGCCATCTTCAACTACAAATCAAATCGACGTACTTATTCTCTTTTCCGATGACTAAAATATGAATATAAGAAAAGTGTATTTTAGTCTTCAGTTTAAAGAAACTGCTAATTTGAACTCTAGTAAATAGGTTTACTGAAATTACAATTTAGCCCTCGATGAAAGGGCTAATTCCTATGTTTTTTATTACTTGAAGATATAATTAAAAAATAATTTTTTTACTATAAATTATTTTAAATAACAAAACAAAGAAAAAAATTATAAACATAATATAAACACGTATAAATAAATAGTTATGTAAAATTATTTTTTATTTAGATTATCACTACATTCTAAGTTCTAACAGTAAAATTCAAAACGTATATAAACTATGGTTTAAACTCACAATACTTTGAAAATAAAAGTTATTAAATTCTTTGTTAAATTCTTTGTTAAAAGTTATTATATAATATTTTTCAAAGCAATTCATTAAATACTTGTATTACTTGTAAAGTATTATAGTATTATTTTAATGAATATGTAATATTTTACTAATTTAAAAGCACCTATAATGCTAATTAAAATTGATAAACATTCTTAAAATAAAGTAAAAAAATATGAATAAATACCTATATGTCTTAATTTACACCCATATAATACTAATTATCTCTGCCAAAGAAATACCTACTCTTACATTAAAATAAGTTGCTAACTTGACTTGAATAAGTTTGACTTTGGAGATTGTAATTCAATCCCTAATAATTCTGTTTGGGTAAAAGATTAATGGGTCCATAAATTATTGTAAAATGTATATTTTAATCCTAATAATTTAAAAATCATCAATTTAATATTGGCAATTTGCTTGAAGAAGGTTGTAGCTGATAATATTGAACTCTAAATTTTTTCGATTTAATTACCGATTTAATTCTAATTTAATATTGGCAATTTCTATAAATTATAATTAAATTTGAAAAATAGGTAATTGGAAGCAGTTCAAACTTAGGGGTTTTATTTTAACACATACATTTTTTAAAATTTGAGACTTTAATACTTAAACGAAAAGTTTGAGATAAGACATACTTATTTCTCCTAAACTGTTAGTTGACCATATATTTTTACTTAAATGATTATAATACCTTTTTTTACTTTAAAGGAAAAGTTAAGAAATTTAAATTTAATTTATTTAATGTTTAAAAAATTAAAACAATTAAAATTTTAATTAACAATAATTTTGATTTATATTTATTTAATATTTACTTAAAATTAAAATTTTAATCAATAAAATTTAAAATTAGTAATTTACTCATGTTGATATTTTTTTCAAATTTCTATCTTTGACTAATTTTATTAAAATTTTTGTGCAAACCCGAAAACCTAAATTTACTTTACGAGTTATAGAATTGATGTTAAACTGTGAATTTAGTGTGAATATATATGATATAAATCTTATATTAAAGAGTTTTTGTAGGAATAGTTAGGTTGATAGAGTTATGGAATTATTTGGTAAAAAATTAAAAGAAATGTGGTTAATGCCGAAGAATTTTTTAAAAAAGAGAGTAAGAAAGGCCATTGTTTTGCATATTAGAGTTTGAGATTTGGATAAATATGACACATGAATAAAAATTAATTAAATTATTATTAATTAAATTCTTAATTTGAATAAATATTAAATAGATATAAATTAAAATCATCAACTTAAATTATTATTAATTAAATTCTTAATTTTAATAAATATTAAATAAATATAAACTAAAATTATCATTAATTAAAATTTTAATTTTAAATAAATATAAATTAAAATTGTTGTTAATTAAATTTTTAGTTATTTTAATAATTTTAAACATTGAATAGATTAAAACTAAATTGGTTAAATTTTAATTTTGAAGCAATTAAGGGTATTATAATTATTTAAATAAAAATAGATGATTAACTAATGGTTCAAGAGATGTAGGTGTACTTTTTCTCAAATATTCTATTTAAGTGCTAAAACTATCTAAGTATTAAAATTTCAAACTTTAGAGAAGGTATGTATTAAAATTTCTTCAAACTTATTCTGAGTATGATCTATTCAATAAAATAAAAGTTAAATATATAATTTTTAAAATTATTAAGACTAAAACGTAT
Organism: Melia azedarach; assembly: GCA_028052125.1. NCBI lineage: Eukaryota > Viridiplantae > Streptophyta > Magnoliopsida > Sapindales > Meliaceae > Melia > Melia azedarach. Next base: position 6,333,449 of record CM051401.1, on the reverse strand, counting down.
GATAGACTATATTTTAAGAACCTGACAATTATTTTCTCTTTCGTTAATAATGTAAAACCATAGCCATGGCAAAAATAAGAGAAAAATTTACAAATATAAAATTATCACAATAATCTTCACTCTCTCAAACAATTTATTTTCTTTTTATTATTATTATTATTATTATTTTAGTAAAATGGGTATGAATTATTGTCTTATGACCATCTTATGTGCAACCAAAATAAAGAGACAACTTGTCTTGTCGAATAGATCCCAATCTTTTTATTTTCAAACAACGTGTTTTAACCTCCCACCAAATTTACATCATTGTTAATTAATTAAATTATATATAATATAAAATTGTATAACCAAATATAATATATTATAATTCTCTCTTTTTCTCTCAAATTAAAAAAAAAATTATACATTTATATAAAAACCAAAGACTAATACCTAATGGCATAAAAAAAATATTAAAATTAAATTTGGTTGTGTTTATACTTTATAATTATATGATTAGACTAATAAAGGTTATAATTTTTAATTTATTTATGAAAAATAGGGTGAGTATGAAAAGCATAATCAGTCACCATATTGTGATGATATACCTAACCTTCTTCTTTTTTTTTAATTTAATTTAATTTAATTTAATTTAATTCACATTACAAGGCCGCCGGCAAGGCAACCATGCTTCTTCCTCTTTTCTCTATTAATTAATTAATTAATTAATCAATTAAAAACATTTTGGAAGAGACACTCATCTTCTTGATAACTGGTAAAGCAATTAATCAAAACAAAAAATAAAATCATTTATATATAAACAAATAATTAAACCCTGAATTAATTAATGATATAAATGAATAATTAATTAATTAATTAATTAAATTTGAATTTTGCATAAGATTCCATCGTCTGACATAGACATGCAAGCATATGATCACCACTTGCTAGAGAGTTGATCAAGTGGTAATTTCTTTAAAACAAAAATTTGGACCCTTTTTTTAATTTATTATTAATATATTTATTTATATACAATAAGTTAGGTCTGATAGCCGACCATAATTAAAATAACAATATAAATTCTCTGCCCATTTGCGTCCCAATATTATTCATTGAATTAGAAAAAAACAAAAAATATTAAAAAAATAAATAAATAAATAAAAGTTGTGGACGAAGGATAATAATAATGTACATCGAATTCATCACCTTTATAATTATTTTATTAATTATTTAAAAAATACAAGAAATTGAATTTTTTTAGGGTTTGTTTGTTCTTATCTAAAACTTTTTTTTTTTTTAGTTTTATTTAATATAATAATATAATATATTATTTATTTATTTATTTTGTTTTCGGTAACTTAATCTCACCTTGTTGTTCAGAAAAAGATACCTTCTGGTTTTGTGCAATGTATTGTAATTGCATATGTAGTAATGACATTTTGATGTTGGTCAATGCTTGTGGTCCCATTATTTTTATTTTATTTTATTTTATTTATTTTACTAATTTTATGACATGATTACTTTCATAATAATTTCTTAATTTTTTATATTTTATTTATCGAATAATTTATTATAATTTAATAGTAAAAATAAAACAAAATAAAATAATTGTATTTGAAAAAAAAAAACATTTCAGATCCACCAAATTAAGGGTCAAGTCTTATCAAATTAGAATTAATTATTTTTTATTCTGTAAATCAATACTTTATCGTAAGTTGTTCAAAACTAAAAATTTTCATTTCAAAAAATATTTTAATATTAAATGTTTTCAAAAACATATATATTGTATGGTTTAATCTTAAAAAAAAAATCATATATTCTCGAAATCGAACTAACTATACAACTTATAAAAATTAATTAAAACAAATACTTTTATTTTTATTTAAAAAAATTAAGTAAATAATTAGAAAAAAATATTTTACAATTTTCAACAATTAATCAGAAAAATATTAGTAATTTTATTTTTAAAAGTAATATACTTATAATTGTTGAATAATATTATTTTATATCTCATAACAAATTAATTAAAATATAATTATAATATCATTGTTCAGAAATCGAAAAGTAAATATGATAATAATATTATTATACAACTTGTCATAATTAATCAAAATAAAATATTTTGTTTAAAAATAAATAAATAGATATTTATTTTCATTAGTTGTTGTACACAATAAAATAATATTATCTCATGGTCTATTTAGTTTTTTCTTAACCAAAGTACTATTTTTTTTGTGATTATATTCTTAACATCCTATTTATTTTTCAGTTTTGAGCGATAATATTATAATTATATTTTATTGAATTATACTTTTATTTTTATTAAGTACTAAGATCTGTAAAATAATCTTGTTTAGTTAGTAGTTTTTTATTTTTTTAAAAAATAAAAAATAGTAATATTTTAGATTACAATATTTGTATTTATTTTGTTACATTCAGGGGGTACTTCTCATATTTTAAAACTATATAAATTAAAGTGTACATTATGTTAAATTATAGGAGAAGAAATGTAATTTTACTTTTAACCACTCAAACAACATATTTGACTTATGTTTGATGTGAACATTTTGAAAAAAATTTAATTTAGGGGCTATCTGACAAATTCTAAAAACTTCTAGACTAATGTTAAAATTAGGCAAAATTCAATCTCCTATTTAAAATGTTTATATATAGAAATGAACATATATGACTCATATAGAAGTGAATAAAATCTTGACTTAGCAAGTTATTAGGTAAACATCCACATGTATGAGGTCAAACAAATCTCAAACTAATTCTTTGGATTTCATCTATAAATATTTATATATTCATATGGTATTGTAATTCAATTATTCTAGAATTTGCTAAACATATACTAAAATGTAATTTTGAAATACATACTTAAAGTAATTATATTGATAATACTTTACGAGAAATATTATTTTTCCAACGTGTATTTTAAAATTTTCATTTTATATAAGATGATAAGTTGACTTGTTACTGTCATATCACTTCGTAATCATATATTAATTGGTGTCTTAAATTATTAGTATATTAAAAGAATAAAAATAAATACAGGAGATGATGTGGTAATGATAAGTCAACTTTTACGTCACTTAAAAAAAAAATTTAGAATATAAATTTAAAAACGTGATATTACTCCTAATATATTTCAAAGAGTAATACTAAATTTTTTAACTTATATATAAGATAAATTTTATGAATAGGTTAGTGAGATAAGGTAATTATTCGTTTCAAAAATTATAAAGTTTATCATCTCATTAATAGATCCTACGTTATTACTTGATGAATAAAATCGTGATTACTTTTACACGTACGTGAAGAAATGTATTTGTCTAATATGAATAAATAAAAAAATGAAATATATATTTCAGTAAAAGGATAATAGCAATTTAGAAATTTATTAATAAAAAATTACCCAAATTGACATTTAAAATTTGTATGAATATTGATTGAAAATCATCTATATTCTTGTGTTATTTAAACCTAAGAATAGAAAACAAAAACAAGCCGATTCTCATTCTCATTCTCATTCTGATTTTGCATAAAACAAGAGTTTGCAATTACAACACTATGCTTTTTATTTAACTCTTGTATATAGCCAATCAATCTGCCTATTTCAATATAAATTAACAAAAAATTGGAAGGCATTGAGAGTAAATGTTGTGAAAAATAAAATAAAATAAAATATTTTATTTAATTTTATATTAATTTACAAGTAATGGAATGGATGCTGCTGGGAGGACCCATAAAAGTTTCATGCTTGCCTTGGGGCACTCCTCTTTTTTCCTTTTCTACATAATTTCTTCATGCTTTGGCAACCTAAATTTACTTGCTATTCACTCAATTAACATTAATTAATTAAATATGGAATATAATAATTATTATATCAATTTGTCCACTTTCTCTGCCCTTAAAAAGAAAATCATCTACCCACTTTCATATTTATTTTAATTTATTTCTCCACCGGATTCCAACTAAAACATAATAAATAAATAAATATCTCTATATTTTTTTAAAATTAAAAAAATAAAATATTAGCCATTAGATTAATATATTATTATTAAAATCATTTTCATTTTCATTTTCATTTTCATTTTTGATTTTAATTTTTTTAACTCTATTTCAGACAAACTGAAGAAAGTCAGGAAACCCAAATTAGTTCAACAATAAAAATCAAAACTTTCTTATTATCTCATCATTTTTCATTCAAAACTTCAAAATTCCAGAAAATCACTTACCAAAAATTTCATCTTTTTCTTCAAAAATTTCGTAATCCAAAAACCAATTTTTTTTTTGTTTAAAAAAAAATAATTTTAAGCTCTGTTTCAGTGTAAATTCAGATTTCTAATATCAAAAATCCACTCAAAAACACTACTTTTCCATATTAATAATCACAGCAAAACGTCTTCTTCTTGTTGCTCATCAGCTTGCAGTGAGCTTAAGCTTCACTCTCCAGTTTTAAATTTTAAAGCTTTATTTTTTTTAACTTTTTCTGGGTTTTTTTTTTTTTTTTTGGGTTAAGTTTAATCTTTCAGTTAAGCTGATTGAGTTTAAAATCCAAATGGATTTTCTCTAAACCCTCCGAAAAAATTCAAAAAAGATAAAATAAACTTTAGGGTTTATCTATGGATACAGCAGCACGAGAACCAGTAACTACTGCAACTACTGGTGGAGTGACTGTTGTTGGATCCGATGCTCCATCTGAGTTCCACATAGCTCCAAGATCCGAAAACCCGACTCCGAATCCGACACCGGCTCCAACAGCGGCTCCGCCGCCTGCTCCTCCGTCGTCGACGCAATCTGCGGCATCAGCGGGCACGTTGCCTTTAAAGAAAAAACGAGGCAGGCCGCGGAAGTATGGACCGGATGGCACTGTCACTATGGCTCTCTCGCCCAAGCCGATATCTTCGGCGGCGCCGTCACCTCCGGTGATCGACTTCTCGGCTGAGAAGCCGAGGAAAATCAAGCCGACTAGTTCGCTCAGCAAGTCGAAGTATGAAGTGGAAAATATAGGTAAATAAAGAAATGGATTTCATGAATACCCTTCTGTTTTTAAGTAACTTTAGTGCGCTTTTGATTTTAAGGTTTCGATTTTTGATGGTTTTTAGAAGGCTTTGTGGTTGGTTCTACGCAAGTGAACTGATTTCTATGTGATGGGTTTTGTTGTTGGGTAGGGGTGGGACCTGTGATTAGATGCTCATAGTGAGAGATCTTGATATGTGTGTGGTGTTAGTTCCAAAAGGATAGTTAGGATTTTTTGTGGGTTGGTTTGGGAATGACAGAATCTCGTTATTGTTATAGGGTGTCATTTGGCTACTTACGTCTCTCTCTTTTTTCCGGAAAGAAATTAGACGAAGATGCTATTTTTAGTTACCTGCTAAAGTCTGTCAAGTGATGCTGGATAGACTTGGACTCGACAGCTGTGTACTTTTTTACACTTACTGAACCCTATACCGTCTGGGGTGAATGGAGGTGGGTTGTTTATTTATGATATTGGTGTTAGTGTCGCAAAACTAGAGGTGTTTTGAGGGTTTTTTTTTTCTTTTGATGTATTGTGTCCTACGTGGTTGATTTTCTCTATCTAGTGGGTCTGGATGAACTTGGTAAGTTATTGTTTTGACTTCTTACATGTTGCACCTTTTATGAGGTTGGTCTAGTCCACTTAGATGTTTTCTCAAGCTGAACTGAAAAACATGAGGATAGACATCATTACTATTGTAGCCGTCCAGCTTGTCATTTTACTTCCTTCTACAGTACTAATTACCTCAGCGTTTATAACTACGAAGCTTCTTTTAGATAGTCTGCAGTATTATTAACAAACAATTAATAAGGCCATACAGTAATCTGTATTTTGTTGCAGCTGAGTAGAACGTAGGCCTGGTAACTGAAACTCTATCTGTTGATTGGTTTTCCATTTTGGATGCGGTATACTTTTATACAGTAACTTCTTATTAATATGCGTCCTGAAGATATAGAATCCCTCTTTCTCTTGAATGCAAAACCTCTAAGAGGCTAATCCCGTGAGATACTGACCAAAGTTGTACATTTATGTTCTTATTTTTTTATATTGACTATTTTATCCAAAAAAATTTAACTGTGAATTATTTTTGTGCATGTAATTACTAATGTAGTCAGAACTTTCTGTATCTATGAATTATTTGTTATTCCACTCATTTGAAATGCAAAAATTTCAGAATTCAGTGTTTTGTTCATGCTCTTTGAGTGCAGATATATCAGTATTTTGTAAAGTCTATAGGTCATAATAAATCCAATTGCATGGAAGAAAAAACAGTGAAGTTCATTTCTGAACAAGATCCAAGTCGTTGTTTATGTATTATTCAATTAATGTACAAGATGAAAGCTTAGTAAAGGACTTATGGGATTCTAAGTATTCTGTTTGGAATTCCGCATGTTAAGTTACCAGTTTGCTTGATGGTTTATTTACACCATCTTTGTTCATGTGAATCGAATATACATTGCAGAGTGGCTGCATCTATTCCATGCTTACTGATGTTGCAGGAATTTGTTCTTTGTAGGTGAATGGGTTGCGTGCTCTGTTGGTGCTAATTTTACTCCACATATCATTACTGTGAATGCAGGCGAGGTAGATATTGATAGTAGCTGGTGTCCTACACTGTTGTTTTCAAGATGTTTTGCGTCTTTATTTTAATTGGCTTCAATGTGAAATGCGTTTGTAGTTCATGACTGGGACAAATGATGATTGGAACACTATGTCCATTGTACCAGCTTTTGACCCTCATTCTGTGTCTTTCCTGACATTGTATTTTGTCTGGAAAAGGGGGAAAAAAGGGAAAGAACAGGAAAAATAGATCTTTTCTTTATGTTTTGAGTCTAAAATGTTAGTGCCTTAATTGCATCAGATAAAGTGCAGTCGGTGAAAAGAGAAAGTGTTGTCAGTTAGTTTTTGAATGAATGCCTTTGCTACTGAATTGATTTCTGTCCTCCTAGGTTTGACAGAGTAGGTCATATACTAATTTTGCTTTGATGGTGATTTCTCTTAGGATGTTACAATGAAGATCATATCTTTTTCTCAACAAGGACCTCGAGCTATATGCATTCTTTCTGCAAATGGTGTGATCTCAAGTGTTACGCTTCGGCAGCCTGATTCTTCTGGGGGTACATTAACATATGAGGTGAGGCATTTTGTCCTTGATTGAGATGCTTCCATGTTATTCCTTTTTTGTCTGATCACATTCTCGAAGCAGATGGGAATGCGGGTGTGTGATTCATTTTACTGACTCTTACTATATTCTGTATAGTTGTTTATTCTCCTTCAGATTTAAACTATTCAGTAACAACGTATATTTATATTTTACAATAACACTACATAAAATTTCTACAAAAATTCTGGCATCATTAACTGACCTAAATTTAGTATCTGCTCTCGATATGTTTCTCAAAGAAAGCACTCCTTTGCTTCCTCTGTTTTTGGTAAATATGAGAAGTAATATATAAAGATCTCTCCTGTTTTCCTCCAGCAATTTACCGGGAACATATCGTTTACATGTTAATTTTAGTTTATTAGAACACACGAAAATTTCCTTTTCGAAATTTATAAAAATTTCTTTAGCTATAAAATTATTTTATATATTTTGCGAAAGCTTTTGAAAATTGTAATCGTCTCTAGTATTTCCCTTTGAACACTTATTGTTTTGGAGGTTTACTGTTTCCATCAATCTTAAGATCTGTAACCTTGCATTTATTTCATAAGCCACAGTATGTCTCTGCTTGTCCTTTCATGTTGCTTCTTGGATGGTTGATAACCTGGTTTTTGAACATAAATATTCTGTGTTTATGTAGAAGACTTGAAGTCAGAATGCATATCTAAAGCTCATTTTCACTTTTTCCTTGTAGTGATAGAGGAACAACTGTATTTGATTTAGCTATTGTACATCCTTAATTTTGAGGTGGCACCACTTAGATACTATTTGAACCTACCAATCTGACTGCTTAATATTTGATACTTCTTATGCTTGTTGAACTTGGGTTTGTCTGATTGCTAAATCTTTATAATGGAAAACCTGTGGCTTATCATGAGAAGCTAATGGTATCCTTTCAAGATTCAAACTGAAATCTGGTTCCAGATTGTTTGTAGGGAGCTAGATTTGCTCCTCTTCAATTCTACAAGGCCTTGTTCTGCATATTTCTTCTTAATATAAAGTTTGAACTTGTGGTGAAGTTAATGATGTGACATAATATCCATTCCAAATGTGTCTGAATGTAGTTACTGAGACGAGTTTGTAAAAGGTTAAAAAGATAATGCAAATTAATGTACCTCTGGAAGGTAGTAAGTTTCTTTGGATCATACAATGATGCTGTTGATATTAAAACTCTATTATTTTATTAATTATCACATAATTTTTGAATAAGCCAGGTTGGTTTGTTGTTTGGCCCATGAACATCTTATCATGCTCAGTTGCGCTACAGTGGTATGTGGGTTGATAACTGGGAGAAACATTAGACTAAAAGAATTTGGTTATTTTACTTGCTGATTTCATTGTACTTAGTGCCCAATCAATAGTGCCTTTAATATAGCTGTAAGGTTCTGAAGAAATTAACTGCAGTTTGGAAGGAAAGGGTTGGCAGTAATTGAAGATTTAAATACTGTAGTTATGACCACAAAATGTCTTAGATTGGAAGGATACTATACCAGCGTGTGCATGATGTCAAACTAATTAGGACTATTGCCAAATCCTCTTCTGCTGTTCCGTTCCAAGCAGGCCTCCAGTCTTTTATTTCTTTTTAGATTTCTACTCTCATTGCCCTTAGTGATATAGTCACACTGCATGTAGTTGACACGGCAAAACTCTTAATTTTCACTATCACTTGCTATTACTACTGCAACTTAATGTTTGCTGTGCTCTTCGTTTGTTCCTCTTATCATTTAGTTCATTTTTCTTTCAGTGGTGACTTGCAGAAATCTCATTGCATTCCATTGTTTCTCTTGCAGGGTCGATTTGAGATACTCTCCTTGTCCGGGTCTTTCATGCCCAGTGACAGTGGAGGAACAAGGAGTAGATCTGGTGGGATGAGTGTTTCATTAGCAAGTCCAGATGGGCGTGTTGTAGGAGGTGGGGTTGCCGGTCTATTAGTAGCTGCAGGCCCCGTGCAGGTAGGCTTTTTTAATATTTCTGCTGCTAAATTCTATTTTCTTGATACAAAACTGAAAGTTTGAAATCCTCCAGATAGAATGCCCATGTAACAAGTGATAATAGTTCTGATTGGTGCTTCAAGCATTTAAAGTACGGTGATTTCTAAACACATGCTTTTATTTTCCTTGGTATGAATCAGGTCGTAGTTGGCAGTTTTTTGGCCGGGAACCAGCACGAGCAAAAGCAAAAGAAACAGAAGCACGAGCCCATATCAGTTGCCGCCCCAACAGCAGCTGTTCCTATTTCTAGCGCTGAACCAAAAGGAAATCTGTCGACTTCCTCCTTCCGAGGAGATAGTTGGGCTTCATTGCCGTCGGAATCAAAGAATAAGCCAACTGACATCAATGCTTCATTGCCTGTAGGGTAATGTAAAGAGCTTCAGCTGATCATTGTGTAATGTAAGGATTGTACTGACAACATTGCTCCATTTATTGAATCTCACTTCCTCAGTCCACTTGTTTGTTTTGTCTGTAAACTTCTGAAATATTTATGAGTACTGGCATAATGATTTTCCTATGGAGGTTTACCCTCCTCCTTTTTAGGTAGTATTTTAGTTAGTTAGGTGATTAGGTAGGCTTCTACCACTGTTGTGCTATGTAGAATATTTCCATGTAACATTTTCCCTTAGAGTTGCTTTTCTTTCAGAGTGATGATTATGATTTCAACATTTCTCTCTGCTGGACATTATCTTCTTCACTCTCCAATCAACCCTTTTATCTTTGCTTCGTTGCAGTAAAGGTGGATCAATCCGGTGGAAGCCTGTACAATACAAATTTGATTAATTTAAGAGTTGGATAGAAAATGAGAGACAACCACCCGTGAAGAACAATAATAGTGAGGTTTTTAGTTGTTAACTGGCCAGTGAATCCGTATCTAATGTATTTGTTTAACAAACTGGAGCTTGATTTTCCAAGAATTTCTGTTAATGTTTCCATTTCTTCTACAAACAAACCGGGTCAATGTCAGTTGTCAGACTCAGACTCTCATGGTTCAGAATATAATTAACAGTTGAAATATCTTATTAGAAATCATCCAGGAATCCAGGGATGACGCAAAGGACAGTACATCATGCATGAAAAAGTCTTTCAGTTGAAAACTGTAGCGAAGTTGTATAACATATTCCAACGATTGACATCAACTGATTCCACGCATAGAAAATATGTACCTTTTTCGAATTTAGAAATCTTGAAAATAACTCAACGCTTTGGGAGCTAACCGCTAATCATTTAGACAAGCATTGTAAAAGAAAGCAAGTACATATCAATCAAACGAGGAGATGCCATTGGCTTAGACTTCCCTTCAACTTAACGCAAGCCTACATCTACGCGTATCGCTAAAAGCCAGTTTACGAACATTAAATTACTTGCGTTCTAAGTATTTGTTAATAATTTTTTATTTCTAATATTAATTTGCATAGTGCTTACTAAACCAGACCAGACCAATTGTAATCAACGTGTCAGTTTGCCAATTGGGAAATGGCAAAATTAGGCCTGTTCGTGTCGGATGTGTTCTAGATGCAGGGGATTCCGGGCACGATTAAACAAAGTAAAAGTAATGAAAGAAATTTCCCAGTATCTTGTGCTTAGAAGTTTTGATTACTTAAAGAAATAGACTTACTCAATTTCTCTGTCGATATTATATATTATAATACCAAAAATACACACCACTAAACTTTCTGAGAAAATTACCTCTTGGGAAATTATTCAACTTAATTCGCATTATATATAACAAATCTGGCTGTACAGTAATAGTAGAAAGAAGAAACACCACCTCCCATTTGTGTAACCGTATGATGCTTGCTGGGATACCAATATCCGTTATTGTGATACTGCTTGTAGCTGCTATTCTGGTCCTGAAATATTCGTTATTATCTAGTCCTTTTTTCCTGTTTTCATTGTTTAATATCATCATTTTTGCCATCATGGTTGCGAGCTACAGGCCCTATACATATGAAGTTGACGAGCTCTTCCCTTTTTTCTGTGGTTCGGATGAACTGGGAGTGGATACACATGATAACATAAAGGAATACAGTGATGAAGATGATGAAGATTGTGGTGATGAATATCATGGTTCTGACGGTTATGATGAAGATGACGATGACAATGGTAGTGAAGGTGAAGTTGGTTGGGAAGATGAAGAAGGAAGTGATGGTAATTTGCAGAAAAGAATTGAAGACTTTATTGCAAAGGTCAACGATAGATGGAGGGAAGAGAAATTAAGGGACAAGATTGGCCCTGGTTGAAACAATACTAAGCACCATCTATTCCTGTAAATATGTTTTAGTCTTGACTTTGTGTTCTCACCGAGTTTTCTGTCCTAGCTTTTTGTTGGAGATGACAAGCCATTGGATATCATTTGTGTAGAGTCGTTTGGCGCTGTCTGGCCTGTACATATTTTTATTGGTCGTATATACTTTCTGCTGCCTCTTTTAGTCATGTTGTAGTACAGAAAATGAAGGTTCAAATCAAATGCAGGCAGTTGTTTTCAGCATTATTGATAATGAAAAAGAAATAACAGTGACGATGCCTTTTCATGGATCAGTTAAGCCCATTATTGTTATTGACCTTTATTCCAACAAAGCAGGACAGTCAAAAAGGTCTTAAGGTGATGGTGAAACAGTGAAGCAGATGCAATTTAACGGTGAATTTGGGATTGAGATAGTTTTAAAAATACTTATTAAATTAAAAAAAGTTTTAAAATTTAATCTATTAAATCAATTAATTCAATAATTTTAAAAATATTTATTAAAATTTTATTTTATTAAAAATAACGATTATATCTTTATTATTAATAATTATTTAATAAAAATAAATATTATATTTTAAATAATTATTAAATTAAAATAAAGAATAATAATATTTTTCTAACATATTATCAATAATATAATATTTATTAGTTCAAAAGATGAAATCGTACAATGAAAGGACCGGAATGGAGTCATTATTGGTATAATACCCCATCTCTATGCTATCGGTTAAATTATAACATGGATGATAACACTGTACGAGAAATACAAAGAACCAATCTTGCAAATGTTGTTCGTATTCTCAAAAGTCATGGAATTGACACCTTGGAAAATTTTGGTTTTTCAGACCCTCCGCCATAGGAAGCATTACTCAAAGCCGCAGTAACTACTCTATTGACAAGACCTGTCTCTCGACTTTTTCTCACGAGTTAAAGACAAATTCTACTAAATATTTATACATATAATCTATTATTTCTCATAAATATCACATATTTTAACTCATAAATAAAATAAATAGTTTTAGACTTTTATCATTAACGAGTATTGAAACTTTATATTTGATCATGTATATACACATAATCACATACATATATGACATACTCAAATATTTTATATAGTATGTGTAGAGTAGTCTTAACTTCATTTATAAAACTGTATCATACACGAAATTTTATATAGTATATGTAGAATAATTTCGACTTTATTTACAAAACTACACCTTACACGAAATTTTATGTAACCTGAAAAGAAATAGAAAAAAAAAATAGTTTGTGGTTCAGTAAGTGAATATAATTTAAAAGAAAATATATTTTTATGCATGATTGTAAAATATTTTAAAATTATGCATAAATTAAATATTATTTGCATAATAAGAATGCATATCATTACAAACAATTTGTATTACACCCAACTAGTACTCGGAGAAATATCATGCTCGGTGGAATTTTCATTGCCCAAGCGAAAAGTTATACTCAACAAGGTGGCCTCGTGTTATTGCTCGGGGAGAATATAGTTCACCTATATATAGTACATATATTTCCATGAATTTCAAGGATCTTAACTGCGTAATATTGGGGGATGAGTATATATGAGGTGCTTAAAACAAATACAAACAATATTCAAATAAAAAGCAATCACTTTCACATAATTGTTGGATAATACGCATAATTTAAATGTCACTTTACATACAACACCATCTAACATATCAATAAATAGATCTATTATGATATGGTTAACATTAAAACATATTATAAATAAATAATATTTTAAAAATATCTACTCATAACTTGATAGTTCAATCTCTAAAAAATTTGGGGTCTTTTGGATTCCTTATCACTCACTATTTTTTAAAAATACACGATTCAATAGTTTACCATTAAAACTGATTCAAAATCCAATACATATAAAAAATACATGAATAATACTACTCTAATTTCATAAATACACCATCCATTGGGTTTCTGGATATTAATTCAATTTTTCAATACCTTTTTATGTTTTTTTTTTCCATTTCTTACTAAGAATTCTTCCTAATTTTTCTTTTCCTTTCTCTTTTTTCTATCATTTCTTTTTCTTTCCTTCACGGTTTCCTTTTCTATCTCTCTCTCTTTTTTTAATTGCTTCTATTATGTTTCCTTTGTGTTTAATTTTTCATTTGCAAAACTAAAATCATAGTATATATAAATGTGTGTGTGTATATATGTATGTATGTATGTATGTATATATATATGCACTACTTCGCCGCTTCAAAATTTATTTTATTATTTTATTTTTCTTCCTTCAACACTTGTTATGCAATGCATCAATTTTTCTCCTTTAAAAGAATTTCGTCCTCAAAATTCATGTACCTGTCTAAAATAAACGCAGATACCGAGCTTACATATGATCCTCACGCTCCTATGTAGCCTCTTCCACAATCATGATTTCATCATAATACTTTAACTAACAGGATCATTTTGTTAAGTAGTTATTGCTTCCTAGAGTCCAGTATCTGAACAGCTTTCTCTTCACAGGTAAAATTTTCCTTTAACTATGTCGGCTGTGAATTTAGAATATGAGAAGGATTAAGAATATATTTTCTCAACATGGAAATATGAAAAATATTATGAATGCGTAATAATTTTGGTGGTAGAGCTAATTTGTAAGCCATTTCATAATAATCTCATAGGGACCTATTTATCGAAGACTCAGCTTTTCATGCTTCTCAAATCAAAGAATACCCTTTCAAAGAGAAACTCGTAAGAAAACATAATCACTTACAACAAATTTCAATTCCCTTCTATGTTTATTTGCAAACTTTTCTATCTATCTTGAGCCATTTTTAATCCGTTTCTGATAATTGAAATCTTTTTATTAGTATCTTGTATAAGTTTTGGACCTAATAATTTTCTCTCATCGACTTCATCCTAACAGATTAATGTTCTACATTTCGTACAAGGCTTCATATGATGTTATTTGGATACTGGACTGTAACTATTATTATAGTCAAATTTTATCAGAGGTAACTATTATTATCTTGTGTTCTTGAAAACTTTGTTTGCAATTATTAGTCCACACAAATTTCACATTCTTCCTAGTCGACTTGGTTAACGATCCAACAATTTTACAAAAACCTTTAATAAATCTTTGATAATATCTGACTAATCTAAGGAAACTTTTGACCTTTGTCACATTAATAGGTCATTCCCAATTAACTACTACCTCCACCTTCTAAGGATATACATAAATACAATCAGCTGAAATCATTTCGCATAAAGTTGCTTATTCTTCAATACCTATAAAACAATTCTCTAGTGCTCTACATATTCTTCTTTACTTCGTGAATATATCAAGATATCATCTATAAACACAACAATAAGCTGATCTAAATAAGGATGAAATACCTAATTCATGAGATCCATAAATGCTGCTGGGACATTAGTCAACTACATGACATCATAAGAAATTCATAATGTCTATAATCAGTCTTGAAAGCTGACAGGACTCGTCCCGACCTCTCTCAAGAGTCCGGGACAAATCTTGCTAAATATTTTATAGTAGGTACCTGTCATTCTCATAGACATCTCATAATAACATTCATAGATAAAAAAAATGGCCTTAGGCCTCCATCATTAACATACATTGAGACTCTATGTCTCGCCATACATATATACATATTCACATACACATATGATATGTTTCAAAATGTTTCATGCAGCATGCGTAGAGTGATCTCGACCTTATTTACAAAACTGCACCTCGTACGAAATCCTGCGTGACCTGGGGAGAAATGGGAAAAATAGGGAAAGGAATGAGCTTGTGGCTCAGTGAGTGGACATAGTTTTTTAAAAAATACATTTTCATACAACCATTATACGACATTCTAAAATCGTACATAAATTAAACATCACTTACACATTAAGAATGCATATTATTGCAAGCAGTTCATACAACACACAACTAGTACCCGAGGATATCATGCTTGGCAGGATCCCAACGCCCAAGCGGGGAAAAATCATACTCAACCCAACGGCCTCGTATCATCGCCTGGGGAGCTCACATTCATATACATATAATTCTATAGGTCCCAAAGACCTTATTACATGATATTGGGGAATGAGTACTTGTGGGGTGCTTCAATCAAACACAACCAATATTTTAACAGAAAACAATCGCTTTCATGCAATCACTGGATATCACGCATAATTTAAATATTACGTAACACGCAACGTAATCTAACGCATTATAAATAGATCAATCATGCTATATTAAATATTCCAACATAATATAAATTCATAATATTTTAAAAATATATCCATTCACAGCTCAATCGCTCAATCCCTGAAAATTTCGGGGTCTCCTGGGTTTCTTACCATTGCACTGCTCCCTAAAAACACATAATTCAATAATTTACCGTTAAAACTAATCCAAAACCTTATACGTATCACAAATACAACAATAAAACTACTTTAATTCCATAAATACACTGTCCACAAAGTTCCTGAATATCAATTCAACTTCCCAATACCTTTTCCTGCACAATTCTTTTTCCTACGAATGGTTTCTGTTCCTTTTCTTTTTCTTTTTCTTTTTCTTTTCTTTTTCTCTCTTCCTCTCGAATTCAATTTGCTTATGTTTTGCTCTGTTTAATTTCTTTTTTTCAATTGACTTCTGAAATGAAGAAACATGTATATATATATATATATATATACACCGCCTCACCGCTTAATTATCATTATTAAATTATTTTTTTTTCTTTTTGAAACCAACCGCTTAGGTGTTTCAAAAGCAGTTTTAGGCACATCTGAAACTTTAATCTTTAATTGATGATAACATGAATGCAAATATATCTTAAAAAAAACTTTGACACCCTGTATTTAATCAAATAAGTCATTAATACGAGAAAATAGATATTTATTACGTATTGTAACTTTATTCAACTGTTTATGGTTTATACACAATCTCATAATTTTATCTCTCTTTTTCAAAAATAATACCGGTGCTCCCGAAGGATAAACATTAGATTTGATAAAACCTTTATCTACTAGTTCTTTATATACCTTGCATAATAGGCATTAAAGGAAGAAAAATAAAATAATAAAATAATAATAATTAAACAAAATTTGAAGTGGTGAAGTAGTGCATATATGTATGTATGTATATTATGTTTTCAATTTTGCAAACAAAAAATTAGAAGTAAAGTAAACATAATAGAAGCAATTGAAGAAAGAGTGAGAGATAGAGAAGGAAATTGTGAAGGAAAGGAGAAGAAAAAGATAGGAAAAAGAGAAAGAAAAAGAAAAATTTGGAAGAATTCTTAGCAGGAAACTGGAAAAATATAGGAAAAGGTATTGGAAGTTGAATTGATATCTAGAAATCCAGTGCATAATGTATTTATGAAATTAGAATAGAATTATTCATGTATTTGTGATACGTATCAAGTTTTAAATTAGTTTTAACGATAAATTGTTGAATCATGTATTTTTGGAAAGTAGTATAGTGGTAAAGAACTTAAAGAACACTGAACTTTGCAGAGATTGAGCAATCAAGCTGTGAGTAAATATTCTTAAAATATTACATATTTATAATATCTTTAAATATTAAACATATTATGATTGATGTGTTCATTAATATATTAAATGATTTGCATGTAAAGTGACATTTAAATTATATGTGATGTCTAATGATTTTGTGAAAGTGATTTTTTTCTATTTGAATATTATTTGTGTTTGTTTTAAACACCTACAAGTACCTAGTATTATGTAGTTAAGGTCCTTAGGATTCATGGAAATATATATACGATATATAAGTGAATTCTATTCTCCTTAGGCGATGATACGAAGCCGCTTGGTTCAGTATAATTTTTCTATTTGGGCGATGGAAATTCTACCAAGTATGATATTTTTCCGAATACTAGTTGGGTGAGATATAAATTATTTGTGATGATATGCATTCTTATTACGTAAATGATGTTCAATTTTTACGTAATTTAAATATGTTTTATAATAATGCATAAAAATATATTTTCTTTTAAATTATGTTAACTCACTAAGCCAAATGCTTATTCTTTTATTTTTTTTTATTTTCCTTATTCATCTCTACGTCACGCAAAATTTCGTGCAAGAAATAATTTTGCAAATGAGGTTGGACTACTTTACAAACGTTGCATGAAATATTTGAGCATGTCATGTATATATGTACAATGAGACATGGAGTCTCAATGTATGTTAATGATGAAAACCTAAGGCTATTTACTTTATCCATAAATTTTATTATGTGATGTTTATAAAAAATAAACAGATGATTGTATAAATATCTAGCAAAATTTATCTCAAATTCTTGAGAGGGGTTGAAACGGGCCTGTCATCTATGCTCTTGGTGAGTTAAAATTGACAGGCGTATGGCTGAGTTCTCTCTCGATCCTAAGCTTTCTAAAAAAAGGATAGCTACTTCTGATAAATACAAATGTTTGGGAGACCGTTACAATGGCTGCTATGCTTTCTGTTGGAAATTCAATCTTCTACCGTTCAAAGGACAGACAAGGCAAACACCCTAAAATAAACTTGCAGTTAGGGGATCATATTGCTTTGGTTAGGGTTTACAATTCTTTGGAGGGAATTTAATTACTCAAGCCACTGGTGTTACTAGAATCATTAAATTCAGTTCAGGAGTATGAAACGTGCCAGAGATGTGCCAGAGATGTGCCAGAGACATCCAATCTCAATGACTTACATTTTATCTGCTTTTTCCCCTCATTCTGCAAAAGGCTGCACAAATATTTATCTTACCGAACGGTGAAACATCCACAGAGTGTTTATATATATCCCAGTTCAGGGTTGGCACAGGCACTCCCAAGGTGGATAGTGTATCATGATACCTGGAATTAGTTCTAATTACGAAGGAATACATGAGACAGGTAACTGAACTAAAGCCGGAGTGGTTGGTAGAAATTGGTGTCCACAATTACCATTTCAATGATGTTGAAATCTGGCATCCACGAAAATGCCCAGGAGGCAGGACATGCAAAGGAGTGATGCTTTTGCAGAGATAACAGAGAAATTCAGATATATCTTGATACATACTACCATAATCGAATTGGGGCCATTGATTTTATTTTGAGGCAACAGAATAAAACAAAAAAACAGCATTCATCATCTTTTGATTGTCATGGGGACTCAAGTGAGAATTTGACAAAGAAAGAAAGAGAAAGCTACAACTAGGATGTTGTCCAAGAGGAAGAAGAGCACATAAACCTAAGGGATCACATTTTGGGGCTTGTTGCTGCCTATCAGAATGGTGGCAGTGGATTGACAAAGTATAATTGTACAAACTATAACTTGTAGGACTGGGAGGGGCAATGTCCTGAAAAATAGCTTCATGGATCACTTATGTTCACACCCTTTTCTTTGTATAAAAAATAAATTATGTAGTTTCTCTCCTTTGATTACACGCTCTCTTAAATTTTTAAGAAACCAGTACATTTTTTAATATCTTTAAAAACCATAACTACATTAGTATATCAACACAATGGGGTCATGGGAGAGACCATGCCTCCCTACCAACTATAATTTCTTTTTTTTTTTTTTCAAAAAAGAAGAGGGGTATGAACATAATTGATCTCATAATGGTATTTATTCAGTACATTGCCCTTTCCAGTCCTACCAGTTCTATTATACTTTGGCAATCTACTGCCACCATTATCGACAGGCACCAACAAGCCCCAAAACATTATCGCTGAGGGTTATGTGCTCTTCCTCTTGCACAAACATCCTATAGCTTCAGCCTTCAGCTTTAGTGTTCTCTTTCTTCCTTCCACAAATTCTCACTCAATCCCCATGACAATCAACAGATGATTAATATTGTTGTTTCTTTGTTTTATTATTGGACTATCAGGATATTTTAGATGGCCACCAAAAGAGAGAGTTAAAAACCTTTCAAAGTATGCAATGGAATTCTTTGTTGGATTATTCACTCTGGATGTAAAATTATGCATTTCAGGAAAAACTTCTACACAAACAATCTCATTGAATTGTTAATTTTACAAGGAGACAAATGAAATTAAGAAACATACTACCTTTGATGGCTTCAACATATTCAGTGGAGAATCAACATATACACTAACCAAGACCTGTTCCAGCATCTTTACGAGGTGCATCTGCCTTAATACGAGGTGGCCTGACTATACGATCAATCAGTCCATATTCAAGAGCCTCTTGGGCATTGAAGCGTTTCAACCTACTTAAATCCTTGTTAATCTGCACATACACATTACCATAATGAATAATCAAACAATTGAAATGTCTGAATAATAGTTATTCAAAGTTAAGCTAGATACACTCTTCAGTGCGATTCCATCAAATTCCACCACCAAATCAATTAAAATCAATTGGAATGAAAGCCAAGTAAATATTGAAATGTTCAATATTAGTTTATATTCATTATTGAACATTTTTCAATATTTTATTTTGATTTATATTTCAAATATCAAATATATAATATAATTATTTATATTAGTAATTATAAATAATTATATGATCTTTATTAAAATTCTAGAATTTAGTTTACTAGAACTATATTAAATAGATTATAATTATCTTATTTAGATGATTATTATTTTTAGATTATTGTTATTTATAATAATCTAGTTTTATTGTTTTGTTCATTTTTCATTCAAGTTCCAAAAGTCATCTTTTTTTTTTTAGTAACTTAGTTATTAAATAAATTCCATTTAGTGTAATGGAAGACAATTAATCCGTTCCGAAATGAATTAGTTAATGATTCTAAATAAACAAAGAATAAACAAAAATACCTAGTTCTTAGTTTAGTGGGGAAAGGTATGGGTCATCTTATGATTTATATCAAAATCAAGTATTTAATTTGGTGTAATTCGTTACTCTTGATCTATGCACATAAACTATTGTAATAGGGAATAATAATTGAAATTTGAATTTGTTCCATCTTCATAAAATCTTACGTATTAAAAAAGAATTTTTTATTTTTAAGATTGTATATTGCATAGTATCAAAGTAAATCATAGATGAAAATTAACAGGCACATCTTTGTTGAGTTGGTGCTAGAAGTTGGTCAAATTTGAACATGTAAAAGATGAACCTTGTTAAGAGCATGCAATTAAAAAAGCAACCCGCAAGCTTGCTTAGTTAGATCACCTAAAGAGTTAACCACAACAGGTTACAGAAGTTAGCTTTTACCAACTAACCTTCTCAATAGGTTGACCTGTTTTCTTAGACAACTCATTGAAAAGGTAATCTCTGACTCGAAGAAGCTCATCTGCTTCATTACGAATGTCATCAGCCTATCAAGAAAGATTTCCAAAATTTCATGATCACAAGGCAAATAGAAGAACAAACTACAGGAAGTATGCAGGACAATGGTTGTTAACATTCTGACATGCAGTCATACCTGACCGCGAGCAGCCCCAGCTGGAGATTCTAAAGCAACTCTTGACAGAGGCATTGCAAAGCGGTTACCCTTCAGCAGATTATCATAAACATAATACGTCAGGCGGAACTTCAGATTTCACTGAACTCATAATACAATGCAATTAAGATGATAAATGTAAATTATCCATCTATGCAGTATTTTGCTCCTAAAATAGAAATAATACGTACTAAGCTCCATGAAAGTATCTCACACTACATAAATTACCATCTGAACAATAGCAAAAGAGAGGCTGGTGCAAGATGCATAGAGAAAGAAAAATGACTCAGCCACCATTGATTGAATCAATCAGCCTCCTTAGTTTGCAGAGAGACAACCTTTTCAGCAATATGCCACATCTAATTACAATCTTTAGTTTCCTCACATCTCTCTTAAGACTGAAGGAACCACAATTTTATCAATTCTGATTCCCATGGGAGGAAAAAGTTAACCATTACCTTTTCTCCAGCTGCAAGAAGAAACGCAGCCAAATTATAGGCAAAGCCGACACAATGGGTGCCAACAGGACTCTTCAAGCTCTGCATAGTGTCGTAAATAGCCAAGCTGGGAGTAAGCTGCAAAAGAGCTAGTTTTCAGCTGCTGAGTAACATGATATAAGCAGTAAAATTATAAAGCAAGAAGTAGAAAGTTGAAGTAAAATTTTGAGTCATAAGAACTCACATCCCCACCAGGACCATTGATGTACATATAAAGCCTTTTCGAATCATCAATGCTGTCAAGGTACAACATCGTTGCCAATATTTGGTTGCTAAACTCTTCATCTATATTTTGCCCAATGAAAATAACGCGCTCTCGATACTGCACACCAAGAAAGAAGATAGTTTCTCAAGTGACATAATAAACTACTAAGATCAATTGAAAAGATTATAAGTGAGCTTGACATCTACATAAATATAAAGACCTAGGATGTATAGTGGGTTATCTATGCACTTCTTAGTGTAGCTCGTAAAGAAGGCTCAAAGAGATAATTTGGAGAAGGAAATCAAAGGTGAAAAACAACAATATGTTTATTTGAACAAGCAAAAGCAGGGCTATGGGAGAGAGTTAAAATCCGATGAATTAAAATCATCTAATCAAGTTAACAGCCTTGGAAAACCATTTCTGGAGATATAGGATGGGGGCCGACCCTTTGATGTTTGTTATACATATATTACCATTAAAGAAAAGCTTTTAAGTCAGTAGCAAGGGCTGCCTATTCTCTTAAAGTAAGCAGTCGTTACTTACTAGGGCATTCCATAGATCGACCCATTGCCAAGTTCCCTCACCAGGGGTCCTATATGGTACTCTTGGTGTACCTATGGGCATCATTCTGACTCGTCCCCCTGTTGGTTTATGAACACAGTTCCTGCAATATAAAAATTTATAATGCACACAGTTACATCCACACAGCAAATAAAAAAAATGCTCTGAATAAAAAATCTACCACAAAAGGACTAGAAAAAAGATTATAATTCAGGAGAGGACTACTTGCAAAATTGATCATATAATCCTATATTTAAACTCAACCCAACACAGCCTGAAACCAAAATACACGAGTCGTCTATTGCCCTTCCCCAAACAATATTATTAAATTGTAACCATAGTTGCATGTCACACTGAAGACATGCTATTTTTTTTTGGTCAGCATAGTCTATCAAGCATTTCCCAACAACCATTTGAATGTGCATAAATTGACAGATTTTCCACTTTAGAGTTTCAACATTAAAGATAATGCCACCAAACAAAACAAAAATAAAATGGAAAGCCTGATTTGTTCATTCACTCACAATACGGTAGCAAAGACAAACACAATGGAAGAAATTTCCCACGAATACAAGAACAAAGGTGTCTGGTCATTCAAATATGACTATATGCACGTCATTGGAGCTCAAGGTAGCATAATATTATCAAGCCAGTCAAACCAACTAAAAAAACCTCGACATATCTTTTCCCTTATAGAAATCCCGTAAAGATAAAAAAATTCAGCATAAAAAACCATGTCCTACACTTGATTTATTATTTCTACCAGCACAATTGCCTCCAAACATTCTTCAAAATTAAACCGGCCTCATCTAAATATCGATTAGAGACTAATCTTTCACGTACGGTAATTAAATTATGAAGTTTTAAACCAACCCAATAAACTAATTACCCGCATTGGAGGCTCTTATGAACTCTGCCATAAAATTCAGCGCTCACGTTAGGTTTCCCAGTTCCAAAAACACCTGCAAGAACATTTGAACAAAAATCAATAGGTGTTAGCAATCTGGGAGAAAAATTTAACATCAAAATAAAGTAAAGGAGCAAACTTGGCGATTGAAGCTTTAATCCTGAGTAAAGCTTGGTCCCACAACTGCCAAAAGATAAACCCCAGATTACTAAACGAACATTAATTACAACTTTCTTCGTTGAAATAGCATATCATATGCATACATATGTATACGTATATTATATCATATATAGATGTAACGAAGAGAGGGAGAACCTGAGAGACGGTTGGTAGAAGTTTGTGTTAAGAGAAACAGACATGGTTCGAGGGAGAGTGAAACCTGGGCTGGTCTCGTTTCAATTCACAAAGGTTTAAGGCTGAACAACTCTTTAGATTAGAGAAGAAGAATTGGATGGTGCCGGTACCATTGTAAGTGAGTTATGTAATGATCTGAGCCGTCAGAATTTCTCAAAGTGGGCTGATGAGGGCGGCTAATCTAATATTTCTATTAGCTGAAAGACAAGAATGCCCACCTAAAAGAGAGGAAATGCCAATGGAATATTAATGTAAGCTAATTTTTTTAAAAATTAAAATTAGGGAGAATGACATATATACCCCCACTTTATTGCATGAATAACACCTACACCCCACTTCAAAATTAATTATCAAACAGTCCCCTTCTGTTAATTTTTTTCGTCTCTGTTAGTGAAAAAAGGGTAAAGTAGTAAATGTATTTTTATAAAGAATATTCAAAAATAAAAGAAAGTAAGCAAAATGATGCATTTTTTTATAATTTTAAGACAAGAAAAGACAAGTGCCATATTATATTAGTAAACATAATGTTAGCCGTCAAATATTTTGTAGATTTAATCATAACCGCTCATTTCCCTCCATTTTTTTTACTTTCATCCCGCTAAAGGTAAACCCTAAAACCCCAAATAGATATTGTATGCGTGTGGTAATAATCAATTAAACAAACTGTGAATGAAATCTCAAACCGAAAATAATACAAACCCTTAATTCACAATTGCAAAATCTCAACCTAGCGATTAGACGACAAATTGGCTGATACAGTTGTTTGAAGTATACAAGGTAAACAATTATTTGGCAGTGTTGATGTCGAATATGAAATATTTTTATGGCATAAATATCAAATTTATAATGCTTATATGACTCGTAAAAGTGAATGGATGAATGATTATAAGATAAGTCCAATGAATATGACTCGAAAAAGTGAATGTATTGATAACTAGTGATCGATTGAACTTGAAAAGTTAATTTGGGTTTTGGTTTCTTATGGTTAAAAGCACAATGTATTCATGTTAAAATAATAGTGTATTATTGAATATGCATTTGTTTGTTTTTTACGAGTACAAGAGCAGTGTATGCATGTGATTTGTCAATATGTGCATAATAGAATAAAGTTTAGTGTATTTGTTGGTAATCCCATGTGCATGTGAATTTTGCGTTCATTAAGTGTGAATAAAGTTGTATTATTTATTGTTAGTTGGAAAATTTTTATTAAAGTATGAATAAAACTATATTGCTGACTGGAAAGTGTAGTAAATTATTTGATTTTAGTGTTTATGACATGTAGATGGATAATGATAGTGAGAGTATTAAGATTACTGCAAGATTTTTGGGGGAGGATATTGATGTTGGACTTTGTGAACCTGAGCATGCAAGTTTAATAGCTATTTTCAAATATGTGAGGGAATTTGCGTTTAAAAGGGAGTTAATGGTAGGGGAGAAGTTTAAAATGAGGGCACTTATTCCTGGAGAATTTAAGTAGATAGAAATAAAGAGTGATAGAGAGTTGGTGGACTTGATAGTGCTTTACAATAAAAAAGACATGTATGATATGCATGTTGAAATCGACTACTTGCCGCTAGGTATGATTACTCCTAAAGTAGAAGACCAACAAAGCAGCCCCACACATCACCCACATATATCATCACTAAAAGCAATCAATTTTACTATAAGAAGGCTTTTTGATGATAATTTAACAATTGACATCCCCATAGCCCCATATAGCAACCCCACATCCCAGCACAACAACCCCACAGCCCCACATCCCAGTACATCAACCCCGCATCCCAGCACAACAACCTCACAGCCCCACACAGCAACCCCACAACCCACTACAATATACAATTGATACCCCATCCATCGAGTATAACACTCAATTATCAGAAGACCAAGTTTGTCAAGTATTGACCCTTATCCAACCCACTAAGAATCCTAGAACAGATGAACAACATACTGTGTAACTTGACAGAAAGTCAAACTACCACCAGCCGTATGTTCCAGTTGGTGAGGTAGATGATGAAGAGGTAAGATGGTCAGATGATGGAGAAGACAATGTTGATGGTAATGCTAATTATGAAGAAAATAATGGTAAAGATGATGATGCTACTAGAGAAGTAAGTGATGATAGTGTAGACAACCTATCAACTATAGCAGTGATAATAAGGAAGAGAGGTTATTGTCATCTTCAGAAGATGATGGTGAAAACAGAAAAGCAAGGAAGATGGTTAGATCTTTAAGTAGGAAGCAATACAAAAGAGGGTCTGGAGGGGAGATAAAGTTTGAAGTGGGACATGAGTTCATAAATATTGACTAATTCAGAGCAGAAATTAAAGAATATGTCATACGGGAAGGATTCCAACTAATGAGAAAAAAGAATGAGAAAAGGAGATTTATTGGTATATGTAGCCATTTGGGTTGCCCATGGAAGATTTATGCAGCTCCTTACAAACGTGCCTGACTTTTGTTATCAAAAAGTTGAATGAAGAGCACACTTGCTTTGGTGTCACCAAGAACAAAGATGCATCTGTTGAATGGATTGCTGACAAGTTTCAAGAGTCACTGACTTATAATCCTGGTATGAACATCTCTGCCATGACAGATGGGCTAACATATAAATATGAAGTACATGTGAACAAAAGAAAGTTATACAGGGCAAAAACGAAGGCTTTATTCAGAAGCAATGGGGATTTTGCATAAGCATATGCCAGGCTGCCATCATATGCATGAATACTCACTGAAAGAAATCCTGGAGGACTTGTTAAACTACATACAACTCATGTTGGCAATGAGGTTCAGTTTAGAAGAATTATGATAAGTTTTCCAACATTGAAGTTAGGTTTTGTGAGAGGGTGTAGGAGGTTAATAGGTTTAGATGGTTGTCATTTGAAGGGACCTCATGGGGGAGTGCTTTTGTCTGCTGTTTGTTTGGATGCAAATAGTGGGGTTTTTCCAATTGCCTATTGTATATTTGTGAGAGTGAGAACTTGGACACATGGGGCTAGTTTTTGGAAGTGTTGAGCAATTACCTTGGTATTGAAAATGAGAGGGCAACAACATTCATGACAGACAGGCAGAAAAGGGGTGATTTCAGCACTAGAACAATTTTAGCCTGGAGCACATGTTAGATACTGTGCAAGGCATATTTGTGCAAACTTTAGATTTCAATGGCCTGAGCTAGTTTTGAAAAACTTGTTTTAGGCAGTCGCAAGATCAACCACCAAAACAGATTACCATAAGTACATGGATTTGATAAAGTTTGAGAATAAGGCAGCACATGATTGGTTGGTTAAGATTACACCAACTTACTGGTCTAGGTATGCATTTGATTGGGATTTGAAGTGTGACCATATCATTAACAATATGACTGAGTCATGGAATAAGTGGTTGAGTAAGCACAGGGCAAAACCAGTTTTGTCACTACTAAAGTTTATTAGGAGAAAGGTAATGAGAAGAATGCATAAGAGGTTGAGTGAGACAAGAAAATGGAAAACATACTTGCCCCCTTACACATATAGAAAAATTGAAGCTGCTGCCAAGGTTGGAAGACATTACAAAGTTGTGTGTGCTAGTGATACTGAGTTTGAGATGTTGCAAGAAGGCAGTAAGGTTTATGTTGTTGATTTAGAGAGAAAGACACGTGATTGTGGGGCTTACCAAATCAGTGGAGTACCATGTCCTCATGTGTTGCCATGCATTTCATACAGAGGTCATAATCCAATTGATTATGTAGCTGAGAAGCTTAAAAGACCAGCATATATGGCCACATACCAAGAGATGATTAGACCATTACCAGATCAAAGTTCTTGGCCTAATAATGATAATTTAAATATTCACCCTCCTGAAGTCAGAATAAAGCCTGGGAGATCAAGGATAAAAAAAAGAAGAGAAGCAGGTGAATGTCAAAGTAAACAACCTACTAATAGATGTTGTATATGCAAGCAATTTGGCCACAATAGAAGGTCATGTCCTACTGCTCCTGGCAATAATAGAAAGGCCCCAGGATTGGTATGAATTCTATTTGATTATTTTGATTTCCTATTCCTAAATTATTCCACCAAAACAGTTTCTAGATATTACCACTTAATACATCTCATTGCAGGCCAGGGCAAGAAAGGTAGGTGTATCTAGGGTAGAACCAACAAGAAAAAGTTTATCTAGGGGAGGTTCAGCTACTGCTATAGTTCTATTAAGCCAAGGTTCATTTTCGGTATGTTCAGTTAAAAATCTAAAGCTTTATGTTGTTTACGTCATGTGCATTAAAATTAAATGTCCTATTTAAGTTAATGTAAATATTCATGTGGTCCTATGTTTTCTAGTCAAAGAGAACAAATAATGAAACAAGAAGGTCATCTACATCTCTCCTAGGATCAACAAATCAGAATCAGGTATTCATTTGTTAGTTAAAATGTGCTATCACTATTAATATTGTCCTTATAATTTGAATATCTTCATTATGCAGACAACATCAAAAAATAATATGGAATGTCGGCCTCTGAATGTTTCAAGCTCAACTCAGTAAATTTACATATTTAAATTATTGCAAATATTTTGCAAGGTTTTGAAGTTACGCGATTTACATGTGCTGTGCAAATTGTTGTGCACAAACTTTGATTATATGAATATTTTGCAAGGTTTTGAATGTTGGATAAATTATATGTGCAGATTGTTGTGCACAAACTTTGGTTATATGAATATTTTATGGGATTTTGAATGTTAAGTGATTTGTTGTTGCTTTTGAAGTGTTGGTATAAAGTAAATGAATGTCAATTTATATATGAACGTAGGCATATAATGAATGTCAATTTATATGAATATTATATGAACGTAGGCATATGATGAATGTCAATTTATATTTTATTTTTTGCATATGATTATTACAACCAACAACAGAATGATCAATACATTTTTTTTTTATTGAAGTAATATTAGCTTCAATCTTTTCTAATTTGTAATTTTTTTTTTTTTTGCATTTGCCTTTCATATCTAAATCTTGAAATCTATTACTGTTAGACACTTTTTCCATTGATATACTCTGGTTCTCCTTTAAGTTGCTTCTAACAGTAAGCATGTGGAGGTTAATGTCATCTGCATCAGGACTCCACCAACTAAACCATGAACATTTACCTGTCTTGCATGTGTAAAATAGCTTGTTGAAGTTGCTTGATGTTTTTGAAATCTTAATAGCTGCTATTCTCTGGCACATGCAAAACTTGTTCTTGAATTTTATGGCACCCCCATTTAACTCTTGCTGATGAAATGAGGAAGAAGAGGAACTCATTTTGTAAAGACAATTGCATAATTCTACACTTTAGACCCTTATAAATTGACTATACGTAACTTTTAAAAAAATGGCTCTTTTATCCAAACGACTATCTTAAATTAAATTACAAATTTGCCCTTTTTATTACTTACACTATCATTATTGTAAGGTTATATTTGACATTTTTAGTCAATCCAAACGGCTACTTTTTCAATTTCAATGACTATATTAAATGAAGGGTAAAATTGTTAATGCAATATGCCACATCGTTTTTTCACTAATAGAGACGAAAAAATTAACATAAGAGGACTGTTTGACAATTAATTTTGAAGTGGAGGTGTAGGTGTTATTCATGCAATAAAGTGGGGGTGTATATGTCATTCTCCCTTAAAATTAATATGGATATGTTATTATATTCTATTTTGTTATTTTTATTCATTTATTATATGTATGAATATGCCATAGGCTTAGTGAGACACTTGTACAGTCAAATAAAAGAAATAATAAAAAATTAAAAGTTTAAGCGGTCGGCGGTTTCTAAATTCTAATATATATATTTATATATTACATGTTTCATTTTAAAAAGGAAAGGAAATAACCAGAAGCAAATAAAGAGCTCCGAATGAGAGAGAAGGGAAGAAAAGAGAGAAACAAAGAGAAAGAAATAAAGAGAAGAAAACCGAGAAGAAGATTCACAGGAAAATGGAAAAATACTTTATTCTCCATAGATATGAGGCCACCGAGTATGAGTCTGATTTTTTCGCTTAGGCAATAATATTTTTGCCAAACATGAGTACTTTCTTGAATATTAGTTGGGTACAAATTCGAATTACCTATTATGATAACTATTCTTATTATGTAAATAATACTTTATTTATACAAAGTTTAAAGATATCTTATTATAATATATGAAAATATTTTTTTTATAATTTATATCGATTTATTAAGCTATAATTTTATTCTTTCTTATTTTTCTCTATTTCTCTTTAAGTTACATAGGATTTTGTGTATGATACAATTTTAGTACATGAAATTAAGACCACTCTATACATGTTGTATGAAAGTATTTTTAGCATGTCATATATATATGTTATCATATATATATATATATATATATATATATATATATATATATATATATATATATATATATGTATGTATGTATAATTGATAGACATATATATGTGTGTGTGTGAAGATAATATAGATTATGTATATATGTTTGATGGGGCAAAGAGCCTCAATGTGTGTTAATAATAGAGGCCTGGGGCCATTTACGTTATTTATGAATTCTATTATGCGAGGTTTATGAAAAGATTATAGATGAATAATACTGGTGTCCAGCAGAATTTATCCCGAACTTTCAAGAGGAGCTGGGACATGTTCTATCAATTTGATATTAGAGTATAGTTTTGATTATGTAAACTATTATGTGATATTACATGCATAATTTAATAGTTTGATTGAAATTACTATTAATATGCATAAGAGTGGTCAATACAACATAAAGCCTGTGGTTAATTTGAATTTACCTCTAGCTAAAGAGGAAGAAAGAGAAGTTATAAGAGAAGGAGGAATTGATACCACATATACATATGTATCAACCCCAATTTAATTCTAATATAGGGATGAAAAACACTATTGAACATAGACGTATTCTGGGTGTAACAAAGAGTTTAAAGGTATTGGTGATTTAATAAATGCAGAGTCCTGATTAACTACAATAAAAAGAATATTTCAAGTATAGGTGTACAAATAAACAAAATGTGAACTTTGCATCATTTCTTCTTTGAGGTAGAACATATTATTGGTGGCATCTATGTTAACAAGAGGACATGATGATATTATTGGGGCTAACTTTCGAAGAGAAATCAGTGATAAATTTTTCTCATCTATTTATTAAGATACCAAGAGAAACGAATTCCTGACATTGGTCGAGACGTCAATGACTGTTAAAGAGTACGAGAATAAATTTACAAAATTCTTAAGATTTGCTCCTATTGTGGTATAAGATGAAACAAATAAATGCAAATGATTTGAAGTAGGCTTGGGGAATAATATTAGGAAATTTGTGACTAGATCTAGGTATATACATTATGAAAATTCAATAAGGGTTGTTATGAAGGTTGAGTAATGTTTAATAGATGTTCCAAGGACCGAATTGCCAAGATATGGTTAAAGCTAAAATTGATTAGCCGGTGAAGCTAGTAGTAGCAGAATGTCTCGAAGAGAAGGTAGACAAAGAATATATTAAAAAAGGCAACAACATAAACCATATTCTAAGATGTCTGGAGGAGGAGGACGGGGATATTGTTAAAGTTATACTGCTCAGTATTGAGGAAGTGGCCAGTAGCGCAATAATACTAGTAAATGCAAACATTTCCAATATACGACATGTGGTAGGTACTATGAGGGAAGATATTTAACAGGTACAATGTATTCTTATCATTGTGGACAACTTAGGCATATTAGAAGAGTGTCTTATTTTAGCATTGAGTATTAGTAGTACAATGCAAGGTATGGCACTACATCATTTTCAAAGTAATTGTTATTGTTTGAGACTAGAGAGATCGTACACATGAGGACCCATATTTGTCAGTGTAACACAGTCTAGTGCCATAAAGACTTATAGTGGTAGATAAAGAGGCTAACCAGGTCACCCTCTTGTGTAAGGATGTGTATTTGCCTTCACTAAGCAGAAGGCATTGACCACGCTGGATGTGTACAAGTATGTTAACTATTTTGGTTAAGATGATTATAGTTTGATAGATCTAGTTCTATACATTCTTTTATATCTCGCATTTTTTTCATATATACGAATAAAGAATTGAAACCATTAAAGTATGACTTAGTGGTAATCATACCACTTAGGGACTCATTATTGGCTAAAAGTGTAATTCGAGGATGTGTTCCTTAGAGTGGGTAGTTGTGATATTAAAATAGATTTAATTTATCTAAGTATTTATGACTAATATATTATATTTAATTTATCTATAGTTAATTGTTTCCGAAACAAATGACATTTAGAATACCAAATGAACTAAACATAATTTTCTATAAGGAATGATGAATTATTTCATCGTGTATGATATAAGCTATTATTGCTAGGAAATTGCTCAGAAAAGACTTTTTATCTGCCTTATGTTATTGATACTCAAGTTGTTCAGTTAAAGTTAAAAATATTCTTGTGGTGAATAAATTTCCAGATGTATTTCCTGATGATCTTATTAAGTTACCACTAGATAGAGAAATTGAATCAATAGTGATTTGATTTCGAGTATAGCTATTGTTTCTATGACCCCTTATAGAATGGTTCCATCAGCGCTAAAAGTTTAGTTACAAGAATTAGTAGATAAGGGTTTCATCAGACCTACTGTATCTCTTTGAGGAGCACTAGTATGTTTTATGAAAAAGAAAGATGGAACTTAAAGATTTGCATAAATTATCAATAGTTGAACAAAGTTACAATATGCAATAATTATTCACTTCCTTGCATTGGTGACTTGTTTGACTAGTTACAAAGTTGGAGTTTTCTCTAAAATAGACTTGTATTTAGGTTACCACTAATTGAAGATTAAAGATATAAATGTACCTAAAACTGATGTGATTTCAACTAATGAAAATAATGTAGATTCTTGATTATTTGGTATACAAAGTTTGTTATGTGGAAAAAGTGCGAGATATAAAAGAATGTCTAAAACCTGGGTTTATCAAAATGTGAGCATCCTAACAAAAAAATACTTAACATACCTGTAATAACATTCGACATAGCCTATGCCTCATATTCAATCAAATCAAATATACGTACCTATATAAAAGAGCGATCTAGTTGGCCTTTATGTGACAAGACCCGCCCCCTACCCTTCTCAGGCATTTGGGACAAATCCTGCTAAATACATGTATATGCCACCAATCATTTCTCATAAACAACATCTAAGAAAACTTATGAATAAAGAAAATAGCCTTAGACCTCCATCATTACTATACATTGAGACTCCATGTCTCATCATACATATATACATAACTACATACATATATAACATGCTCAAAATATCTCATGTAATATGCATAGAGTGGTCTCAGCCTCATTTACAAAACTATACCATGCACAAAATCCTTCAAGACCTAGAGAAAAATAGAGAAAATAGGGAAAAGAATGAGTTTATCACTCAATGAGTGGACATAATTTTAAAAGAAAATATATTTTCATATAACCATTGTAAGAAATATTCACATTATGCATAAATTAAATATCATTTGCACAATAAAAATGTATATCATCACAAATAATTCATATAGCACCCAACTAGTACTCGAGAGATATAATGCTTAGCAGGATCCCAAAGCCTAAGCAGAAAAAATCATACTCAACCTAAGGGTCTTGTATTATCGCCCAGGGAGCTCACATTCATATACATATATTTCCATAAGTCTCAAGAACCTTACTACATAATATTTGAGGATGGATATATGTGGGATACTTAAACAAACACAAACAATGTTCAGATAAAAAACAATCACTTTCACACAATCATTAGACATCATGCATAATTTAAGTGTCACTTTACATACAACAAAATCAAACAGATCACTCATGATGTGTTTAACATTTAAATATCTTGTAAATTCATAGTGTTTTAAAAATATATCTACTTAATAGCTCAATTTCTAAAAAGTTCGGGGTTCTCTGGGCTTCTTACTATTCTACTGCACCGTAAAAATATATGATTTAACAATTTATCGTTAAAACTGATTTAAACCTTGATTGTATTATAAATACAGTAATAAAACTATTTTAATTTCATAAATACGTCATCCATAGAGTTTTCAGATATAAACTCAACTTCCTAATATTCTTTTCAGTATTTTTCGCTTTTCTTTTGAAGAATTCTTCTTAATCTTTCCTTTTTCCCTTTGTTTTCCATACTTTTTCTCCTTTTTATTTCTTTCTCTGTCTCAGATTCAATTTGGCTTCTATTTCTATTTCCTTTCAATTTGCTTTTCAAATAAAAACATAAATGTTACATATATGCACGAACCATCTCCACTGCTTCATCCATATTATTATTATTATTATTATTTAATTATTTAACCATTTTTCTTTGGACACCTATCAGCATAGGTGTCTTAATTCCTCCCTTCTTATAGGTTAATGATTAAATAATTTATGTATAATTTTAAAATGATTTACAGTAGTTGTATGAAAATGTATTTTATTTTAAAACTATATCTATTCATTGAGCTGTAAGCTCATTCTTTTTCCTATAATTGAGACACCTATGCTAATAGATGTCCAAAGAAAAATGGTTAAATAATTAAATAATAATAATAATAATAAAAATAATAATAATATATGGGTAAAACGGTGGCGGTGGTTTGTGTATATATGTAACATTCATGTTTTCATTTGAAAAACAAATTGAAAGAAATAGAAACAAAAGCTAAATTGAATCCAATAGAGAGAGAAGGAAAGAAAAAAGAGAAAAAGTAAGGAAAACGAAAGGAAAAAAAAAAGATTGGGAGGAATTCTTCAAAGGAAACGTGAAAAATACAGAAAAGAGTATTGAGAAGTTGAATTGATATCTAAAAACTCTATGAATGATGTATTTATGAAACTAAAGCAATTTTATTATTGTATTTATGATACGGATCAAGATTTGAATTAATTTTAACGATAAACTGTTAAATCGTATTTTTTTAGGGAGCTGTACAGTAGTGAGGAACCCAGAGAACCCTAAACTTTTCAAAGATTGAGTTATTGAGCTGTGAGTGGATATATTTTTAAAACGCTATGAATTTACAACATTTTTAAATGTTAAACATATCACTCATGATATGTTAGATTGTGTTGTACGTAAAGTGACACTTAAATTATGTGTGATGTCCAATAATTGTATGAAAGTGATTGTTTTCTGTTTGAACATTATTTGTATTTGTTTAAGCACCCCAAATGTACTCATCCCGTAATATTATGTAGTAAGGTCCTTCGGACTTATATATATATATATATATATACTCGGGCGATGATATTAGGCTCCTAGGTTGAGAATGATTTTTTTCGCTTGGGCGCTGGGATCCTACCAAGCATGATATCCCTTAGGTACTAGTTTGGTGCTATATGAACCGTTTGTCTCATATGCATTCTTATTGTGCAAATGATATTGAATTTATAAATGATTTTAAGATGTCTTATAGTGGTTGTATGAAAATGTATATATTTTAGGTAAATTCCTATTACCCCCTAAGGTTTAAGCTAACTATCCAACTCCCCCCTAACGTTTGAGAAATGCCTCTTATCCCCCTTCCTTCATTTTTCTTCCAATTTTACCCTTACATAAACCAATTTAAACCACCAAACCGAACCAAATCTGAACCATCACATTGAACTATATTTGAACCGCCAAATTGAACCATCCTCTTTATATATATATATATATGATAATTTATAATTTTTTACTTTAAAATAATTTAGATTTAATAACCAAAATTAAGTATGTATAATTTATATTATTAAATAATTGTTAAACAATAACAATTACATGTAAAAGTTAAATATATTTTTTGAAATTTAATATTTTTTTTAAAAAATAAGTATATTTATAATTAAATTGATATTATAAGATATTAAAAATTAAATAATAATAATTATATGTAAAAATTATGAACTTTTTTGAAACTTTAAAAATTAGCTTTTTAAAAAAAATTATTTATAGTTAAATTTATTTATTAGAAATAATTCAAATTTAATAATTATAACTATTCTATATAATTAAATTAATAACTTATTTTAAATATGCTTTAATCATTAAGTTAGAAATAACTTTAACTTTGAAATATTTTTTAATAATTATTTTTAATTATAATTTTAGAAATTATAAAACATTATTTCCAAATTAAAATTATAATTTAGAAAGTTAATTATTAAAAATTATTATTTAATTATAATACTTAAAAAATTATAATTATCAAAAAATTATTAAAAATTTATAATTAAAAAATTAATTTGAAAGTTTAAAAAAATGTATTTAATTTTTACATATAATTATTATTTAATTTTGAAATTCTTACAATATAAATTTAATGATAAATATAATTATTTTAAAAAAAATTTAAATTTCAAAAAATATATTTACTTTTTACATATAATTCTTATTATTTAACAATATAAATTATATACATAATTTTAATATTAAATTTAAATTATTTTAAACTTTAAAATTATAAATTATTATATATATTTAAATTTTAAGAGAATGATTCAGTTTGACGGTTCAAATATGATTCAATGTGATGGTTCAGATTCGGTTCGATTTGGTAGTTTAAATTGGTTTATGTAAAGATAAAATTGGAAGAAAAATAGAAATAGGGGGATAAGAGGCATTTCACAAACGTTAGGGGGAGTTGGCTGGTTAGTCCAAACCTTAGGGGAGTAATGAACATTTTTTCTATATTTTTTTAGAAACTATATCCACTCACTAAGTTGTAAGCTCATTCTTTTCCTTATTTTTCTTATTTCTTTCTAGGTCACGTACGATTTCTTGCAGGGTGCAATTTTGTAAATGAGGTTGAGATTACACATATTGCATGAGACATTTTGAGCATGTTATGTATATATGTGTGTGATGAGACATGAAGTCTCAATGTATGGTAATGTTGGAGGTTTGTGGCTATTTTTTTTATCCATGAGTTTTTTATTATATGTTGTTTATGATAAATGACAGGTGGCATGTACAATATTTAAAAGGATTTGTCCCGAACGCTTGAGAGGGGTCGGGACGAGTCCTGTCACTATGTTCAGCATATCAATTCCTGTGGCACTAGGTTGTGCGATGCTGACAATCATGGGTCCTCTCATTTGTGATCTCTCTAGTCTCAACATTTGACTATTGCTACCTTGAAAGTGTTATGGCGTCGTACTTTACATTGTGCTACTAATACTCAACGCTAAAACAAGGCATTATTTCCTTATA
Source organism: Melia azedarach (assembly GCA_028052125.1). Classification (NCBI taxonomy): domain Eukaryota; kingdom Viridiplantae; phylum Streptophyta; class Magnoliopsida; order Sapindales; family Meliaceae; genus Melia; species Melia azedarach. The sequence continues at coordinate 6,296,884 of CM051401.1, read as the reverse complement.
TGCCCAGGTTGTCCAAAATGATAACAATATATTGTACCAGTTAAACATCTTCCTTTATGATATCTATCATATTTCGCATATGGAAACTATCTACCTTTAACAATATTACTACTACATTAACCACTCCTTGAATACTAAGCAGTATAACTTTGAGCGTATCTTTGTCATCATCCTCTAGAGATCTCAGCATATGGTTTATGTTATTAACTTTCAATATCTTTTTTTTCTATTTTATGTTCTAGACATTCTGTTACTAATAGCTCCACCAACTGACCAATGTTGGCTTTGATCATATCTTGGTAATTTGACCCTTGGAATATCTACTGAACGCTACTTAACCTTTATAGTAGCTTCAACTAAATTGCCATAACATGTATATCTAGATCTAGCCACAAAATTCTTAATATCATTTTGCAAGACTACTTTAAACCTTTTGCATTTATCTGTTTAATCATGTACCACAATAGGAGCAAATCTCAATAATTCTGTAAATTTATTCTCATACTTTTCAATTGTCATCGACTCCTGGACTAATGTCAGGCATTTATTTCGTTTGGTATCTTGATAAATAAATGAGAAAATTTTATCATTAAATTCTCTTCGAAAGTTCACCAAAGTAATAGCTCCAAATCCTTCATAATTGTTTAACACAGATGTCTAATAATAGTATGTTGTACTTCGAAGCAGAAATGATACGAGGTTCACCTTTTGTTAATTTGTGTACCTCATTACCTGAAATATTCTTTCTACTATATACCAAGCATCTGAATTCATTGGATCACCAATACCCTTAGACTCTATCCCACCCAGATTGCGGGCATGTTCAATAGTATTTTCCAACATTGTATTATGATTTACTTTGAGTCAACGCATATGTATATGTGGTACAAAATTAACTTCTCATTCTCCTATAACTTCCCTTTCTTCCTCTTTGATTGGAAATAAATTCATATCAACAACAGGTCTCATACTAGATTGATTATCCTACACATATTAATATTAATTTCAATCAAATTGGTCAATGATGTATGTAATATGCATATGTCACACAATAGTTTATAGAATCAAAACTATGCTCTAATGCCAAATTGACAGGACCTACCTTAACCCTCTTTTAGGAGTTCGGAAAAAATCTTAATGGCCACTTATTACTTTTCACTTATAATCTTTTCATATAACAAAATTCACGAATAACGTAAATGACTTATGGCCTTTATCATCAACACATATTGCGGCTTCGTTCCTCATCAAAGATACATACATATTTTGTATGATTTCACATACATATATATCTATCTAGCAATAATTATACATCTATTTATATATATGTCGTGTTCAAATATTTTTTTACAGCATACGTAGAATAGTTTCAATCTCATTTACTAAAACTGCACCAGACACAAAATTCTAAGTGACTTAGAGAGAAATAAAAAAAATAAGGAAAGAATAAGTTTGCGGTTCAGTGAATGGATATAAATTATAAGAAAGATATATTTTCACTCATTATTGTTAGATATCTTTAAATCATGAATAAATACGATGTCATTTATATAATGATAATACATATAATCACAAGTAATTCAAATTTGCACCTAACTAATACACAAGGGAATTCTCCTGACAAAAATACCATCGCCTATACCAAAAAAATCATATTCCCCTGTAACCTTTTATTATCTCCTAAGAAGAATACAATTCATATTCATATCATATACATATATTTTCATAAGTCCTAAAGACCTTGATGTCATTGTTGGTAATGGGTACATATATAGTGCTTTAAATAATCACAAATAATATTGAAATATATAACAATCACTTTACATGAATATTAGATATCACACATAATTTAAAAGAAAATTGACAGATACCCTCTAAAATTTAGAAAAATAGAGACATGCTCCCTAAAGTTAACTGTTTGTTAGTTTTTCATTAGGGTTTGGAGGGTAAGTTAGTAATTTTCAAAAAATAAAATTTAAAAAAACAAATCCTACTATTTTTTTAAAGTCATTTGGGTCCATCTTAATCCATTTTTTTTAGTATAAAAAAGACTTCCAGTTTCTTTCGTCAGTGCAAGTTTTGGCGTGAAAACTTCCACCAACGACAGTGACGATTGCGACATTCAAAGGTTTAAAGGTTGCAATGGTGGCCTTCAAGCTGGTTAGCTGAGCATTTCAAGCAGTTTGAGTGGTTGGAAGTACAATTCAAGCTAAACAAGGTAAAACCCATTCTCGTTTTCAATTTTTTTTAGTGTATAATGCATTCTTGATGTATTATGAGGATGATTGTATAAAAAAAAAAAAGATTTTAAACTTATGATTGTATTTTGCTTCAATTATTGAATATGGGTTAGGGTTTTGAATGTTATTTTAGGGGTTTTCTTATTCTAACTGGATAAATATGAAATTGGTGGATAATATTATGTGAAATGTGATTATGGTGTAGATAAATTGCTTGCATGTTGGCTTTTTGGTATATATTGCATGTTGGTTATTTTAGGGTTTGTAATATAGGTTTGGTTGTACTAGAACTTAGTTTTTATGGATTTTTATTTGCAAACTAGCATTGATACATTGTTTTGTGCTGCTGATTTCTAATATTGTGCATTGAATCTATATTGATATATTGTTGCATGTTGGTGGTTTCAATATTTTTTGTGTTAAAGCTTGTTAATGTGTTAACGGTTGATTTTGATTCATTGTTGTATGATGTTTGGGTTAACAATAAATACTATACAAGAAGATGATATATGTTTATATTGATAAGGAATTTCAAATTAATTAAAGAGTTCAAGTTTACAATTTCATCGAAAATTTCATATGTTACCTTTTTCTCTACTTTGTAAAAATGGTTCAAGTATAGAATATGTCTTGAGTTTTTAGCAAGTATAATTGGCCTATTCTTTGATTTTTTTTTTTATTATTGTTCTCTTCTCATTGTTCTTTACATGTGCAATTTTTTTTAAGTTAATACAAGTGTTAACATTAAAAAAAATATCAACCAAATATATAGTAGCTAAATGAATACAAGAATTAACAAAAATTGACCTCTCTCTTCCTATTTTTTCTTCTTCAAATTAAGTCATAACTTCGACATGTAGAGCATAAGACACAGGCATACATGTAGTGGTGGAGCTAAGATTAAATTTAAAGGAGGGCAAATACAATAATTCAAAACTTATATAGGCCATAATAATAAAAATAAAATTTAAAGGATTAAATTGTTAAAATTTATCCTTAAATTTTAAAATTTTCTCAAAGCCTACCGGCCTAGCCACTGCAGATCCTGATGTGACTTTGCCACTGCATACATGCATGGATTTGAAAATACAAGAATATAAAGCCCACCAAACTAGTATTGATACATTGATTTTGTTATAGTTTAAAATGAAAGTGACTAAGGCTATTGAAAGGATGAAATTCTAGTTTTGAAAACAAAATTAGAGAAAACGTCAAAGAGTTTGAAACACAATTATATTTACAAAACAAGTTTAAAGAATGAAAACGACCATGACATGCCTTACCTTGCCTTTATTCTCTTGTTTCTATGCAACAATCCAATCTCCTTAAATTCCCACCAAAAACTAAAGTTCAAGCAGAATATTTCCTTTAATTTCACCCATTCCAATTCCTATATTTAATTAATTGATTAATTAACTAATTCTAATATTTTTATCCTTCTTTTTAACTAAAAAGTAGAAATGATTGAGGAAAGTTTTTTTTTAATTTTTTTGTTAAATAAAGGAAAAATAATAATAAATTTGGATCTTTAAAAAGCACCCAATTCAGAATACATTTTTTTTAATTGTTTTCAAATTTTGGTCTATTAATTTGTTTTTTAACTTTATTTAAGATTTTTTTCATAATAATGTTAAGATGAAAACAAAAAATTTTGCACATCTTACATGAGAAAAAGGGGAAAAAAGAAATAATTTCATGAAAATGGAATGCCAACAAATATAAAGATGACATTTAAGTTTTGGATTTTGGCTGTTGGGTCTTGGATTTTGCATCTTTTATGATTTAATTTTAGAAAAAAATATATATATTGTTCTTGATTGAAATTTGGAGAGTGTACGTGACATTATTTAGAAACTTTCAACCTATATAATAATTAAATATTCCTTTGTTCTAGCATGAACAAAATCAATATATTATCTACCTGTCTTGTAGTCCCAAGTCAATTATATTTTAATTCATTAATCATAAGAGGTAGACATATATGGATTTTTATTGTCAAACTAGCATTCATACATTGTGCATGTTGCTGGCTTCTCATATTTTGTGTTGAATCTATATTAATGTGTTGTTGCATATTGGTGGTTTTGACAAGGAATACATTGAACTTGTGTTGTTGCATGTTTGTGTGTCATCGGTTATTAATGTGTTATTGCATGTTAGTGTATTTTCATACATTCACATGATTAATTTAGTATATGCCAATTGTTTAAATTAATTTTGTACATTATACAAAATGTTACCTCAAAGAAAAGTTCACATCTTAAAGGCGTCTAAAAACTTGCCCATCGCAATAACTCCATTCAAACCTTTGAGGAGCCAACACTCAAACAACTCTCCTCTTGTATCTTATGCTGATTCTGATAGTGAAAAGGATAATTTGGTTATTGAATTCAATAATTTGGGTGATGCATTTGTTGCTTGTGATAATATAAGAATTGGTGAGGGTTTGAATAATGTGCAGGGTAGCGATTATAATGGTTTAGGTGTGGATGCTGAATGGGGAATTTTAATGGTGTCAATAGACATTACAATGGTTTTGGTGTGGGTGTTGAGGGAGGTAATTGTAGTGATTTAAATGTTGGTAGGAAGGAGATCTATGATGGTTTAGGTGTAAGTGTTGACGAGAAAAATTACAATAGTTTGAATGCTATAAAAAGGAGTGATTCTATTGATTCTGGTGGTTTAAGTGCAATGAATGATACTGAATATGATGGTTTTAATAATCAATTGAATGAACCCAATGTTGAGAACTTTGAAGTTATAGAAGATGTAGTGCTCTGTCTATGTGATTAAGAAGATGATAAGGAGATGAGGTGTGATTTTAAAGATGAACAGCCACCCTTAGATATTCATAGAAATATAGCAATTAAAGAGTTTAAACATTAATTTGATGGATCTATAAAATTGGCAGTAGGACATTCTTTCCAAACCCTCGATTATTTTAGGCACGTACTGTTTAATTATTATATTCAAGATAGTATGAGCATTATCAAGGTGAAAAATGAATCCAACATGGTCATAGCTGTTTGGATGGGTCCGAAGTGCAAATGGAGATTGCATATGTCACATGCACGTAAGCTAGATATTTTCGCAATTAAAACATATAGACCTACACATATATGTATAAGAATAAATTGGTGTAGTGATGCAACAATAGTGTGGATTGCAAAGGCATATGGTGCCTTAATTAAAACGAATCCAAACATTAAAGTAAGAGTGCTTCAAGAAATGATTCATACAAATCAAGGGTTAGAAATTTCTAAGTCCAGAATTTATAGAGTTAAGAGGCTTGCATTAAAAAGTATTATAGGAGATCATAAATTTACGTATGCTGAGCTGCACAAATACACAAACTTAGTTAGAAAGTACAACCAAAGGTTGTTTGCCTTTATAATATACAATACATATGCTAGTCTTGAAAGGCGAAATTTGAGCAATTTTATCTGTCTTTCGTGACAGATATTGAAGGTTTTATTGTTGGTTACAGATCTTATATCGGGTTGGATGGTTGTCACTTGAAGGGGTCATATAAAGAAGTATTGCTTATTGTAGTAGCACTTGATGCTAACAAAGTGATTTTTCCTTTAACGATTGCAGTTGTCGATTCAGAAAATCTCAATAGTTTGAGCTAGTTTTTGAGAATTTTTGTATCAAAGTGTTAGGGGTAATAATGGCAGTCATATTACATTTATGACTGATAAACAAAAGGCGTTGCTTATAAGCTTGGAACAACAATGGTCCCGAGCTACCACAAAATACTGTGCTAGGCATATATACATCAATTTTAAGCTACAATGGTCTAGATTAGGGTTGAAGAAACTCTTATGGCAAGCTAAAGCTATCAATGAAAAGCATTTCGAACTAGCCATGGAGAAGATTAAGACATTGAAGAAAGTAAGCCTTACTGCTTATGCATGATTGGCTAAAATACCTCCAAATGAATGGTCAAGGCTAGCCTTTGACACAACTTTAAAGATTGTTCACACCACCAATAATTGCACAGAATGTTTGAATGTATGGATAAACATATATAGGGATAAGCTAGTGCTTATCTTAATGGAATACATTAGAAGGAAATTCATGACTAAACCTATCTCCCAGTATGTATATGCTCAAGCATGGTCTCATAATCTGCCCTTATTGTGCATAACAAGCTTACTGAAGTTATCGAATAAGGAAAGAAATTGATGATGTTTTAAAGAGGTGGGACAACTTATGAAACGTTTGATAATTATACCGCAAACAATACGGTGAACATAAAGTTAAGAGAGTATGATTTTAGATATTGGTAGATAAGTGGAATTCCATGCAAACATACTGTATGTGTTATATTATACTTGCGACAAAATCCAGAAGACTTTATGCACAATTATTTCAAGAAAGAAGCATTTATAAGAACATATGCAAGAATTATCAACCCTATACCTGACAATATTATATGGTCTGATGTTCGCTGTTAACTTCCACTTCCACCAGTAAAAAAAAACCATTTGGTAGGCCTAAGAAAATAAGGAAAAAGGAATCTAATAAGTCTATTACTGAAACAAAAACAAAAGGTTTTGTACTCAGGTGTAGTTATTGTTGATGTATTGGACACAATAAAAGGTCGTGTAAGTAAAACCTTAACCAGCAAAGTAATAACGCAAATGAAAGGTTTAAGTGGTATTTTATATCTGATTATTTTTCATGTGTTATCATTTCGTATGTTATGAAATTTTACAGCAATCGTTGATGAATCAACATGTCATTTTCTTCACTGTGTTTGTAGAGAAATACTAAATATGGACATACAAGTAACAATTCAGCTCAAGGTCCTAGGTAGAGAGGTAATAGTTCAGTTCAACATTGTACAGCAAACACTACTTATACTATACAACGATGATAGTTTTAAACTGAGATACCAGATAGACATGATAAGAGGCTTGCACATTTTTCAACTCAACCTTTATTTTCTGCTATTAGACATTCGAGTTACCTTCGCATGAATGACTTGAGGCCTTCTTCACAGCCATAAAGATTTCTTGACTTGAGATTGTTTTGTGATATTTTTTGGCAAAAAAAAGCTTTTATTTGGTTGTTCCTTTATTTAGAAACATAAGCATGTTTCTGCAAGGTTGTTTTATGACTATAACAACCTATGATACAAATATATTTACTTAGATGTTTATACTACTTTAATGATTATTTTGCTGATGATGAAACCCTTTCTTTGGATGATGAAATTGTAATTGTTAGATGCTTATATGTTTATTCTTATACTTACATGTTTATGCATGATGAAGTTTGGCACATTATTTTTATTTTGCTGACTTTTACTTTATGTTAGACATGTTGCAATTTAACTTGAAAATAAAAGTTTGACAAGTTGAGCGATTTAATTATTGTGTTTGGTTGATGAAATTTTGTACTTTGTGAATTTAATTGTTGTTGGATGATGGAAGTTTGACAGGTTTTTGCAACAATTTTGTGCTTTGTGAATTTTGTTGGAGTTTATAAATTTTTATTTGAGTTGGTCGGATAAAAGTACGAATCCGTGCATTTTTTTAACTTTGTTTTTGAGTTTGGAATTGGCTGAATTAAGTTAAGTTTCATGTATGTTGAGTACATATATTTCATGTTTAATGCAGTAATGCACCATTTTAGCCATGAATTTATGTTTGAGGTAGCAAAGTAAGTTAGGATATAATTGTTATTTTATTATTTTAAAATTACAAGGTTATATTGGTCATTGCATATTAGAAATAGGGTTTAAATAGTTAATTCATAGGACTTTTAAATGTATAGGGGTAGAAAGGTTATTTTGTACAAAGAAAATAAATTTTACTAACGAATAGTTAACACCAAGGGGTATGTGTTCATTTGGAGAAACTTAAGGGGATATTTATTTTTTTTTGCAAACATCAGAAAGATATCTGTCTATTTATCTAAACTTTAGGAGGTATCTGTTAATTTTTCTAATTTAAATATCACTTATCATGCAACATGATTAAACACAACATACAAATCAATTATGATATAATTAATATTTAAATATATTATAAATATATGATATTTTAAATGTATCCACTGACAGTCTTGTACCTCAATATTAAAATTTTTTACGGTTTCTTGAATTTTTTACTATTGCATTATTCCTTAAAACACATGATTAAATAGTTTACTGTTAAAAGTTATTCAAAACCTAATACGTATAACAAATATAAAACTAAAACTGTTTTAATTTTATATTAATACACCGTCTACTTAATTTTTAGATATTAATTTAATTTTTCAATACCTTTTCTTGTAAAATATTTCTTCTTATTTTTCTTTTCCCTTTTTTTTTCCATTCTATTTCTCATCATCTTTTTCTAGGTTTATTTCTCCTTCTCTCTTTTTTTCCCTTTTTTTCACTCTGACCCTTTATTTGCTTCTGTTTTGTTTTATTTCCTTTCTTTTCCTTTTTAAAATGAAACATGAAATATATATATATATATATATATATATATATATATATATATATATATTATACATATGTATGTTTGATAAGAGTAGGAGTTTCAATGTGCCTTGATAATAGAAGCCTAACATTATTTACGTTTTTCATGATCTTTATTATGTGAGGTTTGTAAAAAGATTATAAATAAGAAGTACAGGTGTCCAATAACATTCATCCCAAAGTGACAGAGGTCCGACAAGTCCTGTCGCTTGGCATATTAAACATAATTTTCAATATTGGATAAACGTAAAGTATTTAGGATGAATGATAGGCTTATATAATATATAATGTTATAAAAATATTATTTTTTTTCCAGGTTTTATGCAATCTACCACTCCCAAACAATTTGAAACGCTTGCAAAAGATGGCTGCCAATCTTGCAGCAAATAAGAACTTAACTTTGTAAAAGTCCATCAATACTAAGATCTATTATGATATAGAAGAATTAACACATACTTCTCCTGAGATTTAAAAAACCTACACTTAAATGGAAGATTTTTAGAAACCCGCACTTACCTCCCCTGGACTATTAATTGACCGTTAGAAGACGTTAGGATTAAAGACATTTTAGATATTTTATTAATTTAATCATTTTTCAACTTGCTAAAATAATTAATTCCTACAAAATATTTTATTATTATTCATTAATTATTCAAGATTTCAAGTTATAAGGGTAAAATTTTAAAATAAAATATATGAAAAATCATATAAGATATATGTAAATAAAATAATACTATTACATTAATTTATAAGTAGAATTTATATATTTAATATTTTTATTTATCACAATCATAATTTTTTTTAAATTAATAACAATTTTAAAATTATACTTATTTCATATGTATTAGCACCCAATTAACAAAAAATAATATGAAATATAATTTAATTAAATGAGTACATAGATATACCAAATTTATTTTACAAAAATTTTAAATATCAATTCTAAATTTAGAATTTTTTTAAAATTATAAAAAATAAGACTAATTCATGTTATACAAAATAATATTGTTATATGAATAATATTATAATATTTTATGAAAATTATGAAAATTAATTATATAATAAGTTAAAAATGATAATGTCCAAAAATACTCTTAATGTTAACGGTCTTCTAAAGGTCCAGGAAAGGTAAGTATAAATTTCTTCAAACCTTCCATCTAAGTGTAAATTTTTCAAACCTCAAAAGAGATATGTGTTAATTCCCTTATGATATATTGCCCTTGTATATAACCTTTAAAAGGCAACGAATTAAATGTTTGATAAACGTCAAATTTTACTTGGAAAGCGAATCTTTATTATTCACTTCGGAAAATAAGTGTTAAGAGAGCATACTCAGGGTTGAGTTGAACTTTTTTGCTCACTTCATCTCTTAAACTTGACATTTAGTAATTCTATTCGACAACAAAGGCAGTCTCAAAATCGAATCACCTCAATTTCGAACATACTCTGATTTTACAAACTCAGTGATCAACTGAGAAAGTCTACTAAAATATGCATCAAACAAACTAGAAAAGATTTCCTGCCATGTAGACTGATCAATTTAGCAGACTTGTATTATCATTGAATGCACATATATATATATATATATATATATATATATATATATATATATATATCCATATGGGGTGAGAAACAACCTTTTTAAGACATATCATCCCATGATGAAAATGGTAAGAAAAAAGAGAAAACAAAAAAGTGAATCATGAAGGCTTCTCGTAGGAATTCTGGTCTCTGAACTCAGCAATGGCACTCCGTATCATTTCAGTAACATGTGGTTGCACAAAGAGGTGAGTATTGTCCAAGATATGTATTATAAACTTCTGTGATGCCGGCATTGAATTATTCAGATTGATGATGAATTGTGCCATGGGTATGTCACTGCAAATTAAACATGACCAGTGTCTCTCAGAATCAAAATGCATCGACATCCCCTTTTCACCAATTATTTCTTCTATTTTAAAGCACAGATAACAGTGTAAAAAACCATAAAACAATACATAATAAAAAGTAAAGCAAAAAGTTGTTCATCTTCTCAAGTTGTTTGATCTGTGAGTATTTTAGTTGGTATAGCAGTTCAAGAAAGCAACAACATCACATCATCATTCATGAACATAAAAGTTGGAATGGTAAGGGGCCAATCTCAACCTCGCATCCTATCCTCAACAAGACAATACGGTCTAATATAATCGGGAAAACACCTGCTGCCAAACCCCAAAAGTTTATATATTTGCGAATAATAATTGCAACTTGTGATTTCATAGCTTTCACATAGAAGTGTTTCTTAGCACTGCATGGTGGTCAAAATCATAAAACCAGCTAGTACTTTAAGTTATAAACAAAAGATCTAAACATCCCAGAGCTAGTTTTAAGTTACAAAAAAGATACCTTGACACCCCAGTTAACAACACTATGTCAAGTACAACTCCCAGGAAAACTGGCAAACGACAAGAACCTTAGTATTAATCAGAAACCCATGTGTTAATGATATATTTACCAGGAAATAAACAGTCCTTTAGTGGCATTCACCATAATGTATCAGCACTGAACTGCAAGAAGAAGGCACTGAGATCAGAGTACTAACTCATATTGTACATCCATGGTCCAAGCAGTCAGATTTAGAAAGAATTCAAACACGCACGCACATGTTAACTGATAGAAGAGTGAAAATAACATCAGATTGAGGTGCCTCCGAGAGAAAAAAATGCTTTTCTTGAAATACAAGACAACATAAGTAATTGAAGACAAGCAATGTTCAATCAGGAATTGTAAGAAAAACATTTGTTTATCAATCATCCAACAAAGTAATGTCTGAAAGCACTTGAAAAGTAGATATAGCAAAAACAAAAAACAATGAAACTGTTAGTTGTTTTCAGGAACAGAAAGCTGCATTGAAAACGTGGAACCAAACATAAGTTCCAATGTGTTGTACAAGCCAGTAAGGAAATTGTACCTCTTATGAACATATATGCATAAATTTTGTGGGTAAAATAAGAAAATAATAATAAAAATAATTGCATTACAAATATGAAGCTTCATGAACAATCCTATAAACTTTAAACTCCATTCAATCATCCGTATGCTAAATGATATGGTAAGGGTTATACCCGTATGGTTTACCCGGTAAGAAATTTTCCAACACATTTTTTGCAATCAGAATCAAATTGATGCAAAATGCAAATTTCATACCAACAGCATGAACTGATCGTGAAATCATACAAATCACCACCTAATACCATATACCAAAAATTCATATTTTTATCACAAATCAACTGCATTAGGTTAGATAATACGAAAATTAAAAAAATTAAAAAAATTAAAAAATATGAACCTTTCTTTATTTTTTACAGAGATCGGCTGGTGGATAGACGGTCGCGATGGTGGCTGCGTTCTGCGTGTGAGTGAGAGCAACGGCCTGATGCTGATGCTGATGCTGGTTACGTGTGCGAGAGGTGAGGACGATCTGTCGATGAGCAAGTCGGCTTATGCGACGACTAATCGGCAACGGGAGTGGCTACACCCTTGGGCTACGGGTGTTGCTAGTGGGGCTGTAGGAACTGGGGGAGACTGGAGATGAGAAGAAAAAGAAACTTGTAACTTTTCATCTCCACATGGGCCGCCCGCCCGAGGTGTAATGGGCCAAATTTGTCCACACTGTAGAGCCCGTTTGATGAATATAGTAAGTTACAGGGTATGATCATTTTTACTTCAAACCAAAAACCGAGAATAATTCTCTCATTCTTCCTCATTGCTTTACTTGTTACTGATAAATATAAGCCCATATTTGTAGTGATATTGGGCCTATCGTGTAATGGATCAAACTATACGCTTGACAATTGAATGCAATTGGAACAAAATTTGCCAAGCAAGAAGAAAAAGAAAGGAGAGAGAGGAAGGAAGATTTATATGTGGTGGAATATCCACCAAAATTGTCTTCCATTACTATTTTTTGTGGTAAATATGTGATGTAAACTACCAACGAATAAAAAAAAAATCTAACTACAAAAAAAAAAATTATTCTAAAATTGATTATATTTTTTTTAATAATATATTAACACTCAATTAAAAATATATTTAATACTACTCAACTTTTACTTACCTTTAGCCTAATTTTTACTTTCCTTTATATTTAGTGCAGCTTAAATCTTAATTCACTTTATATATAAAACAGTTATGGTGATTAGTTGATATTAATTGTTACTTAAGAGCACGCACTTATCTTAAACAAAATCACAATTTCAAACATACTTATTAACCAAACGAGTGAAGAGAAAAAGAGTTAATTTATTTTTTCTAATAATCCCAACAAAATGAATCAAGTCTTCAAAGATATGAACAGGGGTAGACAAAATCAAATTCAATTCGATTTCTATAAAAATCGAACCGAACCGAACTTAAAATATATTAATAATAAAATCGAATCGAACCGAACTGAAAAAATTCGATATAAACCCAATTTCAGTTTCTAAACCCTACTTGAGTTTCAATTCGATTTCGAACCTTTTTGTGTTATAAAATTTCATTAATATCCTTATTTTATATCATAATTATAATAAATAAATAAAATTAAAAAAATATTAATTTTAACCTTTACTTTTATATATATTTATAAAAATTATTATCAAATTATTAATTATTTATAATTAATAAAATTAATAAGAAGTTAAAAGAAATTTTACAATTGATTCGATTCAATTTCGATTTAATTATTTATAATTTATGAAATTAATAAAAAGTTAAAAGAAATTTTACAATCAATTTCAATTCGATTTTAATTTAAAAACGAAATTAAATTAAACCGAACTGATTATTTAAAAATCGATTAAAACCGAACTTAATTATAAAATCGAACCGAACTAAACCGAACTGTTCGGTTCGATTAATTCGATTCAATTGGATATTTTTACCCACCCCTAGACATGAATAAATAATAACAGAGCGAGTTAGTAACAGTCACATACCAGAGAACAGTTGTTTCAAGGTGTCTAAATCCATATTGCAGTGTAATGCCAGAGAAAAAGAAGAATAAAAGCTTGCACACCTTAAAACTACCTTTTTTTTCCTAAAACCAAGTATGATGCCGCAATCTATACTTCTATAAGTTAAAAAAAAATCCCACAGTACAACCCAAAACTAGTATTTGGTTACAAAAAGCAGCCCTATTCTTAACAAGGCAGCTTAGAGGCCTGAACAAATGATACAAGACAACAACTAATGGCAATCCATACTTCTGGTCTAGACAGTAAAAGTAAGCAATTCTCATCAATATTCATCATGGTCTTCCAATGCGCACCAAATCATCCTGCAACACACAATCACATGTATTAGTTTATAGGACTGAAACAAGAATCCTTAAATGTAGCAGCATTGATTTATCACAAACCAGAATATGCTGAGGAAGAGAAGAAATATAAGATAGGCAAGTTTGAAAAGCCGTTGCTTCTTTTCCCAATGGAGCTGGTTGAATATCTCAGTTACATCTACCAGGTGTTGTCTCTGCGTGTAACTGGCAACACAGAAAGAGATTGAAATAAACAAGTGGTCAGATTACATCAAATGTACGAGCAGAATAAAAAAAACTGATGATATTCAAGCATCTCAAGGCCCAAACTCTCAGTCTCTGGCTTAAGCTGGCTTTTATATTTGTATCATGGCAATTGAAGTCATTTTTTTGAAGGACATAATTAGAGCATATCACAGAAACACAAATGTAGTACCTCACGAGGCACAAATAGGAGACCATCATAAATACATACACTTTCAAGACCCCCTACACGACGTAGGTTGATAATATTTCATTCTTAAACATAAGATTATACAACCAGTGATTGAGCCAGGAATTTTGTTCAAGATGGGCAACATTACTAATAAAAAAATTAAAAATTCAATAAACATAAAAACTTAAGACGTGATTCATTATATATACATATTTCAATTTCAATGGTACTAAATATTCCTTTTACTTTATATACCACCAAGTTATCATTCACCCATTGAATTTTAATTGGATTTCAAAATAATTCTTGACAATATCATTGTTAAAAATGCACTCTCTTTAGTAGCAATGCAAATTGATAAAATCAAAGCTAATGTCACAAGCATAAACTCCGTGAATATGGAGCAAAATTTTGGGTGACCTATGGAATATTAGTTGCAATCAACTTACTAGTGGTAAATATAATCATAAGTGATGGATTTTATTTAAGTTTACTAGTGTATATAAACAACATAAGAATGGACATTGAGAAAGAAAAATGGCTAATTTTAGGAAAAACAGAAAAGTTAGGGGCAGTATGATATTTTTGAGTAAATTTAAAAGTTGAGAAGCCCCTTTTGGACCTTAGGTAGCTCAGCCTATGTCTATGCCATAGGTCCTTAATATGTACACATCTTTCATTTCCTACCAAAGAATATTTTAGTATGTTTCAATTTTAAGGTAGCTCTGTGTACAAAGTCAACAGATCTTAATGAATACAAAATAGGATTTATGACTGCACAAACTGTTGAGGATAGTTCTAGAGCTCGTCCAAGAAAAACTACACTAGGGAATTGATTGAAACCATTGGATTTGGAATATGGTAAAATCCAAATAAGTTACTATAGAACTGCTTTGATCATCTGTCAACCGCTCAATCAATCTATTTTATTTAAATACTATCACTATATCTGGTTTCATCTCATCTTATAAGACTTCAGGTGCTAATGAAACTATTCTAGTAAAATTTAATTGTCTCAATGCCCGGGCGAAGGGGAGTTGACTATGTTTGTAAGTATGGAAATGGGTGGATGAAAGCAAAATTTTGTTCCAGGCCAAGAATTAAACTTGGTTTTGTGTCGATTGAATAAGAATTAAAAAACAAAGGATAAATTCCACAATTCTATAGGGTTGAATAAAAATTTGATTGATCATTTTATATAATTGCTATGCTTAGTGCATACAACCATTAGGGCCTTAACACGTTGACATCTTTCATTTCCTCCCAAACAATAGTTTACCATGTTTCAATCTTTCCTACAAAGAAAACAGCTAAAGTTTCAAGTTTCGAGAAACTAATATTATGGTTTTGCTTTCTTTATTGAACACAAACACAAGAAAAACAGAGGAGAAAAAGAATTTTTTTTATTTCTGAATAATAATCATAACTGGTACAATAAGTTTAATATATAGGGCTATACATTCCTAATTTAACTTTCTAACTTTAGGAAATAATCAAATTAGTATAGCTATACAAATCAAACAACTAATCCCAGAAATCAGGAAAGTCAACTATCTAATCTTTCCATAGTTTCTACATTTACTATTGTTATGACTCATCATCAATAATGAGAGAAGTAAATTTGCATACAAAGAGTTTCAGAGAATCAAGAGTTTGGACAATTGTATGATACATCATAGAAGCTGTGCTACATAAATCCGCAAGTTAAGCATAAACATAAGGCAAACTTGAGCTCAGTGAAGTGTGCCCCATGAGTAGCTCACTACTTTGAACAATATCCATAGATCAAAGTAAAATTTTCAGTTCTTGAGCACACAGAACCCTCACCCCGACCCTGACCACTACCAAGGGTGAACACAGTGAAGCATGATAAGCCATTGAATACTATTTTGTATGCGTGTATGCATATAACTCTACGTAAAACCAGACTTTTCTCCAACAGTTAAAACAAAATTCGACTCAACACACATTAATTTAAACAGACAAAATTAGTCAACAATAGATTGAGAATATGCCATGTACATGACATCAAATATTTACCCTTTTCTTTGAAAGGCAATGAATATTATATTCAACCTTAATGCAGCAAGGAACAACACCTCCCACACCCCCATGTGATTTTCCTTCTCTCAGATAAATCCCAAAGGGAAACATGTAGTAAAAATAGAACTCTCTTACACATGCACACTTGCATGAGCATTTTAGATGAAACCTAAATTTAGTTCAATAGTGTAGGAGATACAACAGAGAAAACTTACAGTCTCACATTGTAGTAGAGGTATGGAACACAAAAGAGTGACATAAGCCAATGTCCAGTTATGAGAAAGAAGACACATAGAACCCCTTCTGTGATGAATTCAGGCATAACCACCTTGTTTATTCGAGAGGCAGAATCATAAGGATTGATATAATCAAACTCTAGATCCGCTAAGCACATAAGCTGCAATAAAATTATTGAATTGTTAAATAACAATTATATCCTATAACCTTAACAAGAAAAGAACAAAAAGCACAAATACCATATGAATAAAAGAAACACAGAGTAAATTCCAACCAGGTGGTTACAAAATTCTTAGACATTCTATTGAATAAAGTCTTCTATATCCCTAATAAAGCTATCAGGCACATTAAGGCAGGGACTAACAAGTAATGAACAGCATTTAGATATAACACATATTGGACCTACTCTCCCTAGTCAACAGCCAGGTGGTACATTGCAATCATAAATCTTAACAATCAATTCGAGTAAAAAGGACATAACTAGGACAAATTGATTGCTTGAGTTCAAATTATAGCTCTTAAAAATGAGAACCCACTCATTTATCGGAGCACACTTGAGCGTCTTGATATATTTCGCACGCTTGAGGCAGCTATGAAATTGAAGAGCCAATGCAGCTATAATCCCAATTAAGTAGAGTTAGAGCTAGGAGGATAATGTCCGCAACTAAAAATGTAGGAAAATGTAAAACAAGTTTAAAAGCGATAATCAAAAGGCATATAGCTACAACTCTTAGTCGAATTTCAACAATCGTCAACATAAACAAAGTTAAAGACAGTATCAATCTTTTCCAGAAACAGGATATACTGTTCTCAATATCATTACACATAAAACCCTAATGTGAATTTCGAATAATTGCTTAATTATCAAACTGAAACCATAAAAAAAGAAGACAAGTATGTATGTGAAGAGAAAAAATTAAAGGGCTAGTTGAGAGTTGACCTGGTAAACGACGATAACGAGAAGAGCTATAAGAATGAAGAAGGACACCAGCCAGATGAACAGATCCCCCATGCTCCTCCTCCTCCCACACCTGGACTCTTTTTTTAATTTCAGATGGAGAAGCAGTGCGCACGGTAGCAACAAACGACGATGGTAGTAGAAAACGCACAACTGGTGTATAGAGCGCACAGGAGTGGAGGATCGGATGATGGCTCGTACAGTCGGAGGTTGGAGGAGGGACGAAGTTAAGGATCTTATATTATAATTGTTGATGGTTTTCCAAATATTTTTGGAACATGAGGACGGAAATTTTTTTCTTTCCTTCTTTCTTTTATCGAAAATTTACATAATTATTTTTTAACACAAGACTTGCTACAATATTGTATATATTTTTACCTCCAATTTTTGGCTAAAATAAAATTTATATAATTATATAAAATTAAAATTCTAATAAAAAAATTTAAATATTTAAAACTGAAAAAAAAAATAGGACATTCGAGTCACAGGTAAAAGTGGACCGAAATGTTGTACTATTAGAGTAATTGCAATCTGACTTCCACGGTGTAAGTTCCACTCTGTATTTCATTAAGAACTAAAATTATCTGGATAGTTGTAAATTATTTCTGTTATAATAATCTTATTTTTATTATAATTTAATTATTCAGTTGAGTAAAACAATTTATATCAAGATCAAAATTATCAAGAAAAAAACTTACCATTTTCTTATTTTAAATTTTATCACAATTGTTGAATCACACTACAATTTCGTTCTCTCTGTTTAATGGATTTCATTCCCGCGGCAAATCTGATTTCTTCTTCGATTTCAACTTTGTTTGGTTTCTGATTCGTGTCCAATTAAATTATTCATGTTTTAACAACAACAGATTTAAACATATTTTTAATTAATTTTTTCAAAAGCGATAATATTCAAAATTTCTATTTTAAAGCTAGAAGTGCAATCACAACTGCAATCAAAATATCATCGTATGCATTTAGCGAATGCTAACAAATAGTAACCCAATTAAAATAAAGATTTATAATTTAATTAAAATTAAAATTATAGCAAGAAATCCATGAACTTGGTGAATGGAAAAGGGGAATTGACAAGCATATTTGCTTGTTCGGAGCAAGAAGAATTCACAGACGTTGCAGGCTTTGAACACAAGAAGAAATTTCTAGATCCCAAGTTAATCAACTTCTCATCGCCCTTCAAACCTGGTGGACAACACAACCAAATAATTAAATTAAATTATAATAATTCATGATTTTATTTTTGAGTATAATTTTAGAAAAAATAATAAAATTAAATAAAGCGTAGCGTACGGAAAACCTACTCTCGAGGCTGAATTGCGAGTAATGAAGCTCATAATGAAACTTATCATCAGTCTCCTTCAAAAACGGCCTTCTTTTCTCTTTGACGTAAATCTCTGTAGCCGCCTTTATCAAATCGTTAACCGTATTATCCGGGGACATCACCACCTGCACAGGCCCTAAGCTTCTCTCTATGTTAACATTCAGCAATAGCTTTGTCAGCCTGCGGTCGCGGTTGTTGGCGGTCGCAGCAGCATTCTCTCCGGCACGTAACTTGAGCTTTCCGGGAACCGAGATGAGGCCTCCTCGCCGGCGAACAAGATTTGTATATCTTTCTGGCGGAAGTGTCTGTAGAGACCGCTCGTTGTTGGCGGCGGAGTTACGTCTCCGGTTAAATTGTGTAAGAGAATTCATTGTAGACGAAAGGAAAGAAACAAGTTAGGGTTTACGAGTGAGAAGAAGAGAGTGTTTACTTGGTGAATTACGTTGGGAGCCTGGTAGTTGCAGTTGAGGAGGAAACGTTGATATAATTGTCATGGTTTCGGAATTTGTTTGTTTGTTTGTTTGTTTGTTTGATAATATTGAGAGAGAAGGCGCGAAATTTCTAGGAAAGAGACCTCGATTACAATTGCCCTCCTCTTTAGGTTTTATTTCCATTTCCATACCCTTTTTAAACCCTATTTCTAATCTATTATTCGATTGCTATGAAAATGGCAATTTCGGAAAATAACACAATTAGCCAAGGGAAAACAGTGAAGTGAATCCACTGCTGCAGGACACCTGCAGTACTGGGTAAGAGTAAGACATTTGGGTGTTAAAGAGTTTTTAGTCTTAGAAAATGTAAATGTAATCGGCCGAATTCAAGTTGATTTATACAAACTACTTTCTTTGGGTTGCTTTTGCAATAGATCGTGAGGGCTTCCGTATTACTCTGGCAGTGTGTTTTACCCATTTTGATATTGATTGCACAATTTGCACTTCCGGAAGAGACAATATGAATATAGTGGTTTGTCTGCATTCATATCTAGCCTAGTATAATTCGGACTTAATCTGATCTGAAATTTGGATTTGGATGCTCAGTATTCACGTACAAATATGAACCAACTTAATTTGTACGTTAATGTATCAAATAAATACCAAAGCCATTGACAAAATTAGGGGCTTAAAATCCAACAATTTAAAAAGCCCATTAGTCCATGAACCCAGCCAACACCCAAAATTACAACTGGGTTTACTTTGGGATGGTATTACATCACATGACAAATAAACAAATAAATAAATATTTAGATACTACGTTAAGGAGGAAAGTGGGGGACGGTTAAAGTGGTGCTATCTTGGCTGTAGCATGGGCGTCAAATAAAATAAATAAAGATATCATGAGACCGACCTTCCTTGTCAAATAAATAAAGCAACTACGAAATGGCTCTTTCTGCACCCTGAAAACGCCAAGCGACATTATTGACTCTGCCTCTTTATCTCTATGCAATATAACCGACCATCTTTGTAAAATTTGCCTGACTCGCTCTCTTTCCCAAGTGTAAGAGCATAAAAGCAGAATATCCTTGGGTTGTTTTTGAGAACAACATTCAATTTATAAAATTAATTTTCCATTTCGTATTAGGGACTCTTATTTGTCAGAGCAATAACGTAATATGTGTCAATGAAATGAGCAGATGGGCGAGCCAGGGCGTGTTTGTGAAAAATATTTTAAGATAGTCAAAAAGCTTCTTTTCTACTTTATTTTATTTTATTTTTCTTCTCCTGCTTTTGAAATATCAGACCGACCTTCATATTTGACATTTGATGGAACCACTATCTGCTTATGTTTCATTTTATTTTGTTCACTTACCCAAATTAATATAATGTACAAGAAACAGGAATTTAAGCTGTATATTCCTTCATTAAGAATAGTTTCACAACGAACATATAGATTTTGGCAAGCCCCAGTACACAACAAAATCAAATAGAAGCTAGTATTTCTAATATTAATTCATTCAATGGTATGGTGTTGCAACAGAATTCATGAGGTAGGATTTACAGTTTTAATAATACAAATAATTCAATCACTCACTTGATGATTGTTGTCGTTACAGTAACATGAAAAAAAAATGTTCTGTTACTCTAACAATCGTGGTCTTTGGATCACTGTATGCAAATTATGACCCTCCACAGCTTTTGCACTCGTCTAACTACTTTACCAAATTTCCTGGCAATGAAAGTTGGGAGTAAAAATGGAGGTGGTGGAATTGGAGGAGAGTTTGCTCTCACAGGGACAACTTCTGAACTGGAAGGTGATGCTTCGTTACTGCTGCGATTACTGCTGCTCCTTCGGAGGTAGAAGCTTCTGCTACCAGCATCTCCTATTAACTGTGATTTCTCCAAACCTATTCACACAAATCAAAATTCATCAGAGATTGGATTAACATACTTGATCCAATAAAAGATGTTAGAAGAAGCACTTCTATTCGATAACACTTTGACTGCATCTATAAGCTTTCTAAAAAGCAACCAGCAAGTGTTTCTCTAATAACAAATAAGTACCCCACATATTTTGCTGCCCCAAAATGCTTGTGTCTCCAAAAACATCTTTTTCTTTCAAGCAAAATTACAAATCACAAACTCAGTTGAATCTGATATGTGGAAATCAATACGCGATTAAAGCAGGAAACTTGATTTAGAGTAGTAACACTTACTCCGAAGACTGAAATAAGATTGATGCAACTCAAATGATGAAGTTGCCCCCTTATCCAGCCTAGGGGTCCTCCCTTCTTCGTTATACTTTTCTACAACAAGCTTAATTGTTTCGTCTACGCTAGATCCCAATTTGACCATTGTCCTGATCGGACCTGGACTTCCTTCAACTGTCACATTAACCACCACTTTTGCATCTCTCTTATATCCCTGCACCCACAATTTATAACCTATTTAGGGATTGAACAAATAATCTTTATATCAACCAAGCATTATACTGTCACCTATGAATTCAATGTCGCAGCAGAGTTTCTGGGTAAACCGATTCTTACTGGGTTTCCGAAAATTACAAGGAAAAACTAAATTTTTACGGTTTTCGATTACAGTTTTGGATCAGAACCCAAATTATTTCCAACAACAAAACACGGAAGAAAGAAATTTTAGCTCGTCAGCATGTTACCTCGAGACTACTACTCTGAGGCGAGGAAGCAATCAAAGAAGGAGACGATGCAAACACATCCGTACATGTCTTTGGCCTGAACAATACTCCCTCTGTTTCGTACCCAAAACTCTTTGGCTTATGACCATCACCGTCACCATCTCCATCTCCATCGCAATAATCGCCATCACCAACACTGAAACCATTCCAAAGATTCGGGTCCGAAGAGCATCTCTTCAATATCTTAATAGGCTTGGATTGCTTTGACGATCCCCGTCGTCTCGGTGAGGGGGAAGGGTGCGAAGGCCTCGATCTCCGGCCGCCGTTGGCCGCCACCCGTCGCCGTAGATTACTTCCTGGCATGCGAGATAGAAACAGACAGAGAGGTTCTCGGATTCCTGTCCTCGCCTGCGGCGTCGTTTTCTTCAAGAACTTAAGTTTATGCTGATTTGCGAAGAAAAGAAATATACATATGAAAATCAATGGGAGGAAGTTACAAAGGCAGTTGGTAGTTTTGTTTAGCGTGAAAGTTAGGGATGAAGTAACTGCTGTTCCATGTCTTGAAAGGTAGCGTCTGAAGCTTCCTCCTATTGGTTTTATTAGCCAGTCAAATTTATTTGGACAAAAGGGGGTCCCACTCTTCTATTTTATGCAGACATCTTCGTGTCACTTCCTCATTTGATGACCGGTGTATAACTACATAATTATGTTATATTTAAATAGGGCTAATAACTTCCAGGTCCCTATTTTCACATTCCTACAAATAAGGACAGAATTTATCTATTTTTTAAGATATAGATCCGTTACTCTCATCCAAATGACTAAAATCAACTTTATTAATAAGTTAAGGACTTTAATTCTATGAAACGGCAAACAGGATAGATCAGCATGATATAATACGAAAAATAGCAAGACGATACAGTAAGTGAGCCCATATGATATGAGGCATGAACTTGATTATAATTTATATTAGTACAACATATAAATTTACGCAAGAGTTCAAATAATTAATTAAAATATTTTAAATTAAAAATTAATAATACATACAATAATAATTGTGAAAAAATTAAATACATTAAAAGTTAATAATACAGAGTTATAGTTGTTTAAAAATTAAATATACTAATATGTTTGATATTTTAGAAAAATATTTAAAATATAAAATATGAATAGCTAAAAACTTAGCATAGTTTGACATAAATTTAATGGATTTATGGGTTAAATCAGAGAATATTTTTAAAAATTAGATATAATCTATAGTATGAATGAATTTAAATTTTATAATTGAATACAAAATGTGGACTCATTTCATCAAAAGGAGTATTATTATAAATAAATAAATTGTATTTTTTTGTGGAAATATAAAACATAAGGATCTATACGTTATTATCCCTATTTTAAATAATTGCAATATTGTCGGCCTTAAAAATAATAGAAAAAAGAAAGACGGTGTTTGAATTGAGAAAGAGAGTTCTAATCTAGTTTATTTGTAGAAAATACCGCAATTCAATTCCCAAAAACTTAACGATTTTAATTAATGAATATAACTTTAATATAGTCATCTTTCTTCTCTTATTTCTTTCAAAAATGGAGAAGAAGAGAAATTTTAGGCACCGCCATTGACGTTGATTGGCATTTGCAATTTCATTGATACCTAAATTTTAAAGAAAAATGATAATGGGAATGAAGCAATAAACACTAACCTAATTGCCCAACTTAACTTTCCATTTTATACTTTTGGAACCAATCCATTTTCTTTGCTTCTCAACCCCAAACATCGAATCTTTTTTTTTTAAAGAAAAGAAAAACGAAATTGTGTCTCTCAAAAGTTATAAATGACAGTATCATTTTTTTATTAGAAAAAATCAGAGTTTTTTAATAAAAAAAATCCAATAATTGCCATTTCCAAATCAATTACTTTGACTTGCATAAAACGAAGTATTATGATTAGGAGTAATACAATTTTTAAATGTTTATACTCTTTATAAAAGAAAAAATAAATTTTGAAAGTCATTTTCATACTTATTCATTAAGCAAGCATGCTGCCATAGACATCAATGTCTGCCCATATTTATAAATTATCATTGTTCTTATTATAATAATAATTATTAATTATTATTAGTGTTATTGTCCAAATGGACATGACTCGTGAAATTTCAAGCTATCGTAGGGTTATCAAATGGCATCGCTAGTGTTTGCTAAATTCAAGCTTGATATCAATGAAATTTCAGCCCCATATTAATTAAATAATATTTTCCAAAAAAAAAATTACACATCCATACCCAATAAAATAATGCAATTTAAAATTTTGGATTTGCTGGTTAGGTTATCGAGATGGATCTCAATAAAATCGAAATCGGATTTAATTGATCAATTTGCTGCAATCAAATCAGAGTTTCAAATACCCAACAACCCCGCTAATAAGCTAATCCTTATGTGCTTGCTTCCGTTCTCTCTCGTACAAAAAGGAGCTCTAATTAAAAGTTTTACTCTATAATAATCTTGCAGGAAAGTACTTTTCTCCTTCCCTCTAATGAAAAAAGGATTTTGAATTATATTTTCTCTAAATTAGGGACAGATTCTGTCTAAATTGAACATTAATTTTCGTGATAAACCACTATTCCTTTTTCTCTCAAGAAGAAAGGGATTTGAATTAAATTTATTTTAAATTAAAGGCATACCCGGCTCAAATTGGGAACAGATTTCTGCAGATAACAATAGACTTGCATTAATTGAGTTCCAATTGAATCCTGATTTCTAAGAAATTTTTAATTTATGTATGGATAGATTGTACATTTAGTTGTGTTATATTAAAAAAAAAAAAAAAAACCCAACATGCAGTAAGGATAAACACATTCATACTATCTATGTATCAGCAGATTGTACAAACCCAATGTGCAGTAAGGACAAACGCATCCATGCTATCTATGAATCGGTAATTTTTTTTTTTTTTGAAAAAAAAAACACCCGACAACTAGTAAGAGTATACGTGTTCGTAATTTAATATAAAAAAATTGTAACAATAAGGAAGAAACCAAAATTTCTCGTTGGAATGTAATATTACAACACAGTTATAAATTTTCATAATGATTGAGTAAAAAATTTGTATACTTACATTTGACAAACGACTTAACATATAATTATGTATCAAGAGAAGATGAATATCAGTTGACCTTACTTTCCTACACCTAAAAATATAATTTAATAACCGTTGCTTGAACCATTTTACCTGCAGAAATTGGTGCAGGGATGAAGACACAGGTGTTTCAGGCTTCACGCACTTTGACTTGGTAGCGGGCAGTGCATGCGCACACACAGCATACCCTGTTAATTTGGCAAAAGTAAATGAGCAATAGCCTTTTAGACAGAGAATGCATCATAATAGATGGAGACGAATAAGCACGGAAATGGCGTAAAGAAAAGTAGATACAGAGGCCATAACATGGTTATCTCATTCAGTTGGAAGATGTTAGTTAGGCTGTTTGCCTGTGATTTAATCACCCCCAGTGTGTAAAATCAACACTTGGAATGGGACAAGCATTCAGGTAATTTAATAAGTACATGCACATGCACCTTTTGTAGATAAAGATTCAAGGAAAAAAGAGAAACTCCATACCTCAGACACATCTTGAAATGGTTCTGTCCTGCGATGCTGAGGATGGTTCAAATAATATTTTCTTCTCTCACCAGAGAGCAAAAGTGATGTCCCAATTCTATTGTAAAAACTAATCACAATAGGGAAAGAGGAAAACATCTATTTTCACTTGAAGATCCTTACCCTCCAGTTACCAGGATCATCCTCCTTGAAATGGCATAAAAACTTGAACCAAATGATGTGTGACTCGAACTCTTTTCATAAAAACAAGAATGAAACCAGGCTGAACAATATCTACCCGCCATCCCCAATATGGAGTGAAGCCAGTAGTCTCTAAGTTTCAAGGAAATGTTTGATTTATGAAAAATTCAAGTAAGTTCCGTCCAACTACATCCCGGTATCTTGACCAATTTCTTCCTTTCCATACACTTTCTCAATCTTCTCGCATCATCCCACCTCCCAACTGAGGCATAAATGTTAGCAAGAAGGGAACGATAAGCACTTGTATCACTCTCCAACTTAAAGCAATGCTGTGCAGCAATCTCCCCAAACTCAACATTGTTATGTAAGCTGGAGGCGAGAAGCAAAGCTCCCCAAACCTCAACATTTGGCTGCATTGGCATACTCTTGATTAGCTCATGTGCTTCTTCTAATCTTCCTGCCCTGCCCAAAAGATCAACCATGATCCCATAATGATCAGATGAAGGGACAATACCATGGTCTTTCATGGAAGCAAAGCACTGGTAACCCTCTTCAACCGAACCAGCATGGTTAAAAGCAGTTAATAGCCCAGTAAAAGTAGCCAGATTTGGGCGAATTTGGTTTTCCACCATTGCTTCAAACAACTTGACCGCATCAACAGCCTTACCATTTATGCCACATCCTATGATCATTGCAGTATAAGCTATCAAATCCTTCTTTCTCAAACTATTAAATAGATCATATGCCTTGTCAATGGCCCCAGATTTTGCATACAAATCAATCAAAGCTGTAGCCAGATGATCATCCATTTTGATTCCAAGCTTATCTATATATGACTCCGTCCATGACCCAAATCTCATATCACCTAGCTGTGAACAAGCAGATATAACACTCACCAAAGTCATCTTATCCGGCTGAATGTTTACATCTGTTTTAAGCATTTGATTAAATAACTCAAGGGCCTCCTTTGGTTGACTATTTTGAGCATAACAAGCTATCATAGCATTATATGAAAGCAAATCCTTCTCACCTAACTGGTCGAACAATTGAAGAGCTGATGCAACATCTCCACATTTTGAGTAACCAGCAATCATCGTAATCCAAGACACATTATTTCTTTGAGGCATCAGGTCAAAAAATCTTCGCGCCGATTCTCTGTCTCCACAATCCACATAACCACTAATCATTGAATTCCAAGAAGCAAAATTTCTTTCTGGCATTCGTCGAAACAAAGACAACGCCTCATCTAGATTTCCCATTTTCGCATACCCCGACAGCATTGAATTCCAAGATATGACGTCTTTCATCGGCATTTTATCAAAGATCTTGCGTGCCTCAACTAAGTTCCCAGACTTCAAATTCCCAAATAAAATTGAATTCCACGAAACCACATTCTTGTCCATCATTTCGTCAAAAACCTTCTGGGCAGTCTCCATATCACCCAATTTTGAATATAAATGTACAAGGGCAGTCTGCACATAAACACAGCCGCATAATCCATATTTATAAACCTGAGCATGAATTAGAAGTCCACCCATTTTATAACCAGTCCGAGCGCATGCCTTGAGAGCAGAAGAAACAGCAAAACTAGTCGGACTAAGTCCTAGTCTTTGCTGTTGAAGATAAAGAGAAAAAGCTTCCTTGAAGTGGCTACGTTGGGAAAAGAATCTGATGGTGCAACCCCATGAGAAGGCATCTGGTTTGTGCGAATGGTAAAGAATCTGTAGAATGTATTGAGCAATACTTGTAGAGAAGCCGCTAGTGGAGAGTGTGAATTGACGAATTAAGAGGGGTTCGATGTTGTTAAGACCGTTGATGAGGGTAAGTGCATGGATTTGTTTAGCCTGGTTGTATGTTAAGCATTTATTCAATAAAGATGTCAGCTTTTCTATCAGCATCTGATGATTTGAATGTTCTCCCAAGTTTACAGTCGTGAATCAGATTTATCCTAGCCCTTGATTCAAAATTCGAAACAATCTCTCTTTACAATCAACTTAACTTACGCATCACGGGACGAGTTTTGTCCCACATCGACGTACGAAATAAGTCAAAGGGCAGATTGTGGGTATAAAAGAACAACTGAAACGCTGTCCAATTCATACCTTTCTCGGCCTTTTGGCTAAGATCAAGTGTAGTATCTGTTCTTATCAGTTTAATATCTGATACGTGGGACATTGTCCCACATGATATTAAATTAATTTTTTGAGGGGAGGGTTCAGTACCGGTAGCTTGCTACCGTGAGCCCTGAGCGTCGCCCATGCGTTGCACTACTGCACGGGCCTGGCGCACCCCTACCAATTCGAGTCCTAATGTTTTGGAAACTGCAATTGTGGGGGCCCACTTCTCACCCAGAATGCATTAAATGGGCGGAGTGCAGAAGACTAACATAGATCAGCTTATACTATGGGCCGTAATACTCGTTTAAGCCCACAAATAATTTGGACGGTATACTTGTTCTGGCACTAGGGAGAACGTGTTTGTAGGCTTAGCAGGAGGATAACAAATACTGCTCCGCTTTCTTTTTCGGCCCTTAATGGACTTGAAAAAGCCTCCAAATGCCGATAATATTTTGAATTGTCAAATTTGAATCTCTATACAAATTGATTATTGTGTCATATAGTTAATGTTCTTTTTATTACCATAAAAGAATATTTTTTATGCAAATGAGAAAAGGCATGCAGTAGCAAATAGCAGTATAACGCGACAACATCAAATTTATATAAATGAATTATAGTTTTGAAAGTAATTTTTTTTTAAGGGAGAGTACTCCATATTCCCCTATTTTAATAGGTTTAATATTTCATCACCTTCCTATATTTTTTTTAATATCCTATCACCCATTTGATATTTAAATTTTTTCAATTTTACCCGTCAATAATTTAAATATGAACCGATTAAACCATAATGTGAACCGAACTAATTATTTGACAGGTTTTTAAAATTATAAAGATAAATTTACTTCACATAGATTTGAACCTAGACTTTAAGTAAATAAATCTATACTTTTACCACTATACCAAATACATTTTAGTAATATTTTAATACATAATCATTATGAAAAAAATTCTATTTAATAATAAATTCTTTTTTTAATATAAAAAATTATACAATTTAAAAATAATTTATAATCCTTAAAATGTTATAATAATTCAAATTTAAAATTATTATGATTATTAAATTATAAATTTTTTAAAATTATTATCGATTTCAAAATAATTTTATTTTTATAATATATTAGATTTATTTTCTTTAATAATTATTTAAAAATATTATAAAATTTTAAAATTATTATCATTAATAATGATTTCAAAATAATTTTATTTTTACAATAATTAGATTTTTTATAATTATTTTAAAACATTATAAATTTTTAAATAAATTATCATTTCAATATTATTCATTTTAAGTTCAAATAAATTAATAATATGACTTAAATAATTATTAAAAAAAGCTAATTTATTATAAAATTAAATTTGAAATTGTTAATAATTTTAAATTTAATTTTAAAAGTTTCTAATTTAATGATAATAATATTTTTAAATTCAAATTATTTTAAAATTTTAATTATTATAAGACTAAATTTAAATTATAAAAAAAGTTTATTATTAATGAAATTTATTATATATTTTTTAAAAGGGTTATTTATAAAAAATTGGACAATTCACTTCCAAAATATATATGATGTAGTGGTAAAAGGTATTGTTGCATTTTCTTTAGGTTTCAATTCCTTATTTTATTTTTCAATTTTAAAAAAAATTGGTTTAAATTAATGGTTCGGTTTAAATATTGGTTCATGTTTAAATTATTAAATGACAAAACTAAAATTACTTAAATTATTAAAGGGCAAAATTAAAATTTAGGAGGGTGGTGAAATATTAGAAAAAAATTTAGAGGAATGATGAGTTATTAGGCCTAAAAATAGGAGGATATGAGCATTCTTCCTTTTCTTCAGTGTAGAATCTTAAAATATATTTCTAATTATTATACTTCTATTTAATTTTGAAATTACATGAGTTAAAATATTTCGTAACCTATAGAAAGCATATCTTTATTCATTTTTTATTCACTTACCTTGTAAAATTAGCAATTTCATTTTATTTTTTAATTATTTTTTTAATGTAGAATGTTAAGGTATGTTTGTAATTGTTATACTAGGGTATTATCAATTTCCTCTCCTGAGGTATCTCATATTATCATGTATATGTTTAAGATTTGATAAATAGGCAAACACCTCCCTTGGACTGTTGACAACTTTACAAAATCAAGGGCATTCAAGTCATTTAATAAAATAAAAATTAAAAAAAAAAAAGAAAATTGACATATACCCCTTGAGGAAAGAACAGATACCCCCCTAAAAGTTTGAAAACGACAGATACTCCCTAACTCTATTGATAAGTGACACTTACCCCCTGGTGTTAGTTGATTGTTTGTTAACCGGTTAGTTTATTATCACTTGTATTCTTAAACGTTTATAAAATAACAATATAATATATTTTTTATTTAAATATAATAATTTAGTCTATATTTTAATATTTTTATAATAACTATTTTTAATCTTAACAATTTAGTCTCTATATAATATTTTTTACAATATACTCAAAACTAAATAATTTTTTTAATTTATTATTTTAATAATAAAATCAAATATACAATTATTAAAAAAATTCAAATAATGAGTTAAATGACACTCATATATTAAAATATTTTTAATTTTCTTCTTTTATTTTTATAGTAATAATTTGATATTTAATTATTAAAAAACTTTAATTGAAATATCTTTTAATATTTTATTTTTACATGAAACATATTTATCTAAAATAAATTTAAACTCATTATATATATTTAAAATATATGAAGATTTAAATCAAAAAATATAAATAATAAATATATGTTATAATATATTTATATACTATAGATAAAAATAATCAAGTTTTTAATTTAACATATTTAGATAAATGAGGAAGGTTTCTTTTTAATTTTTAATTAAAATTAGATTGTAATTTTTAATTATAATTTTATTTTTATCTATAGTATATAAATATATTATAACATATATTTATTATTTATATTTTTTGATTTAAATCTTCATATATTTTAAATATATATAATGAGTTTAAATTTATTTTAGATAAATATGTTACATGTAAAAATAAAATATTAAAAGATATTTCAATTAAATTTTTTTAATAATTAAATATCAAATTATTACTATAAAAATAAAAGAAGAAAATTAAAAATATTTTAATATATGAGTGTCATTTAACTCATTATTTGAATTTTTTAATAATTGTATATTTGATTTTATTATTAAAATAATAAATTAAAAAAATTATTTAGTTTTGAGTATATTGTAAAAAATATTATATAGAGACTAAATTGTTAAGATTAAAAATAGTTATTATAAAAAAATATTAAAATATAGACTAAATTATTATATTTAAATAAAAAATATATTATATTGTTATTTTATAAACGTTTAAGAATACAAGTGATAATAAACTAACGGGTTAACAAACAATCAACTAACACCAGGGGGTAAGTGTCACTTATCAATAGAGATAGAGAGTATCTGTCGTTTTTAAACTTTTAGGGGGGTATATGTCAATTTTTCTTTTTTTTAATTTTTATTTTATTAAATGACTTGAATGCCCTTGATTTTATAAAGTTGTCAACAGTCCAAGGGAGGTGTTTGCCTATTTATCAAATCTTGAACATATACATGATAATATGAGATACCTCAGGAGAGGAAATTGATAATACCCTTTGTTATACTTCTATTTAATTATGGAATCACATGGGTTAAGATATTTGGTAATATATCTAGTTTTATTTAGAAAGCATATCTTTACAAGTTATTTATTCACTTATAGTGACAAATTAATTATTTCGTTATATTGTTTTTAGTAACTTTTTAAATATAGAATCTAAGGTATGTTTGTAATTACTGCACTTCTATTTAATTTTGAAAATCACATGAGCTAAAATTTTGCTAACATATCTAGTTTTATTTAGAAAGCGAGAAAAGGACATAGAGATCCCTAAAGTTTGATTTAATAGAAATTTCAATTTATTAATAAAAGTTCTAATAATTTAAAAATACCCATAAAAATTTTAATGTATTTTAAAGAGACGATTATACACTTAATGGAAACAGTTATTTACAAACATTACTAGAAAAAAGTCCACACACCTCTCTTGAGGTTTATAAAAATTTCAATTTGAAAGAAAGTTTGTAAAAATGGACACAAACCTCCCCTATAAATAGTAAACTTATCAAAATACCATAAATTTATTTTTTTAAAATTATAAAATAAAATTGCTAAACCTTAATGAAAAAGAGTAAAATTTTAACCATTGCACCAAACATATTTTAAATATATATTTTTCAATTCTTAATAAATAACTCTTTTAAGAATGCATATTTAATAATTTCTATAATAATTAAAATTATTTTATTATTATAAAACTTATAATTAAAAAAAATCTATATAATTTGAATTTAAGATTATTATCAAATAATAATAAAATTATTCATAAATATTATTAAAGAAAATAAATTTAAATGGTTATAAAATAAAACTATTCTAAAATTGTTATTAGCACTAATAATTTTTAAAAATTATTTCTTAAGTAATTGTTAAATAAAATAAATTATTTTATTTAAAAATCTAAATAATAATAAGTTTTTTGAAAATTTTTAATTTAATGATAATAATAATTTTAAATTCAAGTTATTATATAGAATTTTAATGATTAAAAAATTATTTTTGAATTATAATTTTTCTTATAATAACAAAATAATTGTAATTATTATAAAAATTATTAGATATGTATTTTCAAAGAGATTATATATTATGAATTAAAATATATATTATTAAAATTTATTTTAGTATAGTAGTTAGGGTATTAACCTTTTTCACTAAAGTTATAGGTTCAAATTTAATCAAAATAATTTTATTTTATAATTTTAAAATAAATTTAAGGTATTTTAATAAGTTTATTATTTATAAGAGAAGCTTGTATATCTTTTCATAAGCTTTTATTTAAACTAGAATTTTTATAAACTTTAAGGAAAAATATGTGGACTTTTCCTTTTAAAATATTAAAACTTATATGTACATTACGTCAAACTTTAAGGATCTCACCTCTATATCCTTTTTTTTTAAAAAAGCATATATTTACTTATTATTTATTCACTTATAACGAAAAACTAATAATTTTATTTTTAATATTATTGATTATTTAGTTATGAATAATAATTTTCATAAGAATTATTTTAATATACATTTTTTTGTTATAGTTTTAAAAAACTCCAACAGTTTTTTTTCTTAAAATTTCAAATTTTGAAATATAAAATTTTTATTATTTATTTATAATTTATAATTAAATAAAAAATAATGTTAAAAAAGTCTCCTTTAATTAGGGAAAAGAAAGGTCATACCCAAATATATATATATATATATATATATATATTTAAATCACAGTAGCTACAATAAAAAAGCACTTTGGTCTGCGGCAGCCAAAATTGAACAGAGCTCAGCTTAGGAAAAGTCACGTACTGATGCAATCCTACTGACCACAATTTGCACAAGCGACGAAAAAGACAAATTGTGTCCAAAATTTCATAGAACCAAATTTTAGACGACAAATTTGAATATTAATATAATCATTATTACTTACGAAATTCACTCTCATATATGTATAATACTCATAAGGCATTAAAATGATGAATGATCATCATCTACACTTCATATACTACAATTTGATTGAGCATGCTTGGATTCGGTTGGATTAAAAGTTGATGTTCAAAGTATTATAAATTATGACAAATTAATATTGATTGTGATTGTGATTGTTCCAACTTTCAAGCCAACTTTTGAAAAGAAAAAAAAAACACATGTATATCAATAATTTTTTAAAATATTGACTTTAAATCGGCTTTCACTCATTTAAACTTGCATTTATTATAAACTCGAAAAAAGGGGTGTTGAAAAATCGAGTCCAATAATTTTTTTAAAATATAAAAATTACAAATTTTAAGTATAATCCGTAAAATATTATTCATAAATTCTAATTGGACTAATTTGTAATAGTTACAGAAATAATGGATAAAACAGTAAAATATTACAAATACAGTGACCAAAATAAAATTTATTATCAAATTACAAACAAAAAAGACGACGGAGTTCTTGGTATGGAAATGATTGAAACATGAAGGTTTGGGTTTTTTTTAATAGCCCATTTGATTATCAATTTACAAATAAAAGAGTTCGATTTCTAAATTGATTTATGGATAGATTTATCATAAATAAGAACAACTCTCGATTAATTTATGATTAGTATAATGAATTACGTAATTTGACCACAATTAGATGATTAACTCATAACCCATCCAATTACACAATCTCTCGGTTCATTATAAGTATATGCACAGACAAGTTATGGAAATAATGCGAGTAATGTGTTCGACAAAAAGCCAAGGTGAAGCAGATTCATTAATTCCAAATTAATTTCAAACTTCACCGCGCATGCTCATTCATACACCATTACATGATACCATATAATAATGTGATATGATATGATACGTAATAATAATAAGACAAACATAAGATAAAAGTAGGGAACTTTTTCAGTACTATAGTCCACGCATCAAATCATTTGTAAAAATAGATCACATCATGATCATCATCACCACTGATGATGCAGATTTATGAAATTGGTGGGGGCCAATCGTCAGCCTTCTACAAAGCATTATGATATGCATTGGGAGATGCTTAATTTGGTCCACCATATGATTAGATTTTGATACGGATCACTTTATTCACTTCACTGTAAAATCAAACATTGAAAAGATAGCCATTTATTTCTCTAAAGTGTCTTTCTTTACGACCTCTTTTAACAATTTGGCCTTCAATGATCCAAGATTAACAGTTCTTTTGGTCTCTAAGTTAAGAGAGTAATAGTGATTAATATAAGTGAAGACCAATTTACGACCCGAAGCAATAATTGAATTGATGAGTCAAAGTGAAAGTAATAGCGTGAAAGAGTTAAATCATTAAAAGAATTTTACAAAAGCTATTAACTTGTCATGCTTCTTGTGAGTTGTGACATGCTATTCTCAAATCTCGAAATTTCTTTTTCTTTCATTTTAAACTAAAACCATGCTTAAGAACAATACAATAAATTTGTGCAATAAAATATAATCAAGAAAGTGCTAAAAACACATACCCTCCTTAGGAAGAAGAGTGTCTATTCGAGCCCCGTACCTCCAAAATTTTCTCATAATTTATGAGACTTCTTCCTATTAAATATGGGACTTATCTCACATTTAGTATGCAAAAAATTATAATTATATGTATTAAAACTCTTAGTAGTACTCTAGTTATAATAATAGTAGATGCTAATATTTATTAACTTACATATATATATATATATATAATTAAAAAATTTCCAACCACTCTAATAGCGAATTATATTATAGACAATTTTTTTTAACAATTACAAATAAAAATTCTATGAAGTATTGATGTATTGCTTTGATTGAGTTATTTAGAGATAGACATGAGCCGATTTAGTCCGAGTTTTTTAAAATCAAACCTGAACAAAATTTTTTTAGGGTTTTAATTCTTATAATCGGACCAAACTGAATGTAAAAAAAGGATCAGAACCGAAGCGATCAGTTCGATTTGGTCCAATCTTTGATTTTTTATTTTAAATTTTTTTAATTCAAATTTGAGATTAAAATAACACTTATTTACATATCAATATTACTTTTTTCAACTTGATAAATATAATTTAACTTTATAATACTAAAATCTATTAATATAATAAAATTAATTTAATGAAAAATAAAAAAAATTCAATTTAGTCTGGTCTAGATTTTTTCTTTGAAGACCAGAATTAAACCGAAAATTTTGAATTTTTTTTTTTATGTTAAAACTAAATTAGACTAAATTACATTTAAAATTGGACCGAATAAATTCAGTTCACTCTAAATCGATTTAATTTTTGGGATTTCGGTCTTTTTTACCTAATCTTATAGAATTAATGAATCAAATAAAATAACATAAATTAAAGTAACTTTAAAGAGAAGGTGTAAAAGTCTAATAACATATTTGAGGAAAAGAAATTAGTTCTCAATTGTCTGAATTTTAATGACGAAAAATGGTACAAGTAAAATTTTTTCTTTTGTGGGGCTATAAAGAGTTACCAACTATAATAATGTGAGTGATGCTTAATACAATTATTAAAAGTAGGGAAGGCAATGTATGCCTGCCCACATCATCTTAGACCTTCATAGTTCTTTCTTTGACCGTCCATAATTCAATTTCTTTTTGCACATTTTGTCTGAATTTAGTAATGATTATGGCTTTCCCAACTCAGCCATTTGTGGTCTCATATTGCCTTTCAATTTCATGCTCAATCCATCAATGTTTTTCTTTTACATTTTCACTTGTATACTTTATTTTAGTAATGCTCATAGGATAAAAATGAAAGAGAATCTAATTAGTTGACAAAAGGAGATTGATTAGAACACATCTCTATTAATATGATAACTTATGAAGATGGTGATAGAATTTTGGTATATTATATATATATTAAAAGTGAGAGATTTGATTTGAAAAGTCACGCCCACCACTCAATTCGAAGGATAAGCTTTAGCTTAGACTGACGACCTTTGATGTTAAGTAAAAGATATTCAAGGAATACTACCATTTTTTGAGGAACCAATTGCCTTGAGAATTTCTTTTAAGTTCATAGCAAGAAGAAGAAGACAAATCCCAAATGTCACCTTGCCAAAATCTTCTCCCCTCGTGCCTTCAATTATCACAATACTTCTCTTTCAACCCAACAAATTTTCAACAAAAATAATATATAAAGAATGAGCAAAAAAAATAAAAAAATAGGCGGCAAGAACTTGCTAGCTCATATGTTGTGACCATGAATAATTGTTTAAAATAAAAATATCATGGAAGTAGGTAAGAGTGATTCATAAAATTTCATCAACCAATCATATATTAAATATATATTATTCGACTAATATCACTCTTTTAAGTAAATTTTAAGAAAGATTAAGATCAACTTATTATATTTACGGCAAGAGAATTTCGTGATTTCTACGAATTGTATACATAAAAGAAAATTAGATATAATATTTTTATTGATTATCATATTACTCAATAAATTTTAAATTATTAATAAAATCTAGTAGGTAGTAATATATTTTCTCAAAATTTTAATGAAATATAAAAGGAAGATGCTGTATTTGGTCCTATTTTAATAATGTAATCCCTACTAGGTACTAATATCAGTATATTATAAAAAAATTAAAATAGACTAAATTGTTAAATCAAAAATATTATATACCTTTTTGTTATTTTTCTAAAGTATGGGGATATAAATGTTATTATCTATTTTACATTACGTACTTGCTCAAAATGTATATCTTATATTAGATCGCGTACAGGAATTCGTTTCTATTTGACGTATCTGAGACACGAGTAGTAACCCTCCCACGTGACTGTTTTGACACGTGCAGAAGACGACGAATCAGATTCACGATATTGTGTTCGTCAGATGCTTCCACGTCGCCCCCAACGATAGAATCCAAGGAGACGAAACCAAAAATTATAGCGCGTATCAGGCACTCGCTGCCCCTCCCCCGGCCGGCAACGTCTTAAATTATTTGATATTTTTTATATATATATAGCTAGCACGTGATCTTGCACGTGACTTAATAAAGAAAATAAAAATTGATATTTTACAAAGTGTCTTAAATTACATTTTATTATATATATATATATATATATAGTATATTAATATTATTACACTAATTAAGTTAAAATGAACAAGGGAGGTGGGTACACTTGATGAGTCATATACAGGGCGTCTTTATGACTAAATGAACCAATAATAGGAGAGCCTTCCATTGACTGACTGCTTTTTTATGTTCCAAATTCATTACATCACTACTTCACTTGTCTTCAAAGTTCGAGTATTGATTGTTGAAGCAAGTAATTGACCCAGAATATCTCCCCTTATCCCAGGATTCAGAATGATTTAATTAATTTATAAAAATTTTAGCACATACCTCTTTTTATGTTAGAAATTTTAATATTTAAATAAAAAATTTAAAAAAATATATATTTATTTTTTAAAATTATTAATTAACCATATATTTTTATTTAAATGATTATAATATTCTTATTTAATATAAAATAAAATTTAAAAAATTTAATTTTAATTTATTTAATATTTAAAATTATTAACATAATTAAAATTTAATTAATAATAATTTTAATTGATATTTATTTAAAGTTAAAATTTTAATTAACAATAATTTAATTTGATAATTTTAATTTATATTTATTTAATATTTATTAAAATTAAGAATTTAATTAACGATAATTTATGTTAATATATTTATTCAAATTAAAATTTTAATTACTAATAATTATTTTATTTTTATTCATCTGTCATATTTATCAAAAATTTAAATTTTGATATGTAAAGTGGCCGTCCTTTTTACTCATTTTTTTTTGCAAATCTTTCAACATTAACTATATACATTTTTTAATTTTTTAGCAAATAACTCTATAATTTTATTAACTTAACTATTTTTATAAAAACTCTTTAATATAAGATTTATGTTATACATATTGACATTAAATTTACGCTTTAACATCAATCATGTAATTCGTAAAATAAATTTAGATTTTTGGATTTGTATAAAAATTTCAATAAAACTAATCAACAATAAACATTTGAAAAAAATATTAATATGAGTAAATTATTAATTTTAAATGAATATAAATCAAAATTATCGTTAATTAAAGTTTTAATTATTTTAATTTTTAAATATTAATTAAATTAAAATTAAAATTTTTAAAATTTATTTTAAAATAAATAAAAATATTATAATTATTTAAATAAAAATTAATGTTCAACTAATAGTTCAAAAAAAATAAATTTCTTCAAACTTGAGAATCATGTGATAAAATTTATTAATTTGTATTAAAAGATAATTGAAAAGAAAATATTTTTTTATAAAATAAAATAAAATAAAATTGTGCAGATAGCGACTGGCATCAGGAAGCGTTTAAAAGGAGCGAGAGCAGAGCAGTGAAGAGGACGCACACAGTGGAGACTCGCTGAGCAGACTAAACTAACAGGAATTTGCAGTAAGCAATTTTGTCTGGTTGCTCCTGGTTTGAAAATTCCCGCATAATCTTAACAAACACAAACCCCTGTGCCAGCGCATCATTAACAACCACGCACATACACACATTCTCATACTCTCACAAACGCACAAACCACAACCGTAACTCTTCGGTCCCCCCCACCCCACGCGCCGCCTGCGTTGGGATCTTCTCCAAAATGCTGCCCTACGCAACAATCGAAGACGCCGCCGCCGCTCTCGGTCGGAACCTGACGTTCGCTGAGACGTTCTGGTATAACTACTCGGCTAATAAATCGGATTACTTTCTCTACTGCCACAACATTCTCTTTCTCTTTTTGGTCTTTTCTCTTGCGCCAATTCCCATGGTCTTTATCGAACTCTTGCGATCTAATAGCTTCGATCAGTACAAGATTCAGCCCAAAGCTCGGTTGTCTTTGTCCGAGATGTTTCGATGTTACAGGGATGTTATGCGCATGTTTTTTCTCGTTGTGGGGCCTCTTCAACTCGTATCGTATCCTTCCGTTAAGGTAATTAAGTACAGGATAATATATCATTTGTTTTTGGATTCTTCTTGTGAGATTTTCAAATCTTCTTAGAATGTGATTTCAGGGAATTTGTTAGTCTTTTGCATTCGGGTGTTTTCATATTTGTTCTTATATCCAAATTATGTTAGATAATTTTATTGAATTGCTTCATTTCTGTGATAAGATGTGCAAGGATGCGTTGTTTTCATAAATCATCATCTATTACTTTAATGGTATACTGGATATGCGTTAATGCATGCTGCATATCGTGAGACGTCTCGGGGTGATTTCAAGATTTTTTATTTCTGTAATTTGTGCAGCTTGGTAATTTTGACCGTATAATCCAGATTTGTACGGGAATGATTTTTTTCTCCCGTTTGCATGTAGCTTCTTATGCAGGAAATTCCATATTTTGCTTTCTAAAATGATGCTTGCTTGATTTTGGGTTTCGTAGAATTTGATGTTTTCTACCACATTAATGGTTAAAAGCATTCCTGTATCTCATATGAGTTTGTGCATGATGTAATAGTGGGGTTGCCTCCTGATCACAGATGGTTGGGATTCAAACTGGGTTGCCGCTGCCATCAGGATGGGAGATTATTGCACAATTGGTAGTATATTTTTTAGTAGAAGATTATACCAATTACTGGATTCACAGATTTCTCCATTGTAAGTGGGGCTACGAGAAAATTCACTGCGTTCACCATGAATACACCGCGCCTATAGGATATGCTGCTCCGTATGCTCATTGGGCTGAGATTTTGATCCTTGGGATTCCATCCTTTCTTGGTCCCGCAATGGTTCCTGGGCACATGATCACATTCTGGTTGTGGATAGCTTTGCGGCAGATTGAGGCAATTGACACTCATAGCGGGTACACATGCTGTTCTATTTCTAATTTAATCACTATACTTTTCTGCTTTAGTTGATTGTTTCTAAATGATGTTAACTTTAGAATTTCTTGCACTCCTTTTCTCTTTTCTATTGGAATTGTTTGTAAAGTATGTGGATTTGAAGGATCTTTAATAGTGCCTTACCTTTTGTTGATGAGGATGAGATCAGTTTTATGCCTTTTCCTTGTGCAACTTGACTGTCATCTTTTTGCTCTTCCCTGAGTTGTATTTTGTTTTGGCAATGAATAGCTGTTAGTCACTTCCAAAAAGAAACAAAGAAAACGAAAAATATCTGATATAATTCTACCACATGAGGCCAGAATTTCAATCAAGTATGTATATTTTCTTTTTAAAATTTTTTTAACATAAACTGTCCAACTTACTGTAGCAGATGGGGTGATTATTGCAATTTGGTTGTGTACTTTAATATTCCCAGTTCAGTCGCTAAAGTTCT
Source organism: Melia azedarach (assembly GCA_028052125.1). NCBI lineage: Eukaryota > Viridiplantae > Streptophyta > Magnoliopsida > Sapindales > Meliaceae > Melia > Melia azedarach. The sequence continues at coordinate 6,255,944 of CM051401.1, read as the reverse complement.
AAGATTAGCAAAACAAATGTAATTCTTATTGTTGTCTTCTGCTCATGCGTGCATATCATCTAATAGCTTTTATTCATGAATGTTATTATTGAAGATTTCCCTTTCCTTTTTCGAATTACATTTCTTATTATGGAAATTTTTAAAGTCTCATGGCTTTTTATGTATCAGTCGTTAATTAATTGTGTGCATAATTGTTTAGATAGTTTAAGCCACGACTATTGCATCTCACTAGATGGACCCTTTCTCCATTGAAGTGTCTGCTGTTGATTTATTGGGTGTTATGTTTAGTTTAATGCACTTCAATTATTTTCCTTCTTTACTGCATTGTTTTCAGTTCCATTGTTTAGCTACTGTGTGGGATCCAATCACGAATTTTGGCTGGTTTCTGTGAGGAAAAGCTGATAAATGCCTACAAATTAAATAAATTTGAGAAAATAGAAGACAAAGATAAGGTGAGGAAAAAACTAATGACCAAAATGACTTGATAAAAGAAAGTAATTTTGAGGGATAGTTGTAGGCTATTTAGAGAAAACTAATGATGCATATATAGTAAAATCTAAAAGAACTGCATGCCCAATTTTTGTCCATGGGATTTGTATATAACTAAGATATAGGAGTATTGGTGGCATCATCTTTTATGTGAAGTTGTGTAGGTGAAATCAGCAAGCCTGGTTGGCTCATAAACAATAAATTTGTTGATATGGAAAACTGCCTAAGGAGCTGTGTGCATGTTTGCTGAACATTTTCTGAATTGTGTAGTTACTTGTATTTGATCTGATCATTGCTTTGGTAGTGGGATTGACTGTACTGTTGAAGGTAGAGTTGCATTTAGAACATCATGTATTTTTTGAACTTTCTATCCGAGTTCTGTTTACAGTTATCGGGCTTTCTGGCTGGTTTCTGATAGTAATCAGCAGAAGAATTCTTATCTTTACATGCTGCTTTCTATAAATCTGTATTGCCTATCATCTGCATAAGCTTCTTCTTTACATGTTGCTTTTCTATATCCTTAGTCTCTATCTTCTGCTAGTATTGAGTGAGTAAAGCATATGGTAATTTTTTTTGCTGTGTCGCAGGTATGACTTTCCCTGGAGTTTCACAAAGTTTATCCCATTTTATGGTGGTGCAGATTACCATGATTATCATCATTATGTTGGAGGACAAAGCCAAAGCAACTTTGCTTCAGTGTTTACATATTGTGATTATCTTTATGGAACTGACAAGGTCTTTTCCAATTCTGATTTTATTATGTACTTGTTTAGGTTATAATTTTAACATATGTAATGTTTCAGGGTTAACTTTATTTTCTTTTTTTGATTAGGGCTATCGTTATCAAAAGAAGATCCTGAGAAAGGTAACCTTCTGCAGTCTCTGTTTTCGTTAGATTATTAACATTCACTTGCATCCTGGTGGAGTTTAGTGCTTGAGTCTTGAGTATTGAAGCGATCACAACTCATTGTCTGATATTAGGTCAATGTAAAGATGCCAAATGAAATAAAAGCAACTAATAGATTCTTATCATTATGAATGAATAAGTTAAAAGACAAAGCAGTTATTTATAGTATTATTGGACATATGGACGATTTATTTATTTCATAATAGGTTGATTGCTGGATCTCGTTTTGCAATTGTATTGTTTGGTAGTTATATTGACTGATGTAATATGTATTTTATATCCTGCTTATCGTTGCTAATTGTTTTCTTTTGATCTAATTCAGATGAAAGAGGAATTAGGGGATGGTGGTGAGCTGAACGGAGGATTGTACTCGGAGCTTAAATCCGAGTAGCTGTCTTGACTGCAGAACCTTTTGGTTAGAACAATGCGTGTCTAGTATAGTTATGCTGGTGACAATTCCTGGAAACCTCCAATTTCAAGTTGACATCAGCATATTAGTTTGGTAAAGTAGGAGGCTTTAACTTGGGGATTAAAGATGTGCGGTGTGTTCGGTTTGAAATCTTCAGTGTTAAGGGTCAAAATGTGAACTTGTTTCTTCTGACATTATGTTCAAATTAAGAATTTTATGTAATTTGGAATTATGTCTTGTTTCCATGTTTATATAGATAAGTAATTGATCTCTTAGCATTAGTTTAGAATCAAAATACCATAACTTGTGTGGCATTATATGTCTTGTATTTTGTGTCATTTCCTTCTTGGATGTTTTCGGCTAAAAAATGGTGAGCAATGGTTTAATCATGGAAGGTGTCTGCATGAATAATCAGTTTTTCCCTATAGTAAAAAATTCAACATATTTAAAGTTTTTCTTGTTGATCGTTTGTTTGTATTAAAAGTCGGTGATTTGCTCGTATCTCGACTCATTGCGGAAAATAGTTCGTTTGTTTTAGAATATCACAGAAAGAATAAGAACTGAATAATTACTGAAAGATAACAAAAGCTGAGCATCAAGCCCGTCTAGCTCAGTCGGTAGAGCGCAAGGCTCTTAACCTTGTGGTCGTGGGTTCGAGCCCCACGGTGGGCGCAAATTTATTTTTTTGTACCTTTTACGAGCCTCCATATTATGGTGACGGTCTTAAGGTTTTGGTGGTTCTTTTGCCAAGTCAGATGAGAATAACGTTGGTTGTGTATCTGGATTGATAGTGACTCGAGCTCTACTCTTTCCTTTCCTACATAATTCAGAATGGCACAGCCTTAGTCCTTAGCTTATGGGTTAGCCCAGCCCATCTAAGCTAAGGAAATTCTGGCCCATTTGACATTGATGGGCTTGGACTGAAATGGGCCATACAGTAACAATCACTTCGCTTCACTGTTCAGGAGAAAAGAAAAAAGAGAATGAGAATTGGAATCAGATGCAAGCAATAATTACCATTACAAAGTGAAGTGATTTCCAGGTGGAAGTTAAAAGCACCAAGGAGAAGAAGAAGAAGAAGAAAATCACACAAGAATTTCACCAAAAAGGTGGGGTCCAGTCAGTAATCATATGATTGATGTAGCGCGCCAGCTGTTTGTACGTAATTGCAAAACCAATCAAGGAGGTTTTTCAGCTTTGATTTTGAACGAACGAACGAACGAATGAATGAATAGTAGTACCATTAAGGCCTTCTTCTTATTCGGTATTGGCCCATCATTCCTCTTTTCTTTTTTCCACTTTATATAAAAACTAAAAAGAAAGCAAAGCAAAGCATAGAAAATTTGCAAATTCACTTTCTCATTATTTCACACACTTTATGGCTTTCTTTTTTATAGCATAATTGGCCAATGGTCTGCCTCTCAATCCATCCCCCCATACACGTGTCATAATCACCCTTCTAATCATAGGGCCATACCCATTATTATTTACTATTATTATAATTTATTATAATTAAATATTGGTCCACATTAGAATTAATTTAGAATATGAAAAAACACTATACATTTGCTTCATTTGAACTACATACACTTTCAATTATGTAATGCTCCATTCCCTGAATGAAAATCAACTACTACTACTACTACACGTGAAGTTTTCATTGTATTCTTCATATATTAAATCATAATGTTCATTTTCTTTATATTATATATTCATATATTTTAATTATAAACTAATAATATTGGTCCCATAAAATCAAATACAATGTATATACATAACTCCTTTAGTTTTTTAATCAATCTAACGTATCGTCTAATCAAATTTATATTAATTGCTGAGCACATATTATTTTATTTTATTTCTTTTTTATTGCCTAGTATTTTTTAAAATTAAAGTACAGAAATTCAACTTAATTTAAGGTTTATTTAAGATTAAATGTTGTATTTTTTTTAATTTATAATTATTATCATTAATTATTAAATAAAGGACAAACATAAGTTGATTTGGTGGTTGTTATGCATTAACTATAAAGTAAGAAGAGTATACTTGTGCTAAACACTTTAGTTATTATATTTTTAAATTGAAATTGAAATACAACGAAAGAAAAGTACATATATATCCATAAAGTTTAGCTAAATATACACACTAACCTTACTGATTTAAAAAATATCATTGGTAATCGGTAGGTTAGTTTATTTTATAATTTGAGCCAAAAATAAAATTAACATGATACATTTAGCTCATAAAATAATTATAATTAAAAAATGTTATATACAATTGTAACATAAAAATAAACAAACCATTCAAAATAAATTTTTAATAAATAGGAGTTTACGTGAATATTTTTAAAATTAGTGAGATTAAAGTGTGTATTTAATCAAATCTTAAAGATATAGTATAGTTCCTTTACCCACATGATAATCATAAATATATATTTCTAATGTGTTTAAAATTGATAATAGAACCAATATAATATTTGTAATGAATTATGTGTATAATAAATTTGATTATATCATATTATATATATAAATTAAAAGTATGTATAGTCGGCAACTAGGGTGAATGAGATTTTGCAAATGTAATTGAATAAAACATGTAGGGAGGAAATCCAAAGAGCATTATCATTTATCATATTGATTGAAAATGAAAGTGTGACATATAATATAATTTGACCCTACGCGGGGAAATAAAGATTCTATTCAATTCATTTCGTATATATATATATATATATATATATATATATATATCAAATTAATTCAATAATAAATCAACCAATTGGTATTGGTGATCCTATCACTTCAGCAATAGCTTATGTTATTGTTGTTACTAATTCTATCAATCCATTCATTTAAGGTTGGCAACTCACTCTCCCTATATGAGAAATCACACACCAAGTGTGCATTACCAAACCCTTTTAATTAAGAAATTAATATTCATGATTCATAAGTAGTAATGCCCATTCAATTGTTTTAGTGTTTAGATTAAGTAGGGTTAGTTTGTAAATAATAAATTATGAAAAAAAAGGGTAAGGAAAAGACTAAAATGGGTATTTTTGTTTAGTGTATGAAAAAGTTGGAGAAAAAATTTGTAACAAAATGATTGCATCTAAACTAAAACGAGTGATAGGTGAATCAAATGAGGGCACGATAATTCTTAAAACGACATTGCAAACAAAGACTACTCAACAAACCCACTAGTTACCGAGTGGTTTATGTTTTAAATTGTATTAAGCAACCTTTGTGATTCTCATTTAATGTCAATCTGATATTTATTTCTCAACTGTTTATTTTTAACTTATTAAAAATATTTAAATATAATTAAATTAAAAATTTTAACTTATGGATTTTTTTTCTTTAACTTAAATCTAAATATTTTTATTCATATGTTTAAGAGTTGTTTATTTTTCAATTTATGTTTAAGAATTTATTAAAAGTATTTGAATCTAATTAATTTAAAAAAAATTAACTTCAATTTGAATGATCGAATTTCTGAATGAATTAAATATTTTATTTGTCAATAATATATTTAGTTTATTATTTTATATTTATATATTAATAACTTAATATGTCAATTTTTAAATTTTTATGACATATACATCATCATATCCGTTTTAAATTTTTTTATTTTTATTAAAATAAATAACTTAATATTTATATTCAAATGTTTAAAATAAAAAAAATGAACATATAAATTATATTCATATTTCAATTAAATTTAGATGTCAATTATATTCAGACTTCAGATAAAAAAAATAAACACTACTTAAATTTGAATAATCAAATGTTTAAGTGAATTCAAGATTTTATTTGTCAATAATACCCTTATATATTTTTTAATCTGAATTTGATTGAAATAAAAAAAATGATTGATATATTTATTTTTTTATTTGAATGTCTAAATATAAATATTAATTTATTTATTTTTATAAAAAATAAAAAATCTAAAACTGATATATTGAAATATATACTCTAAAAAATCAGAAGCTGATATGTTAAATTGTTGACATATATAAATGTTAAATAATAAACTAAGAGCTTGTTTATTTTTCTGACTTAAGTCTAAGAGTTGAAAAAATTAAATATTTTATTACTTAACATTTGTATATGTCGACAACTTAACATTTCAGTTTTAAATTTTTTAGGATATATATATTAACATATGAATTTTAGATTTTTTATTTTTATAAAAATAATTAATTTAATATTTATATTCAACTATTTAAGATAATAAAATAAATATATCAATCAAATTTAAATTTTAAACTTAAAAAGAAAAAACAAATATTACCTACCTTTCTTTAGTTATAGGTAATAAAGTAACAAAAACAATTGATTTTACGTTACATTATTAGGGGTATTACAATCATATGCATAATAAGTATTTATAGAAAGCATTGAAATTGTGAAATGACATGTTAAGAAACTTTATCTTTGTCACATAAACTAGACTATAGGCAGAGGTCATAGACATTCAAACTAAATAATTGATTTTAATTTTTTTTTAAAAAAAAGTCCAATAGCCATAGCAATAGGCAGTGCTATATGCTTGTCCTTTTTGAGAAATTTCTAATTTGAAACACCACAATGAATAGAAATATCCTTGGGACTCTAGGACTTCCCTCCCTTTATTCCTCAATCAATTCAAGTTCTAACTAGGAAACAAACATATTCAAAAATTAGGAATTACATTACCCACAATCTTTTTTTTTTTTACTTTTAATCCAACAATTAAGTAAATATTATTCGTTTAATTCAAGTTTGTTATAAATTTATAATTTAAAATATATTTAATCCATTAAAAAATATGAAATTTATATATTTAATTCAATTTAATTTTCGTTAATGATGTGAAATATTACATAGTTGATTTTCTTTTAACCCATCTAAAAAATTTAAAAGATGGATACATAATATGACTTTATGTATGTATGTATATATGTATTAGAATTTACAAGGTGGAAGACAGTTGTGACTTAAACTTGTGGCTATTGACTGACTCACTAGACATTGACTAATAAGAGATTAAAATTGACCACTAACCTCCATTTAATACTTTTAATCATTTTTAGTTCAACATAATCAGTTTCAATTTGTTTTAGTGTTTAATTGAAAATGACAACTTTCTCATTAACCAAACACAAATTTTTGTCAAACCTTCGAAACAGTTTTCTTCTCCACCTAATTCCTATCGAAATTTATTAAATGTGACCTTAAAAACTCGTGAAACTACTTAATCAAGCAAATTTATTGGGTTTAGAATGAATTAATATTCATTCCTCATCACTAAAGTATGTACATAAATAATTTAAATATTTATTTTATAAGTCAAAAAGAAAATAATTTATCCATAACCTAATGTCTTCTATCATTGTTAACCATAATTTAACCATATTATTTAGAATCTAAAATAAGAATTTTCAAAATCCATCAACTCAATCAATTCAATTATAATTAAATAGTTCTAGTCAAATTCCGTATATTTTTTTGAACACCCGTATTTTATTTTGCTGAATATTTTATATTACTAAATTTAAATAAGATTACATTTATTCTCACATGATATGGAAGAGGTTCAACTCACAATTTTATTAGCTTATAATTGATAAATAATTTTACTTTCAAATAAAAATATTACTTGATACTTATATTCATTTATACAAATAGTATTATAAGTATAAATAGTATTTGTATGAATAAAATTTGTAAGTTGAAATAAAAGAGGGGAAGTAAATTGAAGTAATTTGATTTAGGATGAAGAGCTCGTTTGAGATTACGGTTGGGAGAAGTGGAAATGATTATAAATCGTCGAAAATAGTTTTGGGTGTTTAATAATTTTTTTTAAAATTATTTTTGGTAAAATTACACCATCCTACAATAAATTTTAAAAAACAGGAAATGAGTTACTTTTTCAAATTTAATTTTAAAAAATGATTTTATTTCTAAATATAATATCAAATATATCCATTTTAAATTACAAAAATCTAAAATTAACCTTACAAATAATTTTTAAATTTCAACTTTGATTGAAAAATAAATTTGTTAAAATCAAAATTTTTTCTTTTCATTACTTTTTTTTCTTTTATTTTTAGTTATGATATATATTTTTTTATATAAATTATTTTAAGCATTATATTATATTATATTATATTATATTATATTAAACATTTAAAATAATTTTTATTTATCATTTTTTACTGTGTACATTTTAATTATTTGTATTGTTATAATATTTTTAATAATAAATTTATTAAAAGCACAAAATTGATTTTCATATTCACAGTACTTTTAAAAATAAAATTTATCAAATATTAAATTAATTTTTTTTAAAATTAATTATTTTTACACTATAATAAAAGTAAATTTTTTAAAAATTTACAACAATTTCAAATTATCAAATATTAAACTAATTTTTTTTAAATTAATTATTTTTACACTATAATAAAAGTAAATTTTTTAAAAATTTACAACAATTTCAAATTGGCCCGAAGAAAGTTTTGACAGTTGTTGATTATTTATTACGTTGTGGAAGTTGTTCTTTTTTTTTATTATGTAGTCTACTCTCCACAATCCAGGGGGGACCAAAGACAAAAATTTAAAGTAATAAAATTGACCGCTGTAAACTTTGCTTTTCTTTTTTTACCTCTACTGCCTATGCTATAATGCTAACCTACCTACTCTTACCATAGACCATTTTTAAAGAAAAATAATTAAAAGAAAAAGAAAAAAAGAGGGAAAACTCAAATGGGATTGGATCGTTGATTGAAAATGGCAATTGGTGAACTTTTTCAAGGCAATTCCACGGACTGTGTTTGGTCAACATTAACTCAATCAGTTCCCGCCACAGAGCAGAAGAAGAAGCAGAAGCAGAAGCAGAAGCAGAAGCAGAACAAGTAGTGAGAATTCATTGCATTAAATTCCTAGGTTGCCCTTTTATGTCCACATTCTGAATAAACCCACATGAAGAACAAGTCACAAATGGAAACTCAAAAATTAATGGGTATTGTAAGAGAGAGAAGTTATTTTCAAAATAAAATAAAAATAGAAAAAAGGCACTTCCCTTATTTATAATAATATAATATAAATAATAAAAGGGGAAATTAATTTAGAATTAAAAAGGGAGAGCTACAGACAAGAGCAACTCTTCCCCACAAACAAAGACCCCAACGACACAAAAGAGAAAAAGAGCAACAGGCAGAAACATGAAAGTGATACCAAAACTAGAACTACCTTTTATTGCGCGTGCGTGTCACTCTCCAATCACCTGCTACTGACAGCCAATCTCATATTTCTGTTTTCGTACGTGGGACTGTTGTGTTAGCTCACTGTATCAGTTTCCATCAACAGACCCTTCTCATGTTCCCCACGCGCACATAACTGGTGCGTGTTCTAACTACTTTCAACTCAAACGACACACTAACACACAACACACGAAACACTAACACTTGACTCTCTCTCTCTCTCTCTCTCTCTCTCTCATTTCTCTTCTCTCTTTGAAATTTTCTCTCTAAACAGCTAAAGAGACCCATCATCAGTGAGACCAAAACTACACCCCACACCCCCTAAAAATTTCATTTTTTTTTTCGTTTTTCTCTACAAGTTGGATCATGGGAAGTCGCCGGAAATTAGAATTCCGGCCAAATGATACGCAAACGTCGCCGTTTCATCGCCACGCTTCTTGAACATGGACTTAAAAAACTCACCTTGAACTCCCTCAAAAGTCCTGACTCTTTCCTTACTCTTTGGTTTGGAGCGGCCAAACAATGGCGACCACCAACACTACGCAAACACAAGCGGTGGACTCACTCTCGTCGGACGAGCTGACAGCGAAGGCTGTGCACAAGAGATACGAAGGGCTAATGATGGTTCGTAACAAAGCTATCAAAGGCAAAGGAGCATGGTACTGGGCTCACCTTGAACCCATGTTAATTCACAACGCGGACACTGGTCTTCCTAAGGCAGTCAAGCTGAGATGTTCCTTGTGCGACGCTGTTTTTTCAGCTTCGAACCCGTCTCGCACGGCTTCCGAACATCTTAAACGCGGCACCTGTCCCAACTTCAATTCTTTAGCCAAACCCATTCAGTCTATCTCTCCGTCATCGGCTACTCTTGCTTCGCCATCCAGTCATAACCGCAAACGTAGCAGCTCGTCTTCAGCTCTTGAAGTTAGCAAAGCGGGTGCTTCTGGTGTTGGAGTTGCTGTTGGTTCTTCGTCCTCTTATCAAGCAACGCCGCTAGCTATAGTGGATCCATCAAGATTTCAAGAATTAGCTACTACAGCTGTTACAGCGAGTGTTGCAGGTTCTTATTTGGCAGCACAGCAGCATTTGGTATTATCGGGAGGGAAAGAAGATTTAGGAGCCTTGGCTATGTTGGAAGATAGTGTTAAAAGGTTAAAGAGTCCTAAAACTTCCCCCGGACCGGCTTTGAGCAAGAACCAGATTGATTGCGCTCTAGAATTTCTTGCTGATTGGGTCTATGAGTCTTGTGGGTCGGTTTCTTTTTCCAGCTTGGAGCATCCAAAGTTTAGAGCTTTTTTAAATCAAGTTGGGTTGCCAGCGTTTTCAAGAAGGGAGTTTGTTGGTTCAAGATTGGATTTAAAATTCGAGGAAGTGAAAGCTGAGTCTGAGGCAAGGATTAGAGATGCTATGTTTTTTCAAATATCATCTGATGGGTGGAAAGCCAAGGGCTTTGGTGAAGATAGTTTGGTGAATTTGACTGTGAATTTGCCTAATGGTACTAGTTTGTATAGGAGGGCAGTGTTTGCGAGTGGTACGGTGCCTTCTAAGTATGCAGAAGAGATTTTGTGGGAGACAATAACAGGCATTTGTGGGAATGCTGTGCAGCAGTGTGTAGGAATAGTTGCAGACAAGTTTAAGGCTAAAGCATTGCGGAATTTGGAGAATCAGCATCATTGGATGGTCAATCTTTCTTGTCAGTTTCAAGGCTTCACTAGCCCTGATCAAGGACTTCAACAAGGAGCTTGCTTTATTCAAGACTGTTGCTGAGAATTGCTTGAAGTTGGCAAATTTTGTGAATAACACGAATCAAATTCGAAATAGCTTTAATAAGTACCAGTCGCAAGAGCATGGTCACAGTGCCTTATTGAGGGTGCCTTTGAGGGATTATGAGAAGTTGAATAACTTTGAACCATTGTATACATTGATTGAAGATATATTGAACTCAGCTCGAGCCCTTCAGTTGGTTTTATTAGATGAATCCTTTAAGATGGTATCAATGGAGGATCCACTTGCAAGAGAAGTTGAGGAAATGATAAGAGAAGTGGGATTTTGGAATGAGTTGGAGGCAGTGCACTCACTGGTTAAATTGATCAAAGAAATGGCTCAAGAGATTGAGACAGAAAGACCACTAGTTGGTCAATGCCTTCCACTTTGGGATGAGCTTAGAGCAAAAGTGAAAGATTGGTGTTCAAAATTCCACATTGTGGAAGGACCAGTAGAGAAAGTGATTGAAAGGCGGTTCAAGAAGAATTATCACCCAGCTTGGGCGGCTGCATATATACTTGATCCGCTTTATTTGATTAAGGACACTAGTGGGAAGTACCTTCCACCATTCAAATGCTTAACACCTGAACAGGAGAAGGATGTTGACAAGCTAATAACCCGGCTTGTTTCAAGGGAGGAGGCTCATATTGCACTAATGGAACTAATGAAATGGAGAACAGAAGGGCTTGATCCAGTGTATGCTAGAGCAGTCCAAATGAAAGAGAGGGATCCCATTTCTGGAAAAATGAGAATTGCTAATCCCCAAAGTAGTAGGCTTGTGTGGGAAACTTATCTTACAGAGTTTAAGTCCCTAGGGAAAGTTGCAGTTAGGCTTATTTTTCTTCATGCAACTTCATGTGTTTTTAAATGCAATTGGTCTTTGTTGAGATGGGTATGTGCCCACGGGCAGTCAAGACTGGGCGTGGAGAGGGCTCAAAAGCTGATATTCATTGCAGCTCATTCCAAGCTTGAAAGACGGGATTTTTCAGGTGATGAAGAGAAGGATGCAGAGCTTTTTGCCTTGGCAAACGGTGAGGATGATGTGCTAAATGAGGTTCTTGTTGATACATCCTCAGTGTAACATTTGTTTTATCCACTCATTTAGAAATTTAAAATTTGTAGGATTTATTTAATTCTTTTCACTATTTTTTTTCTTTCATTTTGTACTTGTTTACTTACTCTTTAGAAGATTTTGGGGCAGTCAGGTGGGAGAAAGAGGGACATGGATAAGGAATTGAATTTTGTATTCCTACCACTTCTCGGGCTCATCACTCGAGCAATTAGCCATCTTTCATCCTAAAATGATTTGGAGCTTCTGGATTTGCTGAAAAGAAAATCTTCTTGTTTGTAAAGATAGAAAATGCTGGATGAACAGAATTTACAGAACAGGAAGAACATTGTAAAATTTTTGTTTCTCAAGTAATTTGGAAAATAATAGTATTATAAAGGGGAAAGTTTTATGATTTCTCCTTTGGGTTTTAGATCATATCTTTTTAATCATTCAATGTCTTTGGACATGAAAAGAATTTATCTGTTTATCTTAAGCAGAGTTTGAGTAATTCTGCAAGTTAAGATGGCCATGTTCATACTTCTACTCATTTTTCTTGTTTCTTGAAATTCGAGTTCAGCTCAAAGACTTTCTAACAGGCACTCTTTGCATTCTACAAAATCTAAGAGAAATATTGTCTTGTAATTTAGCTGCTATGCTACTAAGCTTTGACCATTTTTACCATAACTGACTGGTTGAGTTCATTCCAAAAGGTACTTAGTTTTCTGTCTGGAGATGTTCATTTGAGTTTGTTTATACATTGAACCCAAAGTCCAGCGGAACTTCTGAAATTGAAGCTCAGTCTACAACTTCTTACTTCCCCTGTTCTCATATTCAACTGTCGTGTGCATCTCTTCCTGCTACATCTGTAGTTTCTCTGATAACAAGCACAAACGATTGTCTTCTACAACTTGATATTTCTAGTTTGCTGTTTTCCTTCCACAGAGAGATTAAAACCAGGTTAGGTATTTTTGTCTTCGGTGTTTCTGCTTTAGATTTGATGCTATATAATAAATTATGTTTGAACCCTCTGCAGCCTGCAAGCTAAGTTAGGAACCAAAATGAAAACCTAAGTGAATCTTTCCCTGTTTAATATATATTTTATGTGTCTATGATGTATAGTTAAATGAAAATTGTTTCAGTTCTGCGCTGTGTTTGACCTTAGACTTTTCAATTCCCTAAAAGAGAATATGTATGTTTGTGCTTGACTAAGAAGATGATAAAATTGAGGAATGAATGAATTGAAGATAATGATTCTATTTAATCTTTTTGGTGACAGAAGGATATGACAACGATATTGTTGGATTGAGGAGACCACCCTAACATGGTTAGTTATTAAGTATTGTTGAAGCATCATTAAAGGATCCGAGGACTGGAACAATTTAATGGCAACGAGGTGTCTTTTTGCTAGAGGCCGAGCGCTGAGCCGGTTGGTTCGGTTGGGCGAATAGCAAGCCATGTTTTGGCTTGGCTACGATTTTGCAGGTCAACAACCTGAGACCAAAATCTTTTACTAGCTGAGAAGTATACTGTTACTGTTTTTTTATTTTTTATTTTTCTCTGTCAGCCTATCTATATTCCATACATGCTGTGCTGAGCTGAGCTGTGGCTGGTTTTTGTTTGTGTATTAGAGAGAGAGAGAGAGAGAGAGAGAGAGAGAGAGAGAGAGTGGAACCCCACCATAAAAAGAAGTGGAAGTCTTTTTCCAAGCTTTGGTTGTTTGGAGAAATATTATCTCAGGGGCATTTTTTTTTGCCATCAAATCATCTTTGTGGTGGTAACTTATCTTTTAAACATTCCAAAGCTCGTGACGTTCATGCAGAGTCATTTGGGTTGTGTTATGCCCCCCATGATTGCGAGAAAGGTCTTCAGAGGTCCCAAACCAAGCAAAGTTTGTCGGCATGAACAAGCACAGCATATAAGATGCTTGAGAGCGATCCTGCAACAAATTTTTACAGTTTATTAGCTTTTATATACACGTGTAAATCTCCGATAATTAAATTAATGTATATTAAGATAGCTTTGTTGTATTGTATATGTTGCAGAATATACGTAAATTTATTTTATACTACATATGCATGTTTAAAAAATGTGGATGTATGTCATTTTGTTTTGAGCTTTATTATGTATGTATCTTTCTTGCCTCTTCCAATAAGAATTATTCTCTTGTACAATTTTGAAATATACATTAGCTGTTTGGCACTGGTTGTAGTGTGAAAAAGTTTTGGACTACAACTAGGTTATTGTTTATTGTGGGACTTCGTTGTATTGACCTAAACCATATGTAGAAGTAGGTATTCTAGTTTGAAAATGTGTGCGCATTAATTTTGAATTGAATTTGGTATGAATTGTATGCCAATAAGTTATGAATGGTAGATGGTTGGTAACTTTTTGCATATATCACACCAGTTTTGATAGAGAATTTAATTCATACCACGACCCTTGTTCTACTTTATTGTAAGGCACCCATTACTCTTTGCTGTACAATTAATCATTCCCACAATTGGTATATTAGAAGCAAGCAGCATGGGTTTAAAGAGCAAGTATTGAATTTTGAATGGTAAAATTGTACAGCCCCATTCCATTGCTTGCATGAATTTCATGAACTTACTCATGAGTTAAAACAGAGAGGGGAGTGCTTACTCTATATTGAGTAAGAAGAAGGGGAAAAAGAAAGAATTGGATATGACATGAGTACTGTTTAAGGCAAAGAGTCTAAAAGGAGTCATTTGAAAATGGCAGGTGATCAACCATTTTACTTGAACCACTCCAATTATGGAAAGCAATCACTGTTTAATTTTATGCATCTTTTCATGGTAAAATTCATTATGGATTTTTCAAGAAAACACCATCTTAAAGTTCCAAACCCATTATCATTCATTCTCACCTGCACAAATCCCTTAAAAACACTTTTTAAACATTGAAATCTTTCTCTTTCTCTCTCTGTCTGTCTCCTTTGACAGATTGATATTCACCCACTCACACCCACCTCCCTCCCTCGCTCCACAGAACTGTTAAAAAGCGAAAAATGATGCAGTCTTTTAATCCATATTTTATTTTATTTGAATTCGATGTCCTCTTTTTGGTGAGTAGAATAATAGTAGTAGTAAGTGAAATGAGTACAGTATTATTTTGGAACATTTGGGTCTTCTAATTACTCATTTAGTGGAAAACAAAGACAGAAATTCTTGTCGGCAATACTAATCCTTTACTAACAATGACTTCTCAACTACTTAATGCCATCTTTTTTTTTTTTCTCACTCGTATACTATCCTTCACCTTCACTCTCTCCACTCATTTCTTTTTTGGTTAAAGGGAAAGCAATTACAATCATTCCATTGCATAGCATAGCATAGCATAGCATAGCTTAGCTTAGCTTAGCTTAGCTTAGATTAGTTTAGCATAAAACGACCCCCCCTCCCTCTCTCTTTATACAAAGAATCTTTCCCTCTTCCAATGCACAACACTACAGTCTTGACGCCACTACTATTATCATTTTCTCTTTTTACATACATACACACGCTTGCTTATTTATTATGTAAGATAATATAATTAGAGTTTGAAGAAGACGAAGACGAAGAAGAAGAAGAAGATAAAATGAAAGTGATGTGATGTTGAGTGTTGGGTATGTAAAATTTAAGTTAATTTTATTGTCTCTACGTTTTCTGTGAAACGTCTATATTATGAATCAGAGTCGGGTCATATTTTTAGCAGTGATGATAGTGGGCCAACTATTTCAATTTTAATTAGAGTCATCATCATCATCATCCGCATTAAAATATTGTTTTTATTGTTTTTGAAAAGTGTTTTTTTTTTTTTTTGACATTTTGGCAACAAATTTTTTACCCCCGGGGTGAGTAAATATAAAATTGTTTGTTTAATGGACCACAGAAATTAGCTTTTTGTCAGCAGCTTCTTGGAGTTTCACCTCTTACACTCACAAAAGTTACCTTTTCTTTTCAAAAAGAAAAGATACGCTCTGCTCTGCATAACACTGTCACTGCTTTGATTATCATTATTAGTATTATTACTATTATTATTATTTAAAAAAAAAAGAAATTCAGTATTCTATTTCCTTTCATGCCTTGTTTGGAGTTTTATTAATATTAGAAATAAATGCTGCCAAAAAGTCTTCCCTCTTTTATTATTATTTTTTAATTCTTTTTTGTTTTTATTTTCCAAATTCATTATAATAAATAAATGATTGTGGTCCTAACTTCATAATTATGAATTTACTTCAATCTGCATCAATTTATAGTCCTTTTACATTATTGCCTCATTTAATCCCATTTCTTATTTACTTTTTTTTTTAAAAATCTATTTTCTCCTCTCTTTTTTATTTTGAAATCCTAAGGGGACAAAACAATAACAATAAGAGATTCAAGTTCACATATTCGTACCATCATACCAACTTAGAAAATTCTTATTAAATAATATCCTTTTTTTAATAAATAAAAATACAAAAGAAGACTTAGACTTACTCCCATCCCCATGCACCACATTCAACCTCAAATTTCAAATTATTTCATTTATCTCTTTTAATTGACTAAAGGACCGAAAATAAAAGTATGGTACTTCTCTATCACTTCTAAATTTTTAGTGGAAGAAAAAAAATATAATTGTCGGAGAATCATATAATTTCTTGTGCTACGTCCACATTAAAAGCTACTTTATTCATTTCTAACTTTGAATACCATTAGCCTATGTAATTTAATTTTCACTTTCAATTATGCTGCCGATAATTTTAGAAATAAATATAAAAATAATGTAAAAATAATTATATGAACAAATAATTTACCAATAATAAAAATGGAAAAAGGGCATCTCCCATGGGCACAGGGGCAACGCGAGTATTCTACATTAGGCACAGTAACCACTAACCAAGACACGTGTCTCCTTTTATCTTATTCATACGTACGGTAGGCCCGTCTTCGCAAATAATATACAGGTTAATTAAGCATACCCCTACTATCTAGGCCGTCCAAAAGGTCGGACCGACCGCGCTTACTACAAAAAGCAAAACGTGTACGGTCCAGATGTAACGTACAAGCTGTCGGCAGAACAACGTATAAAGTAAGATGTACAAAATACAGTGAGAACACGACATCGTTTGGTTTGACTTTTTTGTCGTCGTCCTCCTTGAGCGAAGTTTTTTTTTAAAAAAAAAAAATTAATTCCTTGCCAACCTCAAACTTTAACGTTAACCGATGCCCCACTGGAGTCCGGTCCAGACCAGACCGAAGCAGCCGACTGAGGACCTATATTCCGTGTCACGTGGTCAATTACTGTAGACTTCAGTTTAATGATTCATGGGATGGAATCTCATTGGTCAATGTCCGTACTGATGGATATCACTTTCTTGTCACCTGACGTCGCCTGAGTGAGGCTTCCTAGTCTACTCTATTCTAGATCGACCCTATTCCATTTAATAAATTAAAATAAAAAATAATATTGTGAACATTTTGTCAATTACTAACTAAACTTTCAAAATATCATAAAAAAGAACGTTATATACTAATTAAATTTGGTGTTAGGTTTTGCTGCCCAATGTGGGCCCTTAGCTGATTAATTGTCTTTCATATTTTGTTAAAAATAATTTTTTTTCATGTTAGAGATGGATAATTAATAAATTTATTATTTGACAATTAGTTTTAGATAATTGTACAATTTGGAATTAAGAAACGAGATTCAAGATTCTTTCAAGGAAAAGAACAATTGATTTGAGGTTTTAATTATCAAAGTCACGAATCTACTTAGGTTCAACAGCCGCATTATTTGGTTTAATAATGTTCTTTGTTTAGAGTTTAATTGGAAAATCCTTTTGCTGTTGTCAAACATTAATTTTGGGTCCCCAAATGTTCATGAACTTCAAAAAATAGCCTACTTTTTTACGCAATAATGAAAGCTAATTTTATCAGCAAAGTAATACAATATGTAAAGTGCGATCAATTGTGATTTAATGGTAGCATGTTATAACGCTCCACTCCTTTCATCAACTTGATTGATTGATAATAATACCGATAAATAGTGTGACACATAATTTTTTACTATTTGACGATGACGACGTTATAGAGTAGTTGTTGACATTATACCAGTGTTTTCATTGCTCAATTGACAAAATCAATCTTATTATTATGTACACCACAAAATTTAAAATTTATTCATTCAATCTATTGGATCACCAAGTTATTGGTTAGTTTTGTTATATTGACATTTATTAAATAATTTCTTATTTCGTATTTTAATTTATTAACTTAATAATTAATTTTATCCTTAATCATCTTAAAGTTTTAAAAAGTCTACGTAATTTTAGCAAAAAATCAATTTGATTTTGAAAGTACAACTCCAAAAGAAATTTGGTTGTTTTAGTAGGGGTCATTGGTCAATGAATCAACAAACTATGCTCGTATATGTAAAATAAATAAACAAAGGACCCGGATGTTATTACCTGAATAAAGAATTAAAATGCTGACACGTGGAATGGGGACATACAATGATAGCCCACGTGCATACAGACCGCGGCACGTGCGAAGACGACAAGGAAACAGCTGGGATCTCCTGCGACGACATTACTAATGACACAATGTGGGTGGGAGTAGTTATTGGATTTGCCATTTTTTTTTTAAATTTCATTTTCGCTCTCTTTCTCTTACAAATAATTTTTTTAAAAAATAATAAAAATTACAGAGTTTCAGTTAAAACTTAGCTGTCACAAACAACGAATGGAATCATTGCTACCATCTTCTCCACTTAATTTAATCTGATTAGTCACTATTATTATTATTATTATTATTATTATTATTATTATGATTATAATTAATTAATTCCCTTAATCTTCTCCTCGTGGTCCATAATTACATAATCGTACAGCATATTTTATATCAAATAAAAACGAGCAAGCAATAATTTACATTTTCCTAGGCTTGATTGGTAGTAACGGTCCCTAACAATTAAAAAAAATAGTAAAAAAAACTTTATTTAATGTTTATTATTTATTTAATATGCTATATTTTCTTTAAAAAATTTGGTGGGTCTGCTTTTTCTTGGTCTTGTGGGGCACTCCAATTCTCCCAATTAACATAATTTGATTGAGCAACCCTACTCTTATTTTTACTTTTTTTTTCAACTTTTTCAAGTAGTCAATAGTGGTGTGATTTGATTATTTGTTCTTTTATGTGTATAGTTATTTGTATTGGTGCTTTAGTTATACTAGTATTTGATATTATACTTCTTCAATATGGGCACCCAAGATCTGATGATTGAAAGATTATAATTGTCATTTTATTAAGTGGGCACCCCCCATATCTTAAAAAGTATTGATTGAAATGACTGTATAATTACTGTATAAAATCTAGCAAATGAGATTTGGTGGGTATGTATCCAAATTCACTGGATTGCTTATATCAAAAGATACTAATTTCAATTGGTTAAACCTTTTTTCTTTTAAAAAAATAATGATTATAATGATATAATTACATGATCTAATAATTCTGATTTTTTTCCACATTGCCCCATTTAGGTCTGCTGTTGAGCATGACAAGATGTAACAATGGAGTGTAGTGGGGGTATTTAAAATTAAAAAGTGGTGTATTTAGTTAACCTCCTTTTCTTTTTGTAGTATATTATTCGTGGTAGTAGCTACAATTTGTCTCTTCCATTTGCCGACTTTATATATTTTTAAAATTTTGATATTTAAATATTTGGATTTACTGGATATGTATATGGGTTCGTAGGGGTGGAAGGAATATGAAGAGAAAATAGAAGGCTTTGATTGGGGCACTAAAATGGGGTTCTAAAGAGTTGTCTTTTGAATGCAGGTTTAGTTAAGAAAGCAAAAGGGCGAAGCAATTTAAGGGGAAATCAAATAAAGCAAAGAGACAAAGAATAGGAGTCAAGAACATTATTATGGTTGTTAGTGCATAAAGAGAAAAAGGATAAACTTTTATCGGTTTTATCATCTAAGTATCATATCATCGTTTTTGAATTGATGAATTGGACAAAATGTGCATCATTATAGTCAAATTCTTCAATTATGATTACACCTTTTGAAGGTTAAAAGACCCAATTACTCTTTTATCTTCACACTTGGTTGTTGGAGCCATTCTATTTTTTCTTTTTTAAATGAATTATACAAGTTACAAGTTACAACCCTTGGTTAAGCTATTTGTCCCCCTTTGAGTTTGCCTTGGTTGCTGGAAATAGGCATAGAGAAACATAATATGAAACATCAATCTTTTCCCGTATAATCTGCAAAATCCAGTGACTAGATTTAGATTTAGGTTATGACAGACAAATCTAGGGGCCACAAGGAATCAGGGTTTCTTGAAGTTGGGTTTGGTTTTAGAATCTTCTGGTGAGGCTTAAGCTTCAAGTTCTCCACACCTACCTACTAGATCAAACATACTGTCTCCCTTAGAGCTCAGCCAATGGAGATTCCTGCATTCCCTGTGACAACAAATGAAGAATCAACTACAGGTTGAGGTTGATATGATATGACATATTGGAGGGAAATAAAATAAGGCAGCCTAACATGGTCTGTAACTCTACTGTCCATTCATGTTTCTTTGAGCAAGACAATGTTAAATCCAACAGTAAACTGACCAAGTCCTGCTAAATTATTATCTTATATGGGTTGGCTTGGGTTTCAAAGCCCTAAAACTGGATGGAAGGGGTTTTTATTTCAAGTCCAATGCCAGCAGACAGCATTTGCTGAACCAAATATTGGTAGTGATGGAAAGATCAATAGCTTATCACAAATTTATTTTATTAACGTAAGTTATAGAGCCATAACAATGTAGATAGAAGTGTGCTCCAAATACACAAGAGTTTGTCACTACATGCCTGCATAGGATATTGTTGCATGAGACCTTGATACTAGGCAGAAGAGTTCATATATCTAATGAATTAAGCGAGTTAAACAGGCTGAGAGAATTCACTTCACTTGTTGGAAAATGACAGCACATCTTGGCAAGTTCATTCCAGAGAATATTGCGTATGTCTCTGGATAATAAATTATTCTGAGTTCAGATGACTCTGTAACTTGCAAGTGTTGATCAGACAATCCATTTGAAATTTCAAACTTTCTTGAAGCCTCCTCAATTTCATGATGATATTTTGCTAGTTTCTCCTTAATAGCTTGAAAACATCACAAAGTTGATTTCCATTGTTTAATGGAGGCTAGGCTGTATTGTTATTCTTGATTAGATGCTATCTTTAAAGAAGATGACCTGTAATGGAAGATAGGGCTATGCATCACATAAAATACTAAGCTTACTGGCTAGAATTGAGAAACCGATTAATGAATAGTTGGCTTGTATATATAATGCCACAATCCAAACAAATGGTTCGATTGAACATCTGTCAAGTTGACACTAGCATCTTTCAAAATTATTAATCTCAAACAGTTCCTCAAGAAAAAAAACGTTTCGTTGTCATAAAACTATGAAAATTGAGAGCAGAATTTCTTTAAGTTTCTGGACATTTTGCAATGTCATCTGCAAAATCACAAAAGTGGCACCTTATATATGAAGGAAAAATGGTGATGGAGTTCTTCAACTTTATCATGTTATACAGTTTTTTCATATACCCATAGCTGTAACTCCTTATTCAAGTGTCTATTTCTTGTAATTTTTGTTAGTGGAGCAGATGGTAAACTGACATATTACATAAAGGAAAAATACATATGGCATGAATTTTGCTGCTCCAGAACTAGAAGTGTTACGATCCTAGAAAATCAGCTGCATCATGTATATATGGATATCATAATTGCCAGTCAATCACATTCTATATGGTGTTAGAAACTTACAGATAGCCATAGGAAGAATCAACATCTTCCAAGTCTAAATGTTATTTACTTCACAGAAGTAATGCTTAATGGCTTGAGCCAAAAATCAAAGAGACCAAACAACGTGTTTAATTAACTAGCACAAAAAAGATAGAGAAAAAGATGTATGCGACAGGACATTTAAAAATCAAACTGAATAATAATATATAATAAAATCAAAGAGAACAGCTAGTGCATATTGGACAATAACTTTTTATCTTTTCAATGCATGACATTTGGGATGCCATGAAATTCAGGCGAAAGTTGAGCAACGAATTTGTACAGAACAATAACCTATAAGCATTATTATTTGTTTTGTTCTTTCTTGACTTAGAGAGCCCATTATGTTAACATGGAAGCAAATCCTGGGCTGTTATTCAAAGTACACTTACAGCATACTTGACAATGAATATTTTTTATACCAGTTGTGAGCATCTAAAACAGATTCCTCTCCAAACAAACGCTACAAGGTTCAAACCAGTTTCTAACACATTGTTTAGCAGCTAGGTGTATCAATTGCCGAAAGAATCTGAGAGGTACTCTTGATGCAAAAACGCAAGTTACATTGTTATTATTGCTCTTCAATAAATTTAGGAGTACTAATGCTGTCATCAATCATCATAAATCACAGAGAGGGTAAGAAACTTAAAAATCCCATTCCACAAATCTGACCAGACAACAAATTAAACCAGCTGAGAGCTGGTTGAAACAGCAGCATGTATTTTATTGCTCAAAAGGAATCGGGTTTCCAGCTTAACATATAACATAGAGGAGCAATATAATGGTAATATAAAGGATTAGAAGAGATGTTGCAGACTTACAGGGGTAAGAGAATAGACTCAATTTGAGAAGACAACCCGAGAATCTGCAAACTTCAAGACTGAAAGTAAAACATGAGAACTGGTTGAAAAAATTTGAACCCTAACCAGTTTTGCGCAAGACTCTGCGTCTCATATTAGTAAAACGTAGAAATTTATGTTAACTCACTAAATGTGATTTGGGAAGGATATATCTTATCTGGCTTCCTTCTAACCAGTTAGAAACTCTATGCTTAACTAGTTTATTATATACAGTCATACCCTTTAATGTGTCAAAAACCTATTATGGGACCCGCTTGACGTGCTCAGCGAATCTTTACTTTATAGTGCAGCTTCAACTGAGACAACATCTTGGTTCTACTCCGACTCTCCTTTAAGGTTGTCTTTGGACAGTTTGGAGTTGTTTTTTTTTTCTTCTTTTTCTTTTTAATTTCTTTTCCCAAAAAAAAAAATCATTGTCTTGAAACTATTATGTCATTTGCGTAGAAACATCTTAAAAAAGTAATATTAATTACAAATTAATAAGAGTTTGTTCCCCGGTGGATCAATATAAGATAAAAAAAGGAATTGCAATGTGAATAGAATTTACGTTCCTTTAGGAAACACAAAAGATTTAGGATTAAGGAAATTCGATTTAATTTAACTTACTAAAAAACCTGCTCCTGTTAGGATAAATAAAACCAACTTTACATGCTCTATATAATTAAAGAGACATTCAGTGCCTGCCACAATTTTTGTATCATTATTCTTGTTGTATCTGTTTCTGTGAGCTCTTTCTTTTCCTGCAAATTCTCTCATCGTTTTTCTCTTTGAACGACATGGAATTCGATTATGATATTAGGGAATTCGATCGTGACGTTTGGAAAGTTTTGGAGGGGTTGTTTCCTGACGCTGACACTAAGGAGAATAGCATGGAATTGGATTATGATATCAGGGAGTTTGATCGTGAGGATTGGCAAGCTTTGGAGGGGTTTTTTCCTGACGCTGACACTAAGGAGAATAGCATGGAATTGGATTATGATATCAGGGAGTTTGATCGCGAGGATTGGCAAGCTTTGGACCACTTGTTTCCCGGCAATGGCACTGGCGCTAACACTAACGAGAACAGCGTGGAATTGGATTATGATATCAGGGAGCTTGATCGCGAGGATTGGCAAGCTTTGGACCACTTGTTTCCCGGAAATGGCACTGGCACTACCACTAACGAGAACAGCGTGGAATTGGATTATGATATCAGGGAGTTTGATCGCGAGGATTGGCAAGCTTTGGACCACTTGTTTCCCCACAGTGGCACTAACACTAGCGAGAATTGCATGGAGTTGGATCATCATGATTGCAAACATTGGACGAGGTGTTAGCAGCTGACAGTAAATATGATTAATTAATGGCTACTCATTAGCTATATATGATTGGTATTATGATTGTATTAACGAGCAAATATGATTTCCAAAAGATTGATTACTAACTTTACTAACCAGCTTGAGAAATTAAATATGTAATGCTCTTGAGAAAATTAGATATGTAATGCTCTGATGTGAGGTTATTATTATTTTGATTGCATGATATCACTTATAAAGATGAACTCTGTTATAAGATGATTGTCTCCTAGGGAATCATAAAGCATTTAAAACAGTGTGTTTAGTTGCTTTTGGCAGCGTCTACTTAATAAACCTGTTTAGAGCACTGTATTCTTTCCCTATGAGTTCTATTTTATAACTGCCAAAAACTATGTATGTTAGCTCTCAAACAAAAACAAAAATTACCACAGCATTTACCAAAAAACAGAATGATCCTTATAACTTGGTGAAAACATGCTCAAAACAGATCAAAAGAAAGACCCTCTAGACTTACATCATAGACTGATCAAAGCTTACAACTTGTCGAACACATAATAAGAAAAGTGATAAATGGAGAGAATTTGTGGATTCATCAATTCAAAGGTATATAACAAAAAAAAAATGATAAAAAGAAACATCCTATCGATAGATCAAAGGTAGCTAGTTGAACATATATAAACCAAAGGAAATAAAGAGCTAGAGAACTTATTATTGACTAATACAAGGTGAGTGAGATGAAAGAAATTTGGACCCTTTCTCGATTTGTGTGTGTCATTCTTGCGCAGAGGACATACTAATCTTCTCTGTATCGTTACAATTTTATCAGACAACTCTGTGTTGCTGCATCTTTTATATAAGGGTTATGTGGAATTTGGTTCCCTATTCTATGTTTCTGAATGCTTTTGTGGACCCTTTGTTACGTGCAACAACCACAAACATCTTTTTATATTGCAGTGCAGCAATTAAAAATGGTTTTGGATCATCCCCAAGTGTTCTTTAACATAATCACCATTATCATAAGCATGACAAGGGCACCAAGTCTTAATCCCATAAAACATTTGTTATATTTCCCAAGGAGGTCAATACCATCAAGTATTGGGTTCCATTGATGACCACCAAACGATGATGAACAACTAAAATATTCCATGACGCTGAAATTGCTTGAAAGATGCACCTATATCTAACAATCAATTAGAAAAAGATAAAAAATCTCTGTTGCTTCCCAGGATATATGTAACTTACCTGTACTCTTTTGAACAAATAATGACAATTAATTACAATACGAACAACATGATTGCTTCTTGACATTCGACAAGCAATTGCAGAAGATAATATACAGATTGCCAAGCCAGCTAGCTAAACTTGGTATTTTGAATCTTGTTTTGCGCAGCAATATTACAATATTTCTTCTACTTTGCCCCTGCTCCTACCATCTGATTCGTAGGTCTCTATCTGAAAATCTGATACATTTTTTAACCAAATGGAAGTTTCTTTTGAGATGCAAATAGAAAGACTCGTTAGACGCAAAAAGCTTGTCTATACTATAAAAATGACTAGCAGCTTTAATGATATTGCACGACTGTGTTAGACAGGATTGCAAAATAAAAGTGGTCTTGCTTCTCTGTGAACTAACTCTCTCTTAATTTGTACACTGCACTTAATTCTTCTCTAATTTATGTTACTTAAATTATAAAATAAAATAAAAATATGTTCTACCGTTATATAAAATTTTTCAACAATTAAATGAATTTTAATAAGTTTGTGTTCTTCATTGATTGGTAGCCTATCACTTAAAATACATGAACTTTGCATCATCCTATTAGATGATTCATAGTAAATTAGGATGGGTAAAATTAAAATATAATTTTATTTATGTGTTTTTTTTTTGGGTATTCTCTTTCCAATAATAATGGCAGTGAATTAAAATAAAACTTCAAATAGAATATTTTTATTACATATTTTACTAGGACATATAAAAGTAAAATAAAATTTATCTGATAAATGTTATTCAATATTTAAACTACTAATTTTATCTAAACAAAATATTTGTAAAAGAAATAATATATATAATTATTATTTTTGTCTAGATTAATTATCTTTATTAAAATAAAAAATGTTAAATTAACAAATTTGTTTTGTTATCAAATTTAAGTAATTTTTTGTTAATTATAGTATATTTAATAACATGAATTGATATTAAAGTCTTACACTAAATAATAAAAACATAATTAGAACTCCGAGTTCCTTAGTCACTCAGGAAGTCTTGACTCACTTGAATTTTCCTAGTTCTAAATATAGTTGATACCAGATTTTGTACTTGTGATTTTAACTAACGAATTTCTTGTATACGTGGAAAATCTTCCTCCTGTGTTCGTTATGTTCTTTCCTTTTATACTCGGTTGTTTTCCCTTAGTCATTTGGAATATTAACCCGGATAGAATTCTAATTAAAATTAATCATGAGTGTTTACGTTCTTCATATTAATGGGCTAAATTAAGTCTTCTTTAATGGGAATCTCTAGAGCCTAAACCGAATAATTAGTTGAGTCTACAGAAAATGGCCAGATATAGGCTAGGTCAGGTTCGCCCCAACAAAGGGTCGGGATATCAGGCCAGCAGAGAATCAACATATATGACTTCTACACTTCTACCGAAAAATAAAAGAAAAATCGCGGCTGCAGCAATGACTGAGTATCCTAGTAAGAGAAGAAGAATTCGCCTCTCGTCGTCGTGTTCAGGGTTAGGTTTGGTTTCAGAGGAGCCGCCATCTTGTCCTCATTCTGTATTTCTAAATGATATGTGCATCCATTGTAACAAAACTGTTCATGAAACTTTCGGCCTAGCTTTTGATTGCATGCTTCCGGGATTAAGATATGGGTATATGAGGTATCGCGTTTAAAGCAGATAAACAGCAAGGCCTTGCTGAAGAAAAGGAAACTTCACTTGTTTCTCGATTTCGACCACACAGTAATTCACTCTCGAAAGGTAACCAACTTGTCTTCTATAAGAGCAGTATTTGAAGAAGTGTGTGGATTCTCAAGAAAATGCATCGAATAGAAGTTTGTTCCATTTGGAGAACATAGGTTTCTTGGTGAAGTTGAGGCCTTTTGTTCCCAATTTTCTTGAGGCGGCAAGTACTATGTTTGAGATGGAAGTACGTACGATGGGTTCTCGAGACTGCGCATTGGAGGTTGCCAAGTTTCTAGACCCAGATTCCAAGCACTTCAGTTCCAGGATCATTGCACTTGAAGATTTCAGGCAAAGAGAGGAAGAATCTAAATTTGGTGTTGGGAAAGGAACTTGGGGTTGTTATTCTTGATGACACTGAGAGTGTGTGGACTGATCATTCGGAGAACTTGATTACTGCAAGTAGATACGATTACTTTAAAGGAAGAGAGCATGATGACAGATCTTATTCTCTGGATAAGAGAGATGAAAGTGAAAGTAATGAGGTGTTGACAAACATTCTTAGAGCTTTGCAAATAGTTCATAGATTGTATTATAGGAGATAAAATAGCAGGCATTTTGAATTTTATATGTTTGAGTTCTATATTTTTGAGTTCGAATAGTTGTTAAGCTGTATTTGTTGAGTTTTCCTTAAGAATAGAATTTCTGTGAGTAATTTTAACGTTAAATGTATTATTTATACCTCTGAAATTTAATAAAAGTTGCACTTATTATTTTCCTATTAAAAATTCAAACCTCTTTTTTTTTTTATTTTATTTTAACCATCACAATAACACCTCCAACCAATTCAACAAATGCTGTGATGTCCATATTGGTTAACACCTGTGATAAATCGTCTCGTGGTCGTATCAAACAAACTAAGAATCTTCTTAAGAATTCCACCAAAGATAATATAATATCACCAACTTTCTTCAATATATCAAAGCTCGTGAAGATGAACTTGTCTTACTAGAAGTACCAATGGATAAAGAAGATAATACATAGAAGATCTTGGATGGACTTAGAGATGACTACAAAAAGTTTGTTCGTATGGTTTAAGCTTGTGACACCTTTATTACTTTTGATGAACTATATGAGAAGCTTTTATCATTTGAAACATTACTTGAAACCAACACAAAATCTGAGGTGCATCTCCCAATCATTGCTAATCCTATAAACAAGACAGATACCATTTGGCGACTACCAAATGATCAACAATAACCAGTGTCCAAACTACTCATCTCCTCAGGTAGCACAAGTTGGCATTCACTATCAAACAACACTGGCACGGTTGTGCAGTAGAATTAACAAACCCAATCAAGACTTTAACTTAATCAAGAATAAAATCAAAACTCAGAAACAAATAACAAGAATCTAATAAAAAAATCATAAAATAGATGAAGAAAAATAAGATTTAAATGGTTCAGCCAAGATGACCTATATTTACTGTCAAACTAGCTCAGAGAGAATTTACTAATGAAGAAATCAGATTATAAGCTTTCAATTACAAATTCAAGAAGCTTCAAACTCTTTCTTAAATTCTCTCTAAGCTTTCTCTTTCTAAGTTTTTCTCACTATAATCAATGCTCTCTCTCTCACTAAAAGGAAGAAGAAGACTCGTATTTATAGACATACTCCAATAATAGAATAATTAATTCTATTATTTGCTTCTAACAAACTTCCAAAATTGCACGTGAGAGATTACAACTAATTTGAGTCATCACCTATCATGACTAACGAAGCTTCTAACCAAGCTCAAGCTTATTAATTGATTTAGTACCTACCTAACCTAGTCTCGACCTGATTTGGTACCGACTTGACCTGATACTGATATAGTCCTGACCTCACTTGATCCTAATCTTATGAGATCCTAACCTCAAAGTTCTTCAAATTATCTGATCTAATGACTTAAAGTACTTGTTCATATCAGTCCTGAACTTGGAACTTAGACAAAGCTCAGATATTGTTGATTTCTGAATTACAATCGACAATTCTCCACCTTGATTCATGAATTCCTTTCTTTGTAGCTGCCTTGACTTTCCTATATGTTATCTAGTCTGTTATCATACCTACCAAATTTAAGCAATGTTTAATTTGACTATTGGTAAAGATTTTGTAAGCATGTTTGCTAGGTTCTCCTTAGTGTGAATTTTTTCCATCCTCACTAACCCTGATGCTATCTCATCTCTTATAAAATGAAGTCTTTTGTCAATATGTTTAGTTCTCTCATGATGCAGTTGATTTTTACCTAAGTATATAACACTTTGGCTATCACAGAACACATTGTAACCGCCCAGTCCACTAGAGATATTGTCCACTTTAGGCACACAGTCCGTCACGGGTTTACTTTCGGGCTTTTTAACCTAAAACGTGTCTATTGGGGGTTAGAGCTTACTATCTTATATACCTAGCTTTTCTCCCATGATTTGCCAATGTGGAATTTGCGTAGGGTGTTACATACACCCTCTATTAGGAATTCAGCGTCCTTGTTGAGGTTTGCCCCACCATCGTTTAAGAGGACACGCAGAGCGACTTTGATTCCAATTTGTAACAGTCCAGCCCACTAAAAATATTATCCACTTTGGACATACAACTAATCACGATTTTACTTTTGGGTTTTTCAACCCAAAACACGTCTATTAGGGGTTGGAGCTTATTATCTTATATATCCCAGCATCTCTCTTGTGCTTTGTCGATGTGATATTTGCATTGAGTGTCATATACATATTGACTCATGCTTCAATCCTAGCTCAGCCACAAGCCCATAAAGCTATTTTGCCTCATTCATGACATTAGTAGTAGCTATTGTTGTGAAAATCCGCAAGTGCACGGAATCGTAACAAGTAATATAGTGATAAAATAAGATGTCGAACCCTTAAGTACTATTTACCTATTAACTATCGAAATTATTCTAGTATAAGTTATTTGATAATTAAATGAATTGTAGAATTTGATTTTTGGAAACTGAAAGTAAATTAAATTAAAAATAATAATTGCTGGAATAAATAAAACAATAACTTACAAGGAACAAGTTTTCACCAATTAAGGAAAATACTAAGGCATTCGATTCACCTAACTAATTTAATCCCGAATCCTAATCATATAATTAATCAATTATCATTCTATATGATAAAGAAACATTCTAATGTATCTACAACCCTATCTCGAGTAAAAGTATAATTACCCAACATATAATAATTCATAATATGTCTATGCAAATTTAATTATATTTGAGCACATTAAGATCAAAATATTTCGTATAAAACCACATAAATCATGTTGGCACATTTCTGTCTTTCATTCAATTTGTGGCATACATCATGCGAAGCTAAATTGTATGCACCATTTGTCAAATTAACATGCACAACAAATCATTCAAGTATTAGCTAAATAAATGAAAGCATTAAACTCAATGATGTATACTCAAAGAAATGATAAAATTATGATTATATAAGAATAAAATTCGGAATTGTCATAGAGAGGCTACATCATAGCCTTAATAATAAATATTAGTTTATAATGAATTTAAAACAAACCATCATGAATTTGAAATTCATTACAAAGAGAAGAGATTAAAGAGTTAAGAAAGAAAACTCTATGCAGATCGAGAATCTCGGTTGTCAACAAGCTCTGGTTTACCCTTTGTCTTCTCTTCTATCTTCAAGCTTCAAAACTCCAATCTAACGGTGAAAAACTCTTTCTTTTTTGGTTCTCGTTGTTTCCCCGCTTTAGCCCAGCTTTTCTTTATGATTTTAGTAAGAAAAGAAGTCAACAACTACTCTCACTTGTCAAGGAAAACATGTGTTGCCAATTTTCTCAATTCCAACTGGCGTTTTGACTTTAAAACTTCAACATTAGCTTTTTTCCATAAAAGGTAGCATTTTCAATCTTTATGTCTACTTTTCAGAATATTTCGAATTAGTCAAATACGACTTTTGAGTATAAAATCACACTAAAAAATACAAAGTATGTTCAACAAATACGGGTCTTTTTGTTTCCTTTCCATTTGTTGGGCTTTGATGGACTTTTCTCCAATATTTCTACAAACATTACAAATAAACTCAAAGTGACAAAGTAAATAAGAAACCTCAAATAAATAAATAAAATAAACACAAACTAACATAAATATAAGAGTGAAAGTATGGCAAAACTTGTATAAAAATTAGGCACATTAGCTATGCATACTGACTCTGTTATGGAAAGTGCCACAACATGCTGAAGAGAGGATTTCCAACTAACTGAGCACTCTGAAACAATGAACAAGTATCCTTACAAAGATCTCATTTTGTCTAGGTCTCTCACAAAGTCTACATCTACATATCCTTTGACTTCCTCTAGTTTCTGATTTAGTTCTCCATACATTATACCCACGTCAGATGTCCCTTTAAGATACCTTAACACCCATTTGACTGCTTGTCAATGTAATTTTCCAGGATTTGCTATAAACCTTCTGATCACACTTATTGCATAAGCCAAATCAGATATGGTACATACCATTACATACATAATGCTCCCAAAAGCATTAGCATATGGTATCCTGATCATTTGAGCTTTATCTTAATCAGTTTTAAGACATTGATCACTTGACAATTTGAAATAGTTTGTCAAAGGAGTTAACACAAGGTTTAGCATTTCCCACTCCAAACTTCTCAAGTATCTTCTGAATATAATCTCTCTGAGTAAGAGACAACTTTCTAACATTCTTGTTCTTATTAATTCCAATACCAAGAATCTTCTTAGCTACTCCCAGATCCTTCATCTCAAATTCATCCCTGAGTTAATCTTTTAACTTGTTGATCTCAGCTCTATCTTTGCTCACAATTAGTATATCTATATAGAGAAATAGACAGATTGTGTTGAGTTGATTTACCACCCTGTGCTAAATACAACTGAGACATCTATACTGTAGGTGTCAAAGGAATAAAAAAGTAATAATTAAATAATATATAAAAATGGCGAAGCTATGCACATATATATTGTTTGTTTGTTTGTTTGTTTTTGGTTTAGCAAAGGAAATGAAAAATAATTAAATAAGAGACAAAAGAAAGAGTATGAGACAGAGAAGGAAATTGTGAAGGAAAAGAGATGAAAAAGCAAAATTAAGAAAGATTCTTCGTAGGAAACGAGAAAAATACAGAAAAATAGAGCAGTGCAGTGGTAAAAAACCCAGATGACCCCAGATTTGTCATAAATTGAGCTATTGAGTTGTGAGTGGATATATTTAATACTATGAATTTATAATGTTTTTAAATGTTAAATATGTCATAAGTGATTTATTTATTGATGAATTATAGTGTGTTGTACGTTAAATGACATTTAAATTGTGTATGATGTTCAATGATTGTATGGAAGTAGTTGTGTTCTGTTTGAATATTATTTGTATTTTTGTAAAGCATCCCACACGTATTTATCCCCAAATATTATATAGTAAGGTCCTTGGGACCCATGAAAAAATATATATATATATGAATGTGAGCTCTTCGGGTAATGATACGAGTCCGTCGGGTTGAGTATGATTTTTTTCCTCTTAGGTGTTAGGATCCCACCAAATATGATATCCCTCAGTACTAGGTGTTATATGAATTGTTTGTAATATTATGCATTCTTATTATGCAAGTAATATTCAATTTATATGTGATTTTAATGCGTCTTACAGTAGTTGTATTGTATGAAAATATATTTTCTTTAAAAATTATATCCATTCACTAAGCTGCAAATTCATTCTTTTCTCTATTTTTCCTATTTCTCCCCAGGTCCCGTATAATTTCGTGCAGGGTACAATTTTGTAAATGAGGTTAAGATCACTCTATACATACTGCATGAAATATTTTAAGCATTTTATGTATGTATGTGATTATGGATATATGTGTGTTGAGACATAGAGTTTCAATGTATGACAATAATTGAGGCCTAAAGCCATTTTCTTTATCCATGAGTGTTATTACGTGATGTTTATGAGAATGACAGGTGACTAATATAGATATTTAGCAGGATTTTTCTTAGACACTTGATAAGGGTCGAGACGGGTCTTGTCAACAATAGTCATACTTGCTATTTTTGAATCCCTTTGAGATTATACAGTCATGAAACCTCTTGTATCACTATCTAGGAGATTGTTTTAGGCCATATAAAGACCTTTTAAGCAAACATACCTGATCTTCTTTTCCAGGCACTTTATAACCTTTAAGTTGTGACATCAAAATCTATTCTTTCAACTCACCATGTAAGAAAGCCATTTTCACATTTATCTAATCCAACTCGAGGCTTTGTATAGTAACCAACACCAAAAGAACTCTTATAGATGTGTGCTTGACTATAGGTGAGAAAATCTCAGTGTAGTCTTCAACTTCTTTCTGAGTCAATCCCTTTACCATTAACCTGACTTTGAACCTTTTTGCCTCAGCTCCTGGAATACTCTCCTCAGCTTGAAGATCCATTTACAGCTAACCACCCTTTTATTCAAAGGTTTGGGGACTATAACCCAAGTCTGGTTTTTCATCAATGAATAAAGTTTATCATCCATAACAGCCTTCCAAGTTTTCTTCTGTTTACTCTTTATTGCCTCTTTGTATGTTTTGGGTTCAGGTTCAATGCACTCTTGTATAACATAAAATGCATATGCATTCAAGTTAGCATATCCATACTAATTCAACGATTTGATTGTCCTTTTTTCCCGATCTCTTGCAAGTTGATACGAGTTCTGATCTGTCTGCTTAGTTGAATTATTCACCTCTTTCCAGATTAGCTTCTTGTGCTCCTTCATCATATTCAAC
The DNA here is from genome assembly GCA_028052125.1 of Melia azedarach. Lineage (NCBI taxonomy): Eukaryota > Viridiplantae > Streptophyta > Magnoliopsida > Sapindales > Meliaceae > Melia > Melia azedarach. The sequence goes on along the minus strand of CM051401.1, from coordinate 6,222,394 downwards.
TCTGCCAAATGACTCCACCTTAAACTGAATCCTTCCTTTGCTCAGGTCAGTTTTTGATGCCTTAGTAGAAATTCTTTTCCCTTCCAATACTTTATCTTTTAGCATAACAGATTCATTAAAAGTAATATCCCTATTGATTATACATTTGTTAAGACTTGGGCACCAAAATTTATACCTTTTACCCTTTATAGATATCCAAATAATGCACACTTTAAAGCTCTTGGATCAAGCTTTCCTGATCTTATATATGTGCAACACATACTTTTAAAGACTCAAATTTGAGTAACTTGCTGGTTTACCTAACCAAACCTCTTGTGGTGTCTTTTCTCTCAAATCTGTTGTTGGACGTCTGTTTATAAGGTAAGCTGCTATGTCAACATATTCTACCCAGAAGGACTTAAAAAGCTTTGAGTGTCGAAGCATGCATATGACCTTATCAAGGATGGTTTTATTTATTCTTTCAGCAACATCATTTTGCTGATGAGTCATCCTTACGATTCTATGTCTTGGTATGCCTTTCTCTTCATAGAATTTGTTAAACCTTAAGTTGCAAAACTCTAGGCCATTCTTCTTACCTTCCTTTCACTTTGTTTTTCAACCAAAGTTACTCATATCTTGAAGCTGTCAAACACCTAATCTTTGTGCTTCAACACATATACCTTGAATAGTCATAAATCATGGTCAAGAAATACCTTACTTCTCCTAAAGAGGGGATCTAATATGGCCCTTATAGATTGAAATAAATGTAATCCAGAGTACCTTTGATTTTGTTCTCAACAGTGTTGAACTGTACCTTTGAAGCTCAACACGTACTTTTTACAAAAACTCAAAGTTTCTAATCTGTCTCCCCCAAGAAGCCATCGTTTGAATAGCTCCTTGAGTCCCCTTTCACTCATATGTCTCAGTCTCAGGTGCTACAATTTAACCTTGTCAAGTTCATGTCTGGTTGCAATTGAAACAGTCCTTGTTACTGTCTTTCCCTTCAAGACATATAACCCATTATTTTTATGTCTATTCATTAGCATAATTGGCCCTTTTATAATTCTCATAATACCATTCTCAGCCTCGAACAACTAACCTTACTCATCCAATACTCTTAGAGAGATCAAGTTCCTCTTCAGGTCAGGAATATGCCTAACCTTCTCTAATTCCCTTATGGTTCCATCACCTAAGTTCAGTCTCACAGAGCCCATACCCATAACTGAGTAGGCCACATTGTTCCCTATTAACACCTTGCCATCATTGCAAATCTTATAGATTACAAAAGGCTTTTTGCTTGGACACATATGAAATGAACAACTAGAATCAATGATCTATTGACCTTTAATAAACTTATACCAAGCCACCAATAGGTCAGATAATTTATACCCTTCTTGATTAGATTCCACATTTTCACAAGAAGCTACAACTGCGTTTACATTTATATTTTATTTGTGTTTTTTATTCTTCTTAGGGCAGTTCTTCTTAAAATGACCTTTCTTATGACATTGAAAGCATTTCAAGACCCTCTTTTTGGACTTTGATCTTTGTTGCTTTTTACCCTTATTATTCCTATATTCTAGTTTTCTTTTGCTGCAAGCCTCTCACTATTTAAAGATTCTCTAGAACTAGTTATGTTTTTCAATTCTTTGGTGTTTAGGGTAGCCTTTACCTCCCTCAATGAAATAGTTTATTTTTAAAGTGTCAAAGTATCCACAAGGTTTTCAAATTTACTTAGCAAAAAGCTTAACAATATCGTAGCTTGACCTTCATCCGAAATCAAGGAATCAAGGTTCTTAAGATCAAGAATAATTCTATTAAACTTATCAAGGTGTTCTTTAAGTGAACCACCTTCAGCCAAAGATAAAGTATACAATTTCCTCTTGTGATACAGCCTATTAACTAAAGATTTAGTCATGTACCTACTTTCTAGCTTTTTCCATAATCCAGCTATTGTCTTCTCATTTGACACTTCCCTCAAGACTCTATCACTTAGACTCAAGGCAAGTTTTTAGAATTTCCTTCTTCTCACTTGCAGACAAGCTTTCAAGCAAGTTCTCTTTACCATCAAGAACTTCCTCCAGGCTCTGATGAACTAGCAATACCCTCATTTTGATTCTCCATAAATTGAAGTCATTATCAATATTGAATTTCTCAAGATCAAGTATTGATTAAGCCATTTTCACAAACAAATGCTCTGATACCAATTTGATGTGTAACGAAATTAACAAACCCAATCAAGACTCCAACTTAATCAAGAATCAAATAAAAATTAGAAATAAATAATAAGAATCTAATTAGAAAACCATAAAACAGATGAAGAAAAATAAAATTTAAATGATTAAGTCAAAATGACCTACATCTATTGTCAAACTAGCTCAAAGGAAATTTACTAATGAATAAACCAGATTATAAGCTTTCAATTACAAATTCAAGAAACTTTAAACTCTCTCTTAAACCCTCTATAAGCTCTATCTCCTTCTCTCCCTCTCCCTCACTCACTCTGACTCTCTTGCTCTCTCGCTCTTCCGCTACCTCCCTCACTCGCTCCTGCTCTCTCTCTCTCTCTCTCTTGCTCTCTCGCTCGCGCTCTAGCTCTCGCTCCCCCTCCCTCGCTCCCTCCCCTCTCTCCCTCTCTCTTTCTTTCACTGGAACCAACACTTTTTCTCTCTCATTAGCTTGTAACTGAATAACTAATTCTATTATTTGCTTCGAATAAACATCCAAGATTGCACGTGAGATACCACGTCTGATTTGAGTCGTCACCTGTCATGACCAACGAAGCTTCTGACTAGGCTCAAGCTCATTACGTGATTTGGTATTGACCTGATCTAGTACTGACCGGACCTGATTCTGATTTGGTCTTGACCTCACTTTGTCCTGACCTCAAAGTTCTTCAAATAATCTGATCTCATGACTTAAAGTACTTGTTCAGATTAGTCTTGAACTTGAACTTATACTCAGCTCAAATATTGTTGATTTCTAAATTACAACCAACGAGTAGACCACCCATGGCCATTAACTCATGTGCTCCACCTCGTAACAATTGTCCTCTACCACGTATGTATAAGGGTTTTCATCAAATTTATGGAATTTTAGGACATACAACCGAGCATTGCCTATCGTACAACACCTTGGCAACCACGGGGCTCATTATGCTATAAACATCACCTTCAATAATCTAACTTGGTTATTGGACAGTGGAGTTTCTCATCCTGTAAATACAAACTTAAGCAACCTATTTCTTTATGCTCCTTATACTACTTCTGATGACGTTATGATTTGTGATGGCATAAATCTCTCTATCTCTCACACCAGTTCAGCTTATTTTCCAACACCTACCATTACTTTTACTTTGAATTGATGTTTTTTGTGTATCAAACATGAAAAATAATTTAATTTCTATTTCTCAGTTTTGCACTACTAATAATGCATATGTTGAATTTTTATCCTCTTATTTTCTTGTGAAGGATCTTTGCTCAGGGATAATTCTTTGTAAGAGCAATACTAAGGATGAGTCAGATGTTGAAAAATGCATGTTTTATCTCTCATAAAGTTATTTATGGCTTTAAGTAAGCTTCTCGGGCATGGTATCAAGAATTGCCACAATTTCTTTTGGATCCTGGGTTTGAAAATTCTCATTGAACATATGCTTCACCTTTTATTCTCAAACACAACATTCATATATTGTATTTACTAGTGTATGTTGATGATGTTATCCTAACTGGGAAGAGTAATGATCTTGTTTCTCAATTTGTTGATTGTCTTGCTCAACGATGCTCTCTAAAAGATCTAGGTTCTTTAACTTATTTTCTTGGAGTTAAAGTTGTTTCACATTCCTATGGCATTTACATTCATAAAAATGATACATATAGGATTTGCTTCACCGAACACATATAGAAGATGTCAAATTTTTTCTTAGTCCCTTGTCATCAAGTTCTTCAGTACTCTTATCCACCTTGGGCTTTTCTCTCTCAGATCATACTCAATATCGTATTGTTGTTGGCAGCTTGCAGTATCTCTCTTAAACTCGTCCAAAAATTTTCTTTGCAGTTAATAAAATGTCTTAATTGATGCATCAACCAACAACTTAGCATTGGGTCCTTGTTAAGCGCATTTTTATGGTATTTATGTGGCACACTTGACAAAGGACTTATTCTCTATCGTGATTCTCTTGCATCACTTCATAGATTCTTATATGCTAATTGGGTTGGTAATAAAAACGATAATTTTTTCACAAGTGCCTACTTTGTTTATCTTGATCGAAATCTAGTTTCTTAGAGCTCCAAGAAGCAATAAACAATTGCTCGTTCTTCAACTAAGGTAAAGTATCGCTCTGTTATTGCTATTGCCGTTGAGCTTCGCTGGATTTGTTCACTATTTTCGACCTTAGTGTTAGCTTATTGACTTCTTCAGTTATTTATTGTGATAATATTAGTGCCACATAATTAAGCTCCAATCCCTTTTTTTATTCTTAAATGGAACATGTTGCTGTTGATTATCATTTTATCATGGATCAAGTTCAAGCTGGTCTTCTCCATGTTGCTCATGTTTCTTCTACTCACCATGGCCAGCTTGTTGATCTTCTCACCAAGCCATTGTCTACTTCTCAATTTCAGTTATTACGGGACAAGATTGGCCTCACAACTCATGGCCTATCATGAAGAGGCATATAGGAGATAAAATACTAGGCATTTTAAAATTTACATATATATATATATATATATATATATATCTTTGAGTTTTATATTTTTGAGTTTCAATAGTTGTTGAGCTGTATTTGTTGAGGATTCATGAGTAATGTTTATGCTAGTTGTATTATTTATACATCTAAAATATAATAAGATTATTGACTTGGTTACACAAATATTTCTCACTTCATTTTGACAGTCCTAACAATCCTTCCCAAAGTGATGTTCATAATTACTTGGCAAAGGTTCTAATGGCGTTCTTATGGGATGTACATTGCTATTTAGTGATGGTGAGGAGTTTCCTTTCATTTGGTTCAGGGCAGAGGAGATGAGAGCTACATGCACGACTGTGTTTTACTCTTTAATTACACACGTGGTCTCATTAGATCAAATGTAGAAATTGAGGATTATAGATTGATAGAGCTAGAGAACAGGTTTTTGGTGTATTCCCAGTAGATCAACGCTGCTTATAATTTTCTCTATAGTAGGCAACTTGAAGATGGTTACTTACCATATCTTCAGTGAAGAATCTTGCAATTTCACGTTTGAAGCCATTCTTTGAGTTTTCATGTATGTACAAAGCCTAACAAATAACTTTGGCTAGCAGCGAACTGCAGCAAATGTGCAACTAGTGTGAACCAAATTCGTAAGGCTTATAACCAAACTGTTTGGCATACCAATCTGTGCTACAATTACATGTTCATCTTGTAAATTATGATGTCATACGAACTATAAGTGTTACGATGGTAGGAAATGAGTTGCATCATGTATATACGAAAATCATAATTGCCATTCAATTATCTTCTATATGGTGTTAAAACTTATAGATAGCCATAGGAAGAATCAACATGTTCCAAGTGTAAATGTCATTTACTAATTCCTAGAATACAAAATTCAAAGAGATCATACAATATATATATATATATATATATATATATATATATATATATATATATCTTTAAAAGGAGATTACATTAATTAAAAAATTAATTGCTAATTTAATACTTGAATAAAGAAAACATGCTACTTTAGCCTAGATAAATATATCACATTTTTTTCGACTATTAAAAACAGTCACAAGTTATGCTATGAAGATCAAAAAAACAATAACAATGTGAGTGAGATGGCCTCTAATATCGTATGACCAATATAACATACTTTTATTATTTATTTTATCTTTTTTAATGAAATAGACTTGCTTTGACAAGACAAGTTAAAATATTAAAAGAAATTAAAATGTAAAATGTAAAATCCGATTCTTTTGCATTGCACATAAGTTTTTTCTCTCTAATCTTAATGATTATTCAACATTCAAGAAAATAAACTATAGCTCTCTTCCTTATGATTTTCCTTATGATGTTTCAATGGAATTTGATTTTGATTATAATTCTGAAGATTGGTGCAATGGTAAAAGTATTAATTTATTTTCATAAGTCTCAGGTTCGAATCCTTATAATGTTAATTTATTTTGTATTTTTAAAAAAAGGAGTTCAAACTACTGTTCGGTTCAAATAAATGGTTTAATGGTTTATGTTTAAATTATTAAAGGGTAAAACCGAAAAAATTCAAGAGTCAGAGAGGTAATGAGGTATTAAAAAAAATATAAGGGAGAATTGGGTATTCTCCCTATTCTTCACATGTTCAACGAAAAAAGATGATTTTAATGATGACAAGACAAAGAAGCTTTATCAAGCAATCGGATATCCTTCTATGTATTTCAATATTTCAAATAATCAAAAAATTGGTTATAAATCTTTTGAGATGGACGAGATTTTGTTTTCTAATTGTTGTTTCTACGATATTTTGGCAGTTGATAATCGAGAAATAAGATTATAAGTTTGATTTGAAACAAGAGAATTTACTTAAGGGTAATATTTACTCCACCCCATTTCAAATAAGACAATCATCACTCTACCCCCAAGTTTATTATAAGTCATTAAAACGCCCCCAATCCGTTAACTATCAAAAGGGTAAATCAGTAAATTATAATTACAATTATTTTCTATTTTTTTCCTTTTCTCTCCTCTATTTTTCCTCTTCATCTCTATTCTGCCTTATTTTCTTCTCTTTATTCATTCATAAAAAGCTTATTAGAGTAAACATTGGAGGCTGCTTGAAGTAACCATTTAATACTTTCTATAGCAATCGTGGAAAGCTACTTCAAGCAAGCGTGAAAGGCTACCTTCAGTAGCTATAGACGGTTGCAATAGCCTACACAACCATGAAAGGTTACTTGCAGCCATGGAAGAGAGATGAAGAGATGATGGAAGATCGAAAGAAGAAGAAGGAAAGAAGAGATGACAAAGAAGAAGAAAAGAAGAGAGAAGAAAAAAAAAGAGAAAAAAGAAAAAGAAAAAAGAGAGAGAACGAAAAAGAAGAAGAAAAAATGAAAAATAAAAAATTAATTTGGATTTTATAGGGGTAATAATGTCTTTTTATATTTATTAAATATGAGTTTTTCCACATACCTCCCTTGAGGTTTGTGAAAATTCCAATTTTCGGAAAGTTTTGGGAAAAGGGTCACAAACCACCCCTACGACGCTGTTAAAAATTAACAAATTGACTAAAATACCCCCGAATCATTTGCAAAATAATATTTGCCTCTGTGAAAAATTGAACCCATAAAGTGTCAAGGAATATGCATGCATCCTTAACTAAACCAACAAACACATTTATGTGAGTTTGTTTCCCATTGTTAATATATAATATATTTAAACATACATGTGTAATAAATTCCTTTGATAATTAAAATTATTGTTACCATAAATTTTATAAGGTAAAATAATTTTATAATCATTAAAATAACTCGAAATTAGAATTATTATTATCTTTAAATTATAAAATTTTAAATCTATTATTATTATTATTTATATTTGTTTTTTTAAATAAAATAATTTATTTTACTTAATAATTATTCAAGAATAATTTTTTAAAATTATTAGTACTATTAATAATTTTAGAATAATTTTATTTTATAACAATTTAAATTTATTCTTTTAATGATTATAAAATTATTAGAGCTATTAATAATTTTAGAATAATTTTATTTTAAAACAATTTAAATTTATTTTTTTAATAATTATTTGAGAATAATAACTATTGTCATTATTTATATTTATTTCTTTAAATAAAATAATTTATTTTACTTAACAATTATTTAAAATTATTAATGCTAATAAAAAGTCAAGAATAATTTTATTTTATAACAATTTAAATTTATTTTTTAATAATTATTTAAGAATAATTTTACTATTATTATTATTTGATAATGATTTTAATTTAAAATTATTTTATAGAATTTTAATGATTATAAAATTATATGTGAAATATATTTGTATTATTAAGTGAAGAAACATATCAGAAAAATTTATTTGCTGGTTTGGTTAAGGGTGTAGACATCTTTCTTGAGTGTTCTGGTTCGATTTCTCATGGAGGCAAATATTATTTTGCAAATGATTCAGGGGTATTTTGGTCAATTTGTTATTTTTTAACAGACAAAAAACATCGTAAGAGTGGTTTGTAAAGAAGATTCCTTAGAGATAAGGAAACATCTCCTAATAGTTATTAAAAGAGTGATGAGTTATCTACTAGAGTGTTCCCTTGATGCCTATATAAGAGAACCTTGGGTAAAGTTGTGAGCAGAGTTGAATGAGTTTCCGAGTCTTGTAATAAGAGTCTTTGTATAATATTCTCTTTATATAATAAGATCACGTTAATGGTATCAGAGCCTTTACTCCCAAAAGGAGTTTCCTATTTTATTTTCTATTTTTCTTGTGTCCTCTAATTCTTATGAAGATTATGTTATGTGGTTGCCACTAGTTGGATCTTCCACATCAAAAATTCGTAAGTTCTAGAATTTCAAATCTGTCTTTTGAACCCAACGATTCTTAGATCAAGAAGATATAGGAATTAAAGATTATTCTTGGTTGGAGTGTGGTGTCCGAGTTTATAGGCCAGGGAGAGCCGTCATTTGTAAGACTTATCACTCAACGCAAGAAAATCCTCTAATCTATATTCCCCTACATAATAAGACCAGTGGTGAGGCAGTGTCAGGGCCATGGATAGCCAAGAGTCTACTAAGTTTGAAGCTCCGATTCAAAATTCTGGAACCATGTTTTTTGATGAAACATCCTCTAGTAATAACTTCCACTATGAAGCAGATCTAGAACTAGATGCTCAGTCTTTCAAGTTAGACCCTTTTAATCCTTACTCTTTTTATGATGTTAACTCTTTCTTTACTAAAATAAAAACTATAGTCACTTTCGTTCTCCTAAACTAAAGCCTATATATAAGTCTTCTGAAATTAGTGCCAAAAGTGTCTCTTCCAGTTCTATTGAGACTTATCTTCCAATTTTCTCTGATGTAGACCTTCGGTGTTACAAAACTGAATTATACAAAGAAATTCATCTTAGTGTGATTCGTATAGGTCTTCAACCATTATACATAGGAGGCAAAAATGTACTTGTTTTATTGCTCTCCTTGATACTAGATGGTAAACATTCAGAAAAGCATTGATTAATGTTGTAGAGGTTGGCCTTAATAGTGGTCCTGTAGTTCTGGAAGTACAGCCAAACTTCACTTTAGATCTTAAACAAACATATCTTTTAGACACTATTAAAGTTCTAATTCAAACAAATGGATTAAACATGAAACCAGACCAACCAGCCATAGCAGTCCATCATACTATGACCTATAAAGTTTAACCTCATTTGTTTTTCATAAGTCATACCAATCTTCCAGCCATAAAGCTTTCTACAAACAGAAGGATCATCCATCCAAAAAACTATACACAAAATCACTTAGTCTTTCCTCTTAATTAGATTAATGATTATGAGAGAAATAATTAGCCTCTTATAGTTCAAGAAAAGCCTAGTGTTAAAGCACTAAGCGATGGAAGAAATTATATTTCTTTCCTACGACAATCTAAGTCTTTGTATTCTTGTGAAAAGTGCTAGCTCATAGGGAGACTGCCGAATACGTGTACACATGGTCCAAGAAGATCCTTGTCAACTCGACATATGGGGTCAATCAGCATGATTAGATTCCTTGATCTAGAGTTTACTGTTGAAACCAATGGAAGTTATGTAGTTGGTGGATTTCGAATCCATAAAGTCAACTTTACAGAATTTGGTCAAATGGAGAAAGCATTAAACTGGAGCAATATAAATGCCGCTGAGCAAAATCGAGTTTTGGAAATGATTGTTGAAGAAGAAGCTCAGATAAATGAGAAGTTGACTATGCTCCTCCAGCAAGCTAAACCTGAGGCCAAGAAAAGAAAGGTTAATATTCGAGATCTTTTAGATGCTCATAAACCGAGACCTGTTTCAATGATTACATCGACAGGAGTAGATGACCCTCGTGTAATCACACCAATTCGGCGAAAGCAAGCTGAATATTTCAGAAAGCTTCAAGAGAAGAAGAAAAAAAAAATTTCTTAGAAAAATGACAAGCCTTCAAAGCCAACACACATCTGGGAAGAAAGTAGTTCGGGAAACAATCCAAAAGCTTTTTAGAGAAGCTATAAACCTCCACCTCCACAACCATGGCCAGTAAAGTCAATAAGATGGGGTGACGAGTTTGATGATTCAGCGTCATCATCATCAGTAGCAAGTTCTCCAACACCAATTCTAATGCAAAACCCTGTAAATCTGACATACACAGATACCAAGAGAAGATTTGCACAACCTCTTCAAATGAGACATACCCCAAAAGAAGTAGCTTCTCATCAAACAAGGCAAGCAGAAACGAAAGCTTCTTCTACAACTGAAACAGGTAGACAACCTGTTCCTCCTGATCCTCAACCTTATCAGGCATCTCATGCTCAACCTCAACAACCACAACAGCCGCAGCGTCCTCAACAAGAACCTGTCGAATGGACAAAGTTTATTGATAGAGGCGAAGCTACGATACAAATTCTTAATACACTAGGTTCACGTCCATTTTGGAATATTGATGAAGTTGAACCAGAAGAAAGGCCAGCTTACTTTGAAAAAATGTTAGATTGGGCAGAAGGAGAAGTGCATAGAACTCCACATCTTACTTTTCGGGCTATATCTTGGAGATTTATTTCAAGATTCATTGGTTCTCTCAGATCATGGTGGTCAAACACCTTTACAGAACAAGAGTGCCAGTTTATAATGAATCAAGACTATCCCTACAGAAAAATAATTCGATACTTGATTTCTCATTTTTATTATGCTACTGATCGAGAGAAAGATCTTGTTGAAAAGAATTATTTGCAGATAAAGTGTTGTGATGTTCAACAACTTAAAGATTATTATTTAAAGCAAGAACAGCTTTTCTACATGACCACCATGATCTGAGAGAACCAATGAATCCTGAAATAAGTCTCCGGTCAAACTTAATAAATTGGGACATTGTGATGACTTATAATAAACTTAGAGGTAAAGTGATGATTGTCATATTTGAAAGGGGACGGAGTGAAGATTACCCTTTACTTAATACAGAATATGAAACATTGTATTTGTTCATACTATTTGAAATATACATGAACGCTTGTTATAAGAATCAATATTTCCCTGCCAACAATCAATCAATGAATTTTTTCATCAGCTATATATGATTTGCTTTATGATTGTATTAAAGAGTAAATATGATTTCCAAAAGATTAATTATTAACTTTACAAACCGGCTTGAGAAAATTAAATATATAATGCATGTGAGGTTATTATTATTTTCATTGCATGATATCACTAATAAAGATGAACTCTGTTATAAGATGACTGTCTCCTACGGAATAATAAAGCATTTAAAGCAGTGTGATTAATTGCTTTTGGCAAGAATATTATACTTCATTATCAAGCTTACTGTTGTGTTCTGTAACTGGAGTGAACACAGCAAAAACTCCACTTAATAAACCTCTGTTAACACAATTTTACAACACAATTGGAAATACAGAACGTAAATCACTAAAACTAACATCACCAATCTGTTTAGGGCACTATATTCTTTCCCAATGAGTTGTCTTATAACTGCCAAAAGCTATGTATATTAGTTCTCAAACAAAAACATATTACCACTGTATTTACCAAAAAAACAGAATGACCCTTAAAACTTGCTGAAAGTATAACTGAAACAGATAAAAAGAAAGACCCTATAGACTTCATCATAGACTGATCAAAGATTAGAACTTGTTGAACATATGATAAGAAAAATAATAAATGTTTCTTTGAGCATGTTAAATCCAACAGTAAACTGACTAAATCCTGCTAAGCTATAATCGTATATGAGTTGGCTTGGGTTACAAAGCCCTAAAACAGGATGGAAGGGGTTTTCATTTCAAGTCCAATGCCAGCTGGCACCATTTTGCTGAACCCTCGTTCATTGTGAACTACTTGCTGATGCAGTAACACATGATAAAGATATTTTAATTTGCAGTAAACATGATATCAATATGAGATAGTCAAATATTGGTAGTACTGAAGGATCAATAGCTTGTCATAAATTTATTGTATTAATGTAAGTTATAGATCCATAACAGTGTAGATAGAAGTGTGCTCCAAATATACCAGAATTTGTCACTAATTGTCTGCATAAGATATAGCTGCATGAGCCTTCAAAACTAGGCAGAAGAGGTTATATAATCAAATGAAATGAAGCAAGTTATACAGGCTGAGAAAATTTACCTCACTTGATGGAAAATGACAGCATATCTTGGCAAGCTCATGCCAGAGTATTGCGTATATCTCTAGAGAATCAATTGTTCTAAGTTCAGATGACTCTGTAACTTGCGAGTGTTGATCAGACAATCCATTTGAAATTTCAAGCTTTCTTGCAGCCTCCTCAATTTCATGGTGATATATTTGCTTCTCTTGAATAGCTTGAAAACATCACAAAGCTGATTCCGGATGAAAAAGGCCTGAGAAAAATGCAGCTGCCATTTCCATTGCTTAATGGAGGTTAGGCTGTATTGTTATTCTTGATTAGATGATATCTATAAAGAAGATGAACTGTAATGGAAGATAGGGTGATAAATTGCTCTATGCATCACATAAAATACTAAGCTTACTGGCCAGAATTGAGAAACCAAGTAGCGAAGCTTAATAATGTAGTTGACCTGTATATATAATGTCCAAATCCAAACAAATGCTAGCATTTCTTTAAGCCTCAGGATATTTTCTGCAGTGTCATCTGTAAAATCACAAAATGCGGTGTCCTCATGTACAAAGGAAAAATGGCAATGGAGTTCATCATCTTTATGGTTCTCATGTTCTGCAGTTTTTGCACATATCTATTAGCTGTGACTCCTTATTCAAGTGTCTATATTTTTTTTTTTTTTTGTTATTTTGGTTAGTCGAGCAGATAGTAAATTGACATATTACATAAAGGAAAAATACACATGGCTTGAATTTTGCTGCTCGAGGACTAGAAATGTTAAGATTCTAGGATATCTGCTGCATCATGTGTACATGGATACCATAATTGCCAGTCAATTACTTGACAATGGCCGGAATATTCTATACAATGTTAAAAACTTATAGATAGCCATAGGAAGAATCAACATCTTCCAAAGTCTAAATGTTAGTTACTTCACAGAAGTAATGCTAGACGCCCTAAGCCAAAAAATCAAAGATTTCAAACTAAATAATTTAATTAGCTAGCACAAAAATTATAGAAAAAAGAGATGCACATGACGGGATATTTAAAAATCAAAATGAATGATGTATAATAAGTTAAAAAAAGAGGAGCAAATGCATATTGGTCAATAATATTTTATCTTTTAAATGCATGACATTTGGGATGCCATGGAATTCAGGTGAAAGTTGAACAACAAATTCGTACAGAGCTAAACTTGACTATTTCCTTGTTTTTCTGTCTTGACTTAGAGAGCCAGTTATGTTAAAATGGAAGCAAATCCTGGGCTGTTAGTGAAAGCACACTTGCAGCATACTTGACAATGAATATTCGTACTACCAATTGTGAGCATCCAAAGCAGATTCCTATCCAAACAAATGCCACAGGGTTCAAACCACTTTCTAACACATTGTTTAGCAGCTAGGTTGATGAATTGCTGAGAGAATTTAAGAGATACTCCTGATTTATAGCTAAACTATTCTACATTGTTAATATTGCTCTTGGACATTTAACATTAATGATGTCATCAGTCATCATAAATCACAGATAGAGTAAGAAACTTAAAAATCCAATCCCACAAATCTGTCCAGACAACAAATTAGACCGCAGAGAACTGTTTCAAACAGCCACATGTATTTATTAATGTTGCCCAAAAGGAGCCGGATTTCCATCTTAACATATAATACAGAGTAGCCAAAATGGTAACATAAAGGATTAGAAAAGACGTTACAGAGGAGTAAGAAAACAGACCCCACTTGAGAAGACAACCAGAGAATCTGCACATTTCATGACTGAAGTAAAACCTTGAAAACTGGTTGATAAAATTGAGAAGGGCAGGGCCAATCCAAGCTAGTTTTGTCAGATGTCATGTCCCCGTAAAGACTCTGCGTTTTATATTAGTAAAACGTAGAAATTTTTGTAGGAGGTATATATCTTATCTGGTTCCCTTCCAATCAGAAACAATATAGCCTTAACTAGTTTAGTATATGCAGTCATATCCTTCAATGAGTCCGAAACCTATTGTGGGACCCATTTGGTATGGTCACCAAATCTTTCTTCATAGTGCAACTGCAACTGAAACATCTTGGTTCTACTCCGACTCTCTTCTGATGATCTCTTCTGATGATGATGAACACTGGTACCTGATCTTTGTTCTAAATCTCTGTTCATTTTCTCATGTTTCTACGTATTTGGTTTTGAGATCAAAATTTCCAGCGAAACTATTAAATATAGCTCACCTGAAGAAATGTAAATTAATAAATAAACGAAAATCAACACAAACATCTTTATTAGTTTATATAACATATTAACTTTTTCTTGATTCATCGTTTCAATGGTTGTAAGTGTCAAATACCTTTTGTTTCTCCCTTTTCATTAATATATTACTACTGCAACTACATTGCTGGATAATCAGTTAAAATCTCAATTTGTAATGAAGCCAGAATAGATGCAACTGAAAGCAGCTTGACTAAGATATGAGGAAATATTAAAAGAAATAAACAACCGAGACAACAGAACACAAACAAACCCATAAGCCAGTCTAAATAGACAAAGCTGCATGACTGAGAAATAAACAACTGAGACAACAGAATTAGAATACCCAGCCAAACTAGAGTAAGCAGCTTGACCGAGAAATCAGAGAAGAGAATGAGATAAAAGAATGAACATACCCATTATGAGAGTAACGAAATTGAAAAAATCAGAGAAGAGAATGAGATTAAAGAATGAACATACCCATTAACAAAATAAAAAAAAAAAACAAGATATCAGATAAGAGAACGAGATTTAAGAATGAACATACACATTAGAGAGATTAAAAAAAATAGAGATTAAAGAAAAAAAAATAGATATCATAGAAGAGAATGAGATTTAGGAATGAACATACCATTAGAGAGATTAAAGAAAATCAAAGAACAGACATCAGAGAAGAGAATGAGATTTAAGAATGAACATACCCAAAAAAAAACAATTATCGATTTGTGCGTGTCATCCTTGTGCAGGGGCCTTGCTAATCTTCTCTGTATCATTCCAATTTTCCATGCTAATTTTCTCTGTATCGTTCCAATTTTATCGGAGGTCTCCAAAGAGACAACTCTAAGTTGCTGCAGCTTTTATATGAAGGGTTCAAATCTTTCTTAACAAGATGATGTGGGATTTGGAAGTACTGGGTCTAGTGATGAGCACCAAAGATGATGAACACAATATTCCCATGACCGTGAAATTGCTTGAAAGATGCACATAAAGCAGAAATATATTTAACAATCAATTGAAAAAGATCTGTTGTTCCCCCGCATGTTATAGTACAATATCACTTACCTTTATTCTTTTGAACAAATAATGACCATTGCAATATGAACAACATGCTTCCTTCTTACATTCAGCAAAGCAATTGTGGCAGACCATATACAGATTGCCAAGTCTGCAACAATTAGAATAAATTGAGACGTTGAACTACTAAATAACTAATGCTAACATGTTGCCTACATTCCAAATTCCGAACAAAAATTACTAGAATATCTAAGATCAATAACTATTAATCAAATTATGTTCTTCCTATCCGATTGGAAGGAATATACTTTTGCCATGAACTGAAAGAGAATTCTAGGTACTTCTATCCAAAAAACCAATCTGTTTCATCCTGTAAGCTCTAAGACAGGCAGTCTTTTAGCCAAATACTTGTAGGGGTTCCTCCACCAGTTCTGATAATCAATGCTAAAGCATATCAAATGCTCTTCAAATTAAAATTACTTCACATGAAGGAAAATAGTATGTGGATTTATCCTCATATTTGGCTTGCTGCAAATAGGACACAAAGAAGAGCAGTATGAGTTTACCTCTGCTAGTTCGCATATTAGGGAATCACACCACTTCATTACTCCAAAACTCTTTATTTTTATCATCTTGTTTGTGCCATGATTGGGTTCATCATTCGCTTGGTACCTAATCCTTTTTCAGAGAAGCTTGGAGAAACATATTTGGTTTTAAGATCCAAATTTCCAGCAAAGCCATTAATATGCTTCAGTACAATTAAATAAATAAACGAAAACAACTACAAACCTCTTAATTAGTTATATCCTATCAAAAATATTGTCTTAAATAAAAGAATACGGGAAATCTGATGTGCTTTATCTTGATTATAGAGAACCAAAATTCATTGTTTTAATGCTTAGAAGTGTCCAACTTCAAGCATTTTGTCTTTGAGAAGACAAAAACCTAAATGTTAGATGACAGAAAAAAAAAAAACCCGCAATACAGATAGAAGAACTGTGTAATCAATTAATCAAACCCAAATATTTTATAGGGTGCAGGACAATTAATCAAACCCCTGTTGTTTCTCCCATTTCATTAATATTATCCTCCTCGATTTCCATGGCTGTGTAATAAGTTAATATTGCATTCAAAATCTAAATCTCAATAGAATACAAACTACCAATCAGAACGAGAAATCAGTGAACCCATTAAGAAAATCAGAACGAGAAATTAGTGAATGAGATGAAAAACTATCAGTCTAATGAACATGCTCTAATCCTCTATAACTGAGAAATAAAAGACTCAAACAATAGAATACAGAAAAAAATATACCCGTTAAGAAAATCAGAACGAGAAATCAGAGAACCCATTAAGAAAAGCAGAACCATAAATCAGTGACTTGAGAGAAGTAAAAAAAATTTGGACCATTTCTCGATTTGTGCGTGTCATCCTTGCGCAGGGGCCATGCTAATCTTCTCTGTATCGTTCCAATTTTATCGGATGTCTCCGAAGAGACGCTTATGTGTGTGGTGGTAAGGTAATATAAAGCCTTTACATATCGTTAATCAAGCGATGTGGGATATCTTGTTTTGTTGGCCTAACGAGATAATACACGTGCCATAGCTCAGCGCCTTTTGACGTGTCTGGATTTTTCTGAAATTCTTGTGGGACCGGATCAATGCTTGGTAACTGCTAACATATTTTATGCGGGGGAATATGACCATTGCCCCCCTATATTTTTGTCTAATTACCCATCATCCCCTGAAATTTGAAACATATTCTGTTACATCCAATCGTTAGTTTGACTAATGGTCAAATTAGCTTTTTAAGGGTAAATTTGTCTTTTAATATTATAAAAATAAAAAAAATATTAATATTATTTTTCTTTTTTATAATTTATAAATAAAATATATAAAAAATAATAAATTATCCTTTAATCCCTAACACTTCTTCTTCCCAGCCACATCTCCCCCACCCTCTTCTGTCTAGAAGCCGTTCCAATTAGCTCTCTTGATGACCGTCGTTCCAATGATACAACTCACTTCCCCTCTCTCTCCCCTTTCTTTCTCTCCCACAGATCTTACAAGCCCACCATTATTAATATTTTTCATTTATCCTTTTTTATTTTTTTCTTTCTTCTTCTTTATGCTAATGTCAAACCTTAATTAAAGATCGATATTTTCATTAGCTGCCAACTAAAAATGTTGGGTGGTGATGAAGCTCCTTGCTGATTCACCCCCAAAACCGTCGCTCTCTGTACTAGTTAGTGAGTTGTCGGCCAGAGTGAAAAATAGGGAAGACAAATTTCTTAGACGGCTACTGCAAACCAGGAAAGAGAGGCAAATTTCTGACTAAAATGTATGTAAATAAACAATAAATACTGAAATTGATATGGGTTTATTTGGGGATCTTCCGAGATGGGCTTTTGAGACTGAGTTTGTTGTCATCAAATCATTATCGCCATCATCTTCAAACTTCCATGAGCTAATTTGGCAGAGATTTAGCCTTATTCGATTAATGGTAGCAAAGCTGCTAAAGTGGGGTTCCAAATGGGTCATGGGTTTGAGAAAGGGAAATAAGGATGTTTGTTTTCAATATGTTTGCTTTTGATATGTGAGAGTATTGAGAGAATAGTGAAAGTAGATTGCTGGTATTTGTATAACTGGATACTAAAATTGCTTGGTTGTGATGTGCGGCAGAATGATCAATGTATAATGCTAGATTGATGGACTTTGAGTGATTGTTGGAGTTGTTTGCTTGTGATAAGAAGAGTTTAGTGTTGATCTACACATTGATATGTAAAAGGAGTTGTGAAAGATTTGTTAGAATTTTTTTTTTTTTTTCATATTCAATGATGTTAAGAATTTTTCACAAGCAGTATTGTAGTTAAAAGAGAAATATTTTGATAAAGAATAAAAAGATAGTTAAGAATTGTCGGCTTAATGGTGTCTGAATTTGGATTTATTAAAGGTTTAGATATGTGTTTATCTATTTTATATTTTTGTACTATGTGTTTATCTAATTTTTAATTCGAATTTCATTTTTGTTTTTTTATTTAGTTATAGAACTGGAAAAAAAATGAAAGAAAATGAATGAGAGGTGGAGAGAAGATAAAGAAAAAAAAGAAAAAAATTTCAAAAAGAGAGAAATAGAATCACTAATTGCATAATTTATTATATTATAGGCACATTAAACAATACTTTAATCTAATTATTATTTAATTGATATTATTTAATTTTAGCTTAAAATTTAAAAATTATTATTTAATTCCACATCAAAATAAAAAATATTATTTTAGCTCACAATTCTGAAACGTGGGATTGGTATCTGATGCTTATATTTAAGTAGGGTTATAATAGTAAAATTAATATTTTTTTGTCAATCAACTAAATAGCAGGATGTAATAAATAATTTTTTTAAATTAAGAGATAATTTAGTTAATTGACCAAAAATATAGGGGGCAATGGTCATATTTTCTTTATACGGTGACCATTTTTGTTTTGCTTAAGAATGATTTTCGACCGTCTATCTCAACAAACTCGGCCTTCAAATTAGATTAGAAAGTGAATTTTACATTTTTTTTAATCACTGGGTATAATTTGTACACTTAAAAATTATATTATAATTATAAAATGTTAAATATAATATCAATCAAATTATTATTAGTTTAATATTTTTTAAAAATGATAAAATATACAGTGACAACAAGACAATTACCTCATTAATAATTTAAAATTTTTATACATACTTTTTTTTAATTTAAAATTTTAATATTTAAATAAAAAATTTGAAAAAAATCTAATTATTTTTTCTGAATTATTAATTAATATTAATTTTTAATTAAATAATTATAATATTTTTAATTATTTTAAAATTAAAATTTAATTTTTAATTTTTAATTTATATAATATTTAAAATATTAAAATAATTAAAACTCCTTAGTGATTTAGTACCTGTAATAAGTGAGTGACCAGAAAGTTACCTGGTCCAAGCTTTTTCAGATGAGATAACAGTAAACTGTCATAACTAGCATACGCTACGTGTCAAGCTACTAGGCCATCCACGTAAACCATTTGGAAACCACATCTTTAACTGTTCTCATTCCCTCCATTTTCTCTGCTTACATCAAAACACCCTCATCCCTCTTCACCGTCTCTCTCCATCCCTCTGAACCTACTCATTGTGGCGCATATTAGCAGACACCTTCACCATCCCACAGTTACCAGTCTTTGTAAATCCATGACTTCTCTGACTCCACCTTCGACCACCGTTCAGCCGGGCAGGATTCGGGTTTTGAAACAAGGGTCACGGCCGTTGGATAAAGATGCGGGTCCGGTTGTTTACTGGATGTTCAGGGATCAACGGGTGGGGGACAATTGGGCTTTGATCCACGCTGTTGATCAGGCCAACAAGAATAATGTTCCTGTTGCTGTTGCTTTTAATCTTTTTGATCAGTTCATGGGTGCTAAAGCGAGACATCTAGGGTTCATGTTAAGGGGTTTGCGTCATCTTCAGAGAAATATCGAAGAAACGTTTCAAATCCCATTTTACTTGTTTCGGGTTGGTTTTTGTAGATTTCAAGAATACCCACGAATTTTTCGTGCTTAAAAAATCTTATTCTCTTTCCATTTTGTTAAAGTTATAACATAGATTAGTCTGAATGCTTTTTATTGTTAGGCTATGATTAATGTGCCTTATCTGAACTTAATGTTTTAATGGATTCATTAGAATGATGATTTTTTTTTTTTTTGGGTAGTTGTTGAATGATATGATAAATTTTAGGCTTGGAGTTCCTATTTCTTTGGCTTTGTTGCATTTGTTTAGAAACTAAATGAAGCAATAAAGATTGGAACTTTAATGAACTTTGTTTCACAGGGCAAAGCTGAGGAGACCATACCAAATTTTGTGAGAGAATGCGGAGCTTCACTTTTAATTACTGATTTCACTCCTTTACGGGAAATTCGAAGATGTAAAGATAAAATTTGCAAGAGGGTGAGTGATTCAGTGACTATCCACGAAGTTGATGCACACAATGTTGTACCAGTTTGGGTGACATCAGAGAAGTTAGAATATAGCGCGAAGACACTTAGGGGAAAGATCAATAAGTTGCTTCCCGAGTACCTCATTGATTTCCCTTTGTTGCAACTTCCAAATAAGAAATGGGCTGTCGCTAAGCACTCAATTGACTGGGAGGGCATTATCACTGATGTCTTGAGGTAGATATAAAATGATTTGGGTGAGATGAGATTTTCTGGGAGTGCAATGTTCGTCTTGTTACTAATGTTGTTTAATTTAATTTAATTTATTTTTTCATTTTAGGAAAGGTTCAGAAGTTCCTGAAATTGAATGGTGTGAATCCGGAGAAGATGCAGCAATGGAAGTATTGAAGGGAAATAAAGACGGTTTCTTAACAAAAAGGTTGAAGAATTATCCTACAGATCGGAATAACCCATTGAAACCCAGAGCGCTTTCATGTCTCTCTCCATATCTGCATTTTGGACAGATATCTGCTCAGAGGTGTGCCTTGGAGGCACGCAAGGCAAGGAAACTTTGTCCTGAGGTTAGTTTTCAAAATTTTTGGACTTGATTGTTTAGCTCTTATGTATTTGAGTGCAATGTTAAGCATAACGGGGTACTCTAGAAATAAGGCTTTTCTTATTTGAATTTGTGCCTCTCTCTCATCCGTAATTAGCAGCAGTTTTGTGTCATATTGAACTATTTTGCTCCTTTCTTTGTGTTAATATTTTATTATATTCTGATGTATAGCTTCTGTATCTACCTGCTACTCTGAAGGCAATTGACACATTTTTGGAAGAGTTGGTCGTGCGTAGAGAACTTGCTGATAACTTCTGCTTCTACCAGCCTAATTATGATACATTAAAGGGGGCCTGGGAGTGGGCTCGTAAGACCTTGAAGGATCATGCCTCTGATAAAAGAGAATATATTTACACGTAAGTAGCATCACTTTCTTTTGTTTGCTTAACACAGATTGAATGTTTTTTATCAATGGCATTTGATTTTTGCATAGTGGGGTTGCTAAAGGTCTTCAATGGGTATCGAGTTTGCAGGAAGGAGCAATTGGAGAAGGCACAGACTGCCGATCCTGTAAGCATTAACGTTCTAGATGTTGCTCTAGCAGGAACAAAATGTTGCATTTTGAAGGCATATGAATGCCTACAAATTTGATTTTCTTGATTTAGCTTCATAGAATGTTCTTTTGGTTTCAGAAAGATATTTAATTACTGTATTGATAGTTCAATTATAATTCTTTGGGGTTTGTTGCTGTCCCATTGTGCTAATTATCTTCTAACTGTCGTGCTGAGATTTTCAGCTCTGGAATGCTTCTCAGTTGGAGATGGTTTACCATGGGAAGATGCATGGATTTATGCGGCAAGTAACTTCTTGATGGCTATATTTATATTTCTTTGATGCATGTTGTAATAGATTGCAATTTTTCTTTTTAATCATTTTAACCTGAGAATCATAAAATGTGCAGTCCTTTTTCTAGAGGTTTTGAGATTTGGTTTGGATGAAAGTTGAGCAGTTAGTACCTGTATAACAGTTATCCTTCTGATGAAAGCCACATAATACCTTCTTTCTAGTAATTTGAACATATCATGCTTGGTGATGCATATAAACAGCAGGAAATACCATACTAGTACCTAAGATTGAACTTATGAATAATTTCAGGCCTCGTTCTTAGTTTTCGACTGTCCCATGACTCTGCATAGCATGCCACCTCTTCTTTGGTTCATTCGCTTGCTACTTATGTGTCTGTGTGACTTTGCATTTCTGAATCTTGATGCGTTATTTTTATATTCCTTTTGCCATATGGACTTCAACTGATCAACATTGAATAGGGTTTCTTTTGGTTTTATTATCGCAGATTAGATTAATCTTTGCTCAAAAGATTTCGTTAGAATACATGGTGGATTGATGCTAGTTCTATTGCTTTGACTGATTGCCATTTCATCGGTAAAAAAATAGATATATTCATTATTCATTTTCACTGTTAAAAATGAAAATGCAACATGCAGGATGTACTGGGCTAAGAAGATTCTAGAGTGGACAGAAGGACCTGAAGAAGCCCTCGCAATATCCATATATCTAAATGACAAGGTAATCTGATTAACTTTCCATTCTCTTCCTTGGTCTTTGCTGCAAAGAGTTTTATTCAGCTTATATACCTGAAACTAAGTGCAGTACCAAATAGATGGGAGGGATCCAAATGGATATGTTGGTTGCATGTGGTCAATATGTGGCGTACACGACCAGGTTCCTTTTTACTATTCTGCATATTTTTTCAGTTCCTGGGTGGAATTTATTTCTGCTGATAAATTTCTCATCCACATTATAATTTCAGGGCTGGAAAGAGCGACCTGTCTTTGGGAAAATACGTTACATGAACTACTCAGGGTGCAAAAGAAAATTCGATGTTGATGGATACATTGCTTATGTCAAGAGGTTAGCAGGTGATACCAAGAAAAGAAAAGCAGAAATTCTGCTCAGTGGAAAGGCAAAGGAAGTTCGTTGTTAATATTCAGGTTCTTGACATTATAGTAATTGAACAGAAAATATGAAATCAAAATCTTCATATTTAGACAAATTTTAAAGCTAAAAGCTACAATGTTATTGGTCTAGAAGGCATAGATTTGGATTACGGGTGGAGTTCTAATCTTTCTCCTAACCATTTGTTGTAAGATGTAAATTCTGACAATGCAGATGGCATGATAGTCATACACAGTAAATTGTAACATTCATTAGGTAAAATTATTTTCTATTCATGGCACTTTCCATCCCTTGATGTCTCTCTCAAATTTACAAATCATGGATGTATCTATATCGTCCAGGACAAGGCTGAATTTGCTTCTTGCAGATGATGATTTACACTTGAAATTTACTGGAGCTTGAGCTAGTACTTGGTCAAATCCAGAAATCCAGAGCAAACGGCTGTTTGAATGGTAGTCCAAATATTAGTATTTGTTCCTCTATACGACACAGTTAGCAGTTGATTTATCTATTGGCTTCATCTGTTGATCATGAAATGTGATATGGTTAGAATGACAGGTTACATGTTAGTTTCAATACCAAAGATATTTTTTTCCAACCGGCATGCATCAGCATGTGGCTGTAATTAGTTTTGGAAAATAATTCAACAAGCTTCTGCTCAATTTTTGTACTAGCAGAAGCAAGAGTTAGCATTTTAATGAATCCGTATAATGTTCACTCTGTGACACAGTTTTGGTTAATTGTATAATTAAAAGCATGTCTGGTACTACTAATTGCTTCTCTAACTTTTACTTTTTAATGAAATTTACCCACTTTTTTTTTTTTTACTAATATTTGGTTTCATCTTGAAATAAATGTGCGTACAAAGCCACAAAACCTCAGTTCCAACCATAAACATACGTAATACTGACAGCACAAGTATACTAAGAGGAAAATCAAAATGGTCATGGACACCATATGCTACTGCAGAATGCGTTCAGATGAAACAAACCTTCAATCACGGAGAAGAGCAAGAGGCATTGTATTCACAAGAAAGCGAAGAATGGACATGTTTTCGCTTGATGATCTTCAAGTTATTCCAACACGAGGATTCATTGTTCAATTCCGCACAAAAATTTACGCTAGCAGAACCTCAAATGGTAAGAGATTTGGGCAAAAAGTAAAAAGATTTGGATTGGTGTAGAACCCTTAGAATGCTATTATGGTGAAAGACGCCTTTTTCAGCTGGATCTTGGGACCCTGCGCTGGCACTACTCATTCTATCCTATGCACAGAACTAAGGGCCTCCATCACAAAAGAAAATAAATGCTCATGTACATTACATATGGACTCATCACATAAGATCCAAATTTCATTCACGAAGAGAATCTTCCCAACCACATGGGCCTTTTCTCTGTCTTTTCTTATGACAATAATTCTATCCACAAAAGTTTGGTCCCATGACACAAAGAAAGACATTTTATCTAGTTGGAGATATTATAGTCCAATATTATGCATAAGAAACACTGATAGCATATGATAATTTATCAAAATAGACCCAACACAGAATAAAACAACGGAGGACAAGAAAAAGCCATTTTTTTTTACTTTGACCCAAAAATCCGCCAACATTAACTTACCCCATCATGTCCAAGCAGCCTGGTTTATCTTTCATGCAGCAGCAAAAGTATCATCAACTTGATAAAATAATTTTAAACCCTAATTAAGGTGATGGGTTTAAACCCTTTTCATTACTAATAATACTAGGGGTGATGTTGTTGTTGTAGTACCTGCAAAGCACCTTGCACTTGATCACGTTTCCATAGACATAGAACCCAGGTGAGACCATGATCCTAACCATGGTTGGAACCAAATTCCAGGCCCTATCTCCACCCATATCCTCCATGTAAACAGAATCAAACCTCACCTCCCTATCCACCCTAAATATTGGCAAGCTTGGGTGCACTGAGTTAGCCAAAAGGTGCACCAACCACACACTTTTTGATGCATTAAAGAAGGCCTGCAACAATGGCTCAGGCCATGCTCTATTCCACCCCAACATGGCTACTATCTCACTCATTTTCCTGTCGCAAAACCTGCTAAAGTCTTCACTGAAATGCCTTGTCCCCTTGCTCAAAACCTCTTCCCAAGTCAAGATTTTTAAAACGTTGAACGAGGCAAAATTAGCCTCACATCGATCTATTGGGTTCAATATTTGATTTGTAGCATTCTTTTGAAACCCAGCTGATTCAAAATCTTCGAAGAAGGCCTTATTCAACAAGGCTTCAAGATAATGTAAAATACTCTTGGCGCTCTTGGAGGACGAAATCTTTATATCATAAGGTTGGAGAAGAACTGATATTCTCTCATAAATTTTATTTCCCATATGCCTCAGTAGCATGGTGAGCGATCTGCTTAAAAATCGAACTGAGGAGCGAGCTTCAGATACATAAATCAAAAACTGTTCTATCACTTTGTCATTAACAACCGTGAAATCTTGATTTCTAATTTGACGGGTATTTTGATTCTTTTCAGCTCTATACGGTGAATTGCTGCTACATTCTTCGAGTCCCGACCTCAAACTGTGGCAATAAATTTCAAGCTTGTTAAGTTTCTTCTCTAGCTCAGCCATGGAGTACTTGAGCCTGGAAGCCTCTGACAATGCTTCATCTCTCTTTCTTGTAGCTTGCATCAACTTATGTGAAAGTTCAGCCACTGCAATCTTCCATTGCTCCTCTCTTGCGCTAGACATCTCCATTAATTTTGGGCTCTTTCTCGTCAATGAGTGAAAAATTGACTTGAAAATACCATTTGGGCTCGCCATGAAAGATGAACTTTTGTTGATGCCATTGTTGTTGTTGTTGTTATCTAAAGGAACCACAGAGATCTTCTCTCGAGGGTGTGGCCTGCACTTGTTGCAAGAAACCGAACCATCTTCTTCACCACATTCCTGGCGTTTCTTGCTATTGTATTTGCCGCTTTTCTGATCACCCGGATGGTGGAGAGGTGTTGGGTAATGCTTATACGTCACTCCTCCATTGTCGGTACAAGCGCTATGCTCTGACTGTTGCCCTTCCCTTTCACATTCCTGAATCTGCAGCAAAGAAATCAAGAATTCACCAATGAAACAAAAGGAACAAGAAAAGCAAAAGAAACGATATGTTTAGAAAGCGTTTAAACCAAATTTGCAGCTTTTGGTTTGCTGTCCGTTATTTTTCTGGCAAGCAAACAAGGGGTTTAGATAACTTACAGGGGTGAAACAAGGGGAATGGCGAGGGGGAGGAGGAGGAGGAGGAGGAGATTTGGAAGAAGAAGGAGAAGATGAGGACGAAGGAGCCATGCTATGCTAGCTAGATAACTTGGTTTTGCTTGTTATCTGATCATATTTGATGTGCTCTTTTGCTTAATTTTTACTAGTGGGGTTTTGTCTATAGTACTGCTGTCAGTACGTGTTCTCAGTTTTAAACTTTTAATCTCTTATCGTTTTCTTTCATTTTCTTACGTTGAATTTTCGTCTTCTTGTAATCATGTTTGAGAATCAGAGGTGAACTGGTAAAAGCATTCTCACGCGCCCTGATCCTGATGAACGAACGAGACTGTATAGTATAATATTCACCGGTTTATTAATTCAATTCCAATATAGAAATTTTATAATTGAAATTTTTAATAATATTTTTTTAATGGTTCTTCACATTTAATTAGCTTCCATTTAAATAATGTTAATTAAGTAGTAATACAAATATTTTGTCATAACAAGGAAGTACATAAATAATGTTGGAATTAATATCAATATATTTAATTATTTGATTTTCTTCTAAATTAAATTAAATTATTCCAATTCGATAATGGTCTGTACCAAACAGAATATAGTATTAAATTAATTCTATTATAATTGCATGTAAGACATTCAAAATTTTATTTTTACCATTTTACACTAACAAGGGCTTTTAATGATAACTAAACATGTGCATTTAATTTAACTTTTTTTCTATGAAATGCCAACTTTCTTAAATGCATAGCCATCTATTATTTGTTGTAGCATATTGATTACAAGATTTTCTTTTTTCCTACAAAATGCCAACTTCATGTTCTTAAATGAGGCAAAACGGCATCATAATAGACCGTATCGTCATGGGAATATATATATATATATATATATATATATAATCGAAAGCAAAGAAATCCTCTTGGAGTAAATTAATGGGTGAATTGTACAAAGTATTTGTAAGAGCTTGTCTTTACGTACAGGTAGTAACTGCAGGGGACTTTGTAGTAACGCCGTGTGTGGTCTTGGCCACAACTAGAAATTTACATTATTTGAAAGGAAGATGGAAGAATCTAGCAAATGAATTGCGTCATAACTCGTATAGATGTAGACTTGGAGTGGGCTCAACTTGACTCACTGTATCATCTTTAATTCATAAGCTTGACTACCCAGAGCCAGCGGCAGAGGGTTCTTATTGAATAGTGGTAAGCGGGATTTTTTTATGGTGATCAATTTATATAAGTAATTAAGCTGCTCATAAAGTGTTTGATAGGATGCTTATGAGTTTCGTGGGATATGAAATAAAGGAAGTGGGGAGAGCGGGAATGGAATTGTGATATGTTTATAAAAACTGTCGAAACCCTAGGGTGAGTGGGAGTCAATCACAGTCGGATATTAATGAGTTGGTTAATGTAGGAGTTGTGGCATTTATGACCATCTTTAATTCTCATCTTTAAAAGTCTCAATTCCTCAACTATCGCATTTATTCACGGATAAATTTGAAGCCTGCGGTGGATCTCCGGCTCTGCGTACATAGATGATACATGTGAGGTCAATAAATGAGACGACGGACTGAGAAAGAAAGAAAAGAAGAGAGAGAGAGAGAGAAGAATGAAATGACTGTTGGAGGTGGTCCATGTGTGCGTGCGTGTGGATGTGGCAACTAACCGAGCGAAGACTACTAAAGACGAAAGACCAGCAGCGCGCTGACTTGTGAAATGTGTCACGTATACCGTGCTCTTATCAAAGGGTGGTCACGAGTAACAGGTCCCCACGTTTCATCTACTGCAACTGCGTTTGCATGCATGGGTCTGAACCTGAAACCCTCTGCTCTTGCTCGCAATCTCAATTGGGGCTGCCTACTCTTCTCTTCAGCCTTCGACGCTTCATACGGACAAAAGCTCCTATGCGGCCGCCCCCTATGTTCCTCAGTTTAAGTTACATTAATGGGTGGGTGTTCTGCTTTAGACAACATTGAGTTATTTTGTGAAAAAATTTCGGCATTTATTGAAAAGAATAAACGAATTTTTCATCTGAAAATCTTGAATGTGACGTAAATTATTGATTTTAAATTTTAAATTTTTAGTTTACCGCGAGAATTTCCTACCTATCTTTAATTTTTCTTAAATTGTTTATCAGTTTATAATACACAACATTTCACTTTTATATTTGGTTGTTTACTAAAACTATAAAAGTACTGGCAATCGAAATTCTCTACGAATATACTCTATTGTATCCACGCTTCACATTAGTTTTGTCAAATCAGGTAAGTTGGCAAGATACATACTTAAAAATAATAATAAAATGATCGATAAAGCTTAACAAGGTAAAATGTGAATCAACACGAAAATATGAATAATTAATTAAAATATTTAAAAATAATAAAAAAATGAACAATACTCAAAATAATAATTATAAAAAAATAAAATTTAACAATATTTATTAATTATTTACCTGATCTTCTTAAGAAGATCTTTGTTTTGATTTTTTTTCAAGTATTTTTGAAGTTGGTGAAAGTTTATTCTGTGAATTATTAATTTATTTTATCGTTGTCTATATTTTTTTTTGGTCGTTTCAAAATAATATATAAATTAAAAAGATTTTAAATAATATAAATAATGATTTAATTAATATTTATTTCTTTTTTTCAGGCATAAATAATCGAGATGAATTCACAATTACGGGAAATTTAAGAAAGGGCGTGCGATTAGATAAATAGTGGAGTGCATCTATTACCTTACCTGTGGTGGCCCAATTTGTAGCTAGAGATTAGCCCAGACTTAAAAGGTGACATGGATTGGGCCGATTCAACGACGACTTAGATTTTATTTCATTTTACAAATTTCTTTTTCTAGGAAAAACAGCCGTCACCAACCTCCCTTCTGGAATTTCATCAAATCCGACGACCCCCAACACGGGAACAATGGAATTCCACTTTTCTACCAACACCAGGAATTCCAACATCCCGTTTTGAGAAATTACAATCCTAGTTTATAAACGTCACCAATCGTATCTTAACCTCGAGAAAATCTTTTAATAATACGAACCGAGTCAAAATAGTGGCTTCCATGGCGTGGAACGTGTTCAGATATTGCACGCTTCTACGTGCGCTTGGTTCTGTAATGATATTAGTAGTCCTTGGAATAATCGGTGTCTCGTATTATGCTGTTGTTGTAGCTAAATATGGTCCAGCTCTCTTTCACGGAGGTTTTGATTCCATCATCGCTTTTTTGGTTTTGTTATTGTTTCATTCTTTGGTAAGCCCTTTATCTTTTTTTTTTCGTACTTATTTATTTATTTATGATGGTTTATTTGGTTTTTAATACCGTGCATTACATGAACAAGCTATTCGGATGATATTTTTTTTTTTTTTTTTTGTTTTTGGTTTTCAATGCATTGAGAAATTTTAGTATCCTTGCATTTCTTTGCTGAATGTAGCCTATTTCAAAGTCAGGTTTTAGTATCTTTATTGACTTGAATAGATGAGAAATGGGAATGGCTTAGTTTGTGTTCAGCTATCAATTGAATGGAGATGGTGTATGTTATTTCGTGTCCACTGAACTAAGGAAACATTAATATTGGTTTTATTCATACGGTTTTCTGGCACTGAAATAGGAAAAATAGCCATAAATTTAAATTGATTTTAGATTCAGTATCATTTGTTTAGAGTTTGGATGAAATTCGGCTCTCATTGACATTGCAAAATGATATTTCCTCTTTTCAGAAATTTAGAAGTTTATTGTGCAGTTGTTGTCCTTGTTGTAAGTTATAGGACTTTCAAAAAGTAAAATTATTTTCCCATCCGTCTTTAGCACTTGAGACGGCCAAGTGTGATAAAACCTCTTAGAACATAGTTATAGTTGATCTCAATCAGTTAAATTTTGTAATGAATCTTGATGTGCTATATTTGAAAATGCAGTTGGTGATGCTATTATGGAGCTACTTTTCTGTTGTGACAACGGATCCAGGTGGTGTTCCACCAAATTGGATTCCCGAGGTAGATGAGGAGCAAGGTGACACCAATCGATGGGTAGGATCAGAAGATGGTCATGTAGGTTTAGGTTCAAACCAATCAGCTATGCTTATCAAACCGAAAACTCAAGGAATACGGTTCTGTCAAAAGTGTAATCAGTTTAAGCCTCCTCGTTGCCACCACTGTTCTGTTTGTGAGTGCTTAACTTGCAATTTTACCCTTGTATCCTTCTTTCTGATTCATTTAACTGAATAAAGCAAGCTTATTTGTTATTACTTGTAGGTCGGAGGTGCATATTAAAAATGGATCATCACTGTGTATGGGTTGTAAATTGCGTTGGGGCATTCAACTACAAGTATTTCCTTCTTTTCTTGGTATGTTAGCTATCAGACATGTTTGTTTAAGGCTTAGCATATGTGCTCATCTCTTTGAAGCTTAACTCAAGTGGGAAAAGTATTACACGACAGAAATCAATGATTTCATATGAATTGACTCATTACTATCTTTTTCTTGTTTGTTCATAGTTATTGATGACTATTGTCCTTGGTTTCTAGTTATATCAACTACAAAGTGCACATATACGCACATGCCTTATCCTACCTCCTCCTTGCTGCACTCATTGTCATGTCAGCTAGAACCCAGGGCCTATTATCCATTATATATATCTATTGTCAAAATTAAGGTGCATACTAGGTATACAGTGTTATGTGCCTGTCATATTTTGCTACTTTAGGCCGTATATACTTGTTGCCTCAGATATCGGCACAATGACAAAAGTCCCCAAGTCTCAGATGCTATTTGCTAATAGCTCATAAGATAAATGCTTTAGGTTAGTGAGGGGAATAAGATGAGAAATGTAGAACTAATTTTAGATACTTTTTGCTGAAGAGGTTTATCAGAGATGGTTCTTGCCAGTATAAAGCACTAAGTTTTGACACCATTCAATATGAACTTAGTATCTAGAAATCTTTTCTCTTTGCAAAACTTTTATCGAGGAAGCAAAATTGCTACCTGCTGGTATTATTGTGATTTTTCCCTATCTTTGCTTGAGAAATCTCTATGTTGTGGTGGTGTGATGGGAAAGTTTTGGAAGACAGAATGCTTGGTAGCATCATAAGGCACAAGTTGAGGGCTTTTTTCTTCTTAAAGCTGGACTTAATGTGATTGGATTTTGTATACCAAAGATGCCTGGAGGGTTTTGTTGTTCTCATTGAAGTCATAATGAAGAATAAAATTTGTGAATGACCTTTACATGTTCAAACTTTACAGTGTTAGGATTTGAATGCTCTATTAAGTTGTTGATGTGATAGTTGTTTCCTGTAACAATTATGTTTATCAGAACTAGAGTTGCGCCTATTTAAGATAATGTATGATCTCTTTTGTCTTTCTTCAAGCAGTGATCTGCCCATAACTTATTTCAATTTTCTCTCTCAGTTGGTCTGTCAATTATTCTTTAGTAAGCTAGAACTTATGTTACAAGAATCGATTAAAGAAAATGTTCTTTCCTCTGTATTAAGTACTGTGGAGTTCTACATACATCTTTGCATGGTATTGCAGCTAAGTACTACATGTTCAGCTTACGTTGTCTACCTCTCTTTTTATGGATTTCCTTCCCCCTTTTTTTCTTTTTTAAGTTTTAAGCAAATACTTTCAACTGTTATTCTTACTATAAACTTGTAAGGCTACTGAATTAGGAAGGTAACTGATTCTTCGTACTGTTCACGTGCTCCATCAAATGCTTTTGTGAACACCAAGAAAGTGTATAATTTTTCTTTTCCAGGTGATCTTCTGGTGGCAGTTCACTCCTTACATTGAGACTTGTTAAATGAGTATTATGTTAGTTGAATGTGGTCCTTATGCCTTAGCATCCATCTTTGGCCTCACCAACTAACTACCAAATGATTGGTATTGATCAAATAGAAAAATGATGAATGGTATCTTTGGTGCTGAACTTTTATGCAGTTTTATACATTTCTTGAGACAAGTCTTGTCACTGTGTCATTGTCGCCGGTTTTTATTGCATTGTTTGCTGATGAAGAGATACCTGTATCACCGGGAGACCTTGCAGCCACTTTTATCACATTTGGTAAGTTCAAGAATCATATATAAACATACATTATATATATATATATATACACACACCTCGCCATAATTGTTGGTGTCCACTCTGTGCAGTCCTTAACTTAGCATTTGTATTGAGTATTCTGGGCTTTCTGATCATGCACATATCATTGGTGGCTAGAAATACTACCACTATTGAGGTAATGCCTTTAGTTACTCTTCCTTTTGTTTCCCATTTAATTGTCAAAGCCCAAGTAGTGTATGTTATGGCTGAAATTCTTGATCGCTCAATTTCTTATTTCAGGCATTTGAGATAAAAACCTCTCCTAAATGGCATTATGATCTTGGTTGGAAGATGAACTTTGAACAGGTTATTCCTTTTTTTGTCTTAAAAAAAAATTATCTATCTTTTGTGTATTTGCATGCATGTGCATGTGTGTTTTTGCGTTAATATCTTTGATTTTCAGGATAGATCATCTGTTTTATGGGATGGCTTGTCTTAGAAAAAGGCTTCAAGATCTAAAATATAATGGCAATAGTGCTACTAAATTGGAAAAATGGTCTCATTTAGTTGCTCACTTGATCTTTTCATGAACAAATTTTTTCTTCTAAGAACGCAAACTACAGCAGTTTGCTTCCATGCCTTATATGATTTTAGTTATCTAATATCCCAAATACAAGCCTCCAACCTTGTCTTTTGGTCTTATGTTTTCTCAAAATTGTTAAGGTCTAAGACTCTCTTCATTGATTAAGCTTCATCAATCATTGACAAACTCTGACCTGGAAGTATTTGTATACCTGAAACTACCAGATTGCCACCTTGACAGCTGCAGCCAACCACTGAGTTATCACATCTAGGCATGAGATGACAATGTGTTTAGTATCCTTGTAATAATGCTAGACTTGGTCCTGGTCTAAGTCGTTGCAGATGGTTGTATTTTATGTTAGATGCCTCTGGATATTCATAGTCTCTATCTGAACTATTTGTACCACTTCAATTTTCAAACTTAGCTTAACAAATCAGTATCTTGGATCAGTAAGAGTATGTTCAGGATTTAGGTATTGTCCCTCCTAAGGGTGAGAATAAATGGTGGTATTAGCTCGTAAATAAAAGCAAATACTTTGACTGTCGTACTTTCAAATTAAGTTGACGTACAATAATTCGAAGCATACTCAAAGTTCTAATTTAGATTGTTTTAAATCTTAAACATGTTTCCTTCTAAGCTCGCAGATGTAGATCATAGCATCATATATCCACCACCTGCTTATACTTGAGTGACCTAGTTAATCAATGATAGTTGATTTACGCGCTTTTCTCTTTGCAACAGGTATTCGGAAAAAATAAGAAATACTGGTTTGTCCCTGCATATTCAAAAGACGATTTGGAATGGATGCCATCATTTCACAGTGTGGAATATCCGGCAAGGCCAGATGCAGATGATCTCTAGCATTTTCACTTACAGATAGGAATATAGACAGGAAAGGGGTTGTCTTGATACGGCATTGAATACATGAAAACTATAATCTTACTCGTGTATATAACATCTTTGTTAATGAAGTTGCAACTTCTTGCTGTTACAAGCTGCAAGCATGTCTTCTAGTTTAAAAAAAAATTTAAATATTAAATTAATTACACTTGATCATAAATAATGAGTAAAATATAAATAAATGTATTTAATAAAATAATAAAATATTATTCTAAAATTTACAATGCAAGAGGCAACGAATTTGCAAATTCAAACTAGATCTTTAGAAACAAGGACTAAACATTGGGCAAATTGTTAAAAAATAACGAAAATAAGAATGAATAATATTTTTGGTCAAAAAATATGTGTGATTGGATGTGTAATTGGTAGGAATTAGTTCTAACTTTTTCTACACAATTTAAAATTAAAACGAAAAATGAAAAATTGTAAGATTGGAAATAAAGAGAAATTTTGTATTAAAGCGAATACATCGCAATTAATCCTTTAGAGGTCATTTAACCTCCTACTGTACACTTATTGGCACTATTGTTGCATTGACAAATAACTCGGCGACACGTGTAACAGGCGCCATAAATATCCAGAAATCTCTCTTGGGTCGGCTGGGTGTACTAGAATATTCGATCGTCTCCCTCTCTCACATCGAAATTACTCAAAACCACATCTGCACTTTTACGTTCTTAACCCAACCCAACTGCAAACACCGTCTCGGCAGAAAAGTTAATATTTAAGTGAAATTCCAACTCATTCTATCTTGTTGGCTATCGGAGTTGTTTCTGTTCTTTATTCGTTGCAGGTACTCTCCTTTTAACGCTTTCTTTTTCTTCATTTTTATATGCTGTTATTGATTTAACAAGTTCATAAAAAATTATGTTTAATCTCCACTTCGATTGTTCCAGGATTTTAGTTTGATATGAAATTTCCCCTTTTTCTGTTGTGAGAATTTCATCTACATTTTTGGTGTTTTGAGTTTACGCTGGGCTTAATTTTTGAATCTTGATACTGCTAACTGGTGGTTCGATTAGGTGAGTTTATCGTTTGTTTGGTTATTGAGAAAATATAGTTATAAGGACAGTTTTATGGCTTGATAGTGTTAGTTTACTGATAAAACTCTTCATGTTTGTTTGTATCTGTCTCGGAGTTGATTTGTTGGATGTTAGAACAGACCTTATGATAGAGAATTTACTTCAGTGTTTTACTATTGTGGCATCAGGGTTTTTGCTAGATAGAGTTTGGAATCTTAATCGAATTACATAGTAGTTCGTTATCGAACTGTTGCTAAAGTTGCTTTATTTCTAATGTTTTGTTACTTTTGGTAAGGATTGTTTGGATGTGAGATTCATTGAATCAGTCTGCTTTAGTATTTGTCCCATCTTGCTAATTTAGCTGTAATTGATCATAATTTCAAAGCTCTGTGTTTTACAGGAGTGCATGATAGATTTAACCTTTTCTGCTTCTGATGCTGCCTATTTGCTAATTTGTAGTAGTTTTAAAAGGTTTTATGAATGGTTGGGAATAATATTCTTGATGCGCTAAACTTAGTTTCATGGTTTCTTTTGTTAGTTTTTTGGGAGTTTAGAGCTGTGACAAGATGCAGAGAGGCAGAGGAGGCAGGGATCCTTTCTTTGATTTTGGTGACCCCTTCGCTGGTTTTGGGGGTTTTGGTGGCTTTGGAGGTGGCAGGAGCTTAATGTCTGATTTCTTTGGGGGAAGGGACCCATTTGATGACCCTTTCTTCACACGGCCTTTTGATAGCATGTTCGAGTCAAGCATCTTTGGTCCAAGTGGAAGTCCTTTTGCCAATATGCAACAAAATGCTTTTATTGAGCATCAACCTCCACAGCCTAAAAGATCTAGGGGGCCAATCATTGAAGAACTAAATTCTGATGATGATGAAGCAGCAGCTGCAAAAGATAAAAAAGAAAATCCTAGGAAGCATGGTAGGTCCAGTGACGAGCCTCTCATAGAGGATCCAGATGATGAAGTTGAAGGTATAGTATATCTCTAATTGGGTTCATGACTTTCATTTTCTTTATTGTTATCAATAAGACTGAGGAAAAATATCTTTTCACTATGCTTCAGAGGGAAAGAACAAGCATCCACAACACAGGAATGACTATAGCCAGTACAGTGTTGCACATCAACAGCCCCAAACTCATAGTTTTTCCTTTTCAAGTTCTAGTGTCACTTACGGGGGTCCCAGTGGAGCTTATTATACCTCCTCAAAGACAAGGAGGACAGGCAGTGATGGTGTAAGTAATTCAAAGGATGATGAAGATGTTGCATTACTTTCAGTCTTTTCTCTTTTCTTTTTAATTTTGTTTTTTTAATTTTGGTGTTTGTGATGTGTGGAACAGATAACTTTTGAAGAAAGCAAAGAAGCTGATACTGCTACAAGGCAAGCATCACACAGGGTTTCTAGGGGAATTCACAACAAGGTACGATGATGTTTTAGTCTTTTTTAGGCTCTATTTTTGGATGTCCTGATTTGTATGTATTATTAATCTGAGCTGTGTAAGGTTCAAGCTATACATGATTTCTGAATATTGATTTGATGTTTGGTATATATGTTGCAGGGTCATTCTGTTATGAGGAACCTTAGTTCTGACGGTAAGGTGGACACAGTCCAGGCCTTGCACAATTTGAATGAAGGTAAAAATGGACTATATCTATGATTCATATTTTCTGTCTTGCATTTTTGTGCATCCCCTATAGGCAATGTTTGGTATTTGATATGGCTATTTATGCTCTAGTTGCCCTTCCACTTAATAGTTTGAGCTTTAATGACAATTTGTTGTACGAGCAGCATTGACTAAATAGATTTAATGGATGAATTTCCAGATGAACTTGCTGGCTTTGACAAAGCTTGGAATGGAAATGCGAGAAAGCAATTGCCTGGCTGGACTGGTAGTTTCCTTGGTCATAATGGTATCGGCATGCTTTCTCAACCAGTGATGTGCTTTTTAATATTTGTTCTAGTGGAATTAGAATATATTTTTTCAAATGAAAGTATGCATATGTGTTCCCTGATTGTCAAAATATAAAGTCTCCTGGTGGTTGGCCTCAGTAAGATGACAAATATGTGTATAATTGTTGAGCTTAGATATAATTAATTAGTTTTTGATTTGTGATTTACCTGAATGGTTGAGATTGATAGCTACTTTATGATTGGACCTTCTAACAGGTCTGAAAATATGTCTTCCAGTTATTTATAGCGTCCGTAATTCTGATTGTTTGTTATGTAATAATAGCTTTTCCCTTATACTAACTAAGCAGCATAAAAAAACAATTACCAGCATGCTTTTGTCAGTTTAAATGAAAATTTTGATGATTCCCACACTTTTAATGCAAACATCTCTATGTAATGCACTTAATGAACAAGGGAATGAGGAGGTTTGAACAACTGTATTTTACCTTTTGGTGTTGGAGTTTGCAGTTTGGTTTTGACTTTTCTTGTGCATTTTGACATTTTATTTGTGTCTCAAGAAAGTATTTAATTATTAGTGCTAGAATGGATTACTTATTGAACTAAACTCAGGATAATGTAGTGTGTGAAGTGACCTCTGATCTGAGTTTATTAGCTCTTCTTAGTCATGCTGGTATGTTGACAGATGCTCTGGGATAATTCTTTTGTGTTTCAGGAGCCGGCAGCAGTGGCCAGAATGAGCATGCAGGTCAGGGAGGTTGGGCACTTCCTTCAACAGAGAGATCACAGAGCTCAGGGAGGGCGGCGTCCGACCGATTTGGATCTTCAGGCACAAATCACACGGGGAGGATGAAAAATCCTGCCAATGTCAGAGAAAGAATGGGTTATCCTCGACGAAGCTCACGAGACTAACTTGGAAAAATTGGTATGAAGGGAAATGTTGGAATGGCTGTCGTTCTTAGCCCTTCCCCTTCAGTTGCTCAAGAAAGTAGCCTTTCTGTATTAATACCTCGTTTAATTGAATTTAGACAACATGATTGTCGCGATTTGTCTTTTGCATGTAATAGCCCTTATAATCTTATGTATGTCACATGATATATCAATCTATCGGATCATTTTGAATCGTGTGGTGAGTATTTTTAAACTACATTTTTTCCTTGAATCGGTTTTCAATTGTCATCATTCAGGTTTGGGATTTTGAGTTCTTTTTAGCTGAGTGCAGTAATCTTGTCAAAAGTTCCTTCCAAGTTTTTATGGTTTTGTGAAAGTATGGATTAGTAGTTTAAAATATAAAGATTTAAAATTTTTTAATTATTTGATTTTTTTTTATCAACTTTGTGATAGAGTTTAATTTTAAAGGTATTTTGATTTTTTTAATAAAAATAATTTTTTTAAGTGTGAATTTGAATGAATATTTTAATCGAAGTGCTTGTGTAAATTTAGATGAAATTTAAATTTGACTTATATATTTTTTTTATTTGAAATGTTTAATATATAAATGTGAAGTGTTTGTTTTTATAAGAATAAAAAAATATAAATTTTTTTAAGAATAAAAATATATGATATGTTTGTATATATACTTTGGTTAAGTATTAATTGAATAATTTTTAATAAAATATAAAATATATTATTTTTTATAAGATAAATAATTTTATTTTATAGTATAAATAAAAAATTATTAATTAATATTTTAAATGATATAAAAATTAATGACAAAATAAAAAAATTATCAAAACATTGAATAATGTATTAAAAATAGAATAATTAATTAAAAATATTATTAATAAATAAGATATTTTATTTATGAGATTAAGCTAAAAGCAAATATTTCTAAAACATTAGTGTGTTTTGGCTTTCCATTTCTCAATAATTTTATTTAAATTTTAGTAAAAAAGTAATCAGATGTTAATTTATCTTGTAATTTTGTAATAATAAAATCATTAGTGTGTTTTGGCTTTCCATTTCTTAAAACATGAAAGCCAGTGTAAGAAAACTTGACAGAGAAATTGAATTTTTTCACTCACACTTGCTCTTCCCATCCTATTTTCTATCATGAGCTACGTTTTCTTTTAAGGGAAAAAGTTCACATGCCTCTATTGAGATTTATAAAAGTCTTAATTTGATAAAAAATTTATAAAAAATGACATAAATCTCTTTATAATTAATAAATTTATTAAAATATCTTAAATTCATCTTAAAATTATAAAATAAAATCACTTTAATTAACTACTATACTAATTATTACACCCTAATACTTTAACCATTATACTAAAACAAATTTTAATAATATATTTTTTAATTCATAATATATAACTTTTTTAAAATATATATACAATAAAATCTAAAATAATTATAATTATTTTGCTACTATAAAAAATTTATAATTCAAAAATAATTTTACAATCATTAAAATTTTATATTATAACTTTAATTTAAATTTATTATTATCATTAAATTATAAAATTTCAAAACAATTATCATTATTTAGATTTTTTAAATAAAATAATTTATTTTATTTAACAATTCTTAAGAAATAATTTTTTTAAATTATTAATTTTAGAATAATTTTATTTTATAACAATTTAAATTTATTTTTTTAATAATTATTTAAAAATAATTTTATTATTATTTAATAATAATTTTAAACTCAAAGTTTTAAAAGTACTCAACAGATAATCTCTCGACAGTACACAATAATACACATATAATTACCTAACAAATGGGGGTATTTTCATATATCTCCTTTCATGTTTAGAAAAATCACAAATAAAGAGAAAGTTTGTGAAAATTTATAGAAAGTTAGAAACCTCTCCTATTATTCATTACAAAATAATAACTACTTTGCGGAGATTTGAACCTAATACTCTTAGGAAGAGAGACCAATACTTTAACTACTACATCAAATACACTTTAATGACATATTTTTTAATTATTAATAAATAATCCATTTGAAAATTACATATATAATAATTTTTTAATATTTAAAATTATTTTATTATCATAAAAAAATTTATAATTCAAAAATAATTTATAATTATTAAAATTCTATATAATAATTTTAAATTAAAATTATTATCAAATAACAATAACATTATTCTTAAAAAAACATGAAAAATAAATTTAAATTGTTATAAAATAAAATTATTCAAAAATTATTACTAACACTAATAATTTAAAAAAATATTCATAAAAGATTACTAAGTAAAATAAATTTATTTTACTAAAAGAAATATATATAATAATGATAATAGTTTTAAAATTTTATAATTTGATGATAATAATAATTTTAATTTCAAGTTATTATATAAAAAATTTTAATGATTATAAAATTATTTTTAAATTATAAATTTTTTATGAAAACAAAATAATTTCAATTATTAATTTTTTTTATTATATATGTATTTTCAAATAGATTATTTATTAATAATTAAAAAATATATTATAAAAGTGTGTTTGGTGTAATGATTAGTGAGACACCTAATTGATTAGGTGTCGAAAAGAAAAAATAATAATAATTAAATAATATATATTAATAATTTAAGCGGTGAGGCGGTTTATATATATATATATACGTTTCTTTGTTTCAGAAGTCAATTGAAAAAAAAAAAGAGAAATCAAACAGAGCATTACAGAAGCAAATTGAATTCGAGAGAAAGAGAGAAAAAGAAAAGAAAAAGAATGGAAATCGTTCATAGGAAAAGAATTGTGTAGGAAAAGGTATTGGGAAGTTGAATTGATGTCCAAGAATTTTGTGGACAGTGAATTTATGGAATTAAAGTAGTTTTATTGTTGTATTTGTGATACGTATCAGGTTTTGGATTAATTTTAACGGTAAATTATTGAATTATGTATTTTTAGGGAGCAGTGCGATGGTAAGAAACCCAGGAGACTCCGAAATTTCCAGGGATTGAGCGATTAAGCTGTGAGTGGATATATTTTTAAAATATTATGAATTTATATTATGTTTAAATATTTAATATAGCATGATTGATATGTTTATTAATGTGTTGGATTGCGTTGCGTGTTGCGTAGTATTTAAATTATGCGTGATATCCAGTGATTGCATAAAAGCGATTATTTATGTTAAAATATTAGTTGTGTTTGTTTGAAGCACCTCACAAGTACCCATTCCCTAATATTATGTAGTAAGGTCTTTGGGACCTATGGAATTATATGTATATGAATGTGAGCTCCCCAGGCGATGATACGAGGCCGCTGGGTTGAGTATGGTTTTTTCCCTGCTTGGGCGTTGGGATCCCGCCAAGCATGATATCCCCGGATACTAGTTGGGTGTTGTATGAATTGTTTGCAATGATATGCATTCTTCATGTGTAAGTGATGCTTAATTTATGTACGATTTTAGAATGTCGTACAATGGTTGTATGAAAATGTATTTTTTTAAAAACTATATCCACTCATTGAGCCGCAAGCTCATTCCTTTCCCTATTTTTCTCATTTCTCCCTAGGTCATGCAGGATTTCGTGTAGGGTACAGTTTTGTAAATGAGGTTGAGACCACTCTACGTATGCTGCATGAAACATTTTGAAACATATCATATATGTATGTGAATATGTATATATGTGTGATGAGACATGGAGTTTTAATATATATTAATGATGGAGGCCTGAGGCCATTTTCTTTATCTATGAATGTTATTATGAGATGTCTATGAGAATGACAGGTACCTACTGTAAAATATTCAGCA
This sequence comes from Melia azedarach, assembly GCA_028052125.1. Classification (NCBI taxonomy): domain Eukaryota; kingdom Viridiplantae; phylum Streptophyta; class Magnoliopsida; order Sapindales; family Meliaceae; genus Melia; species Melia azedarach. The sequence goes on along the minus strand of CM051401.1, from coordinate 6,180,977 downwards.
GGATTTATCCCGGACTATTGAGAGAGGTCAGGGCGGGGTTCTGTCAATTAGAATATTGGTCTCTTTTTTTAAGAGTTTGGGTTTCAAATCTCCCTATTATTAAAATTCTAACCCTATTACTTTTTTATCTATTCATATTTTTTTTGTTAAACTCATTCATAAGGATCTTTTATGATCTTTTTTTTTCTTTTATACATTATTATCTTCCTTTACCATTATCTTTTTATTCAATAATTGGATTTGCTACAATTTTTTACCTATATATCTTAAGAAACTATTGGTGCTTTTGAGAAGAATTTTCTCACAACATATTTCTGATTATCTTTTAACTGCAATCTCTTTAATTATTTCAATTTATAAGATATTGGTTGAGCCAATATATAATCGTAAAAATTATACTTTATCAAGTTATCAAGTTTATATTTTATATTAACAATTTTAATTGCGTGTGATCATATTTTTATTAATAATATTCAATAATTAATTTTCATCAAAAGTTTCTTAGGTCACAATATGTTAAGACCGACTTTGCCACAAATTAATCTAATATACCCTATATAGAAGTATTAAAAGATATATTTTAGTAATTTAAAAGAATTAATACAAATCCATTATCTTTGAGCTCTCAATAACTTGTTTTTTAAGAAAACACATGAAATTGTGGAAATCTTTTGTTTGTCCATAAAGCTATTGGAATCAATGATTCGTTAATAGATTTATATGCAAATGTCATGTTATCCATGTACAAAAGCTACAAAAAATATTAGCATCATAGTGAGTATAAGGATATAAAAACTTTTAAAAATAATTTTTATTGTGTTAATAAAAAAAATAGTGATACTCTACGAATAGAACATAACCACAAATATATTGTTATCGTCGTTCTCTAAATTTTTTAATGTTATTAATGAGATTTTTAGTTAATCAGATTTGAGTTTGTATCATTTAAAGAGAAAGAATAAAGATTGTATCACATACCTCCCTTATGAGGTTAATCAACTAACTTTAAATGATGAATTTATTCAAATACTCTTAATTATTTATTTATTTTTAAATATATATTTTAATATTTATTTTTGACATATTTTGTGTACTAATTAATTTATATATATAAAGTAAATAAAATAACCATAAAATAAAATAAAAGATGAGAAAATTAGAAACTTAATTTGAAGTATAATTTTTTTAATAATTTTGATCTAAATAAAGTATAGAAATACATATAATTAATAAAATTGATTAAAATAAATAAATTTTTTTCTAACTTCTTTTTTATTGAGTAAGAATTTAAGAAAGAAAATTTTTTTTTAGATAAAATAACAAACATTAAATAATAGTATTTTACGTATTTATTCTCATACTTAACGGTCAAATATAATTATAAAGAAGATAAGTAATATATTTTATATAACTTCTATTTAAGTGATATAATTTCAAATCTCATGAAAAAAATATTGTAATATACCAATAAATAAATAACGGTACTTTTGAAAAAAAACTGTTAAATATTTTTTCACTCGTATAAAAAATAAGAAATTTTATTATTTTCGTTAAGTTATAATTGTCTATTAATATATAAAAATCGATCAGTTTTGAGATATAATTTGAGTTATGGTGCGAAAGTTTAATCTAATTATATGGACAACTTATAATTAACAACTAAACCTTTTACATTTATATAAAATACATGATTTCTAATTATTATATTTTTAGTTAATTTTGAAAATAAAACAATTAATAATAAATTTAAAAAAAAAAAAAAACGAGGCGGCGGAACAACCGTTGCATTCCATTGAGTCCCCGCCACTCGGATTGGGAGCTCGCAAGTCGTATGGAATTTGGGGCCTCTGTTCTGGTTATAGATTAAGCAGAAAAATGACACGTTTCTTCAAATCTCTTTCTCGAAGCATAATAAATTCAAATTAACTGGAACCACCAATTACTTCTGGCTGTCATTTAATTAGGGTTTTCATTTCACTCGAAAACAATTAAAATTAGAAAATGGCGGCAATTAGAACCACAGCGAACATGATCCTCAAAGAAATGCTGCCATCATCGACCACTGTCCTCCTCCTTTTCAGTATCGTCACTCCGAACAAGTTTGCCTTCCTTATGTCGGAGTGCGACCCTCCGTTTTACTCACCACCGTGGAATCAGCTTCAGCGGTATTCGCTGCGCGGCCTCTAATTCCGGCCCCGATAAGAAGGTATCGGCTCGGCTCTCCCAAGTTCAGCAGCTTTTGCAGGAAGCCGAGCAGAGAGCGAGCGAGGGGGGGAACGAGCCCATCCCTAAAATCACTTTAGGTACTCCATGCTCTCTTTCGTCGTTCATAAAATGCCTCAATTTTAAGAATGAAGAAAAAGGATAACTGAATGAAGGAAGCTGAGTAGTTGAACAAGGTCGGTTCGTTTTGGTGTGAATTATCGGCTTGATTCATGTTAATTCCAATTGAACTCAAATGAATTCAATTAGGCAAAGTTGTCTTGCTACTTAAATCTGTTATAATTGATTCAAGATTATTTATATTTATGTTCATCATTTTCTGCAACATGACAATTATGGTTTTAGTTCTCCTATGAGTTGGATAGAACTGCTACTTAAGAGACTTGTAGCAGTGTGAAATGTATGTTTATAGTAGAGGAATCAAGTATGTGTTTGAGGAATTTTGTAGACTGGAGAGAGCATTTGTTGACATTGTCTACCTGCCTCTGGGTGTAGAAACTGTGATGAGGCAACCTCATTTTTACCAAAGGGCCTTCTTGATAAGTTGTTATTGATGATTGTAGTGGCTTAGTGAATCTGCTGCCTCCTTTGCTTCTGTAATGTCTTGATGCTGATTATTTGCAATTAAAACCTGATTGCAAGGTGAATTTCATGTATGGTTTTGTAATGGCTGTGCAATGGTAATGTTATCAGTGGCCAATATTATCTAACAATTCAAGTAGGCTCCTGCTATTCGACAGTTGATGCCTATATCAAAAAATAATTCCCCCCACTACAGCTTACAGCTGAAAGAAAAAAGAATAAGAAGAAGAGCAAGTCCTCATTTTAGGATTATATACTGTTCTCAATGATCAATTTTAGTTATCTGTTGTATGCGTAGAATTTATAGGTGCAAATTCTAAAATTTCTTGCACTGCATATTCTTAAATTTGGCTTCTGTCAGCACGATTATAAAGTAATATGTTTTTCCTCACAGATCATGTTACTGTTAGTTTTGCAAGAAGTGGTGGGCCCGGGGGTCAAAATGTGAATAAAGGTATGCTTTTCACTTTTTAATTTTCACTTTGATTTGGCTTTGTATACCTACAAACCTGGCTCTTTGACTTCTAATAAGTTTGTTTTATCTACTAATTTTACAGTGAACACTAAGGTGGACATGCGTTTCAATGTTAAAAATGCATATTGGTTGAGTGAAAGGGTTAGAGAGAGGATTATGCAAATGGTTTGTTCCCGCCAATTCTTATTGTTTGTATCAAAGTGATTGTTTTGTCAGCAAACATATTTTGTAAAATCAGAAGCATGGGGTTTAAATTTTGAGTTCATATGACTCTTTTGGGGTTGCTTGGATTAACGTCTAGAAACCTATGATTCTATGCTAGTAAATAACTTAATATTTTTATGTAATTTACAAAATTATGAATATTGTTAATGTAGAAATAGAATATAAATGAAATAAATAAATCTTCATCAACATTAAAATGAACCTCTGGAGTATGGTATTGATATTCATGAATGTACTCTGACTTTGTCTGACCTGACTTAAAAGCAATAAGGAGTGCATGAAGTATCTTTTGATTCCTAAGCCTGCTTATCCTGCTAATTTGAACAATAGTTGCACTTGCACATTGTTCCACTTGATAGTTTGAGTGGGAATTGGATTAAAATTGCTAATATAGGATTCAGATTCTTAGGTTTTTACGATCTGTGTGGGATATTATCGAACATGAACTGAATGAAGGTATGTTATTTTCCCTGTCCTGGCCATAGGTTTATGATGCATATAGAACTTGGGAATTGGGATATGTAGGTTACATTTCCTGCACATTGGTTGCTTATGTTTTTACACCTTGTCAAATAAAAGTGACCTACATGCTACTTGCTAGGAAATGTTTTCTCTTGGACAGATTCAAAATTTTAATATATTTTGATCAAATAGTGATTGTGTGAATAACATTTGGTAACAGTAGTGATGGCCACAAAATTTTGCAGCATGTAAACAGGCATTCTCACCCTAGGTATAATTCTAAGTCAGCAAGCATTCAAGTGCTGCACATCTTAAATCTGTTATCGTTGGTTTTACCTTTATGTTTGCAGTTTCTTGTGTAGATATGGTCTATCCTTCTACAAACTTTCAATAAGTGTTCTGGATGTGAACAGGAGAAGAATAGAATGAACAAGGATGGTGAGCTTGTGATCTCTTCGACGAAGACTAGAACACAGAAGTATTGTTTTTCCCCTCTTCTCCTTTTAATGTCCCTCTTGTTAATGTCTTGCCAAAATAAATGGTTTTATTTTACCAATTTTCTTTCAGGGGTAATATTGAAGATGCTTTGGGGAAATTACAGGTACCTGAACTTATGGCCAGTTGCTGTTTTCAACTTTTGAGTGCTAGATGTAGGGCTTTCTGGCCAGTTGACATATTGACTCTTATTGACAGTTGGTCACTACGGTAAAAAATATGAAAGGATCTCAGAACATCTACACAATGTTTGACATGCTATCATTTTCTTTTCTATTTATCTTTTCTCTCTTTATGAATGTACTATACAGGCAATCATTGACGCCGCTTCTTATGTCCCACCGCCTCCTTCAGAAGAGCAAAAGAAGAAAATTGCTAAGTTGTAAGAGCTCAGTCCACCTTTATTTTCCGATTGGATTTTTCTTTTAGCAATGCTGCCCACTGTTCTTTATTATTGTTTCTGTATAGATTGCAAACGGCATTTAAAATTTTTGTATGCACTTGTACTCTAATATGAGGTCTCATTGGATTGGGAAGGTATCTAGATTGACATTTATAATTATTTTGATATTTTGAAGGGCTGCAATTGGGGAGCAAAAACGCCTGAAAAGTAAAAAGGCTCTTTCCGATAAGAAGGCATTTAGAAGAAGTCGAGACAGCTGGGACTAATGAAGATTGTTGTAAAGATTTGATTCTTTGATATTGTCAAATTTGTAGTTTCCATCTGTTTGGGAGAGTAGAGACTGCAGGAAGGAAATCAAGCTTGTTTTTGGCTGTGCTCCTGAATGGAATTGCAATATATCTTCTTGCAGATGACTATTCCATGCAGACTAAAAAATCAGGGGTTGTAGAGCACACACTAGATAGCCCTAAAAGGGAATTCAAACTTCAATGTATTAGAGATTATAAGTGCTTATATACACTCCGTAGGAATATCTCTTTATCTCTTGTACTTGGTTGCATTATTATTTGTGCAGAGTTACAATTCTTGTCCCATATTTCTGTGATTGTCGTAAATTAGCCTGGTAACAAAGAAAAGGGAGAGAGTATGGGAAAAATTATTAAAATTAGAATCCCTTCCAATAGTGAATTGAGTTGATAAATTTTCATATAATCGCCCTGAAAGTAATAATTAAAAAAAAAAACAATGGAATGTTTTGTATTTATATCTATAAGAAAACTTATATACAAGTAATCAGTCAGTGGAAGGAGAGAAAAAAAAAGAACAAATTCATTACATACAAAACCTCCACAAATTTTAAAAAAATTGTAAAAGGTATCATCGCTAATATGAGAGTCTACTTTCTGATAACATGTTCTTCTCCTGATTGTCGATCGACATGCTTGATCCACCGGCTCTCACCCTTCTCTTTGCCTGAACTTGAGGTTCCACAACTGGTTGCCACGTGTGCAATATCCAGTCCCTTTCCCACTGGAAGATAAACAGACCGCACAAGCCGCCGTGATCTTCCATCAACGACACTCTTCCATACGAAACTCGAATCATTTCTCTTGTATGCATTCTTGCACACCAAAACCGCACCCCGGTTGCTCAATTTCGCCAACCTCAATACTCTGGCGAAGTCCTTTCGCCGGCTGTCGACAACCAAGAAATCAATATCGACTAACCCATCCATGACTTCATCAGGCTGACCAATAATTACTTCTGGCGAAAAACCAGTCTGTTCCACGGCTTTCACATACTCCGATCTCGATCTTTCATCAGGGACTAAACACACATGTCTTCCACCCGTGTGCCGGCTTGCAACTGCAAGGCCAACGCTTGTTGCTACTGCTCCACCTTGTGCCCACGTTTCCACAATGAATCTCGCGTTCCACCCTGCAGCCATAGCCGAGATCAGCTCTGCCGCACCAGATTCATGAACAAGTTCACACTGCAGACAAACCCAGGTGTAAATTAATTGAAAACCAATTTGCATGCAGAATAATAATTCAGAGGATTGTTTTACTTACAGATTTAACGGTATCGATATAAGCCTTGGATGCTGTATCAGGTGACCAAACAAGCTTCATTTTTTCGGAACTGCGCTCAGTTGTATTTAGTTAATTTGTTTTTGTAGTGGTGTGGTGTGGTGCTTTTCTTTGCTTAACTACCAAGCCAAAAAGTGATTTGCATTTCTGAAGAGCTGTTCGTGTTGGCTTTTTATTCAAGACAGAATGGGTCCTAGTACTAGAAAGTGCTTTGTCGACGGGACCGTTGACAATACATAACCCGCTCAAGTCCTACGTGGGGCGGATTTGGATTACTATGGATTGGTATTGAAGAATAACGATTAGAGGAATAGTAATAGAAAATTGTTTTCCGAGATTTGTATACACCTCGCTATCTGGTTCAATTCAAACCCTTTTTTATTGTGAAGTTGCCTACATATGCACTAAATTGTATTTAAATACCCAGGCTGGACCCTGAAAACACAGGGATAGTTACAGTAAAGAAATATTAATGTCGTTTTCAACGTGCCCTTTACCTTACCAGCCTCATAAACTAAGATAATGTCATGAGCTGGAAGCATCACGTATAAGCGAACAGAAAAATTTTCAAAATACTCGGGCCAAGACAACCCAACCCTGAATTCAAAAAATTAGCTCTGCAAGCAATGAAATGGAATGTGGAAGAATTCGCAGTTAACCATTTTGTACTTGTTCTAGAATGAAAGAACCAAGTCTTCTATCATCAGCTTTCTTTGAAATTGCTACGCTTGTTCATAACGCCTTCCCAACAGTTATCATTACGGAGAATAAAATATTGCACGGAACTGACAGCATGATAAGGTAGAAATCTGCAGAGCACATGGACTTCTTAATCATTCATATCTTGCAAGTTCACACCCATGGTAATCCATCACGATAATTTATTTTTCCTCTTGCATCACTGATTTTGTCATAATCCCAGCTGCATAATTAGTAAATGTAACAATGCCCCAAATAAAATGAATGTGGCCATTTATGAATACAAAGAATGATTTTCTTTCCAACTTGACTTTAATTGGTGGGTTGAGTGGGATGCAACTTTTGACAGCTTATTTTGGCTTAATTTTCTTCAAGTATTTAAGAAATATTGTTTGTAGGATGCATCAAATTCAGACAATTACTAATTTACTATGATATGTTGCTAGAAGTTGGAGCTTACAGCTACGAAATTGGGAATGTATTTTAGTAAGGGAATTAAAAGATGATAACAAAACATATTTATATTTATATTAGATGAAGTGGTCAAGGGCAGTTTTGGATTTGGGTGGAGAAACAAGTCGTCATAGCGTCCGTATTAATATTATCAGCCGTAGTACGAAACCAGACCAAGAACAAGGGAAGGAAATGTCGCCTACGTTTTGACGTCAACCTTTATCAGGTACACGCTCACAGTCGACCATTTCTACGGCTGACGTGGACATCTTGCTTTAAGTGACGGCTTGGCTACTCCCAGCTGGTTTTTACTTGATTATTAATTTTTCATAAATAAATGTATTTATCAATAAAAAATCGTCAGAAAGTAATTATATTTGAATTTAAGATGGATTTTGGAAATTAATGAGGGCATTAAAATTCTATTTATGTTAATTGATTTTTCAATTCATCCGTACGCGTTATCTTATCCCAGGGCTTCTGACTTTTATCTGGCTAATTCTAAATTAATGCTAAATTAATACAGTAATTAACGGTGGCTGTCACTTTCATACTCGTCCTTGGCTTGCAGTGCTCGGCTATGATTATATGATTAGATCACCGAAAATAGGTGAATGTTGGTCCAATTTCCTTTTTGTTTTTTTTTTTTGTGTTCACTCCAAATATAATATTGTTCCGCTGTTATTGTGAACAACTTGTATTAGTAGGTTTTGTTTGGTTCCACTATCAAACCGTGGGCTAAGATAGCATTATCTTATTTATTTAATCAAATATAGCTTAACATAATCTTTAACAATTAAATAATTAATAACTTTCTTTTTTCAAAATTTTAATGATTAAAGATGTTTTAAAGAAGCCCAATGGGCGCGAAACGTATCTCCATTTGAGAGACCCAAGTCCAAAACCATTTTTTCTACCGCCTCATTTATCAACCCCAAGCCGATTATCTGGTAAATAGAACAGTAGAAAATTCCTTGCAAGGATTTCATCGAACACCAAGCAATCTTTCGACCTACGTGGCAAGAAACCAGAACCCTCCAAATCCACGTGTCACCAAACGAACATAACCTTATATCGTTTCTCCTTCAATCCCTCTCCACAGTCTACGCTCAACAGAAACTTCTCTAAACGACATAAAAGATGCGTCGTATCAAACCTTCTCTGATATTTCCGAAATCCTTTCTGCCCATCTATCGGACTCTGCATAATCAAGCCGATTTAAATAATGCCGGTCCATTGGCCTCGCGCCTAAAATCGCGGTCTGTGGTCCGGTTCAGCGGTCCAGACACTATAAAGTTTCTACAAGGTCTGTTAACTAACGACGTGCGGAAGTTCGGTAAGCCTGCGGGTGAGAGAGAGAAGACGTCCACGGTGCCAACTCCCAATTTGCCTTACGAGTCTGCTTCGCCGGTATACGCGGCGCTGTTGACTCCTCAGGGGAGGTTTTTGTACGACTTGTTCTTGTATGCTCCGCCTCAGCCCGAGGAGAAGCTGGATCGGACAGGGTCTGGTCCTGGGCCCGGTTCGGATGATGAGTCCGTCGAGGTGTTTGCCGATGCCGATGGGTCAGTCTTGGATGAGTTACTGCAGACTTTTAAGAAGTAAGGTTTTCATTGCAAGTTCTGTTAGTGTTAATTGCCAATGTAAATGTTCTTTTTTTTAGCTTTTTTTATTTATTTTTATTTTTTATGGGTGTATTACCAAATTAAACTGGTTTGTCGTGTCAATTTCTTCCAATAGTAGAAATTAAGATTTTTCTCAGTTCTGATATCTAAATAGTCGTAAAACCAAGAATGTGATTTTTCTCAGATATAGCATTGTTAATATAAGTGAACGAAATGACCTGGTTTGGAATTTAATTAGCTACTGCGATGTACTTCTGTGAATGGTTATGCGTTCCAGCATGTCCTTTCATGGAATTTTCCCTTCCTTTGTGATAATTATGGAATTATCTTTATTCCTGTTAACAAAGATGGTGGTAGTTCTGAAACATACAAGTTGTGTGTGTGCTTCGCATTTTGTGGTTTCATAATAAATGATTTGATGAATTTGATAAACAAATGCTAATTCCTGAACGCTACAAAAGCCCTGTTGTACAAAATGGTTAGACGTGAATAATTTGCTATGTTCTTGTATTTCATTTTCTTATCTGATGCTTTTTCTGCATTTTGTTTCCATTAATTGTCTTCTGTGCACTTATAAGCAATAGAGATTTTCTACAATTAGGGTGTTCCTTTTTTTTTCTTTTTGTTTTCTCTGTTTTCTGTTACATTAGAAGCAGATAATTGAGTGACTAAGACGGCGAGTAGCAAGTCTGACATTTGTGCATCACCTTTGTAGTCAATTGGCCATTCACTAGGATTGCCTAATGTTTTACATATTATCACACTGTTGCAGATACCGATTGAGATCTAAGGTTGAGATTGAGAGTGTTGCAGAAGACTTCTCTTGCTGGCAGCGTTATGGTGAGAATCTGTCTCAGAAGTCAGAATCTATAGAAGAACCAGAGGCTGCTGGTGTTGGCTGGGGTAGTGGCACTGATCGTTCTGGCATGTCAGCTTCACGTGGTAACGATGCCGGATGGCAATGGTTTAAGGATCCCAGGTTGGATTGTCTTGGATCCAGAGGAATCTTCCAATCTAGTGCAACACGTGAGCTCTCAAAATCCTTCTTCCTTCAAAGATCTGCTTGTATTTACATTGCCAAGTAATTTAAAAGACTTGGAAGCATGTCTTAGCCATCTATTGCACTTTTTTTTCCCTATATCTGTTGCAGCACCTTTGGTTGAGGCTGACAAAGAAGCGAATGAAGAGAATTACCTTCTATGGAGATTAGAGAATGGCATCGCAGAAGGCTCCTCTGAAATTCCAAAAGGTATTCCTATTTTCATAGCATATTAAAAATGATGTTTAGCCACTTTTAGAATCTACAATAGTTTTAAAAGTATAATTTATCTAGAACCTATTATTTCTTGAACACAATTAATAGTGATTATTTTATCAATCTGGCCCTCTGTATTTGGTTTGTACCTCTATAACTGATGTGGTTATTAATCTAGATTTCCATTCTTTTATTTATATCATGACATTGCCCATCCTTCTCTGTTTTCAGTCTATAATAGTTAATTTTTTTTTTTCTAATCTTTCAATCCAAACTTGTAATTATTCTAATTAGGGGAGGCAATGCCGCTTGAATACAATCTTGCTGGTCTAAATGCAATTAGCTTTGACAAAGGTTGCTATGTCGGTCAAGAATTGATAGCTCGTACACACCATCGCGGGGTTATTCGCAAGCGATTGCTTCCTTTGAGGTTTCTTGATGATAGAGGAAATGGTAATTTCCCCTGCATTTGGTTTTCAGTATATGATTTTCCTTATCCTGCCTTGTTACAAACAAATTTCTCTCTCTCTCTCCAGAAGTGGAGCAGAAAGTCACTCCTGGCTCAGAGGTGATTGATGTTGAATCTGGCAAAAAGGCTGGAAAGGTGACAACTGCTGTAGGTTGCCGCGGCCTAGGTGTCTTGCGGTTGGAAGAAGCCTTCAAAGCATCAGGTGCATTGAGAATTCAAGGACAGGAAGAAGTTACGGTTGAGGCCATCAGACCACAATGGTGGCCTGCTGAATGGTTTCAAGAGCATCAACAACATAGTGCGGTTGCTTAGAGAGTTATAACTATGTAGAGGATTAGGGCTTTTCTCTTTGAACTCTGCGGAATAGTGCACATCTTTGCCTTTGTGCTGGCCGAGTTGATAGCCACACGCTTAGAAGTTATTTACTGTTTTTTTTTTTGGAAGAGGGAATAAAAGAAATTGCTAATAAAAGGAATGTTCTCCCTGAAATTGGGTTGTACTACTGTGATATAAGCGTCAATAGAACAAAAATCATGAGTTCTATGAAAATGTCACCCTAAAATTCCCTTGGATGTCGAGCTGAGCTGAGCTTGCTGTTTTAATTACCAGTCATTGATTATTAACAATTGAGTTGTATGCATAAAGCTGGCATTGTTGTGAGAAACGAGGAAATGAAATGTAAGATACAAAGTTACTGTTACCGCGGAGCTTTTGTTGATTACGATTTCGACGCAGCTTTTCATGAAGCTAGAAGTAAGCTTTTACATAAGATCACAATTCATATGGGGTCACTCTCTTCGTCTATAATCTCCTTTGCTATATAGCAGCTCCAATTTACAAGACATCGACTTCTTTCAAATTTCACGGTGATCTTTTGTACCATAGCGGCAACTACTATGAAAAAACCAGTGTAAAAGCACTTTTAGCGACAGCAATTTCCCGAGTTTATTTAAACAGAAATGTTGTCATCACTGGTGCTGCCATAATTAACTCTTGAATTACTTCCTCCATAGTAGGTCTGTTTTCAGGAACTTCATTGGTGCAAACAAGAGCCATTTTCCCCAGCTTAGCTGCCTCGGACTCTGAGAACTTTCCCTCAAGATTTCTGTCAATGAAATTTTCAAATGTTGAAGACTCGGCAGCCAATCGCATTGAGTTGGTGAGTACCAGAGAACCCGAGAGAATTTGGAGGATGATCACTCCAAATGCAAAAACGTCACTCTTCTCAGTAAAACGGCCAGTGGTAACATATTCTGGAGCTAAGTATCCCATTGCAGCACTAGTTTTGAGAGCCGAAAACACAACGTCATCTGCAAGAAGTTTATGAAGGCCGCAGTCTGCAATCAATGGGTTGAACTGCTGGTCTATTAGAACCTTCTCAACAGATAAATTCCGGTGGACTATGGCAGGCTTGTTCCCTTCGCTGCTATGTAAATATCCAATGCCTGATCGAGAAAAAGAAATACAAATATCAATTGAAAACCATGAAGATGGTGCATGAAAATGAAAATATAGCGTAACTGACCTTTTGCTATGCCAACAACGATGGAAACCCTTGTGGACCAGTCGAGTGTATTATTGCTTCCATCTTCTACATCAAGATATTTAGAGAGCTTTCCCTTGGGAGCATAGTCGTAGATGAGAAAACATTCACCTCTGCCTCTGGAGCAACAAAACCCTCGCAGCCTAACAATGTTTTCATGTCTCATTGAAGTTAGTAAGTATAATCCCTTTACAAACTCAGCTTCCTCAGATTTACAGCTAGTCACGTTAATGCTTCTAATTGCAACAAGTGAACCATCTCTGAGTACTCCTTTATATATAGATGAGAAGTTGCTCTTTCCCAATAAGTTCACCTCAGAAAAGCATTGGGTGGCAGACTCAATATCTTCCAGGTTGAACCTAAAGTTATTTAGATCGTTCTGGGAGAATCCAGTGCCATTTAGACCATCACCCATTGGATCCCATCCATGAGAATATTCAAGACTTACGAGAGGAGAGGCACCAATCCTGTTGAACTCCTTAGCCAGGTCAGTGCCAAGCTGCCCATCAGAAGACTCTGATGTATTCCCAATCTTTTGTCTGTGCCGGCGGTAGCGGAAAAAGATTAGAAATCCAGCACCTGCTAATGCGACAGAGACCACAACAACAGTGGCAGCAATGACAATTTGTGGGAATTTTGATGAGTTTGAGCAATGGGTTTGATTGCAACGTCCCCGGAGACCTGTAGGCTTGGGGATGTCTACTGGAGCTGAATCGTTTGAGTGTGATCCTGAAGGGTTGAACTTCGTTTATGTTCATATTATCAAAATCTGTACAAGCTCTCAATGAAGCAAATCCAGCTCCACATAAACTTGGGTTGTTCTCACTCTGGAATCCTCCATTCAGTCTTTTAAAAGCTTCAGTTTCAATCATCAAAAACCAAAATAAGTCTAGATGGCAGAGGAGTACAAAGTTCCAAAATGAGAAAGAATGCTGTGACAATAAGCCAGGATGTTACAGAAAGACTTACCAGAAGGGGCATTTCCGGAGAGTTTATTATTTCGGACATCTAGAAATTGTAATTGTGGATCATTAGCTAAGCTTTCGGGAATTGTACCAGAAAGGCCATTAAAGCTCAAATCAAGCCTTCTTAACATTCCCAAGTACCCCAGGCTGGCAGGAATTTCACCAGTTAGTCTGTTATGTTGCAATGTAAGAACATTTAGGCTCTTCAGGGACCCCATCTGCGTGGGTATACCTCCATTCAGCTGGTTACAACATAGCTGCAGAACTACAAAAGAGGGAAATATCACATTTAGTTGAATTTAGAAGACTACGATAAACAATTTCAAAGAAAATAATCATTTTATTGCTCATAATGAAACCTATAACACAGTTTCATGAATTTTTAGTTGGATTATACTAACATTGTTTTATTGTTGGTTTTCTTTTATTTATCTTCGGGACAAAGTATGAATTAGATCTGGGCCAAATTGGTCAATTCAGAATCTGAAAAACACAATGGTTTGAATAGGCTTTAAAAACACATGCTGATTGGGAGAACCCAGACGACTAATTGAAGACAACCCAATAATAACTCAAAAAAAGGCACCTTCGCTGAGTCACTTCTCTGTTTTGAATAGGCTTTAAAAACACATGCTGACTAGCACACCATGAAACATGCTATGCCGCTCAGCTTTCTCAATGGAAAACCTGATTTAAATGTGATCCAGATATACTAATTATCAGTAAGTAAACCAAGTTGAAGATTATCTCCGGTCCATTTACTTACATACTTGTGATAATCAACCTCAAACAATTCGTTTAAATAACCTTGATGCAGAATATATAACACTCTGTTAGAAAAACGTAAAGCTACCAGAAGAAATTCTTGAGCAAATAATATGAAACTCTCTCAGAAAAATGAACCGACCTTGTAAACCAGTCATGTTGCCGATCTCAGGAGGAATACTTCCAGACAAGTTATTAACATCCAGATACAAATCAGATAATTCGGTAAGGCTCCCTATCTCTTTCGGTATGTCTCCAGACAAATTGTTATAATGCAAGTAGAGACCAGACAAGCACTTGAGACCACCCAAAGCAGGCGACAACTTGCCATCTAAACCCTTTCCCTGTAACGAAATGTTAGCCACTTTGCGATGCTCGTTGCATGCTATTCCCTCGAATGAGCCGCTACAAGGGTCTCCATTTTCTGTCCATGATTGTAGGAGCTTGTTTTCTGGGTCTAATGAGGCTTTCAGCTCCAAAAGAGCTCTCAGCTCTATGTTTCCAAGAACTGACAGTGGATTAGAAAATGTGATCAAGACAAGGAGGGAGAGAAGAAAACGAAAGATACCCATCTTTGTCTTGTGGAAAAGATTTTTTTTTCTTGTGGGTTTGTTTCGGTTGTTGCTATATTTGCATTCTGGGACGAAAAGAGTCTGAAGAAGAAGAAGCCATATCTGTTTTTCTTCTCTCTGTATTACAGAGTTATTGTAGCCTGCGGAATTGAATTGACAGAGCAGCCAGAGATAGAATCAGAGAGACGCAGTGGTGGTAGTAGTGTATCTGAAAGTTGAAAGTTGAAACTGAGTACAAGCAATAACGACGTCTGGAGACTAGCACGTTCACATTTGGTTTAATGTTAATAAGATAAGATGAGTTCAGTGTTCCCGACAGTTGGCTTTAATGACTGGTAGAAATCTTGACCGTAGATTAGGGGAAGCAAACAGTGTGATCACTGATGATGTAGGGACCTATTGCTTTGATTGCCTGTCCATCGAATGAATACGGATGGTTGTAAACATGACATCAACTTCTACATGCATGTAAAAGCATAAAGTATAACCAAGAATTAACCAAGGTGTATTTTGCAGGATTCTATAGTTTTTATTATAGGTAACTACAGATTTCAAACTCGAGACATTATTTTAATACAGAACTCTAACTAACTTAGGCTGGCACACATGACATTTGTCCGAATTCTTGGCTTGACAAATTAACATAAAGGCTGAAAGCATAGGGATGGCAGATCTGAATTCTGATCAATCTATCCAGGTCCCTGACATTCCTTTCCCCTTAAAAGGTCTTGGAAGTCAATGAGTGGGAAACCTAATTTCGGAATTCTGCTAATTGGCACACTAATCATGGCGTCCCACATGGGTATTTTGACTAACATTTCTATACCGTAGATATGAACACCTCGTACAAGTATATAGGAATAATTATATACATTAATATAAATTGAATAGGTAGATAAGTTGAAAAAATATTCTAAATTTTTTAAAATGATGATGCTCTCTTGCATGTTGTTGTAATTAGCCAAAATTCCCTTCTATTAACTTATGTAAATGATTAGTGGAGTTGGACCCAGAGACAGCTAACTTAATCAGTAGGACAAAAATGTTGCCATTAATCCTTGTGACCTTGGATTCCCTGGTAAGATTAATAAAATATAAGTTGAGGTTCTTTTCTACATATCATTATCAGTGGGTCCTTTTACTTTTTGAAGGTAAGGAAAATTATGTACTTAATTTAGAATTAACATGTATACACATCAATCTTACACTTTATATCCTTCAAACCTAAGCATTGGAAACTTGGGATTCACAACAATATATACATGCAGTTAGCTAGCTGGGTTATGAGACAATTAAGGCAAATAAGGCAAAAATTAACCTGCTTCTGCATGCGCCCCCCAAGTTGTTGGGATTCATAAATTGCATTGGCTTGGTTCTCAAACAAAGCAATAGGCTGTGTAGCAACGGTCCCGCAACATCAAACTAAGAAAAAAGGTCAGTGGGAAAAGCCATTACAATGTTGATCTTCTTACAAACATTGTAAGATCTTCAATTATGGTCCACAAGAAAGTAGTCTGCCTACTTTACATTTTCAACAAAGAAGTGGAACCATCTTTTTACATTGCTCTAAAAGGTTTATACCAGCTACTTAGCAATATCCGCAATAGAAGTAATTTAAATGAGAAAAAGAGGCTTAGTGGTGAGAAAAGGGAAGGAAAATGATGTCACTAGATTGAAATATGATAGTGGTGCTTTTTCTTGTCAAAAGTGTCCTCCCCACCATTCTCGACAAAATTGACAAAAGAAACTAACTATCCCACAAAACAAATTAATAATAATGAAATGTTTGAGTTTGAGTTAAAGAAAAAATATTTCAATGTTTCAAATTCTATGGCAAATTATTAATTATAAAGAGATTAGAAGACAATGCATAAAGTTATTTGAATAGATTTTAATGATATTATATTTTATATTTCAACTAGTCATAAAGGAATCAAAAGCATTGTATTTTTGAATAAAAAAAATAAAAGGAACTTTGAACAATAAAGATGTTAATGGAATTCAATAGTATTTGATCTTTTGTTTTCAAATTCTCAATACTTTTTTATTGAAGTTCTTAAAAAAAATTAAATTTATTATGTCTTATATAATCATATACTTTTATTTATTATTTTTAGTATTAGTCGAATTTAGAATGACTCAATAATATTAAATATATTTTAAACCGTCAATTGCGTTTAGGGACAAAAATATAATAACTCTCTTCTTGATAGTGTTAAATAGGTAAAATTCATTTATGATACTTAGGTTTCTATATTGATCCTTTAATAAAGGGATACAAGATCAATCAATGTCAATAAAATTTGTTTCCTTCCATTATTTAAATTTTTTTTAACACACTTCTTTCACCTTTTTCTTCCCTCCCTGGTTTGGAGGGGCAATGCTTATTGAACTTTGACCTTTATCTTTCACTTTGCTGGGTATTCTCCCAAACTTAATTATAATAATGTACGTAGCAACATCATACACCATCATAGCTTTATTGAACAGATAACCTCATTATTTCAGGTTTCTTCATTTAATTGCAGCTTAGTTAACCAGTTTCAAAAGCACCATAATTTCCATCCCTTTATAACTCCCTCTTCTTTTAATTAATTAGCTGGATTTCTAAACCACTGCATCGATTATAGCGAAGAATGTCTTGGTCCAGTCTAATGTGGGCTTGTAAACCGAAACTTTGGGCCCAAGAAGAAGATCGATGGAGGTGGATGTTGTTAAATAAGGCCGGATCCATTTTAGAAATTTGAAAACAGAAAATCCACTGTGGGCCCCGATTTGATATTGTACGTGAAGTGAGCATCCCACTACTTCCAATCCAATTTCCAATGCTTTAACCAGGCAGAATAATTGATTGACAAGTCATACAAACGATTGTGACAATTCGATCAAAACGACACCGCTTTCCTCCCCTCGCGCTACTTTTAAACGACAGCGTCCGTCCTCACGCGGGTGAGTATAGTAACTTCCCAAATTCTATTATTCTAGCCATTCCATTCATCCGCTTCAAATATCATTATTTTTATTTCCCTCGGAATTCAGAGAAAATTCGAAGACGAGAAAAATGGGCAAGGATCTGAGCGACGATCAGGTGTCTTCTATGAAGGAAGCCTTCACATTATTCGACACGGACGGCGATGGTAAGATCGCCCCGTCGGAGTTGGGGATCCTGATGAGGTCTCTTGGTGGCAACCCTACCCAGGCTCAGCTTAAATCCATAATTTCCGAGGAAAAGCTAACCGCTCCCTTTGATTTCCCGCGCTTCCTTGAGCTTATGGCTAAGCACATGAAACCTGAGCCGTTCGATCGCCAGTTGCGTGACGCCTTTAAGGTGCTTGACAAGGATTCCACCGGGTTTGTCTCTGTCGCGGATCTACGACATATTCTTACTTCTATTGGGGAAAAGCTGGAGCCATCCGAGTTTGATGAGTGGATCCGGGAAGTGGATGTCGGGTCGGACGGGAAGATCCGTTACGAGGACTTTATTGCCAGGATGGTGGCTAAGTGAGATAATTGGATCTTGAAGAAACTAAATGGGTCTGTTTTTATTTTCAATGTCTCGTGGAAGTATTTTGTGCTCCTGTAATTTCTGTTTTCTGTATTTGGATTAGGGTTTGTTTGGCATTTTAATGTGATGGATGTTGGTATTTCTTGAATTGTTGAAGCAATGCTGACCTTTTGTTAGCTTTTTTTTCCCCGCTTTTCCTAAGTCCTTATTTTATGTATAATGTAATGTGTAGATGGTTTTTTTTTTTTCCGAATGAATTGGTTTAGTAATGCTAAGCTTTTGCTACAGATTATGTTAGTGTCTAGCTATTCAATGGGCTCATTTTTGGGACATGTAGATTTCAGAGGTAATTTGGAGTGTCTTCTTTTCTGAATGCATGTAAAGATTCATCATTTCCGTACAAGAATAAGATTTGATGATGCGTTGTATTTTAGGTTTTTGTTTTTTTATTTTTTTTCAAGTGAATTGATAGTTTGATGGATTAATAAGGTATCGTCTGGCAGTTCATCGAATGTTGATAAATCATGGTCCATTTGCAAGTGGTGAAAAAGTTCAATGCTGTAAAGTATTCTCAGAAATGACTTATTTTCTCTGTTGTCCTACATCGAATTGAGACATGTAAATGCAGACTTAGTTATTTACAGTAGGACGATTGATTTATTACTCTTGTAATATTGGCAAAATGAATTTCTCTTGCATAATCGGTAAAACTGAACTCAAGACTTTGAAGGATTGTTTGTGCTGCATGATTTTTGTTTGTTCAGATCCTAATGAAATGGAGTTATGGAGATTAAAGCAGTACATTGACACTATTTGAATCTGCACACAACATCTGTTTCCCAACAACGTGCTTTCTGAAATGATCTTAAAGTAATTTGAATCAGCTTCTGTCAGTCCCGGAAAGGCAATGAAAAAGGCGAAGGATTTTGCGGGCCATTTCCCTATGATTTGTGTGACCCTAACACCTTGAGCTGTTATCCCTCACCAAAAAATGAGCCATACAAGGTAGTAAACAAATTATTGATTTTGCTAAAAGCAAAACTGCTTCAAACTTGGAATAGGTTGTTCTGTCCAAGATTTGGTCTGCTCTGAAGTGGGTGGAGGCTTATGTATATTTGGGGTGGTCTGATTTCGAATCTTTTTGTATGTAATGAAGGTTTAACTCTAAATTCATATGCAGTATAGATCTTAAATCCATCCATGCTTCTAAATATAGATTTCTGTCTGTAATGTGCTCAATATTCCTTCATGCAAGATGCAAATGTCAGCTGTGGGCATGGACAAAGGTTTGTTGATTGGACTTGAGGTGAAGCTAAGTTTTTTAATTTTGTATCTTTTCCTGTTGTTATTGGCATACTGATTTGGTAAAAGTGTCATGTATATACATGTCAGTTAAAGTTGAAGTTCTACAGACCTTGCATCTTCTTTTTGATTTATCCTTCCAGGAACAGCTCTTCATTGGTATTAATATGACCGATAAAGGACCGATAAAGGAATTGTTTCTTTCTTTGTCCTACATCTAGTCCCTAAGCTCTTCTGTTAGAAGATTGCTGAGAGATGGCCATGGAGACAAACTTATATTAGATTAGAGCACGAAAGCTTGGTTAACATTTGGAAGGTTTTGACGAAAACAATCCAGTTTTCTCAAAGTCTGCTTTGAGAGTAAAACTGTTTTGAAATTTGAAGAGGCTATTGAAATATTGGAGTATTGCAGGTCCTGACTCTGTTTGAAGTATAGAGTCATATTCAGGAGGAAAAATTTATGCAAGAGCGAATGTTTTGCTTTAGTAGTATTAGTAATGCGGCTTATACAAATTGATGTTACAAAGTTATATTGTAGTCATATGTTTTATATAATTTATTTTCTTTTAAAAAAATTTTAGACGTGATAATGACGGTAATATTACTATATTAATTTGTGCTGATGAAATTTTAAAGGACTATTATCTTTAATATTACTATATTATTTTCAGCAGATGGTTTTTATTTCAAGAATTTGATTGGAAGGAACATAATACATGTTCTTTAATCCCTTTCATATGTTGAAGACAAAACATTATATGGCCTCGTGACTTAAAACTCTTATCAGCATCCGGGTCTCCCTTGGTAAAGCCTTGAGATGAAGATGATCATATTCAAAGTGAAAGTGTAACTTATATGTGTTTCAAAATCATTCATAAATCGTCTGCCACCACTAATTCTGACTTTAAAACATGTGAGACTTACCCATTTAGTTCGTAATTTACATGGGAAATTTTGAATTGAAAAATGAAATGATTTGTTGTTGAAGAGCACTATATTTGTATCATTTATAAATAACGAGCAAAATTCTTATCTGTTTTGCTAAATACTTGTAGTATTCAGTTAATAAGTAACATCAGAGAATGCCTTAGTTTCTTTCATCGCCTAAAACTAAGAAGACTCATCCTATTTGGAAATATAGTTCCGACTTCTTATTCTTGGAATTTTGCAACTTATATGTAGACATGAGCTTTGTATTTGATCAGCGTTTCTCTTCTTACTATTCATGTCTCTGTTTTCTCATTTTTGTGTGTACAAATTCCACCACAGCAAGCACTTACGTTGCACAGAGAATGTTTTATAATTTTGATGGATGATCTACTACTCTGTTTTAGGTGCTTTTGTGCAATTTATACTGATGTTAACGGCAATGTAAGAGCTCTATTGAATTACCAACTTTCTGGCTGTATTCTTGAAATCTCTGAAAACCATCATATTGTATTTGATTCAGGTAACCATATTTGAAATGTTGAAGTGTGCTTCTGAGCAATTTCCGTTTGCCACCTCCATTGTTTTTCAAATCTATTAATTTCTCTTCTTTGTGCCTTTGAACATTTGGTTAGCAGTTCCCCAATGTAAGAAGAGTATGGACTCTTAAAATTATCTGGTGAACACCTAATTTTTACTTGTTAACTAATGTTTAGCACCCATTAATACATTTATCTCCAATTAGCAAAGTTCGCCAAATGTAACTCCATCTATGTATTGTTCGGCAAGAATCAGTCTGTAACAAAGCCTCGTTATCTAGTCTTGAGGTATAACTCCTGTTGTGAAACGTTCGTCAGGATTTTATGAATCACACACTATAAGCTGTTGACTGAATGCTGTGGTGGTCATGAGGCAGATTGATAAAGAAAATTTCCTCCGGATATCCCCCTTATTCGGAATAAATGAAACTAATTCCAGCTTTAAATGCAACTTCTTAACTTGGGAGATACACAAAACATAGCTTATTCGTTTTTTCTTCGGCCATTTGTTACAATGAGCTTTTCTGGTGAATGAGGCACATTTATGCAAACGCAACTAATTTTCATTTGACCCTGACTGAAGTCTTTATTTGGAGGTCACGTGTAAGTCCAATGAGTAATACGCCGGCTGCTTTCCATAGTGGGTCGAAGCTCCATGCTTCAGGTTTGGAGGCCATCACGAATTCTCCAAATATATGCCTAGCAGTGAATTTTAAGAATGTACAAAATTCACATTAAATTACAACAAAAATGAAATGTAAACATCAATGTAGATGAAAAAACCAGTTCCTCCCAAAAGCATTAAGAAGACCTACTTAGTTTTGCTTTGCAGCTTGCTTGTATAACTTACACAGGACAATCTGAAAATTTTCGTTTCACACCATTTGTCTGGAAATCTGCCAATTTTTTGAACTAATATACAACGATTCCACCAAATAAGGCACAAAAATTTCAAGAGTGAATTGCCAAAGGATTTCAGAGACCATGATTTGTTTTTTTTGCAACAATGCATGTAGCAACAAGAGCATTTTATCTTCATGACTACCAAAGCAGCCTTTTGCATTGCCAAGGGGCAAGTCGTCTGAACTGTGAGGCTCTGAACTCTCCGGAGCTGGTAGCTGACTTTCTGCAGGCCTTTCAGAATTTCCTCCATTATCTTCTGGAGGATCATCAGGATCTTCTTTTCTGTCATTCTTTTCACTAGAATTGCCACCAGCACCACCACCCCCCTGTGAGATGCCTCGCACCAAGTCTGGCCGAGCTTCTACCCCAACTCGCATGAGGTGTAGCTGCATAATGCATATACTAGTTAAAACACATGTTTTTTCTATAAATAAGAGACTAGTATGCCTTGCTTATGTATCAAGTCCATTATGAGACACAAATATAATATAAACCTGAAGATGTAAATTGACTTCATCTGGACGTGAAAGAAACGGGAAATCGCCCCCAGTTTTTAAGTAAGCTCGCCTTGCTCCAGGATACCTCTCACTCAGTTGATCTTTGAGTTGTTGAGGAGTTGCACAATAGTCATTTGTCTTCAAGAAGGAAGCAACAATGTCAAAAGAATAAAGAAAGCAGTTGGCAGAATCTTAAACATATTCCAGAAAATAGAACTCCAGTTAAAAGTACCAATATTGCAATAATAGATCATGCAAATGGTCCAAGCAATCGGAAAGTCCAGCAGCTAAAGCGGTAAATGGGACATAAATATCTCATACCATATCATGCTGAAAAATAAATTGCATATTGATCTTATCTCAACATTTTAAGAAATCATATTATATCTATCCTCTTACACAAAGCAAATTGCTTACATAATGAATTTGTTCAAGTTTTAATATAGTCGTCACACTATTTTTACATGTTCATATGACCAGTTGCAAAACATGTCCCATCATATGCACTTAATTCTTTCCTCTAAAAGATATGTGCATGAACTTCCATATGTGAACCAAAGGTTTTTAGCAAGACTGTTGATGCACATAAGAACTAGTACAACGAATTTCTAGTTTCAACAACTTGAAGAAAGTAGGCATCTGTCATTTCAGTGTATGTATGCTGTGATTCAATTAGAGAAAACAGTGAAAAGATATTATGCACACACATTAAAATAGTTTCGGATAACATACATCCATTATAGTGATACATGAATCTGAAAGCAGAAGTGTTCCAACCTGAAGCAGCATCTGCTGTCAAGGTCAACCTGGATGCCAAGTCTTCTCTGGATAAGGTTTCAACCTGAATAATATCAACAGAGTTTTAATAAATTTTATTCGTCATATTGCTTTTGCACTCAAAGTGACGGTAAAAAGAGAGTGAGGCAAGCTAGAAATGAATGGCATGTTTAAACAATGAAACTAGGCCGGAGGTAAAAGAAAGGGAAAAAAATGGTGAAATAAAGTAAAATGGTTCTAAGAACGATAACATCTACAAACAATAAGCCTAACAGACAATGCAATGGCTGTAATCAACCTCTGTAGGTCGGAAGGCAACACTAACAATCAAGATAAATTAAAGAAAGAAAAAGCATTAGCAACAAGTGAAGCACAAACTACTCATTAAAATCTTCATCTATATACTATAACACAAGTATAAGTGAAACTATTATCAATGGCATGGTAATCTTCTATAAATATTAAAGTACTTTCCACTAAAATGATGATCAGTATTTAACAAAGAACCAATATTGCAGTCAAAGACTTTGGTGCACACAGAATAGGAAAAAGCTGGAAATGGAACTCTGTCCCTAATTCCCACCTTGAAAATTAAGAAAATTATCCAAATAAAACCATAAAAGACCTTACTCTCCCTACTCTGTAAGCCAACCGAGTTTGAACCTGGGGAAGGTAAGGTTAACAATGTATATGGGCTATGACTCATCCCCTTACCTTTTTAAAATTAAAAAAAATGATAAAAGACCTAAAGATGTTATTTTGACACCAAAAGAAAACCTATATTATAGCATGCTATTTGTAACAAGAAAACTGTAATACATGATATGGTTCAGAATGTTCCTAAAACTTGGCCATTGCAGATTCTACCTGAGAAACAACGAAGTCCACAGAATCCGCAATAAATGGTTCATGAGGGCCATCATGAATTCCTGTTAAGACGTATCGTTTAAGCAAAAAAGAAGGTGTCCAACCAACGCTGCATGAGGCAATACCACAATTAGGCAAGTTCAATTGTAGACACCATATAGATTTACATGCAAACCATTGTAAATACAGCATATCAGGCAAAAAGACTAACCAACTGTTATATACAAGAAACAGATCTCTGATAAAATATACTGTTTCTGTTATTCCTCTAACTGACCACAGTTGTAATACTATGCTATTGCGGTGAAGAGGTTTACTTGAATAAGGAATGAAGCAAACTTGTTAAGCAGGAAATACCATATTAAACGTAATTATGTTTTCTTGCCATTTATTAAATACAACTTGTTTTACAATTTTGAGAGGTTTACTGACAGTGAATTTGATAATATGATTAGGACAAAAATTTTTTTATCATATCTTTCACTTATAAGATCTGTCACCCAAAAAGAGGAATATAAATATGACTTTCAGACATACAGGAGCGAGTATTAATTTCCTAATCTGTGATGAGAAAAAAAAAAGATTATAGAAATACACTTTTGACCTATACAACCTTAATTTATATGAAGTAGATCTCCTCCAGCCTACAGTCACTATAAAGAAATATAACATACATGGGAGCCCATGGCATTGCAGCTGCAAAATTACGCGTATCCAAAAATGTATTTGATAGTACTAATGATCTAACTCGTCTTGGGCGATGCTGAGCAAAAAGTTGTGCTAGGAAGCCTCCAAGGGATGTACCATAAAGATGTATCTGTAAGAGATGGATTCATCAGTCTATCAAATATATACTCAAGTTGTAAATAACTAATGCATCAACAACCAAACTAAAGAGATACATTATATCTAAAATACAAGACAATGATTCTACTTCAATCACTTCATAGTTACAATTTAACTACACTTCAAATATGCAAAAATACATGATGACAGAAAGTTATTGCTCAATCAACATATACTTCACTCATGGATCTAAAACATCAATCTCCTCATAAAATCAACAAATTGTACAACTGCCAGGCTTGTAGTAATATTAATTGTGTCCAAACCATGAGCTAAAGATTCAAATAGTTGCATCGTAAGAAAACAAAACTGAACTGATCATGTCATACAGAATAGAGGCTGTAAATCCCATGCCAACAATCAGTGTCGTTAACTGTAGCAGAAAACAAAAAGTAGTTTTACATCTCAGTTCAATTTTATTTTTTACTCTGGGGCTGTGTGTAATTTTGATTCTCCTGCATGCCAGCTGCTTTAGTAGAAATCACCAACATGGTTTACATATAGAAACCTGAGTTGCAATCTTTAAGTACTTTCAATATTTGAAGGATCTAGATAATTATATTTTTCTCAAGCCATGGAGGAGGTAGTTAAGCATTCAAAGGACAAGGAACAAAGTACCAAGGGAGGATGTAAAAAATTGTAATCAAGCACGCATTTCAGAACATGCAACAAACTTGTATATCAGAATCCAGGTCATACAATATTTATAAAAGAAAAAAATAAAAGGAAATAAAAGAAGACAGATGTAGTAGAAGAAGTATATGTAGCAAATAAAACTCTCACATGATGGACATCAATGACATCGAGGAATTTTTCAAATGCTTGAATCCACTCATGATGATTCCATACACGTGGAATATCAACAGAAATCACGCGGTAACCCTGAAAATTTGCAAAAAAGAAACAAGGAAGTTATAAACCCTAAAAAGGTAACAGAAGGACAGCATTCCTTCACTCTCTATTTGCAATCAAAATAAAACATAAATGAAAAGTGAGTAAATAATAAAAGAAAATGCTGCCCAAATGGCATCTATCATTTAACAGTTGTGCATATACCAACAAGCCTTTTCTTTTATGACCAAAGAGTACAATTGAAGCTGTATACATATTTTAGTTACAAAATTCATCACCTTGAAAATAATCTGCATTCTTCTGCATTCTCCTTAGGTAATAAAAGAATTACATGAAGAAGAGCAGGACATGGAAGATAATAAAATTTGGCAAAAATATAGAGTAAGATACTACAATTTCCAAGTATTGTAATTACCTTCATGGATAACGACATGATCTGCTTGTAGTAGACTTCTGCTGTCCCTGCTGTTCCAGGCAGACAAATAAGTGGAGGAACCACTTTTGGACCAAAGTCATAATATCGCCACTGCTTTGTGCCAATCTGGGAAGAAAAAGGACGGAGTTCCCATATAAAAGACACATCATCATTAGATAAAATGTACCACTAGGGTGAATAAATGATTTGACAGCAGAGCAAAAATATGACATAATCTTGCTCTAAAAGTTTAAATATTGAGCCACTTCTTTGTACGTCAATATGACATCAACGGCATCGGCCAAGCAGTAGTGGATAAATCAGTTGACTTAACCAACCTTAATCTTGCGATCATCAGCATTCGTTCATTAGAACCACAAAAGAGGTTACTAGTGCTCCATAGAGACATCAGAAATTTAGAGAATATTTCATATCATTGAATATTCATAAATCAAATTTCATCACTGCAAATGATATACTGCCTCCATCCAAAGGTTCTTTGCAAGATATAATTGATGCATAGCTGGATAGTCATGCATTCTAAAAGTACTAAGAAAACTATGTCTACCCACATAAAGTTCCCACAGTTATCTAATTAAGTTAACTACTTAAAGTGGGACAGAACTAAGAAAACTCATCTTCAAACAGAATGCAAACATAAATACCGTTAATGAATTCAAGATCATAAGTTGACTGAAAAAGTTTAAATGCACCCTCATCAGCCCCTCAACTAATATCTAAGGACAACATTCTAACAGTTAGTGACCT
The DNA here is from genome assembly GCA_028052125.1 of Melia azedarach. Taxonomy (NCBI): domain Eukaryota; kingdom Viridiplantae; phylum Streptophyta; class Magnoliopsida; order Sapindales; family Meliaceae; genus Melia; species Melia azedarach. The sequence continues at coordinate 6,153,979 of CM051401.1, read as the reverse complement.
AGTTTGATTAAATCACAGAAGGTATATCTTATAAATGAGAATTAAAACTGATATGCTCAAGAGTCTAAATTAATAATCAAGCACATAAAGAACAAGTTACCGATGAAGCATCAACAATCCCAGAAACACAAGCATGCTCAGCGGCATACTGCAGTAGTTAAGGCATAAAACCACAACATAGGACAATTTAAATGTACCAACAATAATATGCAGAATGTTATCTAAAAATAGAAACCCAATGCATGAAACAATGAGAGAGTTGCAGAAAAAAAAAACTCATAAACTGCCACAATTGTCTAAATAACAAGACATTAAAGTTGAAACAGAAGAATCAGCAGTAAACAATGGTGAACTGAGGTCAAAACAAGTAAAATCCATAATCAAAGACACCACATCGATATTTCTGAAGACTGAGGTCTTAAAATTGAAAACAATTACATAACTGTCAACAGAAACAAGTCCTCAACATGATCTACTTACGACAAGACAATATAGTTCAAACAAATGCATACCCAGTAACAGTAGTCAACTAATACGCAAAGCGTAACAATCAGACAAAGAATTTTGAAACACACCACGCCCATATTTTGCATACTTCATATGAATTCCAAAAGAAAAAGAATCCAGGTCGTATAAACGACTACTTAAATAACTACAACTCGAAGCCAAAGCATAAGGGGGTAAAGAAATGAAGCTATAGAACAAACACACGGTAAGAAATTACGAAAAAGAAAATTAAAAGAAACTTACAGGGATCTTGTGAAGAGGAACCTGAGACTTGAAGTAGACATAATCTCCGGGCGCCGAGAAGACGCCTTTCATTGCTATCTGTTGTGCGTATACATTCACATTCAATTTTGCGTTTCTTATTAAGATCAATCAAACAATCAACCAATCAACCAATCACTGATCTATCTCTCTCTCAACAAAATTTAAAACCCCTCTCTCTTTTAATTATTGTTTCGTATTGGCTGTTATTTCTATTTTCTTTTAATTTTATTGTTGTATTTTTTTGGGATTTGACGGGAAGACCAGACGGACGGACCACGTGGGTCCATATTAACAGTCAATTAACGGAACTATTTTTCAACAGCCCGTCAGCGTTAACACGTCGTGTACATGTACGACTGCGACCCTCGAGAGAATTTTAGCGGAATATTTTGTCCAAAATCGACTTTTCGGGCCAATCTGATTAACTTTTTCGAAAATAATTTATTTTATTAATTTATCGTACGAGATTTTACCTGTACAATCATTCATTCATTCAAGTGCTTTTATATTCAATAAATTTTAATACATACTTCTAAAAGTTTAAGTTTTTAATATTTAAATAAAAAATATAAAAAAATTATATTTATTTTTTTTAAAATTATTAATTAATTATTAATTTTTATTTAAATGATTATAATATTTTTAATTATTTTAAAAATTTAATTTTTGATTTATATAATATTTAAAAATTAAAATAATTAAAATTTAATTAATAATTTTAATTTATATTTATTTAAATTTAAATTAATAATATTTTAATTTGATCATTTTAGTTTATATTTATGTATTATTTGTTAAAATTAAAAATTTAGTTAATGATAATATAATTGACAATTTTAATTTATATTTATTTAAATTAAAAATTTAATTCATGATAATTTAATTTTTATTTATGTATCATCTTTATTCAAATTATAAACCCTAATATGTAAAACAACTACCTTTCTAATTTGACAATTTCAGTTTTTTAATCATGTATTATATTTAATATTTATTCAAAATTAAATTTCTAACTTTAAATAAATATTAAATAAATATAAATTTAAATTACTGTTAATTAAATTTTTAATTATTTTAATCTTCAAATATTATATAAATTAAAATTAAATTTTTTAAATTTTAATTTTAAAGTAATCAAAGGTAGTATAGTCATTTAAGTATAAATGGATGATCAACTAAAAGTCTATGAGAGGTAAGTGTGTCTTTTTTCAAACCTTCTATTTAAGTGTTAAAGTATCAAACATCAGGAGAGGTATATGTTAAAACTTAGGCTTAGCAAAAACTTGAGTTTATTTTTTATACATTTAACCTGACCCAAACCCAAGTTTAATAAAATCAGGCCAGGTTTATAATTAATATTATAAAAAAATTGACATCAAATTTTAAAAGAAAAATAATTAAAGATAAAAATACTATTATAATTTTTAAATATAAATATTAAAATAAAATTATATTAGTTATTAAAAATAAAATTAATAATACTATAGTCATTATATATATTTTAATAATTTAAGGCAATAATATAGAGATTAAAATATTTATTTTTTATAAATAATAACATATACCCCCCAACGTTTTTTTTTTTTAAAGTAAAATATATTAAGCAGAAAACACGAATTACAAGAGCTGTTCAAGTTCTTTCGGAGTCTCCTCCATCCAAATTGAGGGCTCATTTGACATTAAAGCCAGTTTGGCCAAATGATGAGCAGCCACGTTTACAGTTCGGGGAACATACTTTATCACTAGAAACTTATTTTTTCTAACATAATTTTGTATCTCTGAGATAATCCATATTATTTCGCCTTTGCTGGAGAGCTTACCGTTGATTAGATTGACCACGTTAATTGCGTCTGATTCCACAATCAAGGGTTGTAAGCCCGAGTCACAGGCAATTTTCACTCCTTCTAGGATTGCCAAAGCTTCTGCATGTTCCACATCTCCTGAGAATAACTTTTTGATAGTTGCAGAGGCCATTACAGCTCCATCTGAGTTCCTGACAATACATCCTAAGCTTGCGGTTCCTCCCTCTTTATCAATTGCAGCATCCACATTGAGCTTATACCAAGGGTCCATGGGCAGTTTCCACTTCTCCTGAGCTGAATGTAGTGAGAGATCTTTGATAATCTCTTGATTGCGCATCACTTTTAACATTTCAAATAAGACCTCTGCTTTTGAAAATACTTTTCTGTGATCTTCTGAAATTCTGCTGTGCTCATATAAATTTCTAGAACTCCATAAAGACCAAAAGATTATTGCAAGAAATTCCAGATCTTGTTTACACAAAATCTCAGCTGCTTTCCAAAAAAGATGAGAAAAGGAGACTGGACTCTTAGTTTTAACCTGGTGGAAGAATTCCACATTTTTCCATACTTTCCTTGCCAAATTACATGTAATTAATGCATGATAAGTGTCTTTAGGGAAGCGTCCACACCTTGAGCATCCGGTTTCCTCCATGATTTTCCATTTGGCAAGATTTTGGTGAGTTGGTAATAGCTCTTGAATAGCTCTCCAGATGAATATCTTGATCTTCTGCGGTATGGCTAGGCTCTAGAGATAGCTCCACCCTCGTGCTGGTTTTTTAGAACTGGATGAGAAGCACTGATCATTCAGCCTCAATGCCAGTCGATATCCGCTCCTAACAGTGTAATTCCCTATTTTCTCAAAGTGCCAGATTATATGGTCTGGTTGACTGCTGCTTGGGAGTGGGATTCTGATTATGGCCTCCATATCTTCTTTAGAGAAATGTCGTTGTATAAAGTCAACGTCCCAATTGCCTTGCTCATTTAGAAGCTCTGCTACTACAGTATTTTCAGGCAATGATTTAGGTGAGAAAGGCTTGAAAGTATAAGGCCTCGGAATCCATTTGTCACCATACACTTGAATTGATATTCCGTCCCCTACTCTTCACCTAGCTCCCGCTTCCACTAATTTTCTACCCCACATTAAGCTTCTCCAAATGTATGATGGCGAATACCCCAAATCACTGTCCATGAAGTTTGTTTTGGGAAAATATCTAGCCTTCAACACCCTTGCCATTAACGAGTCAGGGGATGTCAAAATTCGCCAGCATTGCTTGGCTAGTAGAGCTTGGTTAAAGGCAACCAAGTCTCTAAATCCCATACCTCCCGCTGCTTTCGGTTTGCAAAGAACCCTCCTTGATGTCCAATGAATTCCTTTGGAGTCTTTTTCATGTCCCCACCAATAATAAAAAATAATCCTCTGTAGCTCTTTGCAAATACCCATGGGGATTTTGAAAACACTCATAGAGTAGGTTGGTATAGCTTGAGCTACTGCTTTAATAAGTGTTTCTTTCCCACCACAAGAAAAGAGTCTTGACCTCCAGCATTTCACTTTGTTTCTCATCCTTTCTTTGAGAATATTGAAAAATAAAGTTTTCTTTCTACCAACCATTGAGGGCAAGCCCAGGTAATTTTCAGGACAAGAAACCACTTCCATCCTGAATAATTTTTTGATTGCTGCAATCACACTTTCTTGTGTGTTTGAGCTGAAAGTCAAGGATGATTTGTCATAATTAAAAACTTGTCCTGAGGCTGCTGAAAACTTGTCAAAGACTAACTTCAGATTACAACACTCATTGACATTGGCTCTTGCAAAAATAAGGCTATCATCGGCAAAAAATAAATGGGTAATCAATACTTTTCCATTGCCGAAGCCCAGCCCATGAATTTTCCTCTCCCCTTCCGCATTCATGAGGAGGTACGAAAGAGCTTCCATACAGAGAATGAAAAGATATGGGGATAAGGGACAACCTTGCCTTAAGCCTCTTGTTGGATGAAATACTTCCTTTTGCTTCACCATTAATTAGGATGGAGAAAGAAACAGATGTTACACACCCCATTAACAGATTGATCCATCTTGGAGAAAAGCCAAATCTTGATAGTACTCTTCTCAGAAATGCCCATTCAACCCGGTCGTAAGCTTTGCTATTATCCAGCTTAAAAGCTATAAGCCCGTTTCTGCCACCTTTTTTGCCCCTTATTTTGTGTAAGCATTCATAATCCACAATGATGTCTGTGATTAACCTGCCGGGTACAAAAGCACTTTGGTTTCTTGAGATGATTTGCTGCAGGATTGGTTTTAGTCTGTTCGCTAATGTTTTAGTTATGATCTTGTAAATAACATTGCATAGACTAATGAGCCTGAAGTCTCCCGCCTTGCTCAGGTGCTTTACTTTTGGAATGAGGGCGATATAAGTGTGGTTCAAACTTGAAACATCTCCCTCTTTATTGAGCACATGTAGGCACACGTCTATTACTTGGTTACCAACAGCGTTCCAGTGAGACTGATAGAAAGCTGCTGAGAGTCCATCTGGTCCTGGTGCTTTGCTCTGGTCCAGTTGGCTGAGAGCTTGAAAAATTTCTTCTTTTGTAAATTCCTCATCCAGCAGTTCCTTCATATTGCTGTTGATTTTTGGCTCCATAATCTCGATGATTTCATTCATACATTCCTCAGATGGATCGGAAGAGCTGAACAGTGCTTCATAGAATTTGCGAAACTCGTCTGCCATTTTCTCCAGGTCATCTATCCACGTCCCATTATTGTCCATAATGCCTTCAATAAGACTTTTTCGCTTCCTGGCAGATGCTTTAGAATGAAAAAATTTGGTATTATTATCTCCAGCTTGAAGCCACAGAGCCTTGGATCTTTGTTGCCAATAAATTTCCTCATCTCTAATGAACTCTTCAATTTTTCTTTCTAAAGCTTTTATCTCATCAACTTTTTGCATAATTTGCTGGGAGCTGTTTTTTATTGTAGAGTTCTTTTTGAAGAGTGCGTATATATCCCCTTATGTTGCCAAACTTTGCTGAATTCCATCTTTTTAGCCACTCTCTTGACGCCTTAGTTTTGATAAGAAAATTTTCAATTGGGTGACGGAAAAGCAACTTGGTTATTTTCTATCCAGATTTGTTCGATGATCTGGTTGCACTCTTCGTATGAATTCCAAAAATTTTCATAATGAAATCTGCGACCCCAAGTCTTGCTTGCATATGCTAGGTTAGAGCTCATTTTCACAACTTGTATGAGTATAGGACTATGGTCTGAGCCCCAACTTCCAAATTGTGAGCTCGTGAGCCTAAAAACAAATTTCTCCAAGCTTCGTTGCAAACAAATCTGTCTAGCCTCTCTTCCACCAAATCTTCTCCATACCTTCTGTTAGACCATGTGAAAGGATATCCATCATAGCCCAAGTTCGATAGACCACTCATCACCAATCCGTCCTTGAAAGCTTCTATATCATCTAAGCTTCGAATTAAGCCTCCTTTTTTCTCTTCTAGCTTTAGAATCTCATTAAAATCCCCCCCGCAAAGCCAAGGTACTGAACAGTTTCCAGCTAGTCTCCTCAACAGATTCCAAGAGTGTATCTTCTGGCTCTGCACTTGGGCTTCCGTAGAAACCGGTAAAACGCCAATGGTCTTCACCTTCACTTATAATCAATGAGTCAATGTGGTGTTTGTTGTATGAAAACACCTTGAGATCAATCTCGGACTTCCACATAAGGGCTAACCCCCCTCCCAATCCATGACGATCCACAGCAAAACAGTTATCGAATTGTAAGCGAACCTTGATATACTCTAGCTGCTGGCTCCTTAGTCTAGTTTCACACAAAAAAAATTATATCTGGTTTTTGTTGTTGGAGAACATATTTTAGGGCCCGGAACGTTCGAGTGTTCCCCAAGCCTCGAACATTCCAACACAAAAGCCTCATTGTTCTCGGCGGGGCTGGGAGCCAGCCACCGCCGTTTGCGTTTCAACAGAGAAATTTTGAAGACTTGTAGGGTGAGGGAGATTGTTTGCATCATTGTCATCAAGATTGCCCTGACTTTTGATATTTCCTGCATCTTTATTAAATAAGCTTTCAGAAATTTTGCAACGTTTGATCTCGCACAATTGGCTATCTTCCCCTCTTATTCGTTTTTCCCCTACCATATAGCTGTCCGCTTCTTCCTTCCTACTCTTAACTTGCCTTGCTTGTCTCTTCCATCACATATGGGGGAGAGCTAAGGTAGGATTGGGCAAGTTACCTTCTGCCTGTACTTCATCTGGGTTCCGAATTGGTGGACTGTTTTTGTAGGAGACTTATGTTAGTTGGCCCATTTCTTTTATAAATTGCTATGGACTCACTACTGCAGTCTTTATAGTTTGGGCTTTGGGCCTTCCTATATTGTGTTTGCACTGTATTTGACCCATCTTTAAACCAAGAAGTGGATTACCATTATCTTCCTTAGTCACTTCTCCCTTCGTATTGTCTGTGGGGATATTTTCCAAAGCATTGCTTTCTTCTCTGTTCTAACTGGCTGTAGTGCACCCCACATTCGCCACTACTTTTCCATGGCTCTTTTCTGATTCCCTAGATGGTGATGTCCTAGTGCTTTCTCTGGCTGCAATGGTCCCCTCGTGCTCCTCTGCAATAAGCTCTCGGTTCTTTTTTAATTCCTGAAAAAGCCGTGCCCTCGGAATTTCCTCAGTCTGCCTCGTATTTTCTGCCTCTGGTTGTTCAGCTTCTGCTAACAGTGCTTGAGTGTGGTCTAGAGGGTTCTTTGTGGCACTACCCTGTAGCTTATCCCGGTGAGTTTGCCTGACTGATTTCTTGTTGTTCACTGCAGTTGTTCGCATCCATACCCCGTACTTGAACTTTTCCTCTTTTGGATTTGTGGAGCAATTGCTTGTTAAACTGGGGCATTCCTTAAAGACATGTCCAATTAACCCGCAAAAGAAACAAAATTCAGGAAGTCTCTCGTACTGTAAGGGTAGCACGAGATAATCGTCATCTGAATCTTGGACTTTGACTCTCAATCCTCTTTTCAGAGGCTTCGAAATATCTAACATGATTCTCACTCTTATGAATGTCCCCAAGTAGTCACCGTCTTCACCTTGATCCACTTTAATAACTGACCCAATCATGCTACCCAAATGCTGCCTCGTCTGTTTGTTCATACAGATGATTGGGATATTGTGGATTTGGACCCATATTGGTGTATGGTCGAATCTTAGTTTTGAAATATCACCAATCCCGGTTGGTTCTGTTAACACGATTAAAGATCTATCAAAGCTCCATGGGCCTCCATATAAAACTCTTCTTCGGTCCTCCGTTGATCCAAAATGAAAGATAAATTTGTTTCCCCCAAGACTTTCAATCTGCACACCACGAATTGTTCTCCACATTTGATGTATGGCTGCTCTGAAACCATCCCTGTTAATGAGTTTATTTGATAAGACTTTTCCAACTAGGCTGTTTGCAATCTTCCTTTCACCAATGGCCGTGACGTTTCCCTGCAGTTTAATTATTTCTCCATCCTCATCAGAGAGAGAGAGAGAGTTCTACAAAGCTTTTCTAGTTCTGCTGTGTCCATCAGGTTTTGGTGAGTTTGCGGTTAAAAAAACTGATGACTTTGGAGAGCTGGGTTATGACTAAGACTGATGGCTTTGGAGAGCTGGGTTATGATTAAAAAGGTTGCTAAGGTGGTATCTACGGTTGTGATATGACAAGTGCTGCCAAAAGACAGAAGAGGACTAATATACCTCCACTCTAGTACAATAGAGTGACGGCTAAACGTTATAGACGCTTAATGGCAACTTCTACGTGTGGTATTAGAGGGAATTCTAGAATACCAGACGAGAAGAAAGAACCCTTACCTGGTGGTCGGGAAGGGAATTGACGGGTGTTCTTGAATATTTAACTAGTTGTGTTATAAGAACTTGTAGTTGATGATTTCTTTGATCCCCTAACGTTTAGTCTAATAGACATATACTCCTGACATTTAGAAAAAGATAATACTTCTGACGTTTGGTTTAATAGGCATATATCCCCTGACATTTGAAAAAAGATAATATTTACTGTTGAAAAAAAGACAAATACTGACAAAACCCGCCCCGACCTCTCTCAAAAGTCCGGGACAAATCCTGCTAAATATTTTATAGTAGGTACCTGTCATTCTCATAGACATCTCATAATAACATTCATAAATAAAGAAAATGGCCTTAGGCCTCCATCATTAACATACATTGAGACTCTATGTCTCATCACACATATATACATATTCACATACACATATGATATGTTTCAAAATGTTTCATGTAGCATGCGTAGAGTGGTCTCAACCTCATTTACAAAATTACACCCTGCACGAAATCCCGCGTGACCTGGGGAGAAATGGGAAAAATAGAAAAAGGAATGAGCTTGCGGCTCAGTGAGTGGACATAATTTTTAAAGAAAATACATTTTCATACAACTATTGTATGACATTCTAAAATCGTACATAAATTAAGCATTACTTACACATGAAGAATGCATATCATTGTAAACAAGTCATACAACACCCAACTAGTACCCGGGGATATCATGCTTGGCGGGATCCCAACGCCCAAGCGGGGAAAAACCATACTCAACCCAGCAGCCTCGTATCATCGCCTAGGGAGCTCACATTCATATACATATAATTCCATAGGTCTCAAAGACCTTACTACATAATATTGGGGAATGGATACTTGTGGGGTGCTTCAAACAAACACAATCAATATTTTAACATAAAACAATCGCTTTTATGCAATTACTGGATAGTCACGCATAATTTAAATACCTACGTAACACGCAACGCAATCTAACGCAGTAATAAACAGATCAATCATGCTATATTAAATATTCAAACATAATATAAATTTATAATATTTTAAAAATATATCTACTCACAGCTCAATCGCTCAATCCCTAAAAATTTCGGGGTCTCCTGGGTTTCTTAACACTGCACTGCTCCCTAAAAACATATAATTCAATAATTTACCGTTAAAATTAATTCAAAACCTGATACGTATCACAAATACAACAATAAAACTACTTTAATTCCATAAATACACTGTCCACAAAGTTCCTGGACATCAATTCAACTTCCCAATACCTTTTCCTGCACAATTCTTTTTCCTACGAACTATTTCTGTTCCTTTTTCTTTTTCTTTTCTTTTTTTTTTCTCTTTGTCTCAAATTCGATTTGCTTCTGTTATGCTCTGTTTAATTTCTTTTTCAATTCTCACTTCTGAAAACGAAGCAAAAAATATATATATATATATATATATATATATATATATATATATATATATATATATATATATATATAAACCGCCTCACCGCTTTAATTATATTATATATTATTTAATTATTATTTAATTTTTTTTTTCCTTTTCGACACCTAATCAATTAGGTGTCTCAATCTTCCCCTCTTATAAAAATTTCGTCCTAGAAATTCATGTACCTGTCCGAAATAAATGTGGATATCGAACTCGCATTTGATCCTCACGCTCCCATGTAGCCTCCTCAACATTATGATTCCTCCACAAAACTTTGACTAACGGAATTGTCTTGTTACGTAATTGTTGCTCCCAGGAATCTAGTATTTGAACAGCTTCTTCTTCATAAGTCAAATTTTCTTCCAATTGTGCTGGCTGCGAATCTAGAATATGAGAAGCATCAGGAACATATTTTCTTAACATAGAGACATGGAAAACATTATGGATGCGTGATAATTCTAGTGGTAGAGCTAATCTGTAAGCCACTTGACCAATTCTTTCAATAATCTCATACGGACCCATATATCGAGGACTCAGCTTTCCACGTTTTCCAAATCGAAGTATACCCTTCCAAGGAGAAACTCGCAAGAAAACATAATCACCCACAACAAACTCCAATTGTCTTCTGCGTTTATTTGCATAGCTTTTCTGTCTATCTTGGGCTGTTTTTAATCTATCCCTGATAACTGAAATCTTCTCATTAGTATCTTGGACAATTTCTGGACCTAACAACCTCCTCTCTCCAACCTCATCCCAACAAATAGGTGTTCTGCATTTTCTACCATATAAGGCTTCATATGGTGCTATCTGGATACTAGACTGATAACTATTGTTATAAGCAAATTCCATCAGCGATAAGTGTGCATCCCAATTACCTTTAAACTGTATCACACATGCTCGAAGCATATCTTCTAAAATCTAAATGGTTCTTTCTGATTGCCCATCAGTTTGAGGGTGAAAAGCTGTACTGAAGTGAAGTTTAGTCCCCATAGCATTCTGTAAACTAGGCCAAAATCTGGAAGTAAATCTAGGATCCCTGTCAGATACAATGGATACTGGTGCCCCGTGTAATCTTACTATCTCATCTACATATAAACTAGTCATTCTCTCCATTGAATAAGTATTCTTGAAAGATAGGAAATGAGCAGACTTTGTAAGTCGATCAATAATTACCCAAACACTATCATGATCGCGTTGAGTACGTGGAAGTCCCATAACAAAATCCATCGTAATGTGTTCCCATTTTCACTCAGGAATTGGAAGTGGCTGAGAAAGTCCAGCATGTTTCTGATGTTCGGCTTTAATCTGTTGACAAATTAAACAACGAGATACAAACTCTGCAATCTCCCTTTTCATACCTTGCCACCAATAATACTCTCTCAGAGTACGATACATCTTTGTACTTCCAGGATGCATGGCATAAGCTGAACTGTGTGCTTCTTCTAAAATTTGTTTCTTCAATTCTAAATCATTCGGTACACATAGTTTGTTGCCCATAACTAAGGTCTCATCATCTCTTAATGAAAAATCAGTCTGTAAACCATTCTTTACTTCTTCTTTTAACTTAACTATATTTGGGTCCCCATTCTGCATCTCTCGAATCTGATCGATCAATATTGGTCTGACTTGAAAATGAGCTAAGAGTGTCTCCTGCTGCCCCACTGCTAAATCAACTCCGAGTGATCTTAAATCAATCAATAATGGAAGACTTGTTATCTTCATGTGAGCAATAGAGCTTGAAGACTTTCTACTGAGTGCATCTGCTATTACATTTGCTTTACCTGGATGATAGTCAATGGTACAATCATAGTCTTTGATCAGTTCAATCCATCTCCGTTGTCTAACATTCAATTCTTTCTGAGTAAACAGGTACTTCAAGCTTTTGTGATCTGTATAAATCTCACAAGTGGCCCCATATAAATAATGTCTCCAGATCTTCAATGCAAACACTACAGCAGCAAGTTCCAAATCATGGGTAGGATAGTTCAACTCATGTTTCTTGAGTTGTCGGGAAGCATAAGCAATTACTTTACCATGTTGCATTAATACACACCCTAATCCCTGTCTGGATGCATCGCTGTAAACTACAAATCCCTCAATACCAGATGGAAGTGTAAGAACAGGAGCAGAAGTCAATCTCTTCTTAAGTTCTTGAAAGCTCTGTTCACAATCATCAATCCATTCAAATTTCACATCCTTCATAGTCAGCTTAGTTAATGGCCCTAGCAATTCTAGAGAAACCTTCAACAAACCGTCGATAATATCCAGCTAGCCCAAGAAAACTTCTGACCTCTGTTACATTAGTAGGTCGTTCCCAATTAACTACTGCCTCCACCTTCTGAGGGTCTACATAAATACCATCAGCTGAAATCACATGACCAAGGAATGCAACTCTATCAAGCCAAAATTGACATTTACTAAACTTTGCATAAAGTTGTTTATCCCTCAACGTCTGTAGAATAACTCTCAGATGTTGTGCATGTTCTTCTCTACTTTGTGAATAGATCAGAATATCATCAATAAACACAATGACAAACCGATCTAAATAAGAATGAAACACCCGGTTCATAAGATCCATAAAAGCTGCTGGGGCATTTGTCAAGCCAAATGGCATCACTAAAAACTCATAATGCCCATAACGAGTTCTGAAGGCAGTTTTAGACACATCTGAATCTCTAATTTTCAATTGGTGATAACCTGATCGCAAATCTATTTTTGAGAAAATTCTAGCACCCTGTAACTGGTCAAATAAGTCATCAATAAGCGGAAGTCGATACTTATTACGTATGGTGACTCTATTCAACTGTCTGTAATCTATACACAATCTCATAGTTCCATCTTTCTTCTTCATAAATAACACTAGTGCTCCCCAAGGAGAAATACTCGGTCTGATGAAACTTTTATCTACTAGTTCTTGTAACTGAACTTTTAACTCTTTCAGTTCTAATGGAGCCATTCTATAAGGTGCCATGGAAATAGGTGTTATTCCCGGAATCAAATCAATAGTGAACTCAACTTCTCTATCTGGTGGTAATCCAGTCAAATCCTCCGGAAACATATATGAGAATTCATTCACTACAGGTATATCTTCCAGCTTTACATGAACAGCTTGAGTGTCAATAACATAAGTTAAGTAAGCAGGGTAACCTTTTCTCAACAATTTTCTGGCAGAAACAGCTGATATCACACATGATGGGAGAATTCGTCTTTCCCCACAGAAAATAATATCTGGTTCACTTGGTCTTCTAAATGTTACTTCTTTCCTAAAACAATCAACTGTAGCACGATAATTCGCTAGCCAGTCCATTCCCAATATAACATCAAAGTCACGGATATCCAAAGGAATTAAATCTGCTTTCAAGTCAGAGCTACCTACTCTGATAACACATTCCCGTAATACATTCTCAGCCAATAATGAATCTCCAAGTGGCGTGGCTACCACTAAGTTATAATCTAATGGACTCAATTCTTTATCTGCATGTATGGCAAATGTATAAGATATGAAGGAATGTATAGAACCAGGGTCTATCAAAATATGAGCATCTTGACCAAAAATAGTCAACATACTTGTAACAACATCTGGAGTGGCTTGTGCCTCCTGCTCTGTCAAAGCAAATACACGTGCATGTGTACGAGGGCGACCTGGTTGTCCTCTTTGCCTATCATCAGTCCTCACGGCACTAGGCTGTACTACACTGACAGGTGTGGGTCTTATTGTTTGTGGTCTCTCTGGTCTCATCATCTGACTACCTCTGCCCTGAAAAGTGTTGTGACATTGTACTATGTATTGCACTACTCATGCTCGGTGCTAAAGTAAGGCAGTCTCTCTTGATATACCCAAGCTATCCACAATGATAGCAAAATACTGTACCAGCTAAACACTATCCCTCATGGTATCTCCCATAAGTCATACAAGCGAAACGTCTACCTCTGCCAGTACCACTACCCTGTTGACGACTCCCAGAATACTGAGCTATATTACTCTGACCGTATCCTCGTCCTCGTCCTCCAGACATCTCAGGATATGGTTGGTATTATTGTCTTTCCGAATATCCTCTTTGTTTAACTTCTTTCTTTGATATCCCACTACTGCTTGGCCCCACCAATTGACCGATCTTGGCTCTGATTGTATCTAGGTGGTTCCGTCCTTGGAATATCCGCTGAACACTGCTCAACTCTCATAGTAGCCTCAACTAAATGGCGATATTGTGTATATCTCGACCTAGCTACAGATCTTCTAATTTCATTTCGCAAACCTGCTTCAAACCTGTTTACATTTATCCATCTCATCTCGTATCACGTCAGGGAGCAAACCTCAACAACTCTATAAATTTGTTTTCATAATCTTCTACAGTCATCGACCCCTGAGTTAACATCATAAATTCATTTCTTTTTGCATCTCAATACATAGATGAGAAATATTTATCATTAAATTCCTTACGAAAATCATCCCAAGTGACAGCTTCGTATCCTCCATATCTATTTAAAATAGATGTCCACTAGTAATATGCTCTACCTCGAAGCAAGAATGTTGCAAAGTTTACCTTCTGCTGATCTGTACATCCCATTACCTGAATATTCTCTCAACTGTAGTTAACCAAGACTCCGCATTCATCGGATCACCAATCCCTTCGAATTCCACCGCACCCAGATTACGAAAACGTTCGATAGTGTTCTCCATTCCTGTATTAGGATTTGCTTGAGGTTGATACATATGTATAGGTGGTACAAAATCAGCTCCTCCTTCTCCTAATACTTCCTTTTCTTCCTCCTTAACTAAAGGTAAGTTCATATCAACGACAGGTCTCGTGCTGGATTGACCACTCCTACGCATATTAACATTAGTTTCAATTAAACTATTAAATGATGCATGCAACATACATATGTCACAAAATAGTCCTACAGAATCAAAACCGTGCTCTGATACCAAACTGACAGAACCCGCCTCGACCTCTCTCAAGAGTCCAGGACAAATCCTGCTAAATATTTTATAGTAGGTACTTGTCATTCTCATAGACATCTCATAATAACATTCATAAATAAAGAAAATGGCCTCAGGCCTCCATCATTAACATACATTGAGACTCCATGTCTCATCACACATATATACATATTCACTTACACATATGATATGTTTCAAAATGTTTCATGCAGCATGCGTAAAGTGGTCTCAACCTCATTTACAAAACTGCACCCTGCACGAAATCTCAGCGTGACCTGGGGAGAAATGGAAAAAATAGAAAAAGGAATGAGCTTGCGGCTCAGTGAGTGGACATAATTTTTAAAGAAAATACATTTTCATACAACTATTGTATGACATTCTAAAATCGTACATAAATTAAGCATTACTTACACATGAAGAATGCATATCATTGTAAACAAGTCATACAACACCCAACTAGTAACCGGGGATATCATGCTTGGCGGGATCCCAACGCCCAAGCGGGGAAAAACCATACTCAACCCAGCGGCCTCGTATCATCGCCTGGGGAGCTCACATTCATATACATATAATTCCATAGGTCCCAAAGACCTTACTACATAATATTGGGGAATGGGTACTTGTGGGGTGCTTCAAACAAACACAATCAATATTTTAACATAAAACAATCGCTTTTATGCAATCACTGGATATCACGCATAATTTAAATACTACGTAACATGCAACGCAATCTAACGCATTAATAAACAGATCAATCATGTTATATTAAATATTCAAACATAATATAAATTTATAATATTTTAAAAATATATCCACTCACAGCTCAATCGCTCAATCCCTGAAAATTTCGGGATCTCCTGGGTTTCTTACCACTGTACTGCTTCTTAAAAACATATAATTCAATAATTTACCGTTAAAATTAATTCAAAACCTGATACGTATCACAAATACAACAATAAAACTACTTTAATTCCATAAATACACTGTCCACAAAGTTCCTGGACATCAATTCAACTTCCCAATACCTTTTCCTGCATAATCTTTTTTCCTACGAATAATTTCCGTTCCTTTTCTTTTCCTTTTCTTTTTTTTCTTTTTTTTTCTCTCTTTCTCTCGAATTCGATTTGCTTCTGTTATGCTCTGTTTAATTTCTTTTTCAATTCTCACTTCTAAAAATGACGCAAAATATATATATATATATATATATATAAAACCGTCTCACCGCTTTAATTATATTATATATTATTTAATTATTATTTAATTTTTTTTTTCTTTTCGACACCTAATCAATTAGGTGTCTGAAATACTCCCCTTGACTTTTATTTATTTTAGTTGACTAGATAATTTATTATTATTTGGATTCCTAAACTTTTATATAATAATAATATAATATATTTTTTATTTAATTATAATATTTTAATCCCTATTTTAATATTTTTTACAATATACTTCTTTTACTATAACAATTTAATCCCTATGTTAATACTTTTACAATATCCCAAATACTAAATAAATTATTTTAATTTATTATTTCAATAAAATTTTAAAAAAATAATTATTAAAATATTCAAACAATGAGTTAACTCACATTCATATGCTAAAATATTTCTAACCCTCTTCTTTCACTTTTATAGTAATAATTTGATATTTAATTATTAAAAAATTAAGTGAAATATTTTTTAACATTTTATTTTTATATATAATACATCTTTATATATATATATATATATATTACAAATAAAAATAATCAAGATTTTTTTCCTATTTTTTAATTAAAATTAAATTATATTGATTAATAAGAATATAATATATATTTAATTACTAATTCTATTAATAAATGACACTAAATTTTCTTTTATTTTTTTTATTTTTTTATTTATATTTTTCATAATTCTTCTTAAAAAAATGTAAAATATTTAATATAATCTTTTAAATAAAAAATTATATATAAGAATAAAATATTGAAATGTATTTCAAAGTTTTTTTTTTAACAATGAAATATTAAATTCATTTCTAAAAAGGAAAAAATGTTATAAATATTTTAGCATGAGTCTAATCTAACTCTAACTCATTGTTTAAAATTTTTAATAATATTTTCTTTTCTAAATTTTACTATTGAAATAATAAATTAAAAAATGGGATAATGTGATTTACTCATTTGGATTTTGGAGAAAAAAGAGATATTTTCCTAACTTTTTAACTAGTCTTAAATACCCTCATCACTTTTAAAGAAACTTGAGATACGTCTCAGTACTATTTTAAATATAAATTAATTATTTTATCCCTCATTATTAGAAAATATATATAATTAATTAATTAATTTTTTATTAAAATAGTCTATTAAAAAATTATATATAATTAATATTGCTAAAAATCTTTCTAATGTCAACTTTTATAATATTAATTACAAGTAAATTTTAATAATATCAATTCTAAAATTTTCACAATATAAAATTTGCTATAATAAATTATTAAAAATTTTACAATATGAAATTTTTTAGTTGTAAGAAATTAATTGTAAAACTTTTACAGTAATTGTTTACTATATATTGTAGAAAATTAATAGTGAATTTTAATAATATTAATTATACATAATTTTTAAATAAATTATTTTAATAAAATGATTAGTTTTAAAATTATATATATTTAATATTGTTAAAAAATAAAAAACTTAAAAAAAGAATAATTAACAATTAAAATATTATTATTTATAAATTAATTATTATAATAATATCATATTGATTATTATAAGGTAAAAATAAGGACAATTAAATAATTTTATATATTTTCTAATAGTGAGAGGTAAAATAATTAATTTATATCTAGAATAATGCTAAAAATAGTATTTTATGGGATATCTCAAGTTTCTTTAAAAGTGAGGGGTATCTAAGATTAATTAAAAAATTATGGAGTATCTCCCTTTTTTTCTAAAACTCAAGGGGTAAATTACATTATCTTTTTAAAATTTTATCTAATTTTGAGTATATTATAAAAATATTAAATAGGTAATAAACTATTATAGTTAAAAAAAAGTATATTATAAAAAATATTAAAATAGAAATAAAATTATAATAATTGAATAAAATATATACCATATCATTATTGTATAAAGTTTAGGGATATAAATGATTATAAATTGAATGATCAACTACTACATATAAAATTCTATTTGTACAAATATTAGAAGGTATCTATATTTTCTCAAACGTTAAGGATATCTGTCTATTAAAAAAATACTCATTACCCCCTTAAGGTTTAGACTAACTACCCAACTCTTTCATAATGTTTGAGAAATACCCCTTACCCCCTTGTCTCTATTTTTCTTTCAATTTTACCCTTCCATAAACCAATTTAAACCACCAAACCGAATCGAATTTGAACCATTACATTGAACTATATTTAAATCATCAAGCTAAACTATTCTCTTAAAATTTAAATATATAAATAATTTATAATTTAAAGTTTAATATTAAAATTGTGTATATAATTTATATTGTTAACTAATTGTTAAATAATAAGAAATATATATAAAAAGTAAATATATTTTTTTAAAATAATTATATTTATAATTAAATTTATATTATAAGAATTTAAAAATTAAATAATAATTATATGTAAAAATTAAATACATTTTTTTCAACTTTCAAACTAATTTTTAATTATAAATTTTTAATAATAGAATTTTAATAATTTTTTTGATAATTATAATTTTTTAAGTATTATAATTAAATAATAATTTTTAATAATTAACTTCTTAATTATAATTTTAATTTGGAAATAATTTTTTATAATTTCTAAAATTATAATTAAAAATAATTATTAAAAAATATTTTAAAGTTAAAATTATTCCTAACTTAATGATTAAAGGATATTTAAATTAAGTTATTAATTTAATTATATAAAATAATTATAATTATTAAATTTGAATTATTTCTAATAAATAAATTTAACTATAAACAATTTTTTTGAAATTAATTTTTAAAGTTTCAAAAAAGTTCATAATTTTTACATATAATAATTATTATTATTTAATTTTTAATATCTTATAATATTAATTTAATTGTAAATATACTTATTTTTAAAAAAAAGTATTAAATTTAAAAAATATATTTAACTTTTACATTTAATTGTTAGTATTTAATAATATAAGTTATACATACTTAATTTTGGTCATTAAATCTAAATTATTATAAACTAAAAAATTATAAATTATCATATATATATATATTTAAAATTTAAGAGAATAGTTCAATTTGACAGTTTAAATATAGTTCAATGTAATGGTTCGGATTTAGTTTGGTTTAGTGGTTTAAATTGGTTTATATAAAGATAAAATTGAAAGAAAAATAGAGGCAGAGTAAGGGGTATTTCTTAAACGTTAGGAGAGAGTTGGGTAGTTAGTCTAAACTTTAAAGGAATAATGAACATTTATCCTCTATCTATTATATTAAACGTTATCGAGTATATAATACTATTCGTGTTTTTTATTATAAATAGTTAGAGCAAAATATTTTTATATTATTAAAAATTTAAATAAGTATATTTTATTTTTTAAAAATTAAGAAAAATTAAATATAATAATTAATAGGAATATAATTATATAATTAAATTTTTTATCTAAATTTACTGTATATATTATATTTTTAAATAAAATTTTAAACTATTAAAAATTATATAGGTAATTCACCAAACCTTAACTTCACCGTTTAATCTTTTATTAAAATTATATCTTGACGTAAGTAGTATTTAAATTAAAACATTATATTTAATCGGGTCCAAGTAACCCAAAATTAACCCGGATTAATGTTCACTCGGGTTTTCACCCGGGTACGGGTGAAGCCGATTGCAAAACCCCATTTCGCAGGGTTTCCGGGTAACCTTTGAACCAGACTCTGTTTAATCTCTATTCTCTAAGCTATTGTCTATCAAAGGTTAGTCAATTTCTTCTTGCTAATATTTGACTTATGTTTTTCTTTTATTTCATGTTATCTTCTACGATTCATTAATGCATAAATACCTCTAGGTGTGGTTATGTTTCAGAAATTTCATAACATATGCAACATAACAAACTTCACGAGATTAAAAACCCTGAATCCATTTATCTCATTCTCTGGAAGTTTTCATTTGGAGTCTCAAAACCCATTATCAACTTTAGCGCCAGAAAATGCCCACGACAATGTCGGAATTTTCTGGGATTTGGACAATAAACCCCCAATTTCAGTCCCTCCATTTGAAGCTGCTATTAAGTTAAAAAAGTCAATATCTTCATTTGGGGCAGTTAGATATATGGTGGCATATGCTAATAGCCATGCGTTTAGTTATGTTCCTCAAGTTGTAAGAGAGCAAAGAAAAGAAAGAAAATTGTTAAACCAGTTGGAAAATAAGGGTGTAATTAAGCCTGCTGAGCCGTATCTATGTCGTGTTTGTGGAAGAAGATTTTATACTAATGAGAAACTTGTTAATCATTTTAAGCAAATTCATGAGCGCGAACAAAAGAAGAGGTTGAATCAAATAGAATCAGCCAGAGGGAAGAGGAGAGTGCATTTGGTTGCTAAGTACTCAGTGAAGATGGAAAAATATAAAAGGGCTGCAAGGGATGTTGTGACTCCAAAAGTGGGTTACGGTTTGGCAGATGAGCTGAAAAGAGCAGGGTTCTGGGTCAGGACAGTATCTGATAAGCCACAAGCTGCTGATGTTGCCTTGAGGGATCATATGGTGGATATGATGGATAAAAGGAGGGTTGAGTGTTTGGTTCTTGTGTCAGATGATTCAGATTTTGTGGAAGTGTTGAAAGAGGCAAAGTTGAGGTGTCTGAAGACAGTTGTTGTGGGGGATATAAATGATGGGGCATTGAAGAGAGTTGCTGATGCTGGCTTTTGTTGGAGGGATATTTTGATGGGGAAAGCAAAGAAGGAAGCCTTATCAGTTGTGGGAAAATGGAAGGACCAAGATATTTTGAAGAGGTTGGAGTGGACATACAACCCAGAGGTGGAGAAAAATGCATATGATTGGGATGATGATGAGAGTGAGGATGCAGATATTGACAATATTGCTGGTGCCAATGATGCTCAATGTATGCAGAAGGAAGATAGTGGTGCTTGGTGGGAGCTGGAATCTTCTGATGTGGATGAAACTTCTTAACAATCTTGCTAAAGGTAACTGTGCGACTGATTCTCTGACTAGGTGAGGTTCCCTTATGTTATCTTGCTAGCATCTTCAAGACGTTTTATGCAGAGAGTTACTTGAAAGAATGAATTAATTCTCCCTAGTAGTAAACAGAGCTATGTTTGATTTTGACGCCTTTTTTCTTTTAAAGCAAAGTGTTGCTGCCAACTATTTCATGGAAACAAAAATGTGTTTGACTTGCTATACATTTATATGTAGACCATATATGTTTAATGAATGATATGATTGTTATTACGTCCAGTCTATATCTCAAAATGAATGCTCTGCAATACAGTAAATAGCTTTTTTTGATTTAGAGAAACTTGAAATTCTAGATATTGTTATCTTCTGCTAGAATCATGATAACCTTATAATTTTTCTGTAGAATTCTTGATTAACCTTTTCTTGTTATGAAATGGAGCTACGTCTTTATCACTTTCTTCATAAATCTTTTAACTTTGTAAGTGACCTTAATTTTTATGTTTACTTTTTTGATTTTTTTTCTTTTTCAGGTTAGGGGTTGGATATCTTTAAAATTTCGTTGGAATTCAGACCATAATTAATCATGGTAGGTCCCATATTGTTTCTGTCATTCACTTGGCTGGTGCCATCACCAAGAAGATGTAGTCTTAAGGGCAGATGGTATCTCTCATAAAAAACCTTGTTGGAGTTTTGCATACTGGATCTTGCAAATTTTTTAATTCAAATGGTAGGAAATTCAACAGAGAGCGTAGACCCTGAATGGTTAAGTGAAATATCAAATCAAACTTTGCAGCTCTGGCATGTTGGTCAATATTTTGAACTACATAACCTTACTGTTGAAGACTTGTTGCAACAAGAGGCACACTTGAACCTTGTTTTTCCAGAGATATGACATCTAAGTAGGAGATGTTCTAATAGTGGCCATAGCAGCTATGTTGCACTTTGCAGCATGTATTTTGTGGTACAAGAATAATCCATACTTGTTACAGAAAATTTGGATGGTTTAAAACTTAGTTTCCATGAAATCTTAAAATATTTTTTGGGGATAATATCTTAGATTATAAGCTGTTGATACTGTTATGAATGTGCTTACTATGGCAGTAGAACTGTAGAACAAACACCATGACAAGGATCTTGCTGGGATTTCGGAAATTAAAAGATCAGCTTGCTGCATCTTGTTCAGGACTCAGACCACATGTCTGAGGTACAGACTCTGATTACAATATATTCATTCTTTTTCCTTGCAAGTTTTATCTGTCTGGATTTTCTTGACTGGGCATATAACCTTTGCAAGACTTCCTTGCTTGTATTAGTGCTTATACATTTTTGTTACATGAGGTGAGAGAGACATTTCGGTTAGCATCATTATGTTCTCTTTTTCTTGTTGAAGAAGTTATTCATTTAGATGGATCAAGGAAGCATCTAAATGCTCTTATCAGTCTTCCTCTTAAGGTATTTGAAATATGTTACAACCAAAGCTTGGAAGAATGAAGTATGATTGTCCAATGCCAATTATGGAGCTCCTTTGCTTTTCACCTTATATGATAACATTGTTTGTGGCTGGTTAGAGGGAATCAGGAAAGAATTTTTATATAATAGTATCAGCAGCTTCTACTATCCTGTCTGACTTCATGTCGGATTCATAGAATTGCTACAATCTGATGTGACCTAATTGTAAACAGGAATGCTATATTTTTACATATCGAGGGGGTTTTATGATTCACAGATTTTAAAGCTCTGCTCTTGGTTGTGGACTGCAGGTAGTGCATTCTCTTCCAACCTAGCAATAGTGTTCTTGGCACATCTAAAATTTCATAGCAGAATAAATGTTATTGTTATTCCATTTTATAGCACAAAAGAGACAACTTTTGCAATCTGATAGTAATTATTCTTGAGACATTGCAAGTATCAAACTTTGTTTCAACTTTGATGCTGATTTTTGTATGCCATAATCTCACAGTCAGGTTCTTACAGAAAAAGAATACTAGAAATTAAAAAGTGAAAGGAGCTGGCTGGAATTGAATGATGAGTGACCCAAAAACAGCTCCTGCGTGCAGTACACAATCCCGTACGTACCGGTAATTTAATCCCTCATTGCTGTTATATTGTATTGCGTCTCTATGTAATATATTTTTGTTCCATTGAAGTGCTACTGTAATGTTCACAAAATAGAAAACTTCTAAATCTGACTCCCTTTAACAACTGACTTCATGGTGGGCCAATTTCTTGGATTATAACAGTTAACAGAGCATCCCTGTCTCTATAATTGCATACTATCTGCTATCCTGGACACTGTTCGTGCGTAAATATGCATCTTATGTAGCATAATTATGAGCTTCTCGTAAATTGAAGATTACTCAACCAATTCAAGTAAATTTATGCCTCAAGTAGACTAGCGAGAATGTCAAAGAGGCATCATTAGTCTACAAAATCTCCCAATCAAAAGCATAAGCTGATTCAAATCCAAGAAAAAAGCACAAACATATAAAACCATATCACATCTATGACAAACATCCCAAAGTTCGCTAAAAACAAATGCGCTTATTTACCAAAATCCCTTAACATAAAGTCCACCAGATACCTGTCAGTCATGGCTTGTACAATGCCAAAATCTAGAGTACCTTGAAAGGAAAAAGGAACAGCCTGTGGAGAACAATACAAGTTGTGCTTCTAGTTTTTAATTAATCAAATAGCAATAAGCCATCCCCTATCCATTCCAGAGAATGATTTTCTCCATGTACGGTGGAGCAAAGATTTCATGTGACGTCAGATATTGGTGACCAATCCGAATAAAGAACAAAAATATATAGAAATTCACTAGAAATTGTTTTTTCTTGAATCAGAATAATAACTCAAGTACCACTTCACAAACTTCTTGAGTCCAGTCTCCAAGTCAGTATTAGGCTTATACCCAAGCTCTCTTTGTGCCAAACTAATATTTGCATGAGTGAACTCCACGTCTCCGTTTCTAGGCAATGGCGACACCTTCTTCTTAGCCTTCACCTTCAAAATCTTCTCTAACAAACTCACAAGTCTACTCACTGGTACCGGCGACGTATTCCCCAAATTGAATATCCTAAACTGCGCCGGGCCTCTCTTCTTTCCTCCACTCCCTGTACTCTTCTGTGCCGTATCCAATGCCGCCAAACATCCCTTCACAATATCATCAATATACGTAAAATCCCTCGCAACACTTCCTTTATCAGGAGACTCGTAAATGCTAATTGTTTTCCCTCTAAGTATATCTCTAGTGAAAAAGAAATACGCCATATCAGGCCGTCCCCAGGGGCCATAGACAGTGAAAAACCTTAAACCAGTGATCGATAAGCCGTATATATGATTATAAGTGTGTGCTATTTCCTCACCAGCTTTCTTTGTGGCCGCGTACAAGCTGGCTGGCTGGTCGGTTCGGTCTTCCTCGGAAAATGGTACTTTAGTATTAATTCCATAAACAGAACTCGAAGACGCCCAAACAATTGCAGGCTGAGGATCAGACGATTTACATGTTTCAAGTAGATTGACGAAACCTGCTATGTTACTTTGTACGTAAGAATTTGGGTTAAGCATGGCGTAACGTACACCGGCTTGTGCAGCAAGGTGCATGACGTGAGTAAACACAACCACGTCGAAGATCTTGTCAAGAAGTGATTTGTCATTGATATCTCCATCAATGACATAAACACCTGCTCGCTCAAGCAACCCTTTCCGAGCCCACTTCAAGCTTGTCTCGTAGTAGCTGTTGAAGTTGTCCAGGCCAACAACCCCGTCGCCACGCTTTTTCAGGGAAACAGACACGTGACTACCAACAAAACCGGCAGCTCCGGTTACTAGAACGGTTAGGCCAGAAAGTGAATGCGGACGTGCGGATTTGCGGACTTGTTTCTCCCATTGGGGTCCGCCGTAAGAGGGGGAGGAGGGTGTTTTGAGGTTGCGACGGGATGGGGTGTAGGGAGAAGGAGATATTAGAAAGAAAAAGAGGAAGACAAGGAGGAAGAGGAAGGACCAAAAGGTGAGTACTTTTGAGCGGAAGCCGTAGTTATGGGACTTTTCTGGCTTCGATTTGCCTGGTGTGGATGGTATGTTTTCTTGGTGTAACATAATTGGGTACCCAAGATTTTACCAAAAATGATATAATATGGTGAACGTCTTTCAGAATTTTTGGGTTATTTTTAAACCCTTTTGAGATGAGAGAAACTTGCAATGTGGAGATGGTGGTGAAAGGGATGAAGAGGAAGGTTTTGGTGATGGTGTGATTGGTGGAGGTTGGAGTCATTTTCAGAACAGAAGAAGGTTTATAAGTTAGGTTTTCTGGTGGAAATGGAAAGTGAGAAATTTTACAAATTTAGAGAGTGCAGACAGAAGAACACTAGTTGTGGATAGGATTTTGGGGATTTGAGCCTTTTTGTTAGTCAGTTGATTAATTTGATCTTGATCCGTTTGTTTCTTCTTAAGAAAGTACATTTTAAATTATATTTATCAATTAATTAGACAACAATTTTTTAAACATAATTTACATAATTAACTAATGTCTCTTAACATATTATATTTATCATGTCTGAATTTTTCATATTATACAAGAAAATTAATAAAGGGTTGGTAACGATAGAAGCTTAGCTATATTTATAGAAGGGTCCAAGGGATTGGTTATATTTGGAACTTGGAATTAATCATTAATTGGGAAATTTGGGGGCTACATCATAATTGGATACTAGTGTTAATTATCCATAATGTTTAATTAGAGATTGACCCAACAGATTATCACCAATCATTACCATGTAATTTCTTAACTGGACGGATACTTTTCCAATTAATTATCAAAGATTGAAATTGAAATAATTATGAATTAATCAAATATATGTCTCAAGTGATTTGTTCATAATTGGATATGTTTTGCAGACAAATTTTCTAAGATTGCTAATATTTACATGATGATTGATGAATTAATACTCTTTAGTCATAGTAGAAATATCAAATCGAGAGTTAACCAAATGTGAATTTTAACACGTTTTTTGAGTTGTCTTGAGTTGGACTCCCCAGCTAGATTTTGCCTAACAAAGCGACGTTACATGCAAATATATAAAAAAAATACTATACTTTAATAAGTAATTTTATCCATACAAATTTCTATATAAATTTATTTACACAAACTCATGTAATAATATTGTATTATTATCACACGATCTTATATTTTTATAAAAATAAAAGAAATTAAAACATATAAAAAATGTGATAACATTATAATTCGAAAAATTTAATAAATTACAATGAATTCAAATAATATTTGAGAATTGATTTTGTTTTTAATTAGCAAACCTTTTGTTTATCTTAAGAATAATTGTTTATAGATATAAAATATTATTACTACTTCAGTTGCTAATCATATATTAATTTTTTTTTTTCTAATTATTTCAACATATAGGGGGTTTTGATTATGCTAAGAGAAATTAAAATAATATGAATGATGAAAGTGGGAAAGGTTATTTTGGTTGTAACAATAGAAAGAAATATGGTTAATTGGAAGTAAAAAAGTGTATAGAAACTTAAGAAGAAGGCAAGCATTCTTCACAAATAACACTAATTAATAATAGTGCATGAGATATCTTGTTTTCTAATTTAAGTTAGGTTTAGCTTGTATATTTGAATTTCTAATTGCTTACCAAATATATAATTAACTATAGCAACTGCTATAAGCTCATCATGATATATTATGATAGAAGAAACATACAAGGAATCTACCTAGCTATTTGCAATGAGCATGGCCTTTTTCCTTTTATTAAGTACTTCTTCTAGTCCCATATATTTTGTACATATTGACAACAGAAGTGGATTCCAAAATCATTGTAATAATTGGGAGAGAAGAAAGCAGAAGCTGAGAGAGCTGGGACTAGTTTTGAATGCTTAATGGATTTCAAGATTCATTGGAAGAGAACAAGTTGCATGTGTGATTAACGTAGCACAGGATAGGGTTTGTGTTCTGAGACAACGTGTGAGAGTATTTTATTCATTTATCGATTTATTTAATTTATAAATTTATTGAGTCTTGGTCTTCATTCAAAACCAGAGTTACAACCACCAGTAGGTGGCTGCTAGTGGCTGTCAAGTTACTGTTAACAAGGTGCTCACTTTGAAGCTAAGTAATTTGATTTAATTTACATTTTATTTTCTTTATAAGATATTAACCTAATGTATAACTTTGTTTTATTTATTAGAATAACTCCTCTCTCTCTCTCTCTCTCTCTCTCTCTCTCTCTAGATATATATATATATATATTAATTTGTTTAATATAGAGTGTAATTTTACTATATATATATAGACGTTGAAAAATTATGAATTAAAAAATAAGCATAAAAAGATTACTGTTAATTATTGTTTACTCATATTACAATCATAGCAAGCAAACAGAAATTTTCATTAGCCTGTTTAAATTAGAATTATAGTTACTACCAAGTTAATATAAATAGTAGGGATGAAGCTCCTAAATTTTTCTCCATTACTTTTATATAATTAAAGGTAGATAAGATTGTTAAGTTAACGAAATTAAATCTTTTTTATTTTAAATTTCAACCATTAAATCGTATAGACTTAGCGATTAAAAATATTGTATCTCAATTTGGATAAAAAATTTAAATTAAGAGAATCAACTTAATTAAGTAATAAATAGGCAACATATAACAATAATTTTTCTCTAGAACTTTGGTGAAAGTATATTTTCTTTCAAATATTTTCAAATTTGTACAAATATCCTTAATTAAAAGAAAATTACAGACAGTACTTGTGTCCTAATATTAAAATCGTTGCACATAGGAGCAAAGTTTTAATAAGCTACAAAGATTATAGGTTTATATAATTATTATCATTAATATTAGTAAATGGTTAAGAGATAACAGTAGTTTACCTCAAAAGTTCAATTTTTTTTTCAAATTATTATTTAATAAGCTACATGGATTGTGCTAATTAAGCAAGACCTACATCCTGAATGGGCCAAGTACCCTTTGCATGAATTAAGTGCTTAATTCATTTAGTATCCGGATAGAATTTTGAGTTATTGAAAATAAAAAATACCGTGTGTTTATTTAAATTTATTTAAACTTTATTTAAAAACAGTTTTTACATAGATTCTTAGAATTAGTGTAAAATTGAAAAATGAGAAAAAAATTATTATTTTTTATGTTTTTTATTAATAATTTCTAAATTGAAAAGAAAATAAAAATTTTTTATTAAATATAAGAGGATGAACAAAGTCTAAAATATATATTTTTTTATCTCTTATATACCCGTACTCAAATCTAAATAGAATGCCTAGGAAGTGACTTAATCTATCACCTAAATTGAGTATCTCGAGACTTTTACTCGTTCTTTTTATTATTTAATTTTTTTTAAAATTTTTTTGTTATATGTTATAAAATATTTTATATTTTTTCATTTTATTGATACATTTTAATCAAGATATTTTTGTTAATATTACGAGTTTTTTTTATCTAAATAACTTATGTATAATTTGTTACTAATTAATTACATAATCTACTAGAAGTTTTTAAAAGAAGAAAACCTTGACAAAGAGTTATGATTAATAAAAGAGATATAATTATTTAATAATTTTAATGAAATTTTGTAATAAAATTGAATTTTTATTATTAAATTAAAAACTAATTGCCCAATTTATTGACAGCCTATTTAATTTATATATATGTATGTCACTTCGTAAATTTTTTTTATAATAAAATTAAAAAGTGAATTTTTTTTATATAATATTATACATTATTAATATATTTAAAGTAACAGTTTGGAGTAATTACTAGTTGGTTATTGCTAAAATTTTCATATACAATTATTCTCAAAAACATATTCAACCAAACAAATATTCGTTTTGTTTTTACTCTTACATATTATATCAAACATATTTTTTTTACTTTTTAAAATTTAAAATAGTTTGCAAATATATCAAATAAATTTTTAAATATTAAAAATATTAAAAATACAACTCAAAATTTTGAATCGTATCCTAATTTTTAAAAATAATTTTCTAATTACATATCAAACATACCCTAAGTTTTACACTTCGTCTCTAGATAAGGGTCTCTTCATGCCTATTGAAGCTCTGACTACGGATAAGATAAAGTGATAAGTGTTACAAGAAATGGTGAAATATATAGTACGGATATGTGTATGACTAATAAGATGATAAGATCTCAATCATACAACCATCAATAGTTAAATATTTAGTTGACAAGTATGGGATATGTAAATTAGTCAGTGGCATAAAATTAAAAGTAAGGTGGGCATGTGTTAATTAGTTAGATGGCATAAAATTAGAGTTTATTTGTGTGCAAGTATATATATAAATAAATTGCAATTCAATATTCTCTTTTTACGATATTTAGAAACCATATGCCAAATTGAGAAGAGGAAATAGAATAGAAAGAAAGAATATCAAGGGAAGTAGAGAAGGAATAAGAAGTAAACAAAGGTAAGATCTTGAAACTTGATTTAATAATTATGTTTGGGATTATTATACTTATGTTATTTTTGTTTTGATATGTAGTAATTCATTTTACATAAATAATTTATCTTGACATTTATTTATTATAATATTCTAATATATTATTTTTTAAAAGTTTAAGTAAATATTTATAAAATTTATGAATTATCATATGTTAATTCAATTAATTATTTACTGAACTGAGTTTAAATAATATTACAGAAAAAATAATGTGTCATCATATTTTTGTTTTTATTTAAATAAATGATTATTCTATATAGACTATGTTTATGAAATATTTAAAAATTACTGAGAAAAAATAAATTTTTTAATACGAAATTATACGTACTAGATAAAAATATGATGGGCCATGATTAATGACACATCGGTGAGTATAGATGTAATTTCAATTTTGTAGTAAAAATCTGTAAAGATGAAATCTGAACGAAGGTTCCTGAGAATAATATTCCAAAAGTAAGTATGGAATGAATTTATTGTAATTATTTATAATAAAAGAATAAATGTTTATATATCATTTTTCATGAAAATCAGTATTGAAATTCTTCCATAATATATATTTTATTAAGTTTATCGTTAGAATTCAGAAAATATTTTGTATAAAAATTTGTTTATCTAAAAATTTCTAAAATTACCTTTTTATGTAAATAATTACTGAGTATTAGCTTATATACCCTTACTTTTTTAAAGTTTTATAATACTAGTGATCATAGGATAATTAAGAGACTAGCAATACTCTAAGAAGAGAGTTTTGTTGTCTTTTTGAAATTTGTAGACGTAGACAAATGTATGCAGTTATGTAATAGTAAGGGTCCTAGGCATATTTACGGATACTCTAACAAAGGACAATGTTCACAGCTTCTGTAACAAAGGGGGAAATTGACTGCTCATGCAAAACAAAAATATTTGACTGATGATCTACCAGAGATAAAGCATCAAAGGAGTACTCAATTTGATGCCGAGAAGATACTCAAAGTTAGCACTACGACTTGATTTTCTACTTACAACTACGTTAGGATGCTACTAGGTATTGTTTTGGGATTATCGGGTTTTCTACAATAAATAAAGTTGAATAACAAATAAATAATTGAGTGTATTAGATAGATATTAGAGTTAACTATTGTTTTATTTACTTTGATTAAATTACCTTTAATAATAAATTATATTATGAATATTTTTGTAACAAAATTTTTTTTATTGAAAGATTAGTGTTTAAAATATATTTTAATATATGCCCCTTAGATATAGTTTAGATGGTCCAGACATGCTTGACGATTTCAGGTCATTTTGAATTCTAGTAACAAAATTAATGAATTGAAATTTGATGTTTGTAAAAGTTTCTTACTCTCATCCAAAAAATTTTGAAATTTAAAAAAAAAGTATATTTAAAATATGAATAAACTCATTTTATATTTTAGGATGCATAAATTTACTAAAAGAGTTAATATTATTAATTCTAATAAATTGCATCTATGTGTGTATTAAAAAGTCATTTTGATCTGTAATATAACTCAATAGATTGATTTAATAAGTTTTTTTTTTAAGGAGATTGACTTATTAGTTTGTCTATGTAACAGTGATCATTGTTCTAAAAAAAACAAAGAAAATTGATTATTTAATTTGAGTGAAATTAACGATTATAAGAATAAGATTAACAAAATTATTAAACCTCCTAACCACTACTTATCGTTTTCTTCTTCTTTTTTTATTTGCACTCATCCTTTAGGACCTAATAAAATATATGTACTGACGCAGATAATGGCGGCCACCACACCTTGATTGAAAGAAGTCTAACCTACTACTCCGTTTTTCTATGAACCCGACTCACAACATTTATGTTTGTCTTTTTCCCTTCTCTGAGCAGAGCAAGGCTCGCCGATGTAATCTGGTGTAAGCTATATGGTGTGACGATTTAAGTATAAAATTCTAGCCAGGTACGTAGCAATACCATCATATGCATCAGCAACCCACTAACCCCATAAAAGTATCCCTCGTCTCTTTCCCTAAGTGCATTTGGAGGGGTCCACAGTTGAAGATGTTTATTGAAGAGATAATTGCTGATAGAAACAATGGTTCACTTTTATTTTCCTTGATGTTGAGATATTTGTAATTAGCATCTTTTTAAGTCTCACTTTCTTCCTGGTCTTGGAGGATTAAACCATGGTGAGAGCTTCATTTCTTCGTATTTCGTGTATCTTATTCACACTCTTTTTCCTTTTTGCAATTTCGCTTTATCCTCTTAAAAGACCAAAATTCCAGGATCCCTCAGGATGTGCTCCATGGTGCAGCTCCAAGAACAGAATTTCCTCAAAGCTGGGGTCAATTTTGGAGACCAAAACCAGCGCTCCTCAGCACCCACTTGACCCACTGACCATCCAAGAGATCAACCAGGTCCGAGCCATCCTCTCGTACTATGAACCCTTTGCCTCTTCTTTTCCAGCAATTTACTCCCTATCGCTTGATGAACCTGACAAAGATCAAGTTTTGTCCTGGAGAAAAGGCGACCCTCTTCCTCCAAGAAAAGCTCTTGTAATTGCACTGTTGAATGCCAGAACGCATATTCTTACAGTGGACTTGGAATTGGGACGAGTCATCAGCGACATCGTCAATTCAGGCTCCGGTTACCCGACGCTATCCATTCAGGATGATATCTCAACAGCTGTACAAGTTGCACTAGCTAACGCAGAGTTCAATAAATCCTTGATCCAACGAGGAATTTCAACGTCTGATTTGGTGTGCATTACACCATCGGCGGGCTGGTTTGGGCCGGACGAAGAAAATAGGAGGGTCATAAAAGTTCAATGCTGTGTCAGTGAAGGGACTCCTAATTTTTATATGAGGCCCATTGAAGGGCTCACTGCAACAGTAGACATCGACAACAAAGAGGTGGTAAAAATTTCCAACACAGGCCGAGACATCCCCATTCCCAAAGGTACGAACACAGATTACAGATTCACTGCCCAAAATAGGCCACCAGAAATGGAGCCAATAAACCCAATATCAATAGAGCAGCCCAAGGGGCCTAGCTTTCGTGTGGAAGATGGACACATAGTGAAATGGGCTAATTGGGAATTCCACCTGAAGGCAGACCAACGAGCCGGTTTGGTTATTTCAAGAGCCATGGTTCGAGATTCGGAAAGTGGTGAGCTAAGGAGTGTGATGTACAAAGGTTTCGCTTCAGAATTGTATGTGCCTTATATGGACCCAGATGAGAATTGGTACTTTAAGACGTACATGGATGCTGGTGAATTTGGGTTAGGGGCAACAGCAATGGCACTTGTGCCGCTAAATGATTGTCCTAGATACTCGTATTACATGGACGGGATATTTGTGGCATCAGATGGACAACCTTTTGTGCAACCCAGTATCATATGTCTGTTCGAGAGGTATGCTGGCGACATCAGTTGGAGACACTCTGAGGGTCCAATATTTGGATTTGAGGTATGTGTGCACAAATTAAGTTGCACTTTTGCATATTAAAGTAAACTATTTTATTTTAATAAGTAATCACTAATCACTTTTTATTAAATGTTTTATTCTTCTAAATAGAGATAGGTCTCTTCTCAAATATAAATAAAAAGTTGAGGTAAAAATTTATTAATTTAAATATAAATTTTATAGTATATTATAATAGTATTGATAGGGATAGTCAAAAGGATAGGCAAAAAATTGGACCGGATCGAAGAATGAAACAAGAATTGACAATTTTGATTCGATTTTTTATGTTATTCGCTTTACATTTATTTTTTAAAAAGAGTAAATTATTTGATTTGTTTCTTGATATAGATATAAAAAAATCGAACTAGATTGATATTAATTTTTTTTATTTTTTATTTTTTGTTATACCATCAAAATGACATTATTTTAAAATTTAAAAATATCATTTTTTTAAAAAAGGTAAAATATTTAAGAAAAAAATAGAAAAACCAAATCGAACCCAAACCGAACCATTACCGACCAATTCAATTTTGTTTTAATTCTAATATAATTATCTATTATTAGTTTAATTTTAGTTCAATTTCAGCTTTCTAATATGTGTGTGATATGAAATAAAAAATTTTGAAACTAATTTTTTTTATTTGGTTCAATGTCATAAAATCAGACCGAATTAGATCGGTTCTAAAATAAAAAAAAATTTAAAAATTTTGATTCTACTGATAATTTAAGATGATATTTAAGTTAAGATCTAATATTTTAATTCCTAATATTCGTAGGAAATAATTTTTTAAGACTCAAATTTCAAATAGATCACACATTGTTTTAACTTTTTTTTTTTTATAAATAATGTGAATGTGAAATACAAAATTATGTGCTAAA
This sequence comes from Melia azedarach, assembly GCA_028052125.1. NCBI lineage: Eukaryota > Viridiplantae > Streptophyta > Magnoliopsida > Sapindales > Meliaceae > Melia > Melia azedarach. Next base: position 6,120,223 of record CM051401.1, on the reverse strand, counting down.
ATTTGTCTTTAAACTCTTATTATTTGATCTTAAATTTTAGGAAATGTTTCCTACACTAATTTTTGTTGATGTTAAGTCTCACTCTTTTTTCTTCACCAAATATACCGACCATGGAAATTTTAACAGATAAGAGAAGCTAGACCAAAGGTGACGCTTGTGGCTCGAATGGCAGCATCAGTGGGAAACTACGACTACATTTTTGATTGGGAATTTCAGACGGATGGTTTGATTCGTATTAAGGTCAATGCTTGCACATTTTTGATTGGGAAATTAAGCCACATTTCTTAATCAATATTAATATTAATAATTAACAGGTAGGGCTCTCAGGGATGCTAATGGTAAAAGGAAGTCCTTATTATAATATATACAAGGTGCCCAACCCAGAAGAAATGTCAGGGCCTATGGTGTCCGAAAATGTTATTGGTGTGGTTCATGATCACTTCGTCACCTTCCACCTAGACATGGACATCGATGGAGCTAATAATTCATTTGTTGAGGTTAATCTTGTGAAGAAACAGACATCAAAAGGAGAATCACCCCGGAAGAGCTATTTAAAAGCTAAGCGGAAAGTTGCTAAAACAGAAAAGGATGCTCAAATTAAGCTTAAGCTCTATGATCCTTCAGAATTTCACGTAATCAATCCTTCAAGGCGGTCTAGGTTGGGAAATCCAGCTGGGTATAAAGTTGTCCCTGGAGGAAACGCTGCTAGCTTGCTTGATCACGATGACCCTCCACAACTCCGAAGTGCTTTCACAAACAATCAGGTACATCACATACTCTGATGGTTTTCCTGTGATTGTGAATCATACAATTTGCATTGATTTTCTGTGTTTGCGTTATAGATATGGGTGACTGCATACGATCGATCAGAGCAATGGGCTGGTGGGCTTTTGGTGTATCAAAGCAGAGGAGATGACACACTTGCTGTGTGGTCGGAGAGGTATAAATTAGTGCTAAAAAAGAAAAAGGAAAACTTGGAAATTCACATTTTACCCATTAGTTTGTATTGATTTAACTTGATTTTGATGATCAAAAACAGGGACCGTCCAATTGACAATAAAGATATAGTATTGTGGTACACCGTGGGATTCCACCACATACCATGCCAAGAGGATTTTCCTGTAATGCCAACAGTTACATCAAGCTTTGATCTAAAGCCTGTCAATTTCTTCGAAAGCAATCCAATTCTCCGGGCTCCACCCACTTTCCAAAAAGATTTACCCTTCTGCCAGTCGATTCCGTCGTGATCACTATCAGATTTCAGTCACCATATTTTCATTTCACCCGGCCTATACCTCTAAAAATTGGCTGCTGCTCTAAAGACATTTTCAGTGATTTCTTGTAGTTTTTGCCGCCTTTGGCGGGTATAATATGTGTTCAATTTCAAAGACATAATAAGGAAAAATAAATTATTTTATTGCTAAAAATTGATTTTTATCCATACTTCATCATGCGTATTTTAATACTGTAAGTGTCAAAAGTAAAAATAGAAAAATAAAAGGTTGTACATGTTCATATTGTCCATGCAGATAAAAGTTTACATTTACATCCAACTAGTTATTAGGCGTGGGTACAAAAAATGGTAAAACTATTCTTGTAATTTTTTTTTTATAAAAAATATTACAGTAGGTGAGATTTTATTATTGGTAATTTATTAAATGAATTCGAATTTAGATTAAAAAACTATAAAATATCTGTTAAACTAAAAAATTATATATATATATATATATACACACACAGATATAAATTGAGTTTAGTTTGATTTTATGTAAAATATCATTTAATTTTTCATTTCTAAAATTTTAAAAACCAAAATCTTTCTATTCGGTTTTATTTTTACGAAAATTAAATTGAATCGAATCCAATGGTATTTATCGTTATTTGTAATTTGCATGTCCAAAAATCCCAAAACAAATTGTCCCATAAATTCTCTAGGAAACAATTTAAATGAGATTAATAAACCATATTCTTTAACTATAATATAATTAAATAAATATAATTTTAAATAAAATTATATATATTAACATGATAATTAAAACGAAAAGTTTAAATATTTATATTTAATATAAAAAATTAACTAGTCACTAAAAGTTCATTTATCTCTCAATAATAGTTTATATTTATTAATTTATTACATAATTAATATTTTTAAATAAATTATATGTCTATTCAACTAGCAATAAAATAGAACACTTAAAAAAGTATTCAGTAACTAGTTTGAACAAATAATCAGCATTAAACTAACTAATTACTGAAATAGCCAGTATTACTATCACGATTAACAGTAAACGTAATTAAATAATTAATTAATTAATTAATTCTACTCATGCAAGCTATGCAGCACTCTCCTCACACGCTTGTATTGTAGAGATTTGTCGTTGATTATGTGGGCATGTACCCCTCTTTTGAAAGTCAGTATGGTACATGTGTTTTGTACTCGCTCCCACACACTCGTATCGTGGGAATTTTCTATTGATTAAATATCAAACATGTCTTATCGCAAATTTTTTTTATGATATCTGGTCCCAAAAATTACTGGACGTACCGAACTGTACGTCTTGTATGGTGGGGATGTGTAGATACCTGGACTCCCAAAAGAGGAAATTACTGGATCTACCGAACGTTAAGGAGGTATATGTCAATATCGCTGAGGATGCGTAGCTATTTGGACTCCCAAAAGAGGAACTTACTGGATGCACCGAATTTTAGGGGATGTGTAAATATCACTAATCTGGAATATCTATATCTGCTAAATACTTATTTGATGTAAATATCACTCATCTGGAATATCTATATCTGCTAAATACTTATTTGAGATAATAACAAATAGGTCCCTATATTGTAGTAGAATAATACGTGAGGACTTAGTTATATAATTGTAACATATTGATCCCCAAGCTAATCATTTTTAAGTTTCGTATCGCCATCCCCATTCCGTCCTTGCTTAATTGCCATTTTAGTTTAATCGAGGACGAGGAGAAAAGTCCCCGTTTACAAAATTGAGTAAATAAAGATGCAGAAATGAATATATGAGATATGTAAGTTGTTAATCAATATTTTCATAAATTAAAAAATTTATATTTTTCGTGAGAATACCATAAGATTGAAGTTTCATCTATTTTCTGCTAATTGTTTTTTTAGGAAAAGAAATAGTATTTTGTGCGATGACTTCTGCACAACTCTTGTCATTGACATCAAAATAATGAATGAATAAAATTCAGAAACAAATCAAATTAATTAAAAAATTATATACTTTTTACTCCAATCTTAGCTTAACCTTTTTAATTCTTTCCGATTTAATCCAGTCCACATACTCAACTGGACCAGGGTATTCAATTTTTCGTGATAAATTACTATTCATATATTTGTTAGTTTCTCTGAAAGAGTGTGATTTTTGTTTTATTTTATTTTTTTAAATTACTTTTAACGTTGTTGGCTCTGCCAGGTGTCTTTTTTCTTCTTTAATATTTAATTAACCTTACTCTTGGACTACTTGTGTTGTAAATTCATTATCTTCAGTTTTTTGTTTGGGAGCCTGCAATGCAAATTAAGACCAGCAGGGAATCCAAAGTCTGAGACTCTTAACACCGTCCGTGATTCGAATATTTTGATCGTCGATTCATAGTGAAAGTAAATGATAATTTGGTTATTAATTGTCAACATGTATGTTGGATTCTAGTGATGATTTCTTCTTTGTTAAATACGTCTTTACTTTTGAAATTTGTAAAAGATTGATTGGTTCATTTGACTATGATTATATTAAAGCAATGTTAGTGGGTTCTTTGCAAGCACCACTTATGGCATTTCTAACGGTGAATCCACTTGCTGGGTGCTTTTTTGGGAAGTACTTCCATTATTTTCTAAAAATAAAGTTGCATTTGTTAAACTAATTAATTACGTTGTTATAAAATATGAGAGTTACAACTTCGATGTGCCAACCACTCCCTTCTTACACTGAGGTCAAAACTTCAAACTTGCAAATCACTAATCGAGATTTGTTACTAGTACTTTGTCGACATTCTTACAAAAGCTGCACTCATGTATAAGTAACAAATAGATAAATCTAACGATTAAATAAAATTAATTAGAAGAGATAGTGTAAAGTGATGTAATGTTGATAAGTTCTTTATTCTGAAAAGAAATTTTATGGTATTGTTTTAGTGAATTGAATGACAACACTTCAGAAATTATTTATACGGAGGAAAATAAATTATAGGAAGTTAGGTAACTTTTGCTTTCAGAAGTGCCGTAATATGAAGTTTTGGCATTTTAATTTGATTACCCGACTTCAAATATTGCTTTTGCTAAAGGAAAAGAGTAACAATATGCCCGTCTTTTTGGTTTACGTCCCTGTAATAATTGGGAAGAGAAAGCTTCTGCATGTAAAGAGTCTGGCCTGGCGTTACCATTCCCAACGATGTATATCTGAGTTTGTCCACCCACCCACCCACCAGCCATATTTCCATTTAAATTGAAGCAGTGAAGAATAAAAAATCTCATGATTACTTACATCAGCGGGCCACCTTTGTTGTTTATTTATTATTTAAAAAAAAAAAAATTGATGTAATAAAATTTATTATTCTACATCAATAAGGACATGTAATAAATATCTTCCACATTTGACGCATACTTGTCAAGATTCTTTGCAACTTTCTTCGTGTATAATTTGGAATTATCTCAGCCTTATCTTATTCACTTGTATCTCGTTATCTTCACTCTCAGTCATCCTTAATTATTTAGAATACTCGTATCATATTCATCATCACTTCACTGACGCATGCCTCTATGGAATCAAGACACTTTCTTCTCTTCATTGTCGTAGCCACTCTCTTACTCATCACATGGTTCAACATCCCTTACCCGCCGCCGCCTACCGCGACTGAGATTTTGGACTGCACGGCCTATTCGCCATGGTGCACCTCCAAGAATCGCTTCCAAGACAGACAGCTAAACAGACCACCTAAACCCACCCGCCACCACCGCAACCATGCGTCGGACACCCCTCAGCCACCCTCTAGATCCACTCACTATCCAAGAAGTTAACCATGTCCGTAACATCCTCTCCTCTCACGCTCTCTTCAAGAACGCCGCATCCTATGCCTTCCACTCTATGACCTTGGAAGAACCCGAAAAATCACATGTACTTAACTGGAAAAAGGGTGACCCGCTGTTACCCAGGAAAGCCTCTGTTGTCGCACGTGTGAACGACATATCATACGTCTTATCAGTCGAATTATCGGCCGAAGAGGTAGCCGTACACAAGACAGATTCAATATCCGGTTATCCTACCATGACTATAGAAGACATGACATCGGCGACATGGGCTCCACTTTCGGACGCGGAGTTCAACCGTACGATAATCGAACGAGGTGTTGATCTGAAGGATTTGGCGTGTCTACCGATTTCGTTGGGTTGGTATGGAAAAAAAGAGGAGAACAGGAGGCTGATTAAGGTGCAGTGCTACTCCATGAAGGACACCGCAAACTTTTACATGAGACCAATTGAAGGTTTGACCGTACTTCTGGACATGGACACGAAGCAAGTGATCGAAATAACAGATAAGGGCAAGAACATACCAATAGCAAAGGCCGCCAACACAGATTACAGATACGCAGCACAGGGTGTACAACAGCGAATGAAGTTGGTAAACCCGATATCGATAGAGCAACCCGGATGGTCCAAGTTTTGTAATAGAAGATGAGCACGTAGTTAAGTGGGCGAACTGGGAATTTCACTTGAAACCCGACCCAAGAGCCGGGTTGATGGTTTCTCGGGCTCGGGTGAAGGACCCGGACACCGGGGAGATGAGGAATGTTATGTATAAGGGGTTTCCGAGTGAATTGTTTGTGCCTTATATGGACCCCACTGATGCATGGTATTTTAAGACATATATGGATGCGGGTGAATATGGGTTCGGGTTGCAGGCCATGCCCCTGGACCCGCTTAATGATTGTCCGCGAAACGCGCATTATATGGATGGTGTGTTTGTGGCTGCTGATGGAACACCATACGTCCGATCGGGCATGATTTGTGTGTTCGAGAGATATGCCGGGGACATTGGATGGCGACACTCCGAGAGTCCGATCACGGGTATGGAGGTATGGCCTATTAGTTTACAATCCTCAATTTGGTCTTTCAATAATTTCTACATATTATAATTAATTAATTAAAAATAAATAATAATTCAACCTACGTCTTTTAGTCTAATTTGTCTAGTTTTTGTAACTTGATATAAAGTTGCAGAGTTCCTTTCACAAGGTGCTACCTCATTGATGTGTAACTGACATAATTTTAGTACTTGGAGCCAGCGTTAACTTGATTGTTTGGATTATTATTTGGTTTTGGCAGATTAGAGAAGTAAGGCCAAAGGTGACGTTAGTGGCTAGAATGGCAGCATCCGTCGCTAATTATGATTATATTGTTGATTGGGAGTTCCAAACAGATGGACTTATTAGAGTTAAGGTAAGTAATTTCATTGGTCATTACTACAAGCAAATAAAATATTATCTCATCTTCCGCGAGTGTGTTTGGAAAAAATGCAAATTGTGACATGAGATTGGACTTTCTGATACTAATATCAGGAATTTTAATCACAGGTTGGACTAAGTGGAATTTTGATGGTTAAAGGCACACAGTACGAGAACATGAACCAAATTAAGGATGAACATGAAAATCTGTTTGGCACCCTTTTGTCCGAAAATATTATCGGAGTAGTCCATGACCACTATATCACATTCTACCTTGACATGGACGTTGACGATTCTGACAATTCTTTCGTAAAGGTAAATATTAAGAGACAAGAAACCTCGCCTGGAGAATCACCGAGGAAGAGTTACTTAAAAGCTGTGAGAAATGTGGCTAAAACGGAGAAAGATGCACAAATTAAGCTTAAACTCTATGACCCAGCTGAGTTCCATGTGATAAACCCGAGTAAGAAGACCCGAGTAGGGAACCCCGTAGGATATAAGGTGGTTCCTGCTGGCACAGCTGCTAGCTTGCTTGATCCCGAAGATCCACCCCAGAGGCGAGGAGCATTCACAAATAACCAGATATGGGTCACTCCATATAATAAGAGTGAGCAATGGGCAGGTGGCTTGTTTGTTTATCAGAGCAAGGGTGATGACACACTTGCAGTTTGGTCTGAGAGGTAAGAACTTATTACCTGATTGATTGTTTGAGAGAAGTGTGATTGATGACTACTTGGCTTACAAATGTATCAATGGTGTTGACTCCTGCAGGGATCGACCAATTGAGAATAAAGACATTGTGCTGTGGTACACGCTTGGGTTCCATCATATACCTTGCCAGGAAGATTTCCCCATTATGCCTACTGTGTCATCAAGCTTTGATCTAAAGCCAGTGAATTTCTTCGAGAGCAACCCCATCCTTCGGATCCCACCCAATGATGAGAAGGATCTCCCTGTTTGCAGGGCTGCTGCTTCAGCTTGAAAACTAATTCTGTCATTATATGTAGCATGAATTTGCGGATATAAATATTGTGAAATGGCAGGCTAAAGACTTGATGGATGCATATAACTCCCGACATCAAGTGGTGAATGTAACCAATAAAATCAACATCAGTATCTCAATGGAGATCAAGTACTTTATGAAAACTTTAATTGGGATTCTGTTATAGTCTTTGCCCATTTTTGAAGTTTTAGCACAATTTCAATCTTGACAATCTCACCAAATATGAATATGAATACGAATCGAGGACAAAACTAAGAGGAGTAATCGAGACTGCCAATATCTCATGTGCCTCTGCAGATAGATATATGATTCAGTATAGGTTTCAAGTACTAAATTGAAAGTAAAATTCTTGTAGATAGTGGTGATGTCATTTTTACCATAACTTATTGCTTCTATTTAATTTTAGTAGAACAATGTTATCACTCGCAATACAGCGATTTAAAGTGGCCATATGTTCTGGTAGGCGATTAAAGGGGCAAAAAGCACCAATAACGTAATAATAAGATGCACGTCTCTAAGCAATTTGTGGGGAAAACTGACAAAGAAAGTGGTGAATGACAAGTTCCCCACTAGAACAAAGAGTGCTTAAGATTGATCATTGGTGTTCTTCCACTCTGTTAAGTGTCACATCTCTCAGAAAAAAAAAAAGAAAAAGCAATTAAAAAATTATAATAATCATGCCCTAAAATAATTATTAAAATTTAACTTTAATTAAGAAATATAATTTTTAAAAGTAAAATATTTTTTATTTTGAATATTTTTATTTTATAATTAATTTTTTTATTTTTAATATAAATTATTTTAAATTAATATATATATACACACACATACGTAGGTATAAATTCTTACAAAAAAAAGTTTAATTTTCATTTTTATTTATTATATATATTTTAGTTATTTATTTTATTATAATATTTTTAATAATAAAATTTATCAAATCGTATGAAATTAGTTTTTAACATTTACAATATTTTTTAAAATAAAATATATTAAACATTAAAAACAATTTTTTTAAGTTAATTATTTTTACAATATAATAAAAGTAAATTATTTTAATATTTATAGAAATTTCAAACTGACACATAGTCCTTCTAATCGTGTCACCATGAGATTGGACTAAAAGTTTTTAAACCTTTTGTTATAATATATACTAATAATTGAAAGAAATACTATAAGTCAAGAGAGAAAACTCAAAAGTCAAAACCTAATTTTGATAGCTAAACAAAAAGATACAAATCATAGAAAAATTTCCTAAAGTAATAAAAATGAAACAAATGCAATTGCGTCGAGAGGTAGCCGTGTATTTTATGGATTTTGCCGAAATTTTAAAGCAATTAATATAGCATAACCCAAAATCGAATAACGCTACGTAAAAATTCTTGATAACCAAACCAGACTCATGTCGTATATCACATCCCTTATTCCATCATAAAGTGTCTCCTCTATGTATAGAGCTCTGTATTGGGTAATCTAGGTGTTAGGAATAGCAACTAGTGGTGTTGCTTTCTCTAGAACAATTCCCAACTTTTCTCAAGCTTCTGGCTCTGTACCTTGTTGGCAATTTCCAGTTGAACATGTGCAGAAATGTAGCTAAAACGTACATCAACATCCTTTCGCCCAGAGGAAGTCCAGCACAAATTCTCTTACCAGACCCAAATGGAAGATATTCAAAGTTACTTCCGAAGTAGAAGAATCTTTCAGGTCGAAATTCTGATGGACTGTCCCAGAATTGAGGGTCTCTGTGCATAGCCCAAACGTTCAGAAACACTTTAGTACCTTTGGGTATTGTACACCCACCCGCTTTGCAATCTTGGATCGTCCAACGGGGCAGTAATAATGGAGTTGGACGGTGCAATCTTAGTGCCTCCTTAACCACTGCATGAAGATATGGCGATTTTTGAACGTGGAATTCTTCTACTGTGTTGTTAATGCCCACAACTTCTGTTAATTCTTCTTGGACTTTTCTGATTACTTCGTGATGTAGCATCAATTCTGACATTGTCCACTCCACCATAGATGATGTTGTGTTGGTACCTCCAATCACCATGTCCTGACAAGAAGTAGGTTAGCAAGGACATTTTAATTTACATATCATCACCTAAGAAAATCATGACATTTAAAGCTCATTTGCGAACAAAAAAACATGATAATATTGAACAGAAAAAAGAGCAATTACCTATAAAAATGGCCTTAATTTGTGTCAGCGGAGTTGATTCTCCAGTGTCTGGATGTCTATACTCCAAAAGAATATGCAGAAAATCGCTCTTGGTTGTTTTGTTTGCTCCCTCCACTTTAGCCTGATCCATCTTTTCTCATGCGTCGATCAATTACAAAATCAAAGATCTGTTCAATCGCTTGTAGCACGTTCTTGGTTTCCCTCTCAATTCCTTGTAAATCAAACCTTGCAACAATAGGAAAGAAATCTGAAACATTAGGTCTTGCCAGTAATCTAAAGACTTGTGCCACTACTGCCCGAAACTCTGCCGCAATACTCGTCCCATTTTCTCCTTGAGTCATGCCGCCCCATAACATGCTCGATGTCATGTTCATCATCATTATATATGCAATGTCTCCAATGTTGATGATGTGCCATTTTTACCATAAAAATCTCTAACAATCTTCCTCAACTCATCTCTCCGAAAATCATAAAATGCATCGAGGTTTGCCTTACTCAACACTTCGTGTACAAATAGTTTGCACAGGATCTGTCATTCACGTCCATATGATGCAAATGCAATGTTCCTTGCACCGCAGGTGAAAGTAGAAACTGACATAATTGGATTGCGGTTGGCCAATTTTGTAGCTTGATTTCACTAGCGTTGGGGAGCTGATAACGACGCACAGTTATTCCAATCTATTCCAATCCAAAGTGATGTAGGACAATTTTAGAATTTAATTAGTTTAGTAAATTTTTTGTTACCAATTTAATTTGTTATTTAATTTCTAATTTTCTTATTTAGCTAGGAATTATATTTTCTTATCTGAGTTAATTTGTAAGACTAGATTTTCTCTATTATATATAGAGAGTCTATGTTATTATTTGAAAGAATATTTCATTAAATAAATATTCTCTTTGATTTTATCCCTTATATGATTATTATCTTGACACTCGTGTTTCGAAGCCGTTAGGGATTAGAATATATAATTTCGTTCGTTAAAACGTTTATCTAACCTACTGCGTCAAAGAACCGAACGAAATTCGGTGTTCGACTAGGTGCTTTAATTTCACCCCGCTATCCTGCCTGCGTCAATTGGTATCAGAGCTTACCTTTGTATCAGACAAAGCTTTTCTAAACCATTAAACACAACCACATTCATCATTACATCCTTTCACCAAAAAGAAAAGAAAAAAAATTAGAACCATGGTCTGTTATATTAGGCATGATGCGTTGCTGTTTGATGGAAAATGTAGTCCTAAATTATTTTTATTTTGTTTGGAAGATGTTGAAGAATTTTTTCAAGTTGAGAGGATACTTAAGGATAAACGAGTACAATTTGTTACTTTTTTTTTTGTTAAAAGGGAGTGTTAGTGGAATATAGTACAAAGGTCAAGACTTGCAAGCCGAGAAGATAAAGTTCGATCATGGAATCAGATGAAGTAATTGATGAGGTCACGATTCATTCCTCTTGATTATTGTTTGACACATCAAGGTATGAGATATGTTCATTTTTATGTTATAGAGCTTGAGAATTTTTATGGGCATTCTTTTTTTCATGAGAGTGAAGAATCTTAAGTTGAGAGATTTTTTTAGGGACTCTGTGCTGATATAAGAGATCGAATGCCGTCATATATTATCTATACATTACCATATGCCATCTTTTTAGCCAAAGGAATTGAAGGACAACTAAAACTTGACTTGAATAGAGTTATTAGACATGTTGATATTGACAACCTTGCTAACAAGATATTTGATAATAAGATTGAAGTTGATTCTGAGGTAGTGAATGAAGATGTGCTTGAAAAGACGACTGTAGTCATGCCATAGATTATACAAGAAGAGGTCTCATTTGATTTTAATTTAAAAATTAATAATGTGATTGAACATGTGTAAGAAATTCAAGTTGAAGATAACCAGTCTGTCATTGACATGGTTCTACCTATTCATTTTAAAAACAAAAAGGTTATCCTTGAGGAAGTTTTGGCTATGAAGACAAATTTAATTGGTGAGTATATTGAACAAGATATGAGAAGAGTTATAAGAAATATGAAAGTAGTTTATAATTACAAGTATGCATATTTCAGAAGAGCTGCTAATAAGTACAAGAAAAGAAAAAAATTTGGGTTCTAAGAAAAAAATTTAGGTTCTTCCAAGTTTCAAGAAAGTTTGTTGAGAAGAGTTATTCCTTTAAGTCACAAGATGAATTACTGTTACACTACAAGTTTCATCCGCCAGAAAAAATTCGTCAAAACTCGAGAACGAGTTTTCTTTGAGAGAGAGGAAATTTGATATAGGACAATTTTAGAATTTAATTAATTTAAGAAGTCTTTATTGTTACCAATTTAAGTTGTTATTTAATTTCTAATTTTCTTATTTAGGTAGGAGTTATATTTCCTTATTTGAGTTAACTTGTAATACTAGGTTTTTTCTATTATATATAAAGAGTCTATGTTATTATTTGAAAGAATCTTTCATTGAATAAAATATTCTCCTTTGGCTTAGACACTCATTATTTGAGTTAACTTGTAATATTAGGTTTTCTCTATTATATATAAAGAGTTTATGTTATTATTTGAAAGAATCTTTTATTGAATAAAATATTCTCCTTTGACTGAACACTTATGTTTCGAGCCGTTAAAGTTAAAACGACATCTAATTTTCGTCCGTTAGAACGTTTATCTAATCCACTACATCAAAGAATCAAATGAGATTTACCTGTTCGACTAGATGCTTTAATCTCACCCCGCTATCCTGCCTGCGTCACAAAGCTTATAGATTTGACCATAAATATTGGCCAAATCCTTAAAATATGATGGAGATTTTGCCTAAGAAATGGGAGGTAGCCTGACGAGGGACAGGCCCCATAGGGCCTTGGTGGCAACCGAGAATTTCCTCTACGCACTTCTTGGATGGCCATACCACAAATATTACAGCAACGAAGGTAAATAAACCAGCGATCTTTGTTTGTGATAGGTTAAGATAACCTTTTTCAATGATATTACACAACCATGAGTACCGCTGGCTACAGATTGTGCTAAACATGTTATTCTCAATCCCTATAAATGAAATTGAAATCATAGAAGACCTACGGACCTTGCTGTAGGTCTGTTATCGACCTTAGTGTAGAAAAATATTAGTGCAGCTTACGAAAATTTGAATTTTTTGTAAATAGATGAAAAATATTATTTCTATTTATATTAAACATGTGCCATAAGATTTCTGTTCATAAAAAATAATTGACGAATAAAAAAAAGGGTTATGCACTTAACTAGTATAACAACCAAAATTAACTTTATAACTCCTTAGGCCACGTTATAGTGATTTGTTTTTATCAATGTTGTTTAAAACATTATTTTAAAAAGAAATAATTTGGTTGACTTATTTGATTAAGTTACTTGCATGCTAAATGATGTAATTACGAGACGTTATAGCATGTACTTTCACAAAATCGATCGCATCACGTTATGAAGTGTTTAGAACAAAAATCTATTTGCTAGATCAAAAGATCTTCAATTCAAGCTCATACAAGTCCAAAATTAATTTTTGTTAATTAGTTTAGTTCTTTAAGCCGGCATGTATTAGAATTATTTTTATGTAGTATATTTATAATATTTTTTTTTGAAAAAATAATTAGATTGGGCTATATGGCTAAACATTTGCTCGCCAAAATTAAGAAGTATCAGATGTGCTCATATTACGTACTTTTAAAAATCACATCACGTTTTGAAGTGTTTGGACTAAGGTAAAGATCAGTGTTCCACCTGTTGAAAATAAGAGTTTTGTAATGACTCAAAATACACAAATATATTTATTTTTCACGTAAATTTACAAAAAATAAGTAAACACTCTCAAATATTTGAACAAGGACTCAAGCTTTATTTCTAACTTAATTCTAAAACCTTAAGGGGGAAGGGGTATTTATAGTTGAAACAAATCATTCTAAACCATTGATTTAGTCTTTATGTAGAACACCAATGTTAACTTTGTCTAGCACACCAATGTTGACTTTATCTAGTACACCAATGTTTACCAAATCTAGTACACCATTGTTTACCAAATCTAGTACACCATTGTTTACTAAATCTAGTACACCAATTTAGACAAGTAAATATTTTAGATTAAGTTTACAATTCAACACTCCCCCTTAAACTTGATCTAATCACACAAAGTGAATTTCTCAATTTTATAAAATCTTTTTGTTTGAGTGGCTTGGTAAAAATGTCAGCAATTTGATCCTGAGACTTCACATACTCCATATGTACATCATTTCTTGTGATGCACTCCCTTATGTAGTGGTAATGCGTGTCGATATGTTTGCTTCGATCATGAAACACCGGATTCTTTGCCAATGCCATAGCTGACTTGTTATCAACATAAATCTTCGTTGGCTTCTCTTGTGACCATCTTAGCTTCTTTAGTAGGTTTCTAAGCCAAATTGCATGGCAAACACATGACGTGGTAGCTACGTACTCAGCTTCACATGTGGAAAGTGTTACAATTGGTTGCTCCTTTGACATCCAAGTGAAAGCAGTGTCTCTCATGAAGAATACAAAATCAGTTGTGCTTTTTCGATCATCAATATCTCCAGCCTAATCACTATCGCTATATCTAACAAGTTCAGAATCATATGAACATGAATAGAACAAACTAAAGTTTAGTTGTACCTTTTAGATAACGAAGAATCCTCTTTGCAGCCTTAAAATGTGTGGTTGTTGGAGTTTTCATGTAGCGGCTTACAAGTCCTGTTGCATAGAGAATATCGGGCTTAGTACATGTTAAATATCGTAAACATCCAACCAAGCTCTTGAAAAGAGTTGAATCTACTTTTTCTCCTTCTTCATGCTTCGAGAGCTTAACTTCACACTCAATTGGTGCTACTAATAGACTTGCAATTTTCCATTTTGAACTTCTTGAGGATCTCCTTTGTATAGCGTTGTTGTGAAATAAAAATTCCATTTTCCTCTTGTCTTACTTCGATACTGAGGTAATACGCCATAAGCCCAATGTCAGTCATCTTAAACTCTTTAGTCATCGTGTTCTTGAAATCATCGAACAAGCTTGGATTGCTTCCAATTAAAATCAAATCATCTATGTACAAGCACACGATCAAAATATCTTCATCTTTAATCTTGATGTAAAGTGCGTGTTCATAAGGACAGTTAGTGAAACCATTCTTTTGAAAATACTTGTCGATTCAACCATTCCAAGCTCTTGGTGCCTGTTTTCAAAACATAGAGAGCCTTTTTCAATTTCAACACCTTGTCCTCTTGCCCTTTGACTTCGAAACCTGTAGGTTGTTGTATGTAGACTTTATCTTCGAGAACTCCATTCAAGAATACAGATTTTACATCCATTTGATGGATCTTCTACTTGTTTTGAGCTGCCAAGGAAATGATTAGTCTTACAGTTTCTAAGCGTGCTACTGGAGCAAACACCTCATTATAGTCGATGCCGTCTATTTGATTTGTAGCCTTTTGTAACTAGCCTCGCTTTGTATCGTTCAATTTCTCCTTTTGAATTATGCTTTGCTTTGTACACCCATTTGACTCTAATAGCTTTGTGTCCTTTAGGAAGTGAAACAAGCTGCCACGTATTATTCTTTATAATAGCTTTAATTTCTTCATCCATTGCATTTTTTTCATTTTTCATCTTGTATAGCTTCTTCAAAGCTCATTGGTTTCACACTCAGCAAAAAGGCAAAAAAGAGTGAGATTATCTAACCTCTCATTTACCTCATAGAGATCTTGGAGACTTCTTATGCGTTCTTCATTTCTTTCCTTTAAAAAAGATGGTGATAAATCTCCTTGATTATTTGTTGTTGGTGAAGTAAGTGGAGTAGTAGGTTCTTCTCTTACATCTCCTCCTTACTCTATTATTGGTTCTTCTTCAAACAAAGGAAAGAAGTTGAAGTCATCGACATTTGGACCAAAATCCCATTCTCCTTCTTCGTCAAATATTACATCTCGGCTGATCACGATCTTTTTGTTGTTTGGATTATACAACTTGTAACCCTTTGAACTTGAATCGTAGTCGATGAAGATAAAACTCTCGCTTTTATCATCCAGCTTTGTTCTTCTCTCATCTGGTACATGAACATGAGCTACACTTCCAAAGACTCTAAGACGAGAAATACCAGGCTTTCTTCCACATCATGCTTCTTGTGGTATTTTTTCCCACACGCTTCTTATTGGAGATCGATTGGATAGATAGACTAGCAGTTGCTACAAGCTTCAGCCCAAAACTCCTTGGGTAGTATTTTACTTTTCAACATACTCCTCGCTATGTTAAGAATTGTTCGATTCTTTCTCTCAGTAACACCATTTTGTTGGGGGGATCTCGGAATAGGTTAAGAATAGTTGAATTCCATTTGCTTCATAGGATTCTTGAAATTCCTTTGAAGTGAATTCTCCTTCACAATCAGTTCTCATGGCCTTAATCTGACGACCACTTTCTTTCTCAACGGCAGCTTTAAATTTCTTAAAAGCTCCAAATACCTTCAGACTTTTGCTTCAATAGATATATCCATATTTTTCTTGAAAAATCATCAATAAAGAGAAGGAAATAATTATTGTTACCAAGAGATCTAGGCTTAAATGGACCGCATACATCAGCATGAATGAACTCCAGTGGTTTCTTGGCTCTAAAGATAGACTCTTTTGGAAAGCTTTTTCTGAATTGTTTCCTATGTAAATATCCTTCACAAAGTTGGTTCGGATGATTGATGTAAGGAAGACCTCTTACCATCTCCTTCTTAGTCAATAGCTCTAATCATCCAAAGTTGAGATGCCCAAACCGAAGATGCCATAACCATGATGCATTTTTGTAGCCATAACCATGATGCATTTTTGTAACAAGTTTTCAAACATTTCACAACATCGTTTTGAATATTCAAAGAAAACATTTTATTCTTCGACATTTTCACTTTAGTAATTAAATTACCTTTGTCATCTCTTATAAAAAGTCTATATTTTTTCATTATGAATGTCGTAGCCTTTTTCTAAGAGTTGACATAAACTCAAAATATTACTTTTCATATTAGGCACATAGTAGACATTTCCAATAAATTGATGTCTACCATATTTCAATTGTATAAGAATGTTACCTCTTCCTTTCACGGCTATTTTTGAATTATCACCAAAAGAAACATTTTCTATTTGTTGATTCGTCTAATTCCACGAACATGCTTTTTTTTCCACACATATGATTGCTTCGCACCAGTGTCAAGGTACCATGTGTTTTCTTGGCCTCTATTATTGTCTTTGTATGCTAATAAGACAATCTCATCTCCTTGATTCTTTTCTTCCACATAGTTAGCCTTTTCTTCAACTTCATTGTTGTAGGCTCTACATGTAGAAGTATAATGACCAAACTTTTGACAATTATAGCATCTGACTTTAGACTTGTCGTACCTCGTATTTGGATTATTCCTTCCACGACCTCGTGTTGAGCTTTCTTTTTTCTCATAGTTGTTGAAATTATTGTAGTTATAATTCCTAACCTTCGTCCACGACCACTGGTCTTTATTTTGTCCTTGACCTCGACCTCGACCTCTACCTCGATCACGTTAGTTTATCTCATAGCTTTGAATTTCTTCTTTCTCCTTGAATTGCATCTTGAGAAGTTGTTCGGAGATGTTAGGAAAATTTTATCGAATAAACAGCGAAAATTTAAGCCAAGAAAATTATAAAATTTATATGAATATACGGATTTAATAAACAACAAGATAGTGTAGAAAAATTACCTTTCTATTTTGTCAGAATAATTTTGCTGCAGGTTTTCTTTCACTAAAGGTTTCCAAACCAATCCTTCAGCAGTTGCCATAAAGAGAAGAGAAGACTTCTTTTATAATACAATAGTGGTTTAGAGAAAAACTGATTTTTCTCTGAAATACACGTTAAAAGAAAAATATTTATTTTTCACCTCTGCTCTCTTAGGGTTTCCACCTTTTATGTTTCTTTTATACGACTTCTACTTTAATTAAAATAATTTTAATTAAAAATAAAATTAATTAATTAATAACATTTATTAAATAATTAAATTTGTTAAATAACCTTTAGTAGAAGTGAAACTTTAATTAATTCAAAATTAATATTTAAAAGAAACGATAAAGAGGATAAATATCTCTATGAGAATTTATCCATTTAATTTCTTAAATTAAATTATCTGGATATTAATGACAGATATTTATCTTAAAATATCTTATTAATTAATTCTTAATTAATTAATTTAATATTCAAATTAAAACACGTATTCCAGAAAACTATTTTCTGGACATAAAAATAATTAGTGTAATAATATTATCCATTGTATTATTTACGGCACTGATCTTAAAGGTGGTATTGGGGACCTATGGACCTACTAATTTCAAGCTCCAATAAATTTAGATTAATTAATTAAACTCTTTAATTAATTAATCCAATTTATTAATTCCAGTATTATTCCACTAAAAATCTAGAATTGAACTCTTCAAATTATAGATATATTTTTTACTCAGAAAACTTTGAGCAGTCCATTGATATAATCATTACATGCAGTTCAACCCTCTATAAATGGTTCATAATTAGAACTAGGTCAATTTTCCGTTTTACCTCTCTAATTACATCTTTATCCTTAAGTTTCATTAATTCACCATTGAACAGTTAATTTATAAACCAGTTATAAATTGAGCGATGAAACTGTTCAATTCAAGAATTAACTACTTAAGAGAACCATCTTTCTGACTTCTAATAGGAAGGAATGAATTCCATATCTGTATATCACATTCCCAGCTATTTATCCCATTAAATCTCCAAGAAATAAGTGTTGAGCTTGTTCTTAAAACAAACATTAACAAGTAACTCAAAAGACTTAATAACATAAACAGGAGTTCATGACTACTCAAGATTAAGATTGATCTACATATGATCATCTATTGACATTGTTTGAATTCTTAGTTAGTAACTGGAATTTATATGAGAATTCTAATTATGTCTGGTATAGTCCTATATAATCATATTATATAAAGTGCCTCTACTGTGATATCGCTACATTGACAGTTCGGATAAAACTATCACTATTTTTAATGTTAGTAGACCGCACTAGTAATATTTAATTAACGAACCCAACTTTAATTAATTTATTACGGACTATTTCAATTTATTATCCATAATTTAATCCTCTTGTATATATAACATTTATATATACTAAGATTATGGTTATATAAATAAACTATGAATTTTTCTGATATTATAATTAAGTATAATTAAGTATAAAGAAATGCTAATTTTATTAATTCCAAAAAAATGTACAAATTACATACTTTTAGGGCATTATCCCTAATAGGAGATGCCTTGGTTCTTTTTTATTTTTCTTTATAGGCTTGTAATGATCCTTGTAGTTGGTCGATCCTCATTTCTTTCAAATCTTTAGTTTCTTCAATTGTTGTGATGATGTGATCAAATTTTGAATCAATAAGAGCATAGTATCTTCTCCATTATCCTTACTTCACTTAATTTTTCACCATTTCTTTTTCAATTGATTAGAAATAACTTCAATTCTAGAGAAGTAATTAACAATTGACTCGCCTTCCTTCATGTATAAAGTTTCAAATTCTCCTCTCAATGTTTGAAGACGTACCTTTTTTACTTGCTCGGTGCCTTTGTAGGATGTTTGAAGTTTATCCAATGCTTACTTTGCAGAAGTTACATTTGATATCTTCTCAAAAGCATCATCATCTAATGCTTGATAAATGACATAGAGAGCTTTTTTGTCTCTCTTTCTCGAGTCCTTCAATGTGTCTCTTTGTGCTTGAGTCAAAACATAAATGACAACATCATCTTTAGGTTCATTATAACCTTTCTCTACGACATCCCACACATCTTGTGCTCTAAGGAATGTCTTCATTTTTATACTCCAATTATCATAATTGCTTCTATTGAGAATTGGAACTTGGAATGATATTATATCTCTATTTGGCATAAGCTTTCTAACAGTATTTTGGATAGTAATATGAAGTGTTTATAGGATGTGAAAATATACACTAAGAAAATTCCTAGGAAAGACTAGAGGGGTCATAACGGTCCTACCTTAAACCTAGACTCTTTAGGCAATCTTGGCATTTTTGACATAATTTCTTAAATATGCACGTAATCACACAAATATAACATCCACGTTACAAAACCAAGCTCTGATACCACTTTGTTGAAAATAAGAATTTTGTAATGACTCAAAACACACAAATATATTTATTTCTTACGCAAATTTACAAGAAATAAGTAAATACTCTCAAATATTTGAACAAGGACTCAAACGTTATTTCTAACTTAATTCTAAAACCTTAAAGGGGAAATGGTATTTATAGTTGAAGCAAATCATTCTAAACAATTGATTTAGTCTTTATGTAGAACACCAATGTTGACTTTGTCTAGTACACCAATATTTACTTTTGTCTAGTACACTATTGTTTACCAAATCTAGTACACCAATGTTTACCAAATCTAGTCCACCATTGTTTACTAAATCTAGTACACCAATTTAGACAAGTAAATATTCTAGATTAAGTTTACAATTCAACACCACCATCATCTAGCTTTCACTATCAATTGTTGATCAACAAAAAAATGGAACAAAATATATATGGAAATCTAAGGTATTAGGTATTGTACAACTGTTCATTGATGAAATAAATGCAATGTTGAGACGTAGTAGAGGAGGGCATTGAGAGAGGACTGATTTTTTTTCTTAATATAATATTACACTCTATAGATATATTATAGTAGACATCTCCTGTATCAACTTTTGATCAACAAAAACTTGAAACCAAATAGATATGAAAATCAAAGGTGTTAGGAAGGAGTGTTCGGCGGAACAGATTGGGTGGATTTAACTAAATCCATATCCAATCTCCTATTTAGCAGATTGAAATTTTCGAATCTAACTCGATCCATCATTTAAAAGAATCTAATTCGATCTATATTCATTTAAAAAATTTCAAATCTAATCCAATCCGATCTGATCCAAATAAATTTTAAAAAATTAATATTTAATTTTAATATTGATTATATTTTTTAAAAAATTAATAAACTAATATATTACTTTATTTAATCTTTCAATCAAATATATTATGTATACATTCTAAAAATAAACAACAAAATGAATATATAAATAATAAATACGTCTAATAGAAAAAAAACGAATACAACTACTTACAATCATATCACAAAGTATTAAACATCATTAAATATAGTCTTCTCATCACCTTAATTTTTTGTAAGAAATAAAAAAAGATAATTTAGAAAAAAAGATTTTAAAGAAAGCTTAATAATAATTATATATATTATTTCCTATTTAGTATATACCTGACTGAATATATTCAACCTCATCCATGACTTCATGAAGATTTATTGGTGTTGAATGCAACCAATTTTGTGTGCAAATGAGTGTCCTCCATTGTCCTAGTAGATAATAAACTTTGAAATAGATTAAGAATGCGACATTCGATGCAAAATACTAATTCAAATATCACAGTAGAAATAGGTATTGCTAAAATATCTCAAGTAATACGTGACAAGATGTTATATTTTGAAGAATTAATTTTTAACCATTAGTTTTCCACCTATTAGATAAGATATTCGAAGTCCAATTTTTTATTTTGAAGTGTAGAAAATGAAGAAAGCGATGGTTTGTGAGGAGGAAAGTAAAAACCCGTCGAAATCTGAGAGAATTGAGATTAAGTTCATTTTTTTTTGTTATTATTATAAAAGTTTTTAAAATATTAAAAATAATATATTTTTATTAAATATAATACATATTTAACAATTAGATCCATAAATTAAGGAGCTGTTAGTTATAAATATTAAAATTTTAAATATTATATTATTTTATAAAAATAATTAAATTTACAATAAATATTTTATAATTTAATATAATAAAAATAATATTATTATATTATTTTAACGGATCAGATTGGATTCTAACGGATTAATATTATGAATCCACAATCCAATCCATTACAAGCGGATTTTAAATTTTTGAATTCAATCCAATCCACTAATCCATCAAATCCATTAAAAACGAATTGGATCATATTGGATTAAGTGGATTGGATTGGATTTTAAATACCCTTAGAGTTAGGTATTATACAACTATTTATTCATGAAATAAATACAATGTTGAGACATAATGGGGAAGGGCATCGAGGAGGGAATGGGGTTTTTTTTTTAAACAAAATATATATATATATATATATATATATATATATATATATATATATGTATGTATGTATGTATGTATGTATGTATGTATGTATGTATGTATGGAAATCAAATTAGGTGTTAGGTGTTATACAACAATTTTTTATTGATGAAATAAATAGTGTTGAGACATAGCTAGTGGTGGAGAACTTGTTAATGAAACGGAGATCTCCCAGGTTTTTGGTCACAATCAGATCAACACAAATGGATTCATGAGTGTGCTTCACCCACACACCAGTTTTTTTGCTCATTATTATAAAATTAAACATTTTAGACTTAAATTTTTTAATTCAATTTAAGGGTTCGTTTGATATTATTATCATTTTACTGTATTTTAAAAAGTATTTAATAATATTAATTTTTAGTGAAACTTATAATATTTTATACTGTTTTCATCTTATAATAATTGCGATTTTAATATCATAACATCTTAATAACAAACAATATTTATTTATTTTTATTTTTAATTTTCATCCTTCACTCACATATTAGTTTGATGTATTTGTACTTAAGAACAACATAGAAAATCTGTCAATTCCCTTATCACTCTACCAAAAATCTTTTGATAATTTTTTGGCTAATCTTTAATAAATAACGCTTTTCAAAATGCAAATATAATATATTCTATTAAAAATAAAATTACTTTTATTAATATAAAAATTTTATAATTATAGTGGTCATTAATAATAATAATAATAATTTTAAAACTTTAATGGTATTTAGTATAGTTATAAATGTTTTTACATTAGCAAAGTTAGTTTTTATTTTTGTCAAATTTTATTATATATGCATGTTGAAAAGAGTTATTTATTAACTATTAGACAAAATATTATCACAAGGTATTTATATATGCATGTTGAAAAGAGTTATTTATTAACTATTAGACAAAATATTATCACAAGGTATTTGGCATAGTGGTAAGTATTTTGGTATATTTCATGTTGTTTTTAGGTTGAAATACTATTAAATTAATATTATTTTGTAATTTTAAGAAAACCAGTAAAAGGTTTAAAGGTTAAGGGTGATAGGTATTGAACCTAAAAATAGGGATATCAAACATTCTCCTAAAAAAAAATCTAAAAGTGTGATTTGAGAGTTAGTATTTAAAATATATAGTGTCACCTATTTACATCCAAATTGAGAACTTAAGTTACTTAGGTGTCAAAGAAAATAAATAAATAAATAATAATGATATAAAATATATATAATATATAATAATTAAAGCGGTAAAGTCGGAAATGGTGCATATATATATACAACTTTTAGTTTTGCAAAGGGAATGAAAGATATCAAACAGAATAGAAGCAAATTAGATTTGAGAGGAAGAGAAGAAAAAGAAAAAAAAAGAAAATAAACGAAAATCATTCGTAGAAAAAAAGAAATTATACGGGAAAAAGATATTGGGAAGTTGAATTAATATTAGAAATTCTATGGATAGTGCATTTATGAAATTGAAGCATTTTTATTGTTGTATTTATGATACGTATCAAGATTTGAATCAAGTTTTAAAGATAAACTGTTGAATTATGAGTTTTTAGGGAGCATAGCAGTGATATGAAACTTAAAAGACCTCGAATTTTCCAGAGATTGAACGATTAAATTGTGAGTATATATATATAAATGTGAGCTCCTCAGGTTTATGATACGAGACCACCAAGGTTGAGGATGGTTCTTCCCCGCTTGGGTATTGGGATTTCGCCAAGCATGATATCCCATGGGTACTACTTGGGTACTATATGATCTGTTTGTAATGTTATGCATTCTTAGTATGCAAGCAATGCTCAATTTATATACGATTTTAATACATCTTACAGTGGTTGTATGAAAATATATTTTCTTTAAAAATTATATCCACTCACTGAGCTACAAGCTCATTCTTTTCCCTATTTTTCCTATTTCTCCTCAGGTCACACAAGATTTCGTGCATTGTGCAGTTTTGTAAATGACATTAAGATCACTTTATGCATGCTGTATGAAATATTTTGAGCATGTCATGTATGTATATGAATATCTATACATGTGTAACGAGACATTGAGTCTCAATGTATGTTAATGATGGAGGCCTGAGGCCATTTTTCTTATCCATGAGTTTTTCTATGTAATACTTATAAGAAATGATAGGTAGTATGTACATGTACTTAGCAGAATTTGTCTCGGACTTATGCGAGGAGTTGGGGCGGGCCTTGTCACAAACAAAATCTTGAGGTTAAAAATTTTATTACTATTGTTGAGGCAGAAATTTGGCCATTGGTGTAATTAGAAATTTAACAGAAAGTAAGCAAGAAAAAAGAAAATAAAAAATCAGAATTTATGTGGTTCGACGTATGGCCTACGTCTCTGGACAGATCTTTAAGCGAAGATTTTATTAATACTTGAAAAATAGGGTTGTCACAATATAAGCAAAAGTTTTCTTTCTTTTTCGAAATTACTCACCTTCTCTTTCTATAATTTTTTTTATGTACCCTCTCTCTTTAGCTTAACACTCTCTTTTATAGTTTACATTTTAGAGTTTTATCCTAAACACAAACTAGTTGATTCTTTATTCGCCTAGGATTCCTTATCGTCAACAATATCGTCTCCTTCTCGAATTTATCTTCATTTAGAATTTAATATTGAACTAAACTCTCCATGCATTAATGGGCTTATTGGGCTTGGATAGAACTTCCTTGACTTGCCTTTGCATTTGTTGGGCTTGGATTGGACTTGTTAGATCAAGTCTTGAACTTTGGAGGAAAATATACAATTTAGGCAGAGTTACTATTACAATAATACTGTTCACTTAATAGTGTTCACATGCATGGCATGCATAGTACTATTTCACAACTGAATTTTAGCCTTCATTGTCTCCTAGGACAACATGCCTAACATATACTTCTTGGTAGAATAAGATGCCTAGCTCATACCTCTTGGTAGGACAAAATGCCTAATTCATTCTTTATTCCTTCCTAAGCAGTTTAACACATACTTTTTGATAAAATAATGTGCTTAGTTGGTACCTCTTGGTAGGACGAGATGTCTAACTCATTTTTTTTAAGGCAACCTACCTATCATATACTCTTTGGTAATACAACATGCCTAACATGGATGTGCCTGGGAAACTTTTCCTTCTTCCTAAATTACCCATATCAATTACTAGTATTTATAATTTCTACAACAACTATATATGTTCTTGAGATCAAAAAATTTTATTCTCTATATGTGTTTGCGAGATAAATTTAAGAGAGCTAATCTGTTGACTGAACTTTGATTAGATTGAAGGAAGAAATTATTCTAGAGTTTCGAGTAGTCCTCCTCAGCCCCTAGAAAAATTGTTTAAAATATTTCTTTACACTTTTAATCTTTTAGAATAAAATTTTTATGCTTTAGCATCTGTAATTTTTTATGTATATATTTTCTTCGTCTCTTAATAATATTAACTTCGACAATCAAGTTGATCTTTGATTAGTATCAATAAATAACTAAATAAAAATAATGTTACTTTCACTGTAATTAGAAACATCTATCGTACACTATGTTTATATCTAATTTATTTTATAATATAATAGAAGAATACTTTTAGCTGATTATTTTAAGTTTGTCTGTATCTCAATATGATACAACAATTATTCTGATGTTTTATTGTAGTACAAAATATGGTAAATATTTTATTGGGTTACAAACTTTTAACATCTGTCCAAAGAATTTTAATAGTACAAGTGCAATAGCTAATATACCCTTATATATTACACAAAATTATAAATGACAATTATAACCCTAAGGTTTGAAAAAAAAAGTCAAATTCCTTGATTTTCTCAATAACCAACTAATCCCAGAAAGAAAAATAAATAAAAAAAAGAAAAGAAGCCATAGTCAGAAATTGAAATGAACTTGCAACATGTTTGGATAAATGGTAAGCAACGTTCTTAGATATCTCATCCCCGTTAGAGATTAGCAACACATTTTTCATTGATTTTTATTCTCAATATCGACCGAAAAATTCCATCAAAATCTATTGAGACATCTGTTCTAACTACGGTGTCCGAAGAAAAATAATAAATAGATAATATATATATATTATCTTATATATATATATATATATATATATATATTATCTTTTTAGTTTTGCAAAAGGGAATGAAAAGCAAATTAAATAAAACAGAAACAAAATTAAATCTGAGAGAGAGAAACAAAGAAAGGAAAAAAAAGGAAAGGAAAAAGAGAAATAAAAAGAAAAATAGCAAGAATTTTTTGTAGGAAAAAAGGAATAATACAAAAAAAGATATTAAGAAGTTAAATCGATATCTAAAAATTTTGTGGATAGTGTATTTATGAAATTAGAGCACTACTATTCATGTATTTGTGATACTATTAATTTTTGAATCAGTTTTAATAATAAACTGTTGAATCATGTGTATTTACCGAGCAGTACAGTGGTAAAGAACTTAAAGGATTCCGAACTTTTCAAAGATTGAGCTATTAACTTGTGAACAAATAATTTTAAAAATATTATGTATTTATAGTATGTTTAAATATTAAACATATTATAATTGATATGTTACATTGTGTTGTATATAAAGTAACATTTAAATTATATGTGATATTTAATGATGGTGTGAAAGTGATTATTTTTTGTTAAATATTGTTTGTGTTTGTTTAAAACATCTCACATGTACTCATCCCTTAATATTATGTTGCAAGGTCCTTAGGACTTATATATATATATATATATATATATATATATATATATATATATATATATATATATATATATATATATATATATATATATATGATATAAAGTGAGACTCCTTTACTAAGCTGTTTGCAGCATATAGACACGGCTGTTTGCAAATGTGAGACTCCTCTACTAAGCTGTTTGCAGCATATAGACACGGCTCTTTGCGAATGTGAGACTCCTCTACTAAGCTGTCTTTGCCTACTACTTAATTCAATTCTTGCTGGGCTCTTTTCATTACTTCTGGTTTGTTCATTATTGCCGCGATTGCAAAGTCAATTGCACTGGAGGTTGTATCTGAACCACCAACTACTAAATCCTGTCCAAATACAATGTTAACATGTGTAAGACAATTATTTATTTTATTATTAATGTATTATAAAATTGCGCTTATCATATCACATCATTTATTAAATTTGTATCTTAATTTCACAGGTGTAACAATATTACTCCACCTAATATTTTGATCGGTTTATTTTAGGAATTTAATCAGAAATGATCACATTTTACTCTCAAAATTCAGAAATAATCACCTTCATAATTTTCAATCAAAATTAACCACTCTCACAAATTTTAGACCAAATTACCCTTTTGGATATATAAACGTTCTGTCCCTGCTCGAGAGTATAATGCACTCGAGAGTACAAAATTGTTCGCTCGTAACTGCACTCACGAGGAAGGCAGATTTTTCAAACAAATAAGGGGGCAGAATTTGCACATGTCGTGAGTGCTTTGTTGCACTCACGAGCATGGCTTACTAGTGAGTGCATTATTGCACTCACTAGCAAGCTCACTCACTAGTGAGTGCATTATTGCACTCAGTAGCAATCCCACTTACTAGTGAGTGCAATAATGCACTCACTGCTCGTGAGTGTAAGGCTACACTCACGAGTTGGGGCAAAACGCCCCAACTCGTGATTGCCCCAGCTCGTGAGTGCCACTACCTGCACTCACGAGCGTGGCATTTTTGGCCTAACTCGTGAGTGAACTCACGAGCGGAGTGTTTCGCCCCAACTAGTGAGTGCATTTTGCCCCGCTCGTGAGTGCACTCACGAGCGGAACATTTCGTCCTAATTCGTAAGTGCACTCATGAGCGGGGCATTTTGTCTTAACTCATGAGTGCAGTAGCTACACATTTCGCCCCTGAATGGGAGAAATATACCCCGCTCGTGACTTAACTGCACTTACACCGTCTTGATATAAAACTCGACCTTTTTCCGACCTTTTCCGAATTCATTCCAAAACCTGTTACATGTAATTTTAATCTTCTTCAATCTCCATCTACCCCAATTATACAGTTAATGCATTAACTGAAAATATTAAATGTTAATTTGTTTTTCTACAATGATAAATGGCCGAAAACACGAAGACGTGAGAATGTTGCTGGAAGGAGGAGATGATGAATGCCCACTGTAAGTATACATATCCGATTCCATTTGAAATAGTTTTATAACTAAAAGGGTAATTTGGTTCAATAAATAAAAATGTGGTCAGTTTTGATTATAAATTATTAGGATGATTATTTTTGATTTTGAGAAAGAAAATGTGATCATTTTCGATTAATTCCCTTTATTTTATTACATCAAATGGATAATCAAAGCATCTTTATTACCTCTAGCAAACTTTTAATTGGGTGTTACATATGTTGATAAGAGGACATCCTTAAGTGGGCAATTTATCACTTTATTACAAGAAAGTTATTTACAGTAAGGTGATGACAAAGCTCTATAGACTTACCTCTCTTCCTTTGCTTTATACATCACCCATTAATAATATAACTATTAATATATCATCCATTATTAACATAAATATTAATTAAGTTCAAGTCCACGTCTGTCATAATGTCAACAGATTAATTATAATAATAAAATATTATAATTAAGTGCATATATATATATATAGGTTACATCTAAACAATAACAATCACAGCAAATAAAAGTTGATTTCCACTAAATAATGAATTTTGTATAAATATTTTTTTTCATTAATTCAGTACTGTATATTTTTTTCATTATACAAATATAAGTTCTTTGTTTGATTAATTAATTTAACTAATTTATGCATAATCATGGTATTAGAATCTAATAGAAAAGAACAGATCGCAAGCATAGCTTTGACATGAGTCATGGTCAAAGGTATATTGGAATCAGCTTCATTCTTCACTTGTAAAAAAACTGCAAAAAGTCTTTGTACCCTTTCCCATTATCCGCCAATCAATTACAAACATTGAAGATCTTATCCAACTTTTAAGTCAACTCATTTGACTTCTTCACTAAACCTTGCAAATCAAACCCGGCCGAAGAAGGAAAAAAATTCCGATATATTGGCATAACTAGCAAAGCTCCGTCACTCCCACACCACTTGTCTGAACTCCGTACCTAAATTGTCTCTCCATGGCCTTGCACCGTGCCACCCTATAACATTTTAATAATCACGTTTACTATCGTCAGATTTGCTCCCTAATATTTACGTACGGACTACCCCGCTTGACTGTATATGTAATGTAACCAATTGTTTTGCAGAGCTCACGGTGACGGAGTTCATAAACGGAGTCTGATGACTGTTGCTGAGCATTTTTAGCACAGATATCTTTCTAAACATTCTCCACTCGGACCCGTACGGGTTCCACGCGATATCAGGCCGCCATATGCTACCACGGGAGCCACAAATGAACGTCACGGTTGGCGAGAGTGGTATCATGGTCTTTGAGAATTCACGGGCAGAGGAAGGGGAGCGCATCATAATGCCTGTCTTATTTCCGAGCTGGATTTTAAGAACAGGGCCATAAGTTCGTGCTCTAAAATAATTACATGAATTCTAAATTTTACAGTCCGAAAATTGCATGATATTTATAAAATAGATTTTAATAACAAAAAAATAATAATAGATACCTTGACCTCTAGCAAATGTAATTCAATGAAGAATAAATTGATTTATCCCTTTTTGTTCTTATCAGTTATACATAATATATCAATTGTACCTTCCAACAGTTGTCTTTCATTAAAATACTTTTAAGTGTATTTTTTTTCATTAAAATGTGTTTGAGGAAGCAGTATTTTACGATCCCTCAACTACAGGTCCCATCAACGTGTGTATATAATTAAAAACTTTAATTAACTAACTTGACTAATAATTAATTTTAACTACGTGGGTCACTATAACATCTTACACGAGCAAGGGTGGTGAAGTAAGCGTCGAGCTCGGGGTCAAGAAAGGGAAGGTTTCCAACGATCATGAGGCCGCAGGGGCAGGTGGATTTGTTTTTTTTTTTCTCTTTTATAATTTGGTGAACGTCCATGTGTACCAAAATATTGCAAAAACAGCAGATAAAATGGGAAGGATACGAGCGATGATGCTATCGTTTTCGTCGAAGAAAAGAAGCTTGAAGATTTTGAGGGAAATTTGGGATAACTGCCATGGTGTTGATTGAACAATATAAGAATGGGTGTTGGAGATTCATCGAAGGGAAATTGTATAATGGGAGTTTGTGGCATTGGGGACTGAGAAAGCGATAATAGAGTGAAGGCAAACTGTGGCTTTTCAGTTTTTGGACATGGGTTGGGGTACGCCACACCGCCTAATAATTCCTGCAAGGCAATAAAAGACGTGAACATAATTATATGTATTCTATCTAGAACGTGATTTTTTTCATTAAAAAAGAGAGAGAGAGATTAAGGTATTGTTTAAGTTCATTTAGAAAGTTTTTATACCTGATAACGTTTTGGGTTTGGTTGTGTTATTACAATTTTATAATAATATAAAAAAAAAATTATACTATTTTATAAATTTGCAGCACATATTTTAGAGGGGAGCTTCCGCAGCAAAAATAGCCTAGCCCTCCCAAACCTGCCCTAAATAAGGGGGCTTCGGCCGCACAGTATGGTACACTGTTGTAAAAATCATAGACAAATTATAAACTCTCCCATTAAACAGATAATAGCAAGAGCAATCAATCTTTTTAATGTATCTTTACATATCAGTAGATTTATGATTTCAAAGCTCAAGAGAACTTACTCAACAACTTGTCAAATCCTCAAACATGCGACAGAATAAAAATTCACATTATGAAGTAATTTAATTGGTTACTCATATAGTGTTGGATCAGATAGCCTTGGGGTTGGGATTGCCACAAGAGGAGTCTTGAGCTTCAAAACAATTCCAAACTTCTCTGTAAGATCCAGTTTCTTACTCTCGGGAAATTTCCAATCGAAAGAATGAAGAAGTGTGGCGAGTGAATACATGAACATTCTCTCAGCCATTGCTATGCCAGCACATATTCTTCGACCGGACCCAAATGGAAAATAGTTGAAGTCACTTCCACTGTAGTCCCACTTACCATTCAAGAACCTCTCTGGATTAAATTCCAGAGGATTCTCCCAAACTGAAGGATCCCTGTGTATTGCCCACACGTTAATGAAAACTCGAGCACCCTTTGGAATGGTGTAGCCTCCAACTGTGCAAGTTTTGCTGGGGCAATGGGGTATTAACAGTGGCAGGGCTGGATGCAAACGCAATGTCTCTTTCATTACAGCATATAGATATGGCAGTTTGTGAATGTGAGACTCTTCTACTATGTTGCCTCTGCCAACTACTTCATCCAATTCTTGCTGAGCTCTTTTCATAACCTCTGGGTTGTTCATAATTTCAGCCATCGCAAACTCAGTTGAGTTGGATGTTGTATCCGACCCACCAACCACCATATCCTGTCCAAAGTACATATTTCACCACATTATGCCAATTTTTCCAATACTACTGTTTAAAAGATTGCGACGCTTATATGTATATCAGTTTATCCGTGTTATGCTATCTGTTCAAATTATATAAATGAAACAGACAATGAACAGATTACGAGGACCTTATATTAGACTATATCATAATTTATCCCAGGAAAACTTTTAATTGTATGTCAAACATGTTTAGAATGGGAGTCATGGAAGATATCAGGGCAATGAGTCATTTCCATGTGTATCCCACAAGCTCAGAGCAAAGTTCATTGAAGATGCAAAAATTTTCATATATTTAATATGATCAGTTAATTTAAAAATTGGGCCGTAAAGTTTAACAGACTGAACTTTATAGTTCTAGATCAAAATCCTCAAGCTTAACAAATTTTCAAATTGCACTAATGTAACTAACAGAAATGAATAACTTACCATGAGCAGAGCTCTGACATGAATCATGGTCAAAGGTGTCTTGGAATCAGCTTCATCCTTCAACTGTAACAAAAATTGCAAAAAGTCTTTATAATCTTTCCCGCTAGGCCCTGCCTTGTCTCCACCTTTTTCATTCATCTTTAGCCGTTGGTCAATCATCACATCAAACATCTTCTCAAACTTTGCAGTCAATCCGTTCATCTTCTTTACTATACCTTGCAAATCAAACCGGGCCAAAGCAGGAAAAAAATCCGACACATTAGGCATGCCCAACAGTCCCGTCATCTCCGACACTGTTTGTCTGAACTCCGCACCTAAATTGGCTCTTTCGTTGCCTTCTACCGTGCCACCCCATAACATGTTAGTAATCACGTTTAATATCGTTAAAAACATCTGTTCACCAATATTGATGGGCGAACCGGCCCGACTGTTGATATAACCAATAGTTTGCCGTAGCTCACGGCGGCGGAGCTCGTAAACAGAATCCAATGTAGTGTTGCTGAGCATTTTCAGCACACATACCTTTCTCAACATTCTCCACTCGGGCCCATACGGATTCCACGCGATATCACGGCCACCATATGTAGCGGCGCGGCCTGCAGCGGGAACGTCACGGTTGGCGAAAGTGACATCATGGTCTTTGAGAATTTCGCGCGTCGAGGCAGAGGAGCTCACCACGATGCCGATTTTGCTTCCAAACTGGAGCTTGAGAATGGGGCCGTAGGTGTGGGACAGGGAGGCGAAGTAAGTGTGAAGCTCCGGGTCGAGAAATGGAAGGTTCCCGACGATGGGCAGGCCGCGGGGCCCAGGTGGGCTTGATTTCCTGGATTTGGTAAACCTCCATGTGTACCAAATGACTGCGAAGATAGCAAACGAAGTGAGAATGGTGGGAGTAGTTGCACCGCTTGCGTCGAAGAAAGAAATTTGAAGCTTTTGAAGGAAACTTGAAGTCAGTACTGCCATGGTGTTGGATGATAAAAGTGAGGTGGGCGAGTTAGTACAGACTGAAAGTAAGGTGAAATTATTTAATAGGAGTTTGTGGAAGGAACTGAAACAGTCAGCGACAGTAGAATCAAGACATGTAAAATAATGGATCTTTTTCAATCGTTAGTAAAGATCAGCAACTGGATCTTGTCTGTTACGGAGTTTTCTTTTTTTCTGGAAAGCGTCCCTTGAGCAATTGAATTATTATTAAAATTGTGTATTAATTAATTTGGCTGGAAAAACTTTACACACATACCGCCAAGCGTATTAAATAATAAATGGACTGATGGAGCGCAGACTGAAATTGAAATTGCTACCACCAAGTAGCGCCCAAATTTTCTTATTCTTGATTTATCACAAGAGGCAATTTACATACACCATTCGTTTTATTTTATGATGACTATGAATAGTGAAGTGGACCAAGGTTTTGACATTAGCCTCTTTCTCCCAAGGGCTGAGCGGTGGACCACTTTATGTGCGGTGGCAGTACATTTTACTTTACGTAGCGTTTGTTTTCTTATTTCAGGGGTTTTAACACGTACCTCTCCTGAGGTTTGAAACTTTAACACTTTGATGAAAAATTTAAGGAAAGACACATTTACCTCTCCTAGACTTTTAGTTGACCATCCATTTATATTTAAATGACTAAAATACCCTTCATTACTTTTAAATTAAGATTTAAGAAATTTAAATTTAATTTATATAATATTTGAAGATTAAAATATATTTAACAATAATTTAAATTTTTATTTATTTAAATTTTAATTAATAATATTTTAATTTGACCATTTTACTTTATATTTATTTATTATTTGTTAAAATTAAGAATTTAATTAATGATAATATAATTTGAAAATTTTAATTTATATTTATTTAAATTAAGAATTTAGTTAATGATAATTTAATTTTTATTCATATACCATATTTATTCAAATTTTAAACTTTATTGTGCAAAATGGCCACTTTTCTAATTTGATAATTTCAGTTTTTAATTATGTATTATATTTAATATTTATACAAAATTAAATTTTTAACTTTAAATAAATATTAAATAAATAAAAATTTAAATTATTGTTAATTAAATTTTAATCTTCAAACATTATATAAATTAAAATTAAATTTCTTAAATTTTAATTTAAAAGTAATAAAGGGTATTTTAGTCATTTAAATATAAATGGATGGTCAACTAAAAGTTCAGGGGAGGTAAGTGTGCCTTTACTCAAACCTTCCATCTAAGTGTTAAAGTCTCAAATCTCAGGGGAGGTATGTGTTAATACCCCTTTTATTTTATAATACAACTAAAATCTTAATTTGATTGAAATTTAGATCTAAATAATATATTTATTTTTATTTTAAATATTTAAATATAAATATTAAGATATTTATTTTTATAAAAATAAAAAATTTGAAACTGATATATATATCATAAAAAATATTATACTAATATATTGAGTTATTGAAATATATAACTATTAAGTAATAAATTAAAGGTATTATTAACAAATACAATATTTAAATTATTTAGAAATTTACTCATTTAGATTTAAATTAAAAATTTAACTTAATTATATTCAAATATTTTTAACAAATATTCAAATAAGTTTTAAAAGACAAATAATTTTTACACATTTGAATATTTATATTCAAACTTTAGTCAAAAAAATAAATAAACCCTTGGTTGGATATATATAAAGATATATCTAGTAATGGGGGCAAAAATGTCACAAGGAGTTAAAATCTGGCTTTTCAAAGTTGTTAATTATAATAAGGGGTTTTAACACATACCTCCTCTGAAGTTTAAGATTTTAACATTTAGATAGAAAGTTTGAGGAAAGACACTTACCTTCCTTGGACCTTTAATTGACCATTCATTTATACTTAAATAACTATAATACCCTTAAAATTTTAAATTTTAAATTTAAGAAATTTAATATTAATTTATATAATATTTGAATATTAAAATAATTAAAATTTTAATTAACAATAATTTATATTTATTTAATATTTATTTAAAGTTAAAAATTTAATTTTGAATAAATATTAAATATGATATATGATTAAAAACTGAAATTGTCAAGTTAGAAAGCGTCCGTTTTGCAAATTAGGGTTTATAATTTGAATAAATATGGTACATGATTAAAAATTAAATTATCATTAATTAAATTCTTAATTTAAATAAATATAATATAAATTAAAGTTATCAAATTATATTATCATTAATTAAATTCTTAATTTTAACAAATAATAAATAAATATAAACTAAAATGATAAAATTAAAATATTATTAATTTAAATTTAAATAACTATAAATTAAAATTATTAATTAAATTTTAATTATTTTAATCTTTTAAACATTGTATAAATAAAAAATTGAATTTCTTAAATTTTAACTTTAAAGTAATTAAGGGTATTATAGTCATTTAAGTAAAAAATGATGATCAACTAATAGTCCAAGGGAGGTAAGTGTGTCTTTCCTCAAACCTTCTATTTAAGTGTTAAAGTCTCAAACCTCAAGGAAGGTATGTGTTAAAACCCCATTATAATTATTTATATTAAAAGTTTTCTTTATTAAAAAATAACGATCATATCTTTAGTTAATTAAAAAAATTTAACTAAAATTAAATATAATAATAATGATAAGTAGTTATAAAATAACATGTTGATAATAAAATGTATATTAATATATTAGAATTAAAATACAGTAAAATATTTATATATAATATTGATTGTGATAAGTGCGTAAAAAACTCGCTTAGTATACACTCTTAAATTTGATTTGTTTGTTTAATTTTCAAATTTTATTAGCATTTGATGTGTTTTGCTTATATTATATGCAGAAAATGAGAGAATTGTTCATCTAAAGTGAAATGGATTTGAAAACAATAAATTCGACTCGAAAATGAAGTCGTTTGGGGATCAAAATGCAAGAGATGCACGAACTAAAATGCAACAAAATGAGAACTAAAATTCAAAAATATCAAAACAAGGGTCAAATTCAAAATAATTAAAAGTAAAGGGGTCCAATTGATAATTATTGTGTTTTCTACCTTTCTTGGCAGAATGAAGTGCGCGGTCGCGGCAAACCATGGCACAACCGTGCCACCTACCCTTCCTTCTCAGGGCCCCTACGTTATTTTAGGTGCCCTTGCACCTACTGGATGATTTTTGAACGGTTTTGAGGTCTACTCTGAGCTCTAGAATCATGGTTTGATAGCTTGATTTGGCTAAAACCTAGGGTTACTTATTATGAGAAAGGGGAAGAGGAGAGTCACTTTTGAAAAGGGTTTGGCTTGGAAGAAAAGAAAAAGAGAGAAAAGTTGGAAGAAATTGGGAAGCTTCAAGTTCGAATTTCTAAAGATTAAAGCTCTCATAATCTAGTTTTTATCTCTTTTCCTTGTTTAAATTCTTGTCTTGAATTGAACAATATCGTGATTAATGAGATTATGTTATTAATTGTTGAATTCTTGAGTTTTGGATTTGAACTTTATTTAATGAGTGGCTAGACTTATTTTGTAGGGTAATGATTTAATTTATTTGAAGCATCTAATTTTTGATATTGTGTTGTTCAATTTGATTTGATATTTATTGTTGAATATTTATCATAATAATTAATGATTTTAAATATTTGGTCAGTTTTGAATAAATTGTGGATTAATAGGAATTGAGAAGCGAATATCATATTTAGACCATATGATAGATGTTATAAATTACATATTAGATATAGATGTATTAATATAGTTTACGTAATTTAATTAAAAATTATCACTAATTGTAATGCACTTCCATTTAATTAAATTCACATAGAGATATAGTGAATTATTAGGTGCGAAGTAGGTTCGGTTGATCTCAAGAGAGACTGTCGAATAAATTAGGATAATTAACTAGTAACACAAATATTAAATCATAACAACGTCAATTGAAGAATTAGATGCGACAAAATACAATAAAATCATTAGTCCTAAATCTTTTGATTAATTGAATCTTTTAATTAATTTGTTTAGTGGTCTTTTTTTAATTTCACAATTAAAATTATTTTGATTTCTTTAGATAAATTCGTTACTTAAGCACCTTTGGTAATTATAGGATTAATAACAACATCAATTGAAGAATTGGAAGTGCATTTTTAATTAAAGAGGTATTTTTAATAAATTAAATCTTGGGCCTATGTTGTCAATATCTTCTTGAATTTATGGTGATTTATTTCTATTTTATGGTGGTTTTTCTCCACTTAATAATAGTTTGTATCCACTCAATTATATCTATAGTGATTTTATTGTTGTTTA
Source organism: Melia azedarach (assembly GCA_028052125.1). Taxonomy (NCBI): domain Eukaryota; kingdom Viridiplantae; phylum Streptophyta; class Magnoliopsida; order Sapindales; family Meliaceae; genus Melia; species Melia azedarach. The sequence goes on along the minus strand of CM051401.1, from coordinate 6,083,230 downwards.
TTTTTTTATTGATATTATTATGGCATTATTTTCTTTCATATTTGAAATGGTGAGATTTATATGAAAAATTTCAAAAATGTGAAGTTTTAAATCTGGAGCATTTTAAAGCATAATGAGATTATAGCAGAAGGTTTGTTGTAGGATAGATAAGAAAGAACAATTAAAACGATAGAGAACAAAGAGAAAGAGTTGTGGAAGACATTCTAGCAAAACTTTAACTTAAAATATTTCCTTTTTAACTAAAAATACCAAATATAAAGGTGTTATAACTATTTTCTCCATGTACCTCAATGAGTATTATGATTGATCTAATTTCATGTTGTAATAGACTTTGGGATGTAAATCTACGGTCTGTATCATCTCTTTTGTTATGAAATAACATTGAAGGATTTGTTGGTTTTCAACAAAAAAAAAAAGGAAAGAAAAAAGATATTATCGCATAGTAGCAGATACAATTTTATAAGCATACCTTTCCTGTAGGAATATTGCCCGATACCCCCTTAAGTTTTCTCTAACTATTTGATATTTCTCCTAAAATTTTAAAAATGTCATATTACATCCTTATGTTAATTGAATTAATGAAAAATAAAGTTTTTTACATGATTTTATTAAATTACTCTTAAACAATCAATTTAGGAAATTTGTGAGTCTCATACTAGTTAACTCATATTTCTAAATTATAATTTTATCTGTATATATCAATATTTAAACTCATCTTTGTAGGATATTTTTATATTTGACTTAATTACACTAATAAAAAGTTAAAACAATAATTCAATTTTATTGATAAAAATTTGACTTTTTATTTGCTAAAAATGTTAATGTTTCTTTACTTTGAAAAAATTAAATTTGTTATGAAAAAATGAATTTTATTGTGCCATTTAATAGTGGAAAGTTAAGTTATTGTCGCCCTTTTATGACTAGAAAATATTAAAGTAATCTCTATTATTGGATTATCAAATATCAAAGTAGCCCCTTACTTCTCAACTATAAATACCTCATGTTTCATTTGAGAGAAACAAATACAACAAGAGAACGAGTTCTCTCTTCCTTTCTCCTTTCCTATTTCTGTATTTGGGTGTAATATTTTCGGTGTAAATTTCAATTACATCTATATAGTGAAATTTATACTTATACTTACAAGTGTTCCTTAATTACATCCAAACCAATAGTTTTATAACACGTTATCAACACGATATTCAATTCAGGTACATAAAGTATTATTTAATTCATCTTATATTATCTTATTAAATACTTTCACATTCTCAATATATTTATATAACTATCCTTACAAGTATGCCCTGTGATTACTACTAGTGTTGTAACTTTCACATCAAAAAATAAAGATAGTATGCTATGTTATTAGTTATGTTTTTATTCTTATAATTATGCTCTGTGAGTGCCACTAATTGGATCTTCCACAATAGAAAATAAGGATACTACATTATATATTTGTATTGACATATTCAATATTGATAATTTCAATATCTACTCTTGATTTTTGTTATTATTAATACTATTATTTATTATTGCAACCTGAAGATTGTAAATTAAAATGATGAATAAAAGGTGAAATTTTAAATATACAAAATATAATTTGCATAAACCTGAAGTTTTATGCATAATTTTTATTTAGTTTTATCACATTTATTTTTTAAAACGTAAATAGATCATTCAAAATAGCTAATCTCACACATTTGCAGATCTCTACTCTTAATGTATCTGGAAACAGTTATCTTTCATAGGTTTTGGATACAAAAATACATCTTTAAGCAATGGACTTAGAAGATATAATAAAAAAAGTAAACCAATCATCCCTACAAGATAAAGCAAAAGCCGTGATTTTTCTTTGCCATCATTTGCACCAAAGCTTAAAAGCTTAATATTTAACAATTGAGGATCTACTAGTTCTATGAAAAAATCTGAAAAAAAGATATGATCACTCAAGAGACATTTTTCTCCCAAAAACAAGACATGAATGGATGAATTTAAGACTGCAAGATTATAAAACTATTGCTGAATATAATTTTGATCTATTTAGAATCATTTCACTGCTGAAATTGTGTGGTGAAGCAATTACTAAGCATAACATGTTAGAGAAAATTTTCTCTACATTCCATACATCTAATATAGTTTTAAAACCACAATATCGTAAACTATGTTTCAATAAATACTCTAAATTGATTTTATGTTTTCTAATTGCTGAGTAAAATAATGAGCTTTTAATGAAAAATCACGAATCGCGCCCAATTGGCTCTGTACCATTTCTTGAAACGAATGGAAATATATATAACAAAAATAGACATAGTAAGGGGAACAGAAATGGGTATGGTTATCGCCCTCATCGTGGTTACAAGTTTTCTAGATGGCAAAATAATCAAAAGAAACATAACCACTAGAAGTTGAATGTTTATGAAAAGCATAACGTAGAATCTTAACCTTGCAAGAACAATGATACTTGTAAGAGATATAGATGTAAGAGTCATTGGTCACGTGTACATCGTAAACCCATGAAAGATACTATTAATAAGTGGAACTAAATTATATATACAAAATGCCTTGTACTATAGCAGATCTAGCAGAAAAATCTAAAAGAAAGATATGATCAGTAAAGAGACATTTTTCTCTCAAAAGCAAGGCATTAATGGATGAATTTGAGACTGCAAGATTATAAAACTATTGTTGAATATAATTATGATCTATTTAGAATCACTTCACAGCTGAAACTGTATGGTGAAGAAATTACTGAGCATGACATGTTAGAGAAAATTTTCTCTACATTCCATACATCTAATATGCTTTTATAGCCATAATATCGTAAACTATGTTTCAATAAATATTCTGAATTGATTTCATGTTTTCTAATTGTTGAGCAAAATAATGAGTTTTTAATGAAAAATCACGAATCACGCCTAATTGGTTCTGTACCATTCCCTGAAGCGAATGGAAATATATATAACAAAAATGAACATGGTAGGGGGAACAGAAATGGATATGGTTATCGCCCTCATGGTGGTTACAAGTTTTATGGATGGCGAAATAATCAAAAGAAACATAACCATTAGAAATGGAATGTTTATGAAAAGTATAATGCAGAACCTTAACCTCACAAGAATAATGATACTTGTAAGAGATATGGATGTAAGGGTTATTGGTTATGTGTATGTTGTAAACCCATAAAAGATATTATTAATAAGTGGGACTAAATTATATATGCAAAATGCCTTATACTGTAGCAGATCCAGCAAAAATCTACTTAACTTTAACGATATCCGCCGAAATGAATATCATATTGAGACTTTAAATAAGAATAATATAGAAGATCTATGTATTACTTATAATGTCTCAGGCAAGAAATGTATATTGAAAAAGCTTTGAGCACTATCATTTGGATTATATCATACTACTATCAATGCAATTGAAAGCCATGCAATGATGAACTAGAAGTTCAATGCTCCAAAAACGTTTCTGTTATAGCTTGACTATCTTGGTCACCCTAGAACCACGATGATGCGTAAAATTATTGAAAATTCTCATGGACTTCCATTAAAGAACCAAAAAATTTTTTTTTCCAATGAGAATATATGTACCGCTTGCTTACAAGAAAAATTTATAGTAAAACCATCCCTTTCTAAAATTGGATTCGAGTCTTCATCATTCTTATAAATAATTCAATAAGATATCTGAGGGCAAATTCACCCACCCAATGAACTATTTCATTATTTTATGGTCTTAAGTGATGCATCTGCTTGATAGTCACATATATATTTGTTATCTACTCGTAATACTGCATTTGCCAAATTACTTGAATAAATTATAAAATTAAAGCATATTTTCTGACCACCCAATCAAAAGTATACATCTGAATAATGTTGGTGAGTTTACTTCGAAAGTATTTGATGACTATTGCACATCAGAGGATTGATGTAGAGCACCTAGTTCCATATGTTCATATTCAAAATAGATTAGCCGAATCACTTATTAAGAGACTCTAGATGATTGCTAAAACTTTATTGTTGCATACTCAATTACCAATTTCTGCATGGGGTCACGCCATGTTTCATGCTGCAACTTTAATTCGGCTTAGACTTATTGCATATCATTAATATTTTCTATTACAATTTGTATTTGGTCACCCACCTGATATATCCCATTTACGTACCTTTGGTTGTGTTATATATGTTCTTATAGCACTTATATAATACACTAAGATTGGGACCTCAGCATCGTTTGGCAATTTATGTTGGTTATAATTCACCTTCTATTATTAGATATCTTGAGCCATTAACAAGTGATATATTTACCGCATAATTTGTGAATTGTCACTTTGATAAGACAGTTTTTTCACCAATAGGGAACAAGAAATGTCTCGCGAAGTAAGGTATACACTTTGTTGGAAAACATATGCTTTGTCTCATTTTGATCCTCACACTAATCAATGACAAAATGAAATTCGAAAGATAGTGAAACTTTAGCAAATAACAAATCGATTACCAGATGTCTTTAATGATATTGTAAGAGTGACTAAATCATATATAATAACTGCCAATATACCAGCTCGGGTGATTATTCCTGAAAAATAATCTAATCAAAAGATAGCCAATGAATTATCTATTGCACACAGAAGCATGATAGACCAGTTGGTTCAAAGGATATTATTTTGTGGAAAAAAAAGGTTGAAAAATCAAGATCCTGTTGAAAATGTTCGAGCAATAAATATACCTATAGTTTCTAATATTAACTCCAAATGAGTTGATAATTCCTAAAAAAGCATGTGTCTCTGATGCAACAAAAGCTCCTAAAGAAGCATTAGCCCTGAAGTGGCCTAAAAATTTTGAAATAATGAAAAGTCTACAAATTATACATATGCATATACATTGCAAGATTGTAATGAAATTGTTGTCGACAACGTATATCCATTCATAGTAGCTACTGAAATAATGAGAGATAGTTATCATCCACAAATTGTGAATGAATGTAGATAGAGGTATGCTTGGCCTCAATAGAAAGAAGCAATTCAAGTAAAATTAACTTCTCCTACCAACATGAAGTATTTAGACCTTTAGTCCTGATACCTGAAACATGTCAAACCTGTTGAGTACAAATGGGTATTTATAAAGAAACTTAATGAGCATAATGAAATTATTAGATACAAAAAGCGATTGGTCGCTCAAGGTTTCTCTTAAAGATCTGAAATTGATTTTGATGAAACATATTCTACTTTAATATATGCTATTACGTTTTGATTCTTAATAAGTTTAGCAGTTTTAGATATACTTGATATACATCTTATGGATGTGATGATAATATATTTATATGAGTCACTTGACATTGAAATTTATATGAAAATCCTTGAAGTATTCAAAATGCCTGAAGCATTTAAATTAAAGAATCATAACTTGTATTCAATTAAACTACAACGATCCTTATATGGCTCAAAACATGCGCTAATCATTTATTTTACACTTGATTTATTTGTTTAATCCTTAAATTTCTTTTGTATTTAATGTATTTGGATTATATAGTGCAAAAAATGCCAAAATTGGCCATCCAAGGTAAATTCAGCTTGGAAAGGAAAATGTTCAATAACCAAATTGTAAAAGATTCAAGGACTAAAATGCAAGACATTCGAAAACTAAAGTGCAAAGCCGTAAGGTCCTATTTGTAAGGTTTTTAAACCTCGAAAGAAGCTCTGCATGGTGCGGCCGCACCATCAAACAATGCGATCATGCCACCCTACTGCTCACATCATGCCACCAAGCCACCCTTACTGCGCTCGCTGGACTCATTTTGGACATCTTTTTTAGGCTAAATCTCTAACCCTTGGATGATTTTTGGATGGCTTGATTTGAGTAAAACTAGGGTTATATGTTTTAGAGATGTGGTGAGAGACGAGCCATTTTTGGAAAAGGAATAGCTTGGAAGAAAAGAAATGAGGAAAGATAGAGAGAAGCTAGAGAGGAAGAGTGGATTATGAAGGAAGTAAAGGAAGAAAGTTCTGAAGAAAAGCTCTCTATCATAGTTTTTCTCTCTAGTCTTATGTTATTTCATTGTATTAAATTTAGTTACTTGTGAATATTTGAATATTTTGTGGAAGATTGAACTCATGAATGTTGGTTGTGAACTCTTTTTAATGATTGGCTAAATTTAATACCTAGGACAATGGTTTAATCTTTTGAAAACATCAATGTTCTGATATTATATTATTCTTGATTAATATCCTTATGTTGCCTGCTTGTCATGAGGATAATGTGATTAATTAACTGGCCATTAATTAATTGATTTATGGATTGATGAATATTGAGAAATATTTATTGCGTTTAGATTGTGTGATAAACACCACAAATATCATATTAAACAGATATGTATTAATATGGTTTGTGTAGTATGTTTAGTGATTAACACTGTTCGTAATGCATTTTCGTTTATTTCGTGTTTACATAAGGATATAGTAAGTACGTAAACATAAAGTAGATTTGATTGATCTCAAGATAGATAATCGAATAGGATAGAGTAGTCACATTAGCAACATAGGTATTAATCGAATTAACACAATTTGAAGAACTAGATGTGGATAAATTGAATTAAGCCATTAGCCCTACATATTGTTCCCATTGGAATTTCCTTTTAGATTTTGGGTATTAGTTTGCAAGAATTTAATGTCTTTTAATTTCACATCATATCAATTTCGGTTTCTCAAATAAATTTAAGAAAAACTATCTTCAATACTTAATTAATCAATAGTCCTCGTGGGAATGATACTCTACTTACTTTGTATTACTTGTTTTGCAATAACGTAAACTTACGTTCGTTAAAATTGTTAAAAAAACAATCGTAAAAAAAGGATATGTTAATAATCCTATATACCCATGCGTATTTATAAAGAAAATAGAGTATAGATTTGACATTATAGCTGTATATATCGATGACATGAATTTGATTAGAACCCATAAAAAGCTCCTAAAAGTTGCTGAATATTTAAAGAAAAAATTTGAGATGAAAGATATGGGAAAAATAAAACATTGTCTTGACCTACAGATCAAGCACAAATTTAATGGAATCCTTATCCATCAGTCAACTTATATTGAGAAAATTCTAAAATGTTTCAATATGGATAAAACTCATCCATTAAGTACTTCTATAATTGTCTAATCTCTCCCCCCTAAGAAAGATATATTTCTCCCAAAAGAAGATGATGAAAAGATACTTGGTTCAAAAGTAGCATATCTCAATGCACTTAGCGTTCTGTTATATCTTGCACAATGTACTAGATCGAACATAGTATTCTCTGTCAATTTGCTTGCTATATTTAGTTTTGCACCTATTCACTAGCACCGGAATGGCATCAAACACATTTTTCATTATCTTTATGGACCAAAAGATTTGGGATTATTTTATTCTAGTAAACCAATGGAGAATCTAGGGCTTGTTGGTTATGCAGATGTTGGTTCCCTCAGAAAGCTCGATCACAGACTAGTTATGTCTTTACATATAATGGCACGATAATCTCATGGTGATCCACGAAACAAACTCTTGTTGCCACCTCCTCTAATCATTCTGAAATTTTTACATTATATGAAGCAAACAGAGAATATATATGGTTATGAACTGTTATCCATCATATTCAGAATACATACAATCTATCTTCTGCTACAGATACTCCAACTATAATATATGAAGATAATGTTACTTTTATTGTACAAGTCAGAGAATGATATATTAAAAGGGATAGAATAAAGCATATATTACCAAAATATTTCTACACTCATGAGTTTTAGTAGAGAAACTACATTGACGTCAATCAAATACGCTCCAAAGAAAATTTTGCTGATCTCTTTAGTAAAGCATTGCCTACATAAGACTTTTGAAAAGCTAGTATGCAATATTAGCATGTGTCGACTTCATAAGTTATCTTATTGAGATAAGTTATGTTAAAGAGGATATCTTTATTAAAGAGAGCATATCTTTTAAAGTGCTTTGGGTATCGTATTGAGCAAACGTGCATTGTACCCTTTTTTCCTTCAACTAGATTTGATCTCATTGGGTTTTATTGATAAAACGTTTAACAATACAACATTAGGCATGTCCAATATCACTTTGACGTTTAAATTATATTTTTCCGTTCAGGTTTTTATCCCACAATATTTTTTCTCAACATCAACAAAATTAAAAGTAATGGAATATAGAGTAGAGTGTTACAAGAGTGATGAAATCTAAGGGAGAGTGTTATGAAGAATGAATTTCATCGTAGTAGAAAGTTAGGTTATTGTCAGCTCACCATTATGACATAAAAAATATTAAAATAATCCTCATTATTGGATTATCAAATATCAAAATAGTCCTGTACTTCTTCAACTATAAATACACCCATGTTTCATTCGAGAGGTACATACACAATAAGAAAACAAGTTTTCTCTTCCTCTCTCCTTTCTTGTCTTCTGTATTTGGGTATAATATTTTCGGTATAAATTCCAATTACATCCATATAGTGAAATTTATATTTATATTCATAAGTGTTCCTTAATTACATTTAGGCCAATAGTTTTATACCAAAATTTTATTTTAAGAATTTTTCTTTTCATTTTTTACCCCCCCCCCACCCCCCCCCCCCCCCCCCCCCTCTCTCTCTCTCTCTCTCTCTCTCTTTCTAATGGGATTCATCTTTTTTTTTCTTAATTTCTCAATCAAATCTCAAATAAAAAACATATATGATACATAACCACACCTATAATTATCTTCATACCTAGCCTAAAATTTACATTAGAAAAAATCATATCTTTTTTAAAATTCAAGCCAAATCATTTTTTTTCCAAATCAATTCAATAAATCAAATATTTTATAACATATATCACTTTCTATCTAAGAGATGTTAATGCAAACCCAAGGTTAGGCATGTGATGATACCCATAAAAAATACCTAAGAACAAAAAGTGGAATATTATTTTGGAAAAGTGTTAGAGATAGTGTTTGATAATTATGTACAAAAAAAAATACTATTTTATACTGTTATAAAAATATAAATAAACTAATTCTTTTATATATTTTATACATATTTATAAAATTTTACTAAATGATATTGTAATGCACCTGCTAACTTTTAAGAAAAGAAAGGATATACCGTGCTATATAATACTAGGGATAACAATGGGGCGAGGTGGGATGAGGAAGCTTTTTTCATTCCTTACCTTATTTTAATTTTGATTCGCATTTTTCACCTCATTTCTTAATAAAATTAATGGGAGTAGGGACGACGAATCCACATATAGGAAATAGATTATTCATCCTCACTTATTTTTCTCATTTTCATATTTATTTATACTAAATACTAACTAAAAATATTATTAATATATTATTATGTTATTTATATGTAAAAATTATTTTAAAAATATAAAGTTGACTATTAGATAAGATAAAAAAAAATAATTAAATATTTTTCACATATATATATATATATATTTAATTTTATATTATTATATTATATCAAGCTCTATTCCCCATTATATCATTTCAATTTTATCTTATTTAGGGCAGATCTCAATAGAGCTCCAAACCCATAGAAAATTTTGATATCCCTTTATACCACCTTTGTGTTTTGAGAAAATACAAAAGTACCATGAATTTAATTTTCATCAGTTAAAAATGTTAAGATATTATTATTTTAATTCATAAATTTTATCAAAATAGAGATAAACCTAAATATTTTTAACTAAATAATTCAATAATAAAATAAACGCTTTAGTCAAAGCTTAATCACATTGTTTTCTAGCAAATTCTCCTGCTCAATTAACAAATATATATAGGAAAATAATTAAGGCAAGAGAATGTTTGCTTAATTACTTCTTGATTGAAGTAACATGCAAATGTCAAAGCTTAATTAGGCCCAAATGAAGTAATAGCGAACGGTGCAAAATAATTAACAGACTTGTGAGATACAATCTACTTCAGCCAGTTTGTAATTTACAGCACATAATTTAGCATTGAGCTTCCGCAGCACAACGTAGCCTAGCCTTCCCAAACGTGCCCTAAGCATGGGACTTCGACCTCGAAGTATGGTACACACTGTTATATAGAAATCATAGACCAATCAATCTTTTTTATATATCTTTTACATATCAGTAAGATTTCACGATCTCAAAGCTTCCGAGAACTGATTCAACAACTTATTAACTCCTCAAACATTCGACAGAATAAAAATGCACATTATGCAGCTTAATTGGTTACTCGTAAAGTGTTGGATCGGATAGCCTTGGGGTTGGGATTGCCACAAGAGGAGTCTTTGGCTTCAAAACAATTCCAAACTTCTCTGTAAGGTCAACTTTCTTACCCTCGGGCAAATTCCAATCAAAAGAATGGAGAAGTGTGGCGAGTGAATACATGAACATTCTCTCAGCCATTGCTATTCCAGCACATATTCTTCGACCGGACCCAAATGGAAAATAGTTGAAGTCACTTCCACCGTAGTCCCACTTACCATTCAAGAACCTCTCTGGATTAAATTCCAAAGGATTCTCCCAAACTGAAGGATCCCTGTGTATTGCCCACACGTTAATGAAAACTCGAGCACCCTTTGGAATGGTGTAGCCTCCTACTGTGCAAGTTTCGCTGGGGCAATGGGGGACTAATAATGGCAGGGCTGGGTGCATACGCAATGTCTCTTTCATTACAGCATATAGATATGGCAGTTTGTGAATGTGAGACTCTTCTACTATGTTGCCTCTGCCAACGACTTCATCCAATTCTTGCTGAGCTCTTTTCATAACCTCTGGGTTGTTCATAATTTCAGCCATCGCAAACTCAGTTGAGTTGGATGTTGTATCCGACCCACCAACCACCATATCCTGTCCAAATGTACATATTTCACCACATTATGCCAATTTTTCCAATACTACTGTTTAAAAGATTGCGACGCGTATATGTATATCAGTTTATCCGTGTTATGCTATCTGTTCAAAATATATAAATGAAACAGACAATGAAAAAATTACGAGGACCTTATATTAGACTATATCATAATTTATCCCAGGAAAACTTTTAATTGTATGTCAAACATGTTTAGAATGGGAGTCATGGAAGATATCAGGGCAATGAGTCATTTCCATGTGTATCCCACAAGCTCAGAGCAAATTTCATTGAAGATGCCAAAATTTTCATATATTTAATATGATCAATTAATTTAAAAATTGGGCCGTAAAGTTTAACAGACTGAACTTTATAGTTCTAGATCAAAATCCTCAAGCTTAAACAAATTTTCAAATGCACTAATGTAACTTAACAGAAATGAATAACTTACCATGAGCAGAGCTCTGACATGAATCATGGTCAAAGGTGTCTTGGAATCAGCTTCATCCTTCAACTGTAACAAAAATTGCAAAAAGTCTTTACACTCTTTCCCGCTAGGCCCTGCCTTGTCTCCACCTTTTTCATTCATCCTTAGCCGTTGGTCAATCATCACATCAAACATCTTCTCAAACTTTGCAGTCAATCCGTTCATCTTCTTTACTATACCTTGCAAATCAAACCGGGCCAAAGCAGGAAAAAAATCCGAGATATTGGGCATGCCCAACAATCCCGTCATCTCCGACACTGTTTGTCTGAACTCCGCGCCTAAATTGGCTCTTTCGTTGCCTTGTACCGTGCCACCCCATAACATGTTAATAATCACGTTTAATATCGTTAAAAACATCTGTTCAGCCTATATTGATGGGCGACCCGGCCCGACTGTAGATATAACTAACAGTTTCACGTAGCTCACGGCGGCGGAGCTCGTAAACAGAATCCAACGTAGTGTTGCTGAGCATTTTCAGCACACATACCTTTCTCAACATTCTCCACTCGGGCCCATACGGATTCCACGCGATATCACGGCCACCGTATGTAGCGGCACGTGCCGCGGCGATAACGTCACGGTTGGCGAAAGTGACGTCATGGTCTTTGAGAATTTCGCGGGCCGAGGCAGGGGAGCTCACCACGATGCCGATTTTGCTCCCAAACTGGAGCTTGAGGATGGGGCCGTAGGTGTGGGACAGGGAGGCGAAGTAAGTGTGAAGCTCCGGGTCGAGAAAGGGAAGGCTCCCGACGATGGGAAGTCCGCGGGGCCCAGGTGGGCTTGATTTCTTGGATTTGGTAAACATCCATGTGTACCAAATGACTGCGAAGATAGCAAACAAAGTGAGAATGGTGGGCGTAGTTATATTGCTTGCGTTGAAGAAAGAAATTTGAAGCCTTTGAAGGAAACTTGAAGTCAGTACCACCATGGTGTTGGATGATAAAAAAGAGGTGGGCGAGTCAGTATCGCAACTGGATCTTGTCTGTTGGGAGTTGGTTTTTTTTTTTTTTCAGAAAGCGTCTCACGCGGAATTGAGTTATTATTAACACCACTCCGATCCTCTCCTGGTCTGGTATTTCTCGAACTTTACATCTATTGACACGTGTATTTAATTAAGATCAGGCTGAGATTTTATTTCAATAATATTTTATCAAATTTATCCCTAACTATCCTTATCTGTAGTAACGCCCAAAAATGAGATTTTATTTCACTGTTCATTCCCACCATCGGCCCATAAATAAAAAATTTAGGGTTTTCCCACATACCTCCCCTGAGGTTTGCAAAAAATCTAATTTACGAGAACAATTGGGGAAAGGGTCACATACCTCCCCTACGGTGTTTGTTTCCCGTTAATTGACTATTAATCAGTGGACAAAATGGTAAAATAACGCTAAATTTACTCATTTGAGTTGCGTGTTAAACAAAATGTGCTTAAATTGAATTGATAGAGAGAGAAACTAAAAACTGTGAGTTCAGATCGAAAACTTTCTCCTACAATCCGTACGAAGATGGCCTGAAATCCGTCAAATCTAGAAGAGGATTAGGTTAAGCTAGGATATGGCATGCCGGTTGAAGATTTGGCGGGAATTATTCAGGCCATTAACCGTGTCTTATAACCCACATCCAGAAAAATCACAAACCCAGAATTTGCTCTCTGTGTTTTCTCGACGAAAAAGGAAAAAATCAGAGACATTGGTATCGTAGCTGAAGCAAAGCTTGCTGATTTCATATGAGCCCAAGGTACGTTAACTGATTCCCAATTTATTTGCTTGTATGTGCATCGATTGTTATGGGTTTGGGTATAATGTGAAGCAATCTGTTCTGTGCTTGTATGTTCTGGTTAACACATTTCTTACCAAGGCTTGTACGTGTGTTTTGACTACGTAACATGAATATTTGGTACTATATTGTATGCATTCAAAATATGGGTATCAAAACTCGTTGATTTAGTGCGAAACAATGTTTTGTAGTTCAAACCAGTTTTGATTTGCACCAAATCTAGTTTTTAAAAAGAAAAAAATTAGACTTTAGGAGTGCCAGAGTATAACAGATTATAACAAACTAGACCATAATAAGAGGATCAAGCGGAGATATTCATGTAAATTTCTATATTACATATGAAGATTCTGAGCATAAGTAAAATAAGTGTAATACCAAATGGTAGGAAATAAATTTCTCTTGAGAATTAAATCAGATTGATAATTGTCCTTGTTGTGCTATGCTTTCCTTTTACCAAGTGATAATCCTCTTAGAATACACTTGATTTTTTTTAACAAATATAAACAGAAATGCAAAATCGTTAATTTGTCACTTTTGAGTAATTCAGGGGACAAATAAAAAGGTCAGGAAGTAGTGCCATTTTTAGCAAATCTGATAAGCGCTTTTTCTTGTAAATTTCTTTCTCCTTCCATTCATTTTATCTTTTAATGGCATATTTCATACTTCCATTTTCCTGCTATTTTGATTGCATTATTCTTATTGCTGGGAATTTGATATAGTAAGTTATTTTGACTGCATTATGCTTATTGCTGGAAATTTGATTTGGCTATTTTCTAATCTTATTTTTTTTTCTGAATATGTGATCTTAAAAATTAATGTAGGGATAATTAGATCTACATTAGAGATGTTTGATTTGTTAGATAAAATGACATAGATAGCTTTGCTTTTAGTTTATTCATATGTTGGTTAAATTGTTTGTGCTAGTATAATCAAGTTAAAATCGTGTTTTTAAGTGCTTGAAGAAATGAGATTAGGCTTGAAAAATTATATTTTTAACCAAGACACATCCGAATTCAATAAAATCAAAATTTTGATAAAGAAAATCAGTGAAAAATTGGTTAAATATACATAGTGTTTCAACGAAAAACTACCTATAGTTTAAAAAGAAAGAATATAAGATATTCAAAATGTTGATGAATAATTCTAAAGAAATTGAGATTGTGTGAAAAAACATTTTTTTTAGGTGTACAGTACTAAGGTTTATACTCTTGAATTAAAGTTTCGAAAGCTGTCAGGATAATTGAATTTGTTAAGCTATTAAGCTACTTGTTAAAGTTTTAAGTTTGACAACAAGACTGAAAAGGATTAAAAATTGATAATCTACCTTCCTATCGAGTATAGTAGAGATAAAAGTTAAAGTGCAATTAGCTCATGCATATATAGTATCTAATTGTGTTGTTAGATGATTTTTAGCAAATCTGGATTTGAAAATGAGATGAATGCACAGGTGATTTATATGAGGTGTTGTATATGGCCTTTTGTAATGAAAGAACTAATAGACCCAAACTGGTGGTAGTTGTGCTAAGATGAAATCAATTAGGAAGAAACATAGTTACATAGTCATATATTGTTAAGCATTCATTAACATTAGTTACTCAAATTGTGTTGGCTAATAATTACTTGAAAAAGCCTAAATGATGTGGAATTTATAATCAAGTTTGCATAATAATATTATTGTTATTGTTAGTTTTTACATATACACATATGTGCATATAGTATCATATAGATTTAACAAAAAATGCTAAAAATGTAAAACCTCTTAATTATATGAATTGGTAAAATTTAATATAACACTTAAAAACTTTCTGGCTAATGGAATTATATGTTAATTAGCAAACAGAAAACACCTAAAAGATTAGTAGACCTGATAAAAGAACAAATATGGTAAATAACATTAGTTGTAATGTCACTATTAATGGAAATGTGGAATAACAAATGCTTGATAGAATCAAGGTATTTGGCATCAGTAAGTTAGTCTTGTTCTACAGCTTAAAATAACAATGTTTATGACATATATTAATCAAAAAGCTAATGTTTGTAATTTGTACTTACATAGAATGCGAAGGTTTCAGGTTTGGTGCAACATAAAAGGTGATGTTGTTGATATTGGTAATGTTAATCCTCAAGACTACACATTAACTAAATTATGAGATGACATCCAACAAGTTTGTTACAACAAAAATTTATGTCAATGGGAGTGTGTAACCTGTGATATGGAGTACCCATGGTCCAAAGAAAGATGCACTTTGACCTCAGATAAACATTTGGTTTTCGCATTTGCTAAACTGCATGAGAGGGGATATACCTACATCTATATCTATGTGAACCAGCCTTCTTCAAGTACTCCAAGTGAATTTGAAGGTACTTCACCCCATCCTGCTAGCAATAGCAACAAGGTGTATGTATTTCCTCAACAAATTATTCAGTAATAAATCTTACTTCCATGAGTCAGAATTCCACTCAAGTAGATACAGAAACAGAATACACACCAGCCTTAGACACTAACCAGAATTTGGAAAATATTTTTGGAGGATTAACAGATTCTTTTGTGCATTGGGAGATGACACAAGCTGCTGCACCACCATGTATGAACTGGTTATTAGGGAATGAAGGTCAGTATGTATCAGATTCTGAAGATGAACTACCTACTGAAGGAGATGATGATAAAGGAACATATATGGATGATTATGAGTCCGAAAATGATAGTGATGGACCAACAGAGGAAAATATTGCTGATGATATTCTTGCAAAAAGATATAACAGAAATAGTGGAGGGTTTGATCACTGTATGGATGTCAAGGGCAATATTGACTTAAAGGTAGGAAATACCTTCTACACAGTATATGACTTTAGAAAGGTTTTACAGGTATTTTCCTTCAAGCATGGGTTCAGGTTAAAAAGGATTAAAAATGAAAAATGTAGGGTTACATGTAAGTGTGCAGCTGGTGATTGTGGTTGGAGAGTGCATGCAAGTCCTACTTCGGATAGATTCTCCTTTCAGATTAAGACATATAATCCTATACACAGCTGTCCAAGATTGTTAGACAACTACAAAGCAACCTCAACTTGGATTGCAGCACAGTTTCTTCATTTGTTTAAGGCCAAACCTGACATTGACATTAAAATTATTGCTGCTAAGCTGAGAAGCAAGTTTAAGTTAACCTGCCCAGCTAAAAGACTTTATAGAGCTCGAAGTAAAGCGTTAAAGTTATTAGGGGCAGATCATAAAGCATCGTATAGCAAGTTAGAAAGGTATGCAGCAGCGGTAAAGATGACAAATCCAGGATCTGTAGTTGATGTACATACTACATGGGGACTTGGAGATGAGAATCCCACATTTAAGAGATTTTTCTTAAGCTTTGATGCTCAGAGAAGAGGATTTTGGGCAAGTTGTAGGCCATTCATTGGCCTAGATAGTTGTCACCTAAAAGGACCATACAAAGGTGTTTTGTTGGCTGCTGTCTCTGTAGATGCAAATTACGGGGTTTATCCATTGGCAATTTGTGTGGTTGAAAATGAAAACAAGTACTCGTGGGCTTACTTTTTGGAGAAATTATATGAACAAGTTGGTGTTAATGAGGGTATAGGTCTTTGCTTTATGAGTGATAGGCAAAAAGGGGTCCTTGATGCACTTGATCAAGTGTTTCCAAACTCAGATAAAAGTTTTTGCTGTAGACATGTGTATGCAAATTTTAAGCAACAGTTTCCAGGAGCAGCTTTGAAAAATTTGTTTTGGAGTGCTTGTAGAAGTAGTAGTGGAGTTGAATTTAACAAGAATATGGAAGAGATAAAGAAAATCAATGAAGAAGCACATACATGGTTAATGAAAATCCCTCTTGGAAATTGGTGCAAGCATCAGTTCAGCCATACGATAAAATCAGCTTATGTAACAAATAACATGACTGAAAGTTTTAACAGTTGGATCAATCAGTATAGGAGCTTGCTAGTGTTAATTTTGTGTGAAGAAATAAGAAGGAAAACAATGAAGATGATACATGACAGGTCAGTTATGAAATCTGTCTATTCTAATTATAGTTTGCATTTTTTGATTGAATTTGTACGCTAATTATATTAATGTTGCAGGTATGAACAAGCAAGAAAGTGGGATGACATTATACCACCTATGGTTAAAAAAAGAATAGTGAGGATGAGGAAATTAGATAGGGATATGGATGTAGTGTTTGGAAGTGGTGATTTGTACGAAGTATTGGTAGATAATATAGAAGGCTATGTGGTTAATTTAGCATCAAAACATTTTGATTGTGGTGATTGGCAGGTTTCGGGTTTGCCTTGTGTGCATGCCATTAAGTGCATTGATGCTATGAGGGGTAAAGTGGAGAACTATATACATTATTATTTGTTGAGGGATTCATACCTAATGACTTATAAGCCTCAGATCACTCCCATTCTAGCCGAGATTAGATGGTCGTTGATACTAACTAATGAGCTTGATCCACCTGAGGTTAAGTAGCCCATTGGAAGACCTAAGAAAAGCAGAAAAAGAGAGGTTGGTGAGGGAAAAAAGATGAAGAGAAGCTAGTCTGTTAGATGCACATGCTGTAAAGAATGGGGGCATAACAAGAGATCATGTGGGAAAGTGAAAGGAAAGAGAATTCAAACCAAAAAACAAGTGCCTCAGGTCCTATTATTATGCATATTTATATATGTTTTTATTTCTAATTTATTAGTACAATAAAAATAAAGTGAAACTTATATAGCACTCTTTGTTATAGGAATCATATGATATAGGCTCTACTGGTGCCAGTGGGTCAGGCATGGAATTTATTAGTCAAACTGACAGAGGCACAGGTCTTCTGCATGAAATATTTGCATTTACAATACGTTACTACTGCCTTACTCAATAAGCTAGTCTTGCTGATTTGTTATGTTTTTCTTTATGTGCAGGGCTACATAGCCTAGCTTGATGTATAACTTCCTGTTTTGGAAATCCAGCATAAGTAAATGAAGCTCAATAGAGATGTAATAGACACCAACTTGCAGGACATTTTTTGGAGAAATCAAATGGCATTGCATCTGTTGTTGATAGAGTGATAGATGGTCTATCATCTACTATCTTCCAATTGATTCACTCTATTTTCTTTTTGTCTTCCAGGTTTGTTCAAGAAAACTAACACTTGGCTATCTGATAGTTTGTTTATATGGTACATTTGCCCATGTAATTTGCTTTAAATATTTTTTGGAAGTTGATGAGCTATACAAAATGCTGGATATATATTGTTTCATTTTCTTCTTGAATGAATGAAACTTTGCTGATATTCTACCACTTTGTGTTGGTATTGTTGACTAATTTTATCTTGATACTAAGGTGTTAAAGGGTTAATATTATGTGTTGAATACATTTGTTTGCTTGGCATCAGCTGTCAGATTTGTGTTAGTAAATATTATGAGCCTGGGTGTTAGAAATATATTAAAGGTCATAATATTATGCTATTTTATGGTTGAACAAGTATACAATTACTGTTATGTTTTGGAATATACTTGTTGAAATCTTGTGCTTTTTTTTATAGCTACAATATATTTGCATACTTGGCGTTGCAAGAAAATGTAGTTTGCTTGCTATAGTATATTATATACTTAGTATTGCATGAAAACATTGTTTGCTTGATATTGTCTCAACCTTACTTGCCAAAACTATGCTTCAGCATACATGACATTCTTATTTTAGAGCATTCACCATCAATATATAACATGATAACATAAACATTAGCAAGTTCATGAAGACAAATACTTTGGATCCTTTCCTACATTCACACATGCATACTCTACTTTCCAATAATTTAGCTATCTCATTGATTTGGTGTTGGAGTTCCTCCATTGTGTGTGCCACTGGCTTGCATTCATCTCCGTGCCTTTTTATATGATCAAACCATAAACCTCCTTCAAAATCAGCATCAGATGGATACCAGAATCTGAAGTATTTGCATACATCATATCTACAACAATAGTAAAGTTTATTAGGATTATCTTCAGACTCAAAAATTCTGACTGCAGCTTTCTTATTGCAAAGGCAATATTTATTCTCGAACTTGATTAGATTTCCATTGATGTATCTCCTCCATTGCTTTGATTTCTGCTCACTTGAATGTCTCCCAGAATTATAACTACTAGAAGCCATTTTTAAATCACCATGAAATAAAGTTCTTGGTTGTTTGATGTGTGTTGGATAGCTAGGAAAGTCTTTGAATTGTTAGGAGTGATATTGAAGAACAATAGGCAAATTATGGTTCTGGTTTCTATAATTTCTGAAACAAGAAGTTAAAATTTGGAATGCTTGAACCACTCACAGATGAAACTTGGACCTATTATGCTTTGTGTGTTTTGGTTTTCATAGTTGCTTGGATGTTGAGGTGTATAGAGGTTGAAGAGAAGGAAGTTTACAGTGAAATTTAGTACTACTAGATCAACATGATACCCCTTTTATATATTTTAGATTCAAGAAAATATGGCCGTTGGAGTCCAACGACTATATTTGCTTATTTCTTTTGCATCTATGTGAGTGGTAATATAATTATTTGTATAAGGGTATTTATATCTTTTCAAAATCGTTGATTGTTCCTTTATTTTGCTTGAAAAAACCAACTATGCATTCTGGAAAGCAACCATCCTTTTTGCATTACCAATTTCATGGTCCCAGGTTTTAATATTTTATTCTTTTTTCATTCTAAAAGTTAAAATTTGATGGCATTTTAGACATTACAATAAAAAACGTTAAGAACAAATACCGTAGGGGAGGTATGTGACCCTTTTTCTAATTATTTCCGTAAATTGGGTTTTTTGCAAACCTCAGGGGAGGTATGTGGGAAAACCCCTAAAAAATTTATCCAAACTGTTAAATCCTGAACAGGTGTTGCAGAATCATGTAAGAAACTGTAACCCCAACTCATGTTCCGCTCTGTTTTATTCTGTTAGTAATTAATTACTGACACAGGAAATCTTAAAAAAAATATCAAGAAATCAGAGTCAAATCATAACAAGGTCCACCGCAGTGATGTGGACAATCCAATCTCATGCCTCTGCATCTTTCTCTATTCGCTCAAACTCACCACCCTGTAGTCTTTGCGTAAATTCTTTTTCTATGGTAATGCCTTTCCATCTTCCCCTTATCTCTTCCTTGCCCGATTTTGTATTATCACCAGATCGCCATTTATAATAACCACCTCCTCCTCCTCCCCATCCCCATCCACCACCACCACCTTCTCCCCACCCATGCGCACATCCTGAAGTGAGATTTGCTCGTTGGTTACAGTTTCTTAGATGATTTTGTTGGATTCAGGACATGATTTGGTGTAGTGGTTGAAGTTTCTTGCATTATTTTGCATGGAATCGGCGGCTTGGATAAATTTTTCATTCATCGACAGCGGCTAAGTTGGGAATAAACAGTAAAATAAAATCTCGTTTTAGGCGTTGCCTGTAGGTTTGAATAATTTGGGATGAATTTGTTAAAATTTTATTGAAATAAAATCTCAACCTTTAATCTTAATTAAGTATAGGTATCAACAGATGTGGCAAAAGTCCAGAAAATTCCAGACCAAGAGGGGATTGATTTGGCTGGAAAATCTACACACATTGAGACCGCCACGTGTCTTGAATAATAAATGGATTGATGAAAATTGCACGGTGAAATTGAAATTGCTAGCACCAATTAGCACCCAAATTTTCTTATTCTTGATACAGAGGCAATTTACATACACCGCTCCTTTTATTTGATGACGTGAGTATGAATATTGAATAGTGAAGAGCAAAGGTTTGAGTCTTTGATATTTAGCCTCTTCTCCCAATGGATAGGTGGTGGACCACTCTTTTGTGTTGTGGTAGGACAATTCACTTTTGTTGGATACATCCTACATACCTCTCTCTAGTAACCGGGACAGAAATGTCACAAGTTGTTAAAATTTGACTTTTTCAAGTTATTAGTTATAATAATTTAAAAAATATTTATATTAAATTTCTTATTTATTAAAAATCATACCTTTAATTAATAAAAAATATTTTAAAATTTTTAATTAAAATTAAATATAATTGTAATAAATTGTTATAAAATAACATGTTGATAATAAAATATATATTAATATATTATAATTAAAATATAATAAAATATTTACAATATAATATTAATTAGAAATTATAATATATTATATTTAAATAAAATATATTTATATGTAGTTAATTATATAAATAAAAATAAAATTTATTATAAAATAAATAAATTTATTACATATCAATAAATAATATATTATTAGTATATTATAAAATAATAAGAATGCTATTTATTTTATTAATATATTTAGATAAACATATTATATTTTACCAATTTAAAAAATTTAATAATTATTTTTATCAAATTATTATTATTGTTTAAGAGTATAATCGTTATTTTATAATAAATAAAAACTTTACTAGGTATTTTTAAAAGTATTGAGAATAATTAGTTTATTAGCCTAATTTTAACAAACTATAAATATTTTTCCTTAGTAATGTATGTGTTAGACTGTTCTTTTAACATTCAAAATTAAGTCAATTTTTCACCCGCATACTAATCTAACAAGATAACTATCAGATTCATATTACAGAATAGAGGCCCAAAAGATAAAAAAGTCTAAGTTTATAAAACTTCAATCAATATTTTTTATTGAAGGCGGACTTAAGGAAGATTTTGTTTGATGAAGTCGTATCTCATCTGAATTATAGGTAAACTAAAATACTTAATTACTTTTTAATTAAAATTTTACTAAATTATAGATTATCACTAATAAGAGTTTTATCTAACCTAATGGATTAACGAGTATATAAAGAAAAGAAATAAGAGAGAAAAAATGAATTTTTTACTCCCACAATAAAATAATTCACTAGTTGATATCAGGTGACGAAATTTGGTATCAACAGTCGGCGCAGTCTGTGGGAAAAAAGACAAAAAGCTAATTTGTTATTATTCATGACAAATAAAAAATTATGATAAATTAGGAGAGACTCAATCTTTGGTGCTTGGAATGGTTTTTTTAGGATGCAAAATTAGTGTTGAAATTGATGGCAAAGTCATATGGACAATCTTGTGGCTCCATTCTCATGCATCTAGAAGTCTGTCAAGTTCTCTCAAACATTTTCTACAGGTATCATCATTCTTTTATTTCTAGCCATTTGATCAAAATTTATTAGATGATCATATATATTGTTATCGTAATCTTCATGGCACTTAAAGTTTTTTATGCCTATATTAATTTGGTATTTGACATCTTGACATTAGAATCTTTATGGTATTTTATTAAAATTCAGATTAATATCTTAAAAAGATAAATATTTACCAATATATCCCCGTAACAAACATTCTGCGATGGATACAATTATTAATTAGTCCTATCATCAGTATTGGAAACCCAAAAAAGCGTAATGAATATCTTAGATTATAAAACTACATATATGCAAGTTATTTATCAGTATTGGAAACCCAAAAAAGCGTAATGAATATCTTAGATTATAAAACTACATATATGCAAGTTATTTAATATAACGAAATTTAGTCAAGTAGAAATAGATAAACAGTCTCTTAATTAATTAGATTTGATTTGGAATGTCCTTAAATGAAGGCATTAAATTTGGGGACCTTTTGAGTTTAATTAGTTTAATTATGTCTGTGTGTGTTATTATGAATTAACACTTCCACCGTTCGACGTAAACTGAAGCCAAGTAATTACTTTAAATTCTTAACTAGTCTAGAATTAGAGATATAACCAAAGTTTTGACTTTAGTGGTTAATTAAATCGGCTACAGCCAAACCTAATTAATTAATTAATATATACCCTTTCAATCCATGTTTAATTTAGTACATTAATCATTAATTACATATATATATCCATTAACCTTAATTTTTCCAATTAATCAATCACATAATTATTGCTTAATTTGAATAATTGAATTAGTTAACGACCTATTTAACAAGTTAGAGAAAATTAAAGTTGTAATTTGTTCATATATACTTGTTTTCGTCATAGAAATATGAAGTAAGATAAAGAAATTTCTACGTTTTGGTGGAATGATGTCGAGTGTGATATATAATTGCTGAAATAGTAGTAAATATAATGTGCAGAGAGATTATCATATGGTTTATTTGACCGAAATTAGGCATTTTCTTAATTCCCAAGCCAAAGCCATTCCTGGTTTGATATTTTCAACCTTCCAGCAGTATATTATCCTTTCATACCCAAATCAAGAACACAAACAAAAATTAAGAAATTAATGTATAAAAAAGATATAAAAATATTATAATTCATTCTATATATTTGTATATATATATATAACCAATAACTCAATTCTGAACTCTAATCCGACAGTTTTAAACAAGAATATATTCCAAAATACTCTATACTTATATTTTGGTAATTTTAAACCCTTTATTGCAAAATATTATATTAAAAAAATAATAAAATAGTTAACTATTTTATAACCTAAAAAAAGAGAATGTTAATATATATATATATATATATATATATATATATAAATTTTTACATAGTTCATTTTCTCTAATATCTCTTTAAAAAAAAAAATTGTCTCTAAAATTCTAAGATTTAGTTTCAATACGAGAAAATCTAGTGAAGTTGAGAGTAAAAGGATTATGTCACAATATATACATATTTCCCTATATATATGCATGATGATATAAGAAAGCATTGCTACGGTGAAATGGATAACCCATTTAATAAACTGATAGTTAAGATATTTAATTTTATGATAAAGTATTTGAGCATGAATTACTTTTTATATATAACTAAAATATTGGATCTTGATATTTGATGAAGTATGTTTAACCCTACCAATAATAACATTATTGAGGTTTCCCATTATATTATAATATGGGGAGGTTCTTCTAATTTGTATAAAGAAATAATAATAAATGTTCTTAAGTATTTAGGTATGTATAGATATCTGGATATAAAATAATTGTTAGATTAAAAAAGAAGAAGAAAAATAAAAGTAAAATTTGTATAAAAACAATTAACTTAAAAAAGTGAAGTGAAGTAATATTTCAATAATGACAATAATAACAAATAAATACAGTTACGATTTACCAAAAATAAAAGGGAAAGACAAATAATATTTTTAAGTTTAAGAATAAATATCTTTCATGTCAAATACAATGCACCTACGCGGTGCTAGCTTCATTGCCCCAGGAGGGCCAAGATAATGCACCTACGCGGTGCCAGCTTCATTGCCCCAAGAGGGCCAAATACAATGCACCTACGCGGTGCCAACTTCACTGTCCCACGAGGACCAAGATAATGCACCTACGTGGTGCCAACTTCAAAGTCCTAAGAGGGCCAAATATAATGCACCTACGCAGTACTAGCTTCATTGCCCCACGAGGGCTAAGATAGTGCACCTAAGCGGTGTTAGTTTCATTGCCCCACGAGGGCCAAGAATAAATATAATTTAAAATAATTGTGTATATATATTAAGTTCGAAATTGATCTTCTTTTATTAAAGAAAATTTATATTTTAAATAAAATAATAAAATTTAATATTATACTCACCAAATAATTTTCAATTATTATTTGATGATACTCTACTCGAATCTTTTTTGTTATATCATGATTTGTGACATGTTTAATTTATGTATATGACTACATATGACATCATTTATTTATTTATATTTAATTAAATTATGATATTATTGTATAATCGTTTATTTGCCCACCATTTTTAAGAGAAGAAGACTAACAATGTTAACACACCTACGCGGTGCCAGCTTCATTGCCCCACGAGGGCCAAGATAATGCACCTACGCGGTGCCAGCTTCATTGCCCCACGAGGGCCAAGATAATGCACCTACGCGGTGCCAGCTTCATTGTCTTACGAGAGCCAAGATAATGCACCTATACGGTGCCAGCTTCACTGCCCCACCAGGGCCAAGATAATGTACCTATGCGATGCCAACTTCAAAATCCTAAGAGGGCCAAATACAATGCACCTACGCAGTGCCAGCTTCATTGCCCCACAAGGGCAAAGATAGTGCACCTACACAGTGCTAGCTTCACTGCCCCACGAGGGCCAAGATAATGCACCTACGCGGTGCCAGCTTTATTGCCTCAAGAGAACCAAGAGAATGCACCTACGCGGTGCCAGCCTCATTGCCCCATGAGGGCCAAGATAATGCACCTCCAAGGTGCCATCTTTATACCCCTCGATACCAAATTACAAAATCTAGATGGACACAAAAAATGTACTATCAAGTTATCTATTTTTTCGCTCAAATAAACTAAAGTTATACACATTTGCAGTAACAAAATGCAAAGTCTAAAAAGACTAAAATAAGTTCTATACCTTTGCAGTCTTTCTTTTGTGCTCTAAATCAAAATAAATAAATAAATAAATAGTAAACTAAGAAGGTCAAGGGTTGTGAGCGAGCTATTAAAAATTCAAAATGTACTTATGATGTCATACTAATCAGGGCCTCGTAATTAAGACTTGCCCTTTTTTCATTCCTTGGATAACGAAACGTCAACTACTCCGTTGGAGATTCTCATATATCTAACTTCCATATAAAAAAGAGTGAAGGATTATAGAGAATTCGGTATTAGGTTTCCAGACTTTTGATTAGTTTCAAATAGCAACTACGTTACTTTTGAAACTGGGAGACTTACTATTAGACCGTTCTTTTAACATTCAAAATTAAGTCAATTTTTCACCCGCATATTAATCCAACAAGATAGCTATCAGATCCATATTGAAGAATAGAGGCCCAAAAGATAAAAAAATCTAAGTTTATAAAACTTCAATCAATATTTTTTATTAAAGGCGGACTTAAGGAAGATTCTATTTGATGAAGTCGTATCTCATCTGAATTATAGGTAAACTAAAATACTTAATTACTTTTTAATTAGAATTTTACTAAATTATAGATTATCTCTAATAAGAGTTTTATCTAAATTAATCTTTCAAATAACCTAATGGATTAACGAGTATATAAAGAAAAGAAATAAGAGAGAAAAAGGGTTTTTTGCTCCCACAATAAAATGATTCACTAGTTGATATCAGGTGACGAAATCTTGTATCAACAGTATGTATGTATGTAATATTAAAGAAAATTACCAATTTTTCTGATTTTTTTGTCATTATTCTCTTCACCCAAAAAAAAAATTACTATTTATTATTCTAAATTTTTATTGGAAGTGCATTTTTAATTAAAGTAGTATTTCCAATAAAATAAATCTTAGGCTTATATCATCTATATTTGTTTTTTAATATTATATGTTACAATCTATTGATACATAGATCAAATGTCTATTAAGAGTCTATATCTATCAGTTATGATACAATTCAAATGTCTCTACATAATGTTTGTAATATCTATCAATAAAGTTAGAGAAAAGTCTAACTCACATCTAATTGGAATCCCACAAATTGCGGGGAAAACTTTGGATGGTTATCATCTATATCTTCTTGAATCATATTATGGTAGACTAATGGATGCAATTTTCTGAGCATATCCTATTTTGTAGAAAAATTGTCCGCCCATTAGATTTTATCTAATTATTTAATATTTTTCTTAAAACTTTAAAAATATCAAATTACATTTTCTATCAATTGAATTAATAAAAAATAAAGTTTTTTATGTTTTTACTAAAGAATAATTAACACATACTTCTCCTAAGTTTTAAAAACTCACACCGATATGTTAAGTATAAAAAAACTTACACATACCTTCCCTGAACCATTAGTTGACCGTTGGAGATCCGTTAGTATCAAAGATATTTTTAAATATTTTACTAATTTAATAATTTAATTATACGTAAGTCAATAACTAAAATTTAAAATAAAATAATAATATTTAATGTTATCAATTCATTTACACTTTTTAACAATATTTAGTTTAAAATTCTAAAAATAATTTTCATAAATTAGACTAATATATATTTTTTAGTGTTGTAAACATAATTTATTTATAAAAATCGAGCAATTATTTTATTTTTTAATTTTTTATACTTTAAAAATTAGTAATTATATTCCTATTATAAATTCTAAAAATTAAAAAATTATAATATTAAGTTTTTTTAATTTTTATTTCTCATATAAAGTGATATTATATTATCAATTGGATAATTAATTTTTTATTAATTTTTAAAAAAATATTATTTAATTTCATTGTACAATGGATAAATAGTATATTGTATAAATTAGTAAAACTCAAACAATATAGAATCCATATTATACATATATAAGCATGTGAGATAATAGAAAGGTTATGTTTTGATCAAAAAATTAAGAGAATGCTTGAGACATTTTGTTCTTTTTATAAAAATTGGATGGTTAACTAACTATACAAAGAAGATACAGATAGATTTTTCCAAACCTGACATCTAGGTGTGCGTTTTTCAAATCTCATGAAAGGTATGTATTAATTCTTTTATTACTAAATTACTCTTAAATAATTAATTTACCAAATATTTGAGTCTTAGTTAACTCATATTTTTAAATTATAAGTTTACCCATATTTATCAATATTTAAACTCCTTTTTTAAGATATTTTTATATTTTACTTAATTATAAAAATAAAAAAATTAAAAGGATAAAATAACTTGATTTTTTTATCAATAAAACTTTGACTTGTTTTATGCTAAAAAACGTTAATATTTCTTTACTTTGAAAAAATTAAATTTTATTTTAAAAATTTTTCTTTTCATTTTTCCTCTCTCTCTCTCTCTCTCTCTAGGGATTCATCTTTCTTCTATTTTTTCTTAATTTCTTAATCAAATCTCAAACCAAAATCATATATGATACATAATCATACTAAAAAAAATCATATCTTTTTTCAAATTCAAGCCAAATCTTCTTCTTTTTTTTCCCAAATCAAATATTTGATAACAACATCACTTTCTATATAAGTGATACTAATGCAAACATAAGGTGAGGCATGTGATAATACCCATAAAAACTAGCTAAGAAGGAAAAGTAGAATATTATTAGGGAAAAGTATTATATAGGTGTTTGATTATTATGTACAAAAAATTATTTTCTACAATTATAAAAATACAATTAAATTTAATTCTTTTATATGTTTTATACATATTTATAAAATTTTATTAAGGGATATTGTAATATACCTCGCTAACTTTAAAGAAAAGAACAAATATATCCTAGGTTTTTAAAGTGTGCAATATACCATTAGGGATGATAGCGAGGCAAGGTGAATTTTGGAAAGTCTTTCCCATTCTCTGCCTCATTTTAATTTTCATACTCTTTCTCCACCCTATTTCATAATAAAATTTAGTGGAAGCTGAGATGCATAATTCCCATATAGGAAATAAATTCTTCATTCCCACTTTTTTTCCTCATTTTTTCATTTATTTATATTAAATATTAAATAAAAACGTTATTAATATATTATGATGTTATTTATATTTAAGAATTATTTCAAAAATATAAACTTGACTATTTGATAGGATAAAAAAATTATGAATTATAATTTTTTTAATTAAATATTTTTCACATATGCATGTACACACACACACACACATATATATGACAGAATTAATGGTTCTTTTATTTTACACAAAATTTACATCAAATATAAGTTGTTGGATTTAGACACATCTAACTATTCAGATCGCATCTGACTATGTAATTAATACATAATTAATACATCTATAATTAATGCTCATGTCAGATACAATCTAAACAGTTAGATGTGTCTAAATCCAATGGTTTATATTTGATATAAATTTTGTATAAAAATAAAATTCTTGATCATACTCTATATATATACATACATACATACATATGGGTTGAGGAGGATTAAACCGTCCCTTACCCTATTAATAATATGAGAATTAATCTTCCCATTTTCCATCCTATTCTCCACTATATTATCGCAATTTGATCTCATATGGGACAGTTCACAGTGAAACTCCAAACCCTTGGAAAATTTTGATATTTCTTTATACCACCTTATTTTAGAAATACAAAGATGCCATGGACATAATTTCCATTAGTTTAACATTTTAAGATATTATTATTTTAATTCATAAATTTAAATCTTTTATATGTCTTGTATATATTTATATAATTTTATTAATGTTTAATAAATTCAAGATATTATTGGTACATATATTTTAACAAAATATTTTTTAACTAAATAATTCGACAATAAAATAAATGCTTTGGTCAAAGCTTAATCAAATTATTTTCTAGCAAATTCTCCTGCTAAAATTAACAAATATATAGGAAAGTAATTAAGCAAGAGAATGTTTGCGTAATTACTTTTTGAAGAATAACGGGTGATTTAATTATGTTGAGCTGGCTATTAAATGTCAAAGCTTAATTAGGCCCAGATGAAGAACTCATAGATCAATTATAGTCGCCCATGAAACAGATAATAGCAGGAACAAGCAATCTTTTTTATGTATCTTTTATGTATCAGTGAATTTCACGATTTCAAAGCTTCAGAGAACTGATTCAACAACTTATTAACTCCTTAAACATTCGATAGAATAAAAATGCACACTATGCAGCTTAATTGGTTAGTCGTATAGTGTTGGATCAGATAGCCTTGGGGTTGGGATTGCCACAAGAGGAGTCTTTAGCTTCAAAACAATTCCAAACTTATCAGTAAGGTCAACTTTCTTACCCTCGGGCAAATTCCAATCAAAAGAATGGAGAAGTGTGGCGAGTGAATACATGAACATTCTCTCAGCCATTGCTATGCCAGCACATATTCTTCGACCGGACCCAAATGGAAAATAGTTGAAGTCACTTCCACTGTAGTCCCACTTACCATTCAAGAACCTCTCTGGATTAAATTCCAAAGGATTCTCCCAAACTGAAGGATCCCTGTGTATTGCCCACACGTTAATGAAAACTCGAGCACCCTTTGGAATGGTGTAGCCTCCTACTGTGCAAGTTTCGCTGGGGCAATGGGGGACTAATAATGGCACGGCCGGGTGCATACGCAATGTCTCTTTCATTACAGCATATAGATATGGCAGTTTGTGAATGTGAGACTCTTCTACTATGTTGCCTCTGCCAACTACCTCATCCAATTCTTGCTGAGCTCTTTTCATAACCTCTGGGTTGTTCATAATTTCAGCCATCGCAAACTCAGTTGAGTTGGATGTTGTATCCGACCCACCAACCACCATATCCTGTCCAAATGTACATATTTCACCACATTATGGCAATTTTTCAATATTACTGTTTAAAAGATTGCGACGCGTATATGTATATCAGTTTATCCGTGTTATGCTCTGTTCAAATTATATAAATGAAACAGACAATGAACAGATTACGAGGACCTTATATTAGACTATATCATAATTTATCCCAGGAAAACTTTTAATTGTATGTCAAACATGTTTAGAATGGGAGTCATGGAAGATATCAGGGCAATGAGTCATTTCCATGTGTATCCCACAAGCTCAGAGCAAAGTTCATTGAAGATGCAAAAATTTTCATATATTTAATATGATCAGTTAATTTAAAAATTGGGCCGTAAAGTTTAACAGACTGAACTTTATAGTTCTAGATCAAAATCCTCAAGCTTAAACAAATTTTCAAATTGCACTAATGTAACTAACAGAAATGAATAACTTACCATGAGCAGAGCTCTGACATGAATCATGGTCAAAGGTGTCTTGGAATCAGCTTCATCCTTCAACTGTAACAAAAATTGCAAAAAGTCTTTACAATCTTTCCCGCTAGGCCCTGCCTTGTCTCCACCTTTTTCATTCGTCTTTAGCCGTTGGTCAATCATCACATCAAACATCTTCTCAAACTTTGCAGTCAATCCGTTCAACTTCTTTACTATACCTTGCAAATCAAACCGGGCCAAAGCAGGAAAAAAATCCGACACGTTAGGCATGCCCAATAGTCCGGTCATCTCCGACACTGTTTGTCTGAACTCCGCACCTAAATTGGCTCTTTCATTGCCTTGTACCGTGCCACCCCATAACATGTTAGTAATCACGTTTAATATCGTTAAAAACATCTGTTCACCAATATTGATGGGCGACCCGGCCCGACTGTTGATATAACCAATAGTTTGCCGTAGCTCACGGCGGCGGAGCTCGTAAACAGAATCCAACGTAGTGTTGCTGAGCATTTTCAACACACATACCTTTCTCAACATTCTCCACTCGGGCCCGTACGGATTCCACACGATATCACGGCCGCCGCTTGTTGCGGCAAGGCCCGCAGTGGGGACATCACGGTTGGCGAAAGTGACATCATGGTCTTTGAGAATTTCGCGGGCCGAGGCAGGGGAGGTTGCAACGATTCCGATTTTACTTCCAAGCTGGAGCTTGAGAACGGGACCGTATGTGCTGGAGAGAGAGGCGAAGTAAGTGTGAAGCTCCGGGTCCAGAAAGGGAAGGCTCCCGACGATGGGAAGTCCGCGGGGGCCAGGTGGGCTTGATTTCTTGGATTTGGTAAACATCCATGTGTACCAAATGACTGCGAAGATAGTAAACAAAGAGAGAGTGGTGGTCGTAGTTCCATCGTTTGCGTTGAAGAAAGAAGTTTGAAGCTTTTGGAGGAGACTTGAGGCAAGTACCGCCATGGTTTTGGATAATGAAAGAGGTGGGGGAGTTCGTACAGATCGGAAAGTAAGGCGTTAAATTATTTAAAAAGAGTTTTTGGAAAGATCTGAAACAACGACAGTATAATGAAGACAATATTGGATCTTTTCAATTACTAGTAAATAACGCAATTGGATCTTCTCTGTTGCTGCTTTGCTGGAGTGTTGCGCATTATTTTATTTGCTTTGGACATTTTACATGATCGGGACGGTAATGCTGCTTGAATAGCGAAGTGCAGAATATCTCATTCCATTCATTTTAGGATATGACTATGAATAGCCAAGTGCAGCAAAGTAAAATAGGACTTATCCACTTTACTTGTGGTAGGATTCTATACCTTACGCCCACTGTAAGAGGAGTATATATCTCTTGAATATTCGAGGACACAAATCTCACGAATTTAATTTGAACTCTCAGTTAATTTTTTACGTGTGTATGTAAATATGAAAAAAAAAAAAACTAATGTTAGTGATTTTGCTGCCATTATTCTCTTCACCTGAAAAAAAATTGTTATTGAAACTAAAATCAGTATTTCCGAAAAATTAAATCTTGGCCCTATATTGTAGATATTTTCTTGAATCAAGGTATCATCGCAGAGCAGCGTAAATAATTTCTGAGCGTATCTTGTACGCCTTAAACATTTGTTTTCTGCCTTTGTACGTTAACTATAGTAGAGCATTTTTTTCACTACATGTTCGGCTAGGGAAGATATTTATTTAAAGGTATGACCGGCTGAATAAAATAATGAATGTGGGTCGTATTCATGTTATTCCCATTTTACTCAGAATTTTTTTTTCAGAAAAAGTGTTAAGTTTTTACTATTTACTTAAATGTATTAATAAGTTCATAACGTTTTAATAGCAATAAAATAATTGTGTAAATCGTTTAATAAAAATTCTAATAATATCTATTTTAAAACAAATGATAATTAATAGTGATAGCCAATGACGAGCGACAGTAAAAAATAAAATAATTAAAGTGATGTCAAAAATAAAAGTATAATTATATTGTTTACCGTTCAAACGATTATTAAAACTTGACAGATTAAGAGTTATATAAATATTTTTTAAATCTCAATGATTTATCGATAAGGACTTAATAGTATTTTTCTCTTTTTTTATATTATTTTTTATAATTTTTTATTTTGGTTTTCCATTTTCCATTATACAATAGTTTATAGTTACAGTTTTATGACTTTAATACTAATATTCAGATTCCATCTTTCTAATTTTATAATTTAGGATTTTTCCACATACCTTCCCTAAGGTTTGTGAAAAATCCAATTTATAAAAACTTTTAGGGAATTGGCCACAAAATCCAATTTATAAAAACTTTTAGGGAATTGGCCACAAACCTCCCCTACGGTGTTTTGTAATTGAAATTTTGTTCATTTGAAACAACCTTATACCTTTTTTAAATATTTTATGTACAAGAAAATTGAGCCATTGGAATCCAACAACTATATTTCCTTATTTTTTTTGTAATTTTTGTATCCATGTGAGTGGTAATATGATCATTTATATAAGGGTGTTTATGACTTTTTAAAGTCTTTGATCCTTTATTTTGCTCTATAAAACCAAACATTCATTCCTAAATCAAACATTTTGCGTGCATTAACTCTTTTATTGTTTCAAGTTTCAATATTTTATTATTTATTTGACTTTACAAATTAAAATTTTAGGGCATTTTGGACATTACATTTAAAATCATTAAGGGACAACACCGTAAGTAAGGTTTGTGGTCTATTCCTCAAAAGTTTCTGTAAATTGGATTTTCTAAAAACATTAGGGGAGATATGTGAAAACAACCCTTTATAATAAATCAAACCTCGAAGTTTGGAGACTCAACATTGATGTTACCTCAAATTTAACCTAACAGTTAGGGGTGTTCACAATCCAATCTGATTCCCTCAATCTACTTATTCCGATCCAATTCAATCCATTTTTAATAGGTTTGGTGAATTGATGGATTGGGTTAGATTTAAAAATTTAAAATCCGCTTATAATAGATTGGGTTGTGGATTCACATCGTCAATCCACTAAAATCCGATCCAATCCGCTAGTAATAATAAAATAAATATTTTAAATAAAATAAAAATAAAATTATAGTATAAATTCAATAGTTTTAATTATTAGTTTATTAGCCTAATTTTAACAAACTATAAATATTTTTCCTTACTAATGTATGTATGTAATATTAAAGAAAATTACCAATTTTTCTAATTTTTTTGTCATTATTCTCTTCACCCAAAAAAAAATTACCATTTTTTTATTGGAAGTGCATTTTTAATTAAAGTAGTATTTCCAATAGAATAAATCTTGGGCTTATATCGTCCATATTTGTTTTTTAGATATTATATATTACAATCTATTGATACATAAATCAAATATTTATTGAGATTTTATATCTTATCGTTATGGTACAACCCAGATATCTCTTTTTTCTTAATATTACATGTTACAATATATTGATACATAGATCAAATGTTTATTGAGAGTCTATATCTAACAGTTATAGTACAACCCAAATGTCTCTGCATAATATCTGTAATATCTATCTTTAAAGTTAGAGAAAAGTCTAACCCACATCTAGTGGGAATCCCACAAATTGCGGGGAAAACTTTGCATAGTTATCATCCATATCTTCTTGAATCATATTATGGTAGACTAACAGATGCAATTTTCTAAGCATATCCTACTTTGTAGAAAAATTGTCCGCCCCATAGATTTTATCTAATTATTTAAAAAACTTTGAAATATCATATTACATTTTCTGTCAATTGAATTAATGAAACATAAAGTTTTTTTTATGTTTTTACTTTTCCTGTGTTTTAAAAAATTCACACTTAGATGTTAAGTTTGAAAAAATTTATACATACCTTCCTTAAACTGTTAGTTGATCGTTAAAGAACTATTAGTATCAAAGATATTTTTGAATATTTTACCAATTTAATAACTTAATTATGCGTAAGTCAATAACTAAAATTTAAAATAAAATAATAATATTTAATATTATTAATTCATTTACACTTTTTAACAATATTTAGTTTAAAATTCTAAAAATAATTTTCATAAATTAGACTAACATATATTTTTTAGTGTTGTAAACATAATTTATTTATAAAAAAAGTGAGCAATTATTTTATTTTTTAATTTTTTATACTTTAAAAATTAGTAATTATATTCCTATTATAAATTCTAAAAATTAAAAAATTGTAGTATTAAGTTTTTTTAGTTTTTATATCTCATATAAAGTGATGTTATATTATCAATTGAATAATAAATTTTTTATTAATTTTTAAAAAAATATTATTTAATTTTATTGTACAATGGATAAATAGTATTGTATAAATTAATAAAACTCAAACAATATAGAATCCATATTATACATACATAAGCATACAAGATAATAAAAAGGTTATGTTTTCGTAAAATAATTAAGAGAATACTTGAGACATTTTGTTTTTTTTATAAAAATTGGATGGTTAACCAACTATAGAAGGGAGATATATATAGATTTTTTCAAACCTAACATCTAGGTGTGAGTTTTCCAAACCTCAGAGAAAGTATTTGTTAATTCTCTTATTACTAAATTACTCTTAAATAATTAATTTACCAAATATGCGAGTCTTAGTTAACTCATATTTTTAAATTATAAGTTTACCCATATTTATCAATATTTAAACTCATTTTTTAAAGATATTTTTATATTTTACTTAGTTATAGTAATAAAAAATTAAAAGGATAAAATAACTTGATTTTTTTATTAATAAAACTTTGACTTGTTTTCTGCTAAAAGATGTTAATATTTCTTTACTTTGAAAAAATTAAATTTTATTTTAAAATTTTTTCTTTTCATTTTTCCTCTCTCTCTCTCTCTCGGGATTCATCTTTTGTCTATTTTTTCTTAATTTCTTAATCAAATCTCAAACCAAAATCATATATGATACATAATCATACTAAAAAAAATCATAATCTTTTTTCAAATTCAAGCCAAATCTTCTTCTTCTTTTTTTTTCCCAAATCAATTCAATAAATCAAATATTTGATACCATACATCACTTTTTATATAAGTGATACTAATGCAAATATAAGGTGAGGCATGTGATAATACCCATAAAAACTAGCTAAGAAGGAAAAGTAGAATATTATTTGGGAAAAGTATTAGATAGGTGTTTGATTATTATGTACAAAAAATTTATTTTCTACAATTATAAAAATACAATTAAATTTAATTCTTTTATATGTTTTGTACATATTTATAAAATTTTATTAAGGGATATTGTAATATACCTTGCTAACTTTAAAGAAAAGAACAAATAATATCTTAGGTTTTTAAAGTGTGCAATATACCATTAGGGATGACAGCGAGGCAAGGTGAATTTTGGAAAGTCTTTCCCATTCTCTGTCTCATTTTAATTTTCATCCTCTTTCTCCACCCTATTTCCTAATAAAATTTAGTGGAGGCTGAGATGCATAATTCCCATATAGGAAATAAATTCTTCATTCCCACTTTTTTTCCTCATTTTTTCATTTATTTATATTAAATATTAAATAAAAATGTTATTAATATATTATAATGTTATTTATATTTAAGAATTATTTTAAAAATATAAACTTGACTATTTGATAGGATAAAAAAATTATGAATTATAATTTTTTTAATTAAATATTTTCCGCATATGCATGTGCATATATATATATATATATATATATATATAACAGAATTAATGACTATGTTTTTTTACACAAAATCTTACGTCAAATATAAGCCATTGAATCTAAGCACATCCAATAGTTGAAATTACATCTGACTATATAATTAATACATAATTAATACATTTATAATTAATATACATGTCACAATCTGAATAGTTGGATGTGTCTAAATCCAACAGTTTATATTTGATATAAATTTTGTGTAAAAAATAGGTCTTTAATCCAATTCCATATATATATATATATATATATATATATATATATATATATATATATATATAGGTTGAGGAGGATTAAACCGTTCCTTACCCTATTAATAATATGGGAATTAATCTCCCTATTTTCCGTCCTATTCTCCTCTGGATTATCTCAATTTGATCTCATATGGGACAGTTCACAGTGAAACTCCAAACCCTTGGAAAATTTTGATATCCGTTTATACCACCTTATTTTAGAAATACAAAGATGCCATGGACATAATTTCCAATAGTTTAACATTTTACGATATTATTATTTTAATTCATAAATTTAAATCTTCTATATGTCTTGTATATATTTATATAATTTTATTAATGTTTAATAAATTCAAGATATTATTTGGTACATATATTTTAACAAAATATTTTTTAACTAAATAATTCGATAATAAAATAAATGCTTTGGTCAAAGCTTAATCAAATCATTTTCTAGCAAATTCTCCTGCTAAAATTAACAAATATATAGGAAAGTAATTACGCAAGAGAATGTTTGCGTAATTACTTCTTGAAGAATAACGGGTGATTTAATTATGTTGAGCTGGCTATTATAATGTCAAGCTTAATTAGGCCCAAATGAAGTAATAGCGAACGGTACAAAATAATTAACAGACTTGTGAGATACAATCTACTTCAGCCAGTTTGTAATTTACAGCACATAATTTAGCATTGAGCTTCCGCAGCAAAACGTAGCCTAGCCTTCCCAAACGTGCCCTAAGCATGGGACTTCGACCTCGAAGTATGGTACACACTGTTATATAGAAATCATAGACCAATCAATCTTTTTCATATATCTTTTACATATCAGTAGATTTCACGATCTCAAAGCTTCAGAGAACTGATTCAACAACTTACTAACTCCCCAAACATTCGACAGAATAAAATGCACATTATGCAGCTTAATTGGTTACTCGTAAAGTGTTGGATCGGATAGCCTTGGGGTTGGGATTGCCACAAGAGGAGTCTTTAGCTTCAAAACAATTCCAAACTTCTCTGTAAGGTCAACTTTCTTACCCTCGGGCAAATTCCAATCAAAAGAATGGAGAAGTGTGGCGAGTGAATACATGAACATTCTCTCAGCCATTGCTATTCCAGCACATATTCTTCGACCGGACCCAAATGGAAAATAGTTGAAGTCACTTCCACTGTAGTCCCACTTACCATTCAAGAACCTCTCTGGATTAAATTCCAAAGGATTCTCCCAAACTGAAGGATCCCTGTGTATTGCCCACACGTTAATGAAAACTCGAGCACCCTTTGGAATGGTGTAACCTCCTACTGTGCAAGTTTCGCTGGGGCAATGGGGGACTAATAATGGCAGGGCTGGGTGCATACGCAATGTCTCTTTCATTACAGCATATAGATATGGCAGTTTGTGAATGTGAGACTCTTCTACTATGTTGCCTCTGCCAACTACTTCATCCAATTCTTGCTGAGCTCTTTTCATAACCTCTGGGTTGTTCATAATTTCAGCCATCGCAAACTCAGTTGAGTTGGATGTTGTATCCGACCCACCAACCACCATATCCTGTCCAAATGTACATATTTCACCACATTATGCCAATTTTTCCAATACTACTGTTTAAAAGATTGCGACGCGTATATGTATATCAGTTTATCCGTGTTAAGCTATCTGTTTAAATTATATAAATGAAACAGACAATGAACAAATTACGAGGACCTTATATTAGACTATACCATAATTTATCCCAGGAAAACTTTTAATTGTATGTCAAACATGTTTAGAATGGGAGTCATGGAAGATATCAGGGCAATGAGTCATTTCCATGTGTATCCCACAAGCTCAGAGCAAAGTTCATTGAAGATGCCAAAATTTTCATATATTTAATATGATCAATTAATTTAAACATTGGGCCGTAAAGTTTAACAGACTGAACTTTATAGTTCTAGATCAAAATCCTCAAGCTTAAACAAATTTTCAAATGCACTAACGTAACTAACAGAAATGAATAACTTACCATGAGCAGAGCTCTGACATGAATCATGGTCAAAGGTGTCTTGGAATCAGCTTCATCCTTCAACTGTAACAAAAATTGCAAAAAGTCTTTATAATCTTTCCCGCTAGGCCCTGCCGTGTCTCCACCTTTTTCATTCGTCTTTAGCCGTTGGTCAATCATCACATCAAACATCTTCTCAAACTTTGCAGTCAATCCGTTCATCTTCTTTACTATACCTTGCAAATCAAACCGGGCCAAAGCAGGAAAAAAATCCGACACGTTAGGCATGCCCAACAGTCCCGTCATCTCCGACACTGTTTGTCTGAACTCCGCACCTAAATTGGCTCTTTCGTTGCCTTCTACCGTGCCACCCCATAACATGTTAGTAATCACGTTTAATATCGTTAAAAACATCTGTTCACCAATATTGATGGGCGACCTGGCCCGACTGTTGATATAACCAATAGTTTGCCGTAGCTCACGGCGGCGGAGCCCGTAAACAGAATCCAATGTAGTGTTGCTGAGCATTTTCAACACACATACCTTTCTCAACATTCTCCACTCGGGCCCGTACGGATTCCACACGATATCACGGCCGCCGCTTGTTGCGGCAAGGCCCGCAGTGGGGACATCACGGTTGGCGAAAGTGACATCATGGTCT
Organism: Melia azedarach; assembly: GCA_028052125.1. Taxonomy (NCBI): domain Eukaryota; kingdom Viridiplantae; phylum Streptophyta; class Magnoliopsida; order Sapindales; family Meliaceae; genus Melia; species Melia azedarach. The sequence continues at coordinate 6,043,953 of CM051401.1, read as the reverse complement.
TTGAGAATTTCGCGGGCCGAGGCAGGGGAGGTTACAACGATTCCGATTTTACTTCCAAGCTGGAGCTTGAGAACGGGACCGTATGTGCTGGAGAGAGAGGCGAAGTAAGTGTGAAGCTCCGGGTCCAGAAAGGGAAGGCTCCCGACGATGGGAAGTCCGCGGGGGCCAGGTGGGCTTGATTTCTTGGATTTGGTAAACATCCATGTGTACCAAATGACTGCGAAGATAGTAAACAAAGTGAGAATGGTGGTCGTAGTTCCATCGTTTGCGTTGAAGAAAGAAGTTTGAAGCTTTTGGTGGGGACTTGAGGCAAGTACCGCCATGGTTTTGGATAATAAAAGAGGTGGGGGAGTTCGTACAGATCTGAAAGTAAGGCGTTAAATTATTTAAAAAGAGTTTTTGGAAAGATCTGAAACAACGACAGTATAATGAAGACAATATTGGATCTTTTCAATTACTAGTAAATAACGCAATTGGATCTTCTCTGTTGCTGCTTTGCTGGAGTGTTGCGCATTATTTTATTTGCTTTGGACATTTTACATGATCGGGACGGCAATGCCGCTTGAATAGCGAAGTGCAGAATATCTCATTCCATTCATTTTAGGATATGACTATGAATAGCCAAGTGCAGCAAAGTAAAATAGGACTTATCCAATTTACTTGTGGTAGGATTCTATACCTTACGCCCACTGTAAGAGGAGTATATATCTCTTGAATATTCGAGCACACAAATCTCACGAATTTAATTTGAACTCTCAGTTAATTTTTTACGTGTGTCTGTAAATATGAAAAAAAAAAACAAATGTGACTGATTTTGCTGCCATTATTCTCTTCACCTGAAAAAAAATTGTTATTGAAACTAAAATCAGTATTTCCGAAAAATTAAATCTTGGCCCTATGTTGTAGATATTTTCTTGAATCAAGGTATCATCGCAGAGCAGCGTAAATAATTTTCTGAGCGTATCTTGTACGCCTTAAACATTTGTTTTCTGCCTTTGTACGTTAACTATAATTGAGCATTTTTTTCACTACATGTTCGGCTAGGGAAGATATTTATTCAAAGGTATGACCGGCTGAATAAAATAATGAATGTGGGTCGTATTCATGTTATTCCCATTTTACTCAGAATTTTTTTTTCAGGAAAAGTGTTAGGTTTTTACTATTTACTTAAATGTATTAATAAGTTCGTAACGTTTTAATAACAATAAAACAATTATGTAAATCCTTCAATAAAATTTTTAATAATATCTATTTTAAAACAAACGATAATTAATAGTGATAGCCAATGACGATCGATAATAAAAAGTAAAATAATTAAAGTGATGTCAAAAATAAAAATATAATTATATTGTTTACCATTCAAATGATTATTAAAACTTGACGGATTAAGAGTTATATAAATATTTTTCAAATGTCAATGATTTATCGATAGAGACTCAATAGTATTTTTCTCTTTTTTTATATTATTTTTTATAATTTTTTGTTTTGGTTTTCCATTTTCCATTATACAATAGTTTATAGTTGCAGTTTTATGACTTTAATGAGATTCCACCTTTCTAATTTTATAATTTAGGATTTTTCGACATACCTCCCCTAAGGTTTGTGAAAAATCCAATTTATAAAAACTTTTAGGGAATTGGCCACAAACCTCCCCTACGGTGTTTTGTAATTGAAATTTTGTTCATTTGAAACAACCTTATACCTTTTTTAAATATTTTATGTACAAGAAAATTGAGCCATTGGAATCCAACAACTATATTTCTTTATTTTTTTTGTAATTTTTGTATCCATGTGAGTGATAATATGATCATTTATATAAGGGTATTTATGACTTTTTAAAGTCTTTGATCCTTTATTTTGCTCTATAAAACCAAACATTCATTCCTAAATCAAACATTCTGCGTGCATTAACTCTTTTATTGTTTCAAGTTTCAATATTTTACTATTTATTTGACTTTACAAATTAAAATTTTAGGGCATTTTGGACATTACATTTAAAATCGTTAAAGGACAACACCATAAGGAAGGTTTGTGGTCTATTCCTCAAAAGTTTCTGTAAATTGGATTTTCTAAAAACTTTAGGGGAAATATGTGAAAAAAACCCTTTATAATAAATCAAACCTCGAAGTTTGGAGACTCAACATTGATGTTACCTCAAATTTAACCTAACAATTAGGGGTGTTCACAATCCAATCTGATCCGCTCAATCCGCTTATTTCGATTCGCTCAATCTGCTTAATCTAATCCAATCCAATCCGTTTTTAATAGGTTTGGTGAATCGATGGATCGGGTTAGATTAAAAAATTTAAAATCCGCTTATAATAGATTGGGTTGTGGATTCACATCGTCAATCTACTAAAATCCGATCCAATCCGCTAATAATAATAAAATAAATATTTTAAATAAAATAAAAATAAATTTATAGTTTAAAATCAATAGTTTTAATTATTAGTTTATTAGCCTAATTTTAACAAACTATAAATATTTTTCCTTACTAATGTATGTATGTAATATTAAAGAAAATTACCAATTTTTCTGATTTTTTTTGTCCTTATTCTCTTCACCCAAAAAAAAATTATCATTTTTTTATTGGAAGTGCATTTTTAATTAAAGTAGTATTTCCAATAGAATAAATCTTGGGCTTATATCGTCCATATTTGTTTTTTAGATATTATATATTACAATCTATTGATACATAAATCAAATATTTATTGAGAGTTTATATCTAATCGTTATGGTATAACCCAGATATCTCTTTTTTCTTAATATTACATGTTACAATATATTGATACATAAATCAAATGTTTATTGAGAGTCTATATCTAACAGTTATAGTACAACCCAAATGTCTCTGCATAATATATGAAATATTTATCTTTAAAATTAGAGAAAAGTCTAACTCACATCTAGTGGTAATCCCACAAATTGCGGGGAAAACTTTGCATAGTTATCATCCATATCTTCTTGAATCATATTATGGTAGACTAACAGATGCAATTTTCTAAGCATATCCTACTTTGTAGAAAAATTGTCCGCCCCATAGATTTTATCTAATTAATGAAAAATAAGGTTTTTTTTATGTTTTTACTTTTCCTGAGTTTTAAAAAATTCATACTTAGATGTTAAGTTTGAAAAAATTTATACATACCTTCCTTAAACTGTTAGTTGATCGTTAAAAAACTGTTAGTATCAAAGATATTTTTGAATATTTTACCAATTTAATAATTTAATTATGTGTAAGTCAATAACTAAAATTTAAAATAAAATAATGATATTTAATTCATTTAAAATAAAATAATGATATCAATTCATTTACACTTTTTAACAATATTTAGTTTAAAATTCTAAAAATAATTTTCATAAATTAGACTAACATATATTTTTTAGTGTTGTAAACATAATTTATTTATAAAAAAAAGTGAGTAATTATTTTATTTTTTAATTTTTTATACTTTAAAAATTAGTAATTATATTCCTATTATAAATTATAAAAATTAAAAAATTATAGTATTAAGTTTTTTTAGTTTTTGTATCTCATATAAAGTGATGTTATATTATCAATTGAATAATAAATTTTTTATTAATTTTTAAAAAATATTATTTAATTTTATTGTACAATGGATAAATAGTATTGTATAAATTAATAAAACTCAAACAATATAGAATCCATATTATACATACATAAGCATACGAGATAATAAAAAGGTTATGTTTTAGTAAAATAATTAAGAGAATACTTGAGACATTTTGTTGTTTTCATAAAAATTGGATGGTTAACTAACTATACAAGGAAGATATATATAGATTTTTTCAAACCTAACATCTAGGTGTGGGTTTTCCAAACCTCAGGGAAGGTATGTGCTAATTCTGTTATTATTAAATTACTCTTAAATAATTAATTTACCAAATATGTGAGTCTTAGTTAACTCATATTTTTAAATTATAAATTTACCCATATTTATCAATATTTAAACTCATTTTTTTAAGATATTTTTATATTTTACTTAATTATACTAATACAAAAATTAAAATGATAAAATAACTTGATTTTTTTATTAATAAAACTTTGACTTGCTTTCTGCTAAAAGATGTTAATATTTCTTTACTTTGAAAAAATTAAATTTTATTTTAAAATTTTTTTCTTTTCATTTTTCCTTTCTCTCTCTCGGGATTCATCTTTCGTCTATTTTTTCTTAATTTTTTAATCAAATCTCAAACCAAAATCATATATGATACATAATCATACTAAAAAAAATCATATCTTTTTTCAAATTCAAGCCAAATCTTCTTCTTCTTCTTTTTCCCAAATTAATTCAATAAATCAAATATTTGATACCATATATCACATTTTATATAAGTGATACTAATGCAAATATAAGGTGAGGCATGTGATAATACCCATAAAAACTAGCTAAGAAGGAAAAGTATTAGATAGGTGTTTGATTATTATGTACAAAAATATTATTTTCTACAATTATAAAAATACAATTAAATTTAATTCTTTTATATGTTTTGTACATATTTATAAAATTTTGTTAAGAGATATTGTAATATACCTTGCTAACTTTAAAGAAAATAACAAATATATCCTAGGTTTTAAAATGTGCAATCTATCATTAGGGATGACAGCGAGGCAAGGTGAATTTTGAAAAATCTTTCCCATTCTCTGCCTCATTTTAATTTTCATCCTCTCCACCCTATTTCCTAATAAAATTTAGTGAAAGCTGAGATGCATAATTCCCATATAGGAAATAAATTCTTCATTCCCACTTTTTTTCCTCATTTATTTATTTATTTATATTAAATACTAAATAAAAATGTTATTAATATATTATGATATTATTTATATTTAAGAATTATTTCAAAAATATAAACTTGACTATTTGATAGGATAAAAAAATTATGAATTATAATTTTTTTAATTAAATATTTTTCGCATATGCATGTACATACATATATATATATATATATATATATATATAATAGAATTAATGACTCTTTTTTTTTTACACAAAATCTTACATCAAATATAAATCATTGAATCTAGACACATCCGAGATTGTATCTGACTATATAATTAATACATAATTAATACATCTATAATTAATACACATGTCACAATCTGAATAGTTGAATGTGTTTAAATCTAACAGTTTATATTTGATATAATTTTTTTAATAAAAAAGGTCATTGATCTTACTCCATGTATATATATACATACATACATACATACATACATACATACATACATATAGGTTGATGAGGATTAAACCGTCTCTTATCTTTTTGATAATATGAGAAATAATCCCCCCATTTTCTGTCCTATTCTCCACTGTATTATCTCAAGTTGATCTCATATAGGACAGTTCACAGTGAAACTCCAAACCCTTGAAAAATTTTGATATCCCTTTATACCACCTTATTTTAGAAATACTAAGATGCCATGGACATAATTTCCATTAGTTTAACATTTTAAGATATTATTATTTTAATTCATAAATTTAAATCTTTTATATGTCTTGTATATATTTATATAATTTTATTAATGTTTAATAAATTCAAGATATTATTTGGTACATATATTTTAACAAAATATTTTTTAACTAAATAATTCGACAATAAAATAAATGCTTTGGTCAAAGCTTAGTCAAATTATTTTCTAGCAAATTCTCCTGCTAAAATTAACAAATATATAGGAAAGTAATTAAGCAAGAGAATGTTTGCGTAATTACTTCTTGAAGAATAACGGGTGATTTAATTATGTTGAGCTGGCTATTATAATGTCAAAGCTTAATTAGGCCCAGATGAAGAACTCATAGATCAATTATAGTCGCCCATGAAACAGATAATAGCAGGAACAAGCAATCTTTTTTATGTATCTTTTATGTATCAGTGAATTTCACGATTTCAAAGCTTCAGAGAACTGATTCAACAACTTATTAACTCCTTAAACATTCGATAGAATAAAAATGCACACTATGCAGCTTAATTGGTTAGTCGTATAGTGTTGGATCAGATAGCCTTGGGGTTGGGATTGCCACAAGAGGAGTCTTTAGCTTCAAAACAATTCCAAACTTCTCAGTAAGGTCAACTTTCTTACCCTCGGGCAAATTCCAATCAAAAGAATGGAGAAGTGTGGCGAGTGAATACATGAACATTCTCTCAGCCATTGCTATGCCAGCACATATTCTTCGACCGGACCCAAATGGAAAATAGTTGAAGTCACTTCCACTGTAGTCCCACTTACCATTCAAGAACCTCTCTGGATTAAATTCCAAAGGATTCTCCCAAACTGAAGGATCCCTGTGTATTGCCCACACGTTAATGAAAACTCGAGCACCCTTTGGAATGGTGTAGCCTCCTACTGTGCAAGTTTCGCTGGGGCAATGGGGGACTAATAATGGCAGGGCTGGGTGCATACGCAATGTCTCTTTCATTACAGCATATAGATATGGCAGTTTGTGAATGTGAGACTCTTCTACCATGTTGCCTCTGCCAACTACTTCATCCAATTCTTGCTGAGCTCTTTTCATAACCGCTGGGTTGTTCATAATTTCAGCCATCGCAAACTCAGTTGAGTTGGATGTGGTATCCGACCCGCCAACCACCATATCCTGTCCAAATACACATATTTCGCCACATTATGCCAATTTTTCCAATATTACTGTTTAAAATATTGCAACGCGTATATATATATATATATATCAGTTTATCCGTGTTATGCTATCTGTTCAAATTATATAAATGAAACAGACAATGAACAGATTACGAGGACCTTATATTAGACTATATCATAATTTATCACAGGGAAACTTTTAATTGTATGTCAAATATGTTTAGAATGGGAGTCATGGAAGATATCAGGGAAATGAGTCATTTCCATATGTATCCCACAAGCTCAGAGCAAAGTTCATTGAAGATGCCAAAATTTTCATATATTTAATATGATCAATTAATTTAAAAATTGGGCCGTAAAGTTTAACAGACTGAACTTTATAGTTCTAGATCAAAATCCTCAAGCTTAAACAAATTTCAAATGCACTAATGTAACTAACAGAAATGAATAACTTACCATGAGCAGAGCTCTGACATGAATCATGGTCAAAGGTGTCTTGGAATCAGCTTCATCCTTCAACTGTAACAAAAATTGCAAAAAGTCTTTACAATCTTTCCCGCTAGGCCCTGCCTTGTCTCCACCTTTTTCATTCATCTTTAGCCGTTGGTCAATTATCACATCAAACATCTTCTCAAACTTTGCAGTCAATCCGTTCATCTTCTTTGCTATACCTTGCAAATCAAACCGGGCCAAAGCAGGAAAAAAATCCGACACATTAGGCAGGCACAACAGTCCCGTCATCTCCGACGCTGTTTGTCTGAACTCCGCACCTAAATTGGCTCTTTCGTTGCCTTCTACCGTGCCACCCCATAACATGTTAGTAATCACGTTTAATATCGTTAAAAACATCTGTTCACCAATATTGATGGGCGACCCGGCCCGACTGTTGATATAACCAACAGTTTGCCGTAGCTCACGGCGGCGGAGCCCGTAAACAGAATCCAATGTAGTGTTGCTGAGCATTTTCAACACACATACCTTTCTCAACATTCTCCACTCGGGCCCGTACGGATTCCACACGATATCACGGCCGCCAATTGTTGCTGCAAGGACAGCAGTGGGGACATCACGGTTGGCGAAAGTGACATCATGGTCTTTGAGAATTTCGCGGGCCGAGGCAGGGGAGGTTACAACGATGCCGATTTTACTTCCAAGCTGGAGCTTGAGAACGGGACCGTATGTGCTGGAGAGAGAGGCGAAGTAAATGTGAAGCTCCGGGTCCAGAAAGGGAAGGCTCCCGACGATGGGAAGTCCGCGGGGGCCAGGTGGGCTTGATTTCTTGGATTTGGTAAACATCCATGTGTACCAAATGACTGCGAAGATAGTAAACAAAGTGAGAATGGTGGTGGTCGTAGTTCCATCGTTTGCGTTGAAGAAAGAAGTTTGAAGCTTTTGAAGGAAACTTGAGGCAAGTACCGCCATGGTTTTGGATAACAAAAGAGGTGGGGGAGTTCGTACAGATCTGAAAGTAAGGCGTTAAATTATTTAAAAAGAGTTTGTCGAAGGATCTGAAACAACGACAGTATAATGAAGACAGTAATGGATCTTTTCAATTATTAGTCAATAACGCAATTGGATCTTCTCTGTTGCTGCCTTGCTGGAGTGTTTTTGCGCATTATTTAATTTGCTTTGGACTTTTCACATGATCGGGACGGCAATGCCTCTTGAATAGTAAATAAGGATTAATGGATTGCAGACTGAAATTATGATTATCACTGCCAAACCCAGTAGCATCCAGAATTTCTTATTCCGTTCATTTTATGATATGACTATGAATAGCCAAGTGCAACAAAGTTTTGATATCAGTCTTATTCCGTTCAAATGACGAGAAGGTGGAATTCGTGAACACATTTTTGAAGTCTCTAAATTCACGTCCTGTCATAAAATAGGACTCATCCACTTTACGCCCACTTGTGGTAGGATTCTATACCTTATGCCCACTGAAAGAGGAGTACATATCTCTTGAATATTTGAGGACACAAATCTCACGAATTTAATTTGAACTCTCAGTTAATTTTTTACGTGTGTATGTAAATATGAAAAAAAAAAAAAAAAAAAACTAATGTTCCTGATTTTGCTGTCATTATTCTCTTCACCTGAAAAAAAATGCTTTTATTATTTTAAGTTGTTATTGAAAGGGCATTCCTAAACTCAGTATTTCCGAAAAATTAAATCTTGGCCCTATATTGTAGATTTTTTCTTGAATCAAGGTGTCATCGCAGAGCAGCGTAAATAATTTTCTGAGCGTATCTTGTGCGCTGAATAAAATAAATGAATGTGGGTCGTATTCATGTTATTCCCAAGAAAAGTTTTTTTCGAAAGTGTTAACTTTTTACTATTTACCTAAATGTATTAATAAGTTCATAACATTTAAATAACAATAATATAATTATGTAGATTGTTTAATAAAAATTTTAATAATATTTATTTTAAAATAAACGATAATTAATAGTGACAGTCAATAACGATCGACAATAAGAAGTAAAATAATTAAAGTGATATATTAAAAATAAAAATATAATTATATTGTTTACCGTCCAAACGACTATTAAAACTTGATGGATTATGAGTTATATAAATATTTTTCAAATGTCAATGATTTATCGATAGAGATTCAAAAGTACTTTTCTCTTTTTTTATATATTATTTTTTATGATTTTTTATTTTGGTTTTCTATTTTCCATTATACAATAGTTTTATAGTTGCAGTTTTATGACTTTAATACTATTATTGAGATTACATCTTTCTAATTTTATAATTTGGAGTTTTTTCACATACCTCTCCTAAAGTTTTTTCACAAACTTTAGGAGAGGTATGTGAAAAATTCAATTTATAGAAACTGTTAGGGAGTTGGCCATAAACCTCCCCTACGGTGTTTTGTAATTGAAATTTTGTTTATTTGGAATAACTTAATACCCTTTTTAAATATTTTATGTTCAAGAAAATTGAGCCGTCAGAATCCAACAACTATATTTCCTTATTTTCTTTGTAATTTTTGTATCCATGTGAGTGGTAATATGATCATTTATGTAAGGGTGTTTATGACTTTTCAAAGTCTTTACTTAATCCTTTATTTTGCTCTATAAAACCAAATATTCCTCCCTAAATCAAACATTTTGTGTGCATTAACTCTTTTATTGTTTCAAGTTTCAATATTTTATTATTTATTTGATTTTACAAATTAAAATTTTAGGGCATTTTGGACATTACATTTAAAATCATTAAGGGACAACATCGTAGGGGAGGTTTGTGGTCTATTCCTCAAAAGTTTATGTAAATTAGGTTTTCCACAAACCTCAAGGGAGGTATGTGAAAAAACTCCTTTATAATAAATCAAACTTGGTAGTTTGGAGACCCAAGATTGATGTTACGTCAAATTTAACCTAACAATTTGAGGTGTTCACAATTCAATCCGATCCCCTCAATTGACTTAATCCGATCCAATCCGTTTTTAATGGGTTTAGTAAATCGATGGATTGGGTTAGATTCAAAAATTTAAAATTCGCTTATAGTGGATTGAGTTTTGGATTCACATCGTCAATCTGCTAAAATCCTATCCAATAAGTTAAAAATAATAAAATAAATATTTTAAATCAAATAAAAGTAAATATATAGTATAAAATCAATAATTTAATTATTAGTATTAAAAATAAAATAAATTAAAGAAAATAATAATAAATTAATTATACTACAATGACTTACCATAATATTTTGCTATAGTGATTTACTAAATTATTAAAACGACATCGTTTACTAAATAATTAAACGATGTTGTTTGGTATAGTGATATGTTACAGTACAATGATCAAACGACATCGTTTTGTACAGAATTCGCTACAATATCATATATATAAAACCCTAAATCACAAAACCTAAATCACAAACCGTCATTCGTACTTCTGTCTTAAGAAATTAGTGGTTGTTTGCACTTCTACCATTATTGATCGCACTGATATTAGTTTTCATTCGCACCAGTAATCATGTATGTGATTGTGTTAGTAGTATTTGTGAAATTGTTGGTAAAAATTAGAACTTGAGAATTTAAAATTAATATGGATTGAATTCAGGGCATATATGCATTGAACACAGAAGCAAGAAAGTGAAATAAACTATGAATTCTTTGTTCTGATTGTTTCTATCCCATAGGTGGTTTTCTTTTATTTGTTACAATGGTCATTGATTTAGTTTTTATCGAAAGGCAGATTGTTAATGACTATATTTACATTACTTTTAGGTTAGGTTTAATTAATGAGCTTCGCTTATTGGGATTGAAGGTCATTGTAAATGTTAATTAGAAGTAATGGAATAGTGTATTTTTCTCCTATGTTGTTTAAAATTTTTTGTTTCATTCTAATTGAGTTATATTAATTATGTAAGTGTTATTTGTTTGATTTTTTTAACTTCATCAATATTTGAATGTCAGAGAATGTTTGTATTTGTAACTGTTGTAAATTATGCAGTTTTCAGCCACATATTTATTGTTGAGATAAGTTGAATATTGTACTACATAATTTAAAGTCAATTGTCATTTTAATTTGTGGAGGAAATATTTGTTTTTAAAAATATTTGGAAATGATAATGAATCCATGCATGTATGTTTCAATCATTTTAATGAGGCAGACTTATTTTCACATATCTATCTATTTTTTATAAGAGGCATCATCATACCACAAAGTAAATGGCATGGTCTTTGTTTATTTGTCAATTTTCAATTTTCAATATTTTACTTTTATTTTTTTTAATCTATAAAATTTAATCATGTATTTTTTTACTACAGAATATTAGAATAACTAATGGAGTGTCAAGATAATATTGCCCAATTATTCTTTTGTTATGTTGTGATTATGCTATTACTATTTACAGTATTGTTTATGAGATTTTTGATATTTAATATTAACGGTAATTAATATTAGTCTATATTTATATATTTTGGTTATTATAAAAGTTTTTAATTTATTCTTATACTAACTAATATTAGTTATATATTTGCAATTTCAAGTGAAAAATAGATTCGTAAGAATGAATAAAATTATCAATTTTATTCTTAATGTTTTAAATTTGGTAAGTAAATATTTTATTAACTTCAAATCTTGATTCCACTTTTTATTTTAATTACTACATGTTTTAACTACTATTTTGTTTTTAATTTTACAATATTTTTTTAGGAAGTTGCTTCAAATTAAATAAAAAGAACTTTATTATTATGTTCTTGCCTTTTAGTAGGGGTGGGCAAAATCAGATTCAGTTTTGTTCGATTTCTATAGAATTCGAACCGAACTTAAAGTATATTAATAATAAAATTGAATTGAACGAAACTAAACGGTTTGATTTGGTTCGAGCCCAACTTCGATTTTTGAGCAGTATTTTTGTTTCGGATCTTTTTGTTTTGTAAAATTTTATTGGTATTCCTAATTTATTTATAATTACACTAAATAAATATAATTAAAAAATTATTAATATTTATCCTTAGTTTTATGTAAATTATTATCAAATTATTAGTTATTTATAATTTATAAAATCAATAGAGGGTTACAAAAAATTTTAAAATCGGCCTCGATTCGATTTCGATTTAAAATCGAAACCAAACCGAACTAATTATATAAGAACCAACTAAAATTGAACTTAGTTCTAAATCGAACCAAATCAAACTAAAATATTTGATTCAGTTCGGTTCCACATTTTTGCCCACCCTTACCTTTTGGTGTATTTATTACATGAATTATTTTCTTTTTTCCACTACTAAAGGTCATAAAGTTGTCTTTTTTTCACTACGAATGTCATTTTAGATACTGCCATATTACTTATGTTTTTGTTAGCTAGTTTACCATGTACTCGGCTGAATATGCTATATTGCTAATTTATTAGATTTGTTGGTTTATTTTTTTTATTACTTATATTATCATAATATAATTTTGTTTTGTATCTTCATCATTTTGTAAGTCTCTTTTGGCATTACTAAATTTTATATTATTTTATTTTCTTTCTTAATAAAAACTTTTTAAACTTATTTTTGGAGACTAACTTAAAATATTTTTTATATAATTTATTTTTTGTTATTGATTTTAAATTGATATATTTCAATATTTTTTTAAAAGTTTAAATATATTATATACTTTTATTTCAATTATTTTTATTAATGAAATATAATCTATTAAAATTAAAATATTTTTAATTTATTTAGATCGGATTAATTTTAAATTTTTTTTAATAAATTGGGTTGAGTTGAATTCTATCATACCATAAATCGGGTTGAGTTGAAAATCTTTTAATTGCTGAATTAGATATGAATTTAATCAAATCTACTCAATCCAGTTTGTTGAACTCCCCTCCTAACAATTGACATCCTATCGAATAATAGCTTCCGTCATAATTATAGGTATGGACTAACATTGGGTATTGTTTGTATGCTCTCCTAGAGGCGTGCCTATATCACATGATTTGATATTGATGGGCATTGAATATTGATCATGCTATTTCTAGATTGCTTATATCACATAGTATTGATGGATATTGAATACTTATCGTGATGGGTTTTTCTTTTTTGTCTTGTACCAATAGATGATGGGATTTAAGCAAATTAGGTATTGATAGATATTGATTATTGATCGTGATGGGATTTTTTTTTCGACAAATAGATGATGGGATTTAAGAAAATTAGAGTCCCTACAGGCTACAGCCCATCTATAGCCACAGGGCTGCTCTTTGTTCAATTTTGTGCTCAATCCATAGCCTAGCTAATACATCCTATCACGTGCTGAAAGTTTGATGAAATTCCAATAAATGGATAAAGGTGAAAATTACCCTTAAATTTTTAATAAATTTAAATTTTAATTATATTTAGCTTTAAGCATTAAAAACTAACGTTACTTAAGTCTATATAAAAATAATATCAATATATCAGTGACTTTTTCAATAAAAATAAATATTTTAAAAGGATAAAATAACTTAATTTTTTTATTAATAAAAATTTGACTTATTTTCTGCTAAAAATACTAATATTTTTTGCTTCGAAAAAAATTACACTTTATTTTAAGATTTTTTTTTCATTTTCCCCCTTTTCTCTCCCTTCTTGGATTCATCTTTCTTCTATTTTTTCTCAATTTCTCAACTAAATCTTAAACCAAAAATATATATGATACAAACTACATCCATAATTTTCTTCATATTGAGCAAAAAATTTTAAATATATACATGTCTAGTGTATATTAAAAAAAAAATCTTCATATCGAGCCAAATCTTTTTTTCTCAAATTAATCAATAAATCAAATATTTGATAATATATATCACTTTCTATCTAAGTGATATTAATGCAAACCCAAAGTGAGGCTATTACCCATAAAAACTAGCTATCGAGGAAAAGTAGAATATTATTTGAGAAAAGCGTTAAATATGTGTTTAATAATTGTGAATAAAAAAATATTATTTTAGACAGTTATAAAAATAGAGATAAATTTAATTCTTTTATATTTTTGTACATATTTCATAAAAATTTATTAAGGGATATTGTTATACAACATGCTAACTTTTAGAGAAAGAGCAAATAGATCCTAGGTTTTTAAAATGTGCTAGATATCTTTCATTTAATTTCCTTTAGTTTCACTTAATTTAATTCCTTTATATGTCTATATAATTTTATTAATGTTTAATAAATTAAAAAACTATTTGCTACATATATTCTAACAAAATATTTTTTAATTAAATAATTCATTAATAGAGTAAATGCTTTGGTCAAAGCTTAATCAAAATAATTTCTAGCAAATTTTCTCCTGCTAAATTAACAATATATGGGAAAGTAATTAAGGCAAGAGAATGTTTGCTTAATTATTTCTTGATTGAAGTAACAGGTGATTTAAGTTTGTTGCACTAGCTATTATAATGTCAAAGCTTAATTAGGCCCAAATGAAGTAATAGGACAACGGTAAAAACTAACTAACAGACTTATGGGACACAATCTACTTCAGCAGCGAAAAGTAGCCTAGCCCTCCCAAACGTGCCCAAAACAAGAGGGCTTCGACCAGACAGTATGGTGCACACTGTTATAGAAATCATAGATCAATTATAAACGAGCCCATCGAACAGATAATAGCAAGAATAATCAATCTTTTGTTTGCATCTTTTACATACTAGTAGATTTAATGATTTCAAAGCTTAAGCCAACAACGACATCGTTTTATATATATTTAGTATTAAAAATTGTTCTATTTCTGAACTATTGTGGAATATAATTAAATTTCTTTTATAAAATATAACTATATGTAATACTTAAAAAAGATATATACATCAAAATATTGGTTTTAGATTTTTTATTTCTTTAAAAAAATTACTTAACTCTTACATTTAGACGATTAAAACAATTAAATTTAGATTTGAGTCAAATTCATATTTCAGTTATATTCATATTTCGGACAAAAAAAATTAATGTCAGTTAAGTAATATATAAAAATAATACCAATTTATTAGTGATGTTTTAATAAAAATAAATATTTTTAAAAAAATCTAAAGCAAATGGACATTTTATAGTTTTTTCTCAAATTAACTGTTATATAAAATTAAATAGGAACAAAATAAAAAATCATTATAATAATAAATATAGTAAAAAATAAATAACTATTTAACTAATAATAATAACATTTTTATTTTATAAATGTCTCTAATCATAATTATTATTTGTTGTCAGGATAGTCATTAGACCTATTATAAAATTAATTATAAATTTATAATTTCAAAAGATATATCAACATAATCAATTAAAAAAAAGTATAATAAAATGTGATACGGGATTGAAAATTTTAAAACTATTTTGATATATGTTAGAAATTACAAAAATTTTATTAAATTTGATTGAAATTTTTAAAGTTAATTGGGAGCATTTTAAAAATTACAAAATTATCATTAAAATTAGAGCGATACCCATTTTCGCACTACAAATACTAATTTCATAGAAACATCATATTATATGTTAATTTAAAAATCATTCTTACTGCTTATTATTTGCTTTTTTATCAAAATTATTAAACATATCAATTAATACTTATAGAATACTATTAACATTGTTGATGCGTGAAAATATCAACCCAGGTGAGGTGGTAATGCCTTGCTGATCTAGTATCTGAGTTGAAGATGGATGCCCAGTCAACAGTCTAAGCTCAGTATTCCACACCCGATTTAGTCTCTGCCTAACCCCGAAGGCTCCCAAGCTGACCTATCACGCCACGCTGATCCCGGGCCAAATCGCTTGAAACCTTCCTGAGCTCGCTCTCCTTGCTGACCTCGGACCCGAACTTGGTGAGGATGCCTGTAGCAGAGAACACGGTCAAAAGGGGGGCGCCAGGAGATTTTTCGGTGAGCCCACTCCGACGCTCAAGTCAGTACCTTGAGGGGGTGATATTATGGCTCGATTTTGGTAGCTTGGAATAGCTAATATAAGGAGGAGTATGTAGCTAGGAGCTAATGGACCAAATGACAAACAAAACACATGTAGAAGGCAATAAGTATGGCCTTTTGGGAAGCTGAAACAGTAAAATCGTTTTCAAGGGACAACCTTCAATGGGTGTTAAGGTTGTTTCCTTGTTTCTTAGAAAGAACAATAATGAGGTGACTTGTGCTTGTAGTGTGTGTGAGTAAAGAAAAATGAGTTCTAGCTTGAAGAAGACCCTACCTTACCTTGACATAAATGTCTTTTTATATTATATCTTTGTAGACACATGATTGGCCAAACAATGTTGCCCTAGTTCCTCCTTTCCTTCCTCTTCACAAGCTTGAAACCTTAGCTCGGAGTCAAGACTAAGGACACTTGGTGAGCAGGGATTGGTCCCTTGGTAAGCAGGGATTGGTCCTTAAGACCTTATCCGAGATTACATGCCACATGGCACGATTTGATTCGAGTAGGGGATTACGTTATCCCTTGTGTACAGGTGGCGAATGCTCATTCGCCTCTACTTGTGGTCCCTCAAAGGTTGACCACGTCAGGTGGGGTCCCTTTTTCAGTTACCAAGGTGCTACACTGTCTCCTTGGTCAGCTTTCCATTTTGGGCGATTTTAGGTAGTCCCCCCAGGTGACCTAGGATCATAAGACACCTTTTTCACATTTTTTGGGGAACCAAATCCCTTTACTTTTGGGGCTGTTCCAGAGTGGGGTCCACTCGTTTTGCCCTATCTATGTGGACTATTGGTTATAGGCCACGTGGCACCCTTCATGTGAACACCCTTTATACTACCTGAGATCGGATCCTGCCTCAGCTGAAATCCGAGGTGAGGTGGGCTTCAGCACGAACGGATCGTCCCATAGGTGCCGACTAGAGCGTCGTGGGCTTACGTACCGCCACGTGTCTAGCCTATTTTTACCCCATAACAAACATTGTCAAATGGACCCTAATCATCTTACTAGTACTTTTATAATGAAAATGTATTTAACATTATTCATTTTAAATGACGATAAAAATATAGGTAAAACACGTCGACTTTTAGTCTAGACCATTTATTTTTGCAATAAAATTTGATAGCATGTGAATTCTTAACTTCCCCTCAAATTATTTTACAGTTTTTAATAATGAAAAATATCTCAATTTTATTTTTAATTTATTTCGATATTTCACTTACATATTTAATGTTTCAAAATTATATTTTTAGTCTTTCCTATTATAACACTAACGCTTAAAATTCAATTTTTTTAAATATAAATGACCTTATTGTCCTTATAGTAATAATAATGATATCACCCAATTTTAAATTAAACTTGGCCCTACTCAATTATTTTAAAAGAAACAAAATATTTATGTTTTCTGGAGTTTGAACCTTGGACCTCAATTTTCAAATTTTAAAATTTAACCATTAAGTTAAACCAATCATTATTAATAATTAGGGGTTTTAACACGTACCTCTCCTGAGTTTTCAGACTTTAACACTTGAATAGAATGTTTGAAGTAAAAAATACTTACCTCCCTTAGACCGTTAGTTGACCATCTATTTTTACTTAAATGATTATAATACACTAATTTACTTTAAAGTAAAATTTAAGAAATTCATTTTTAATTTTTTAATGTTTAAAAAATTAAAATAATTAAAAATTTAATTAACAATAATTTTTATTTATATTTATTTACTATTTATTTAAAATTAGAAATTTAATTAATGATATTTAAAATTAGTAATTCACCGATGTTAATATTTTTCTAAATTTTTATCGTTGAGTAGTTTTATTAAAATTTTTGTACAAATCTGAGTAACCTGAATTTACTTTACAAGTTATAGGATTGATGTTGAATCGTTAATTTAATGTGAATATATATGATATAAATCTTATATTAAAGAGTTTTTATAAAAATAGTCAAGTTGATAAGGTTATAGAGTTGTTTGGTAAAAAAATAAAAAAAAATATAATTAATGTTGGAGGATTTATGAAAAAATAGGGTAAGAAAGGCAGCCGTTTTATATATTAAAGTTTAAGATTTGAATAAATATGACACATGAATAAAAATTAATTAAATTATCATTAATTAAATTTTTAATTTTAAATAAATATAAATATAAATTATTATTAATTAACTTTTTAGTTATTTTAATAATTTTAAACATTAAGTAGATTAAAATTAAATTTCTTAAATTTTAACTTTAAAACATATAAGAGTATTATAGTCATTTAAATAAAAATAGATGTTCAACTAACGATCTAAGGGAGGTAAGTGTGCATTTTCTCAAACCTTCCATCTAAGTGTTAAAATCTCAAACCTCAGAGGAGGTATGTGTTAAAATTCCTTAATAATTATATACACTATATTATTTATTGTGAGTATATATTAAATACATAATTAAATAAATATTAATTTTAAAAATCTCAAACAAATATTTAGAATAAAATTATTTAATTAAAAGTAATTTTAAATTAAAAATTATTAAGAATAAAAAAATTAAATTCATAATGTAATAAATTTATTTCTTTTTATTTTTCTAAATTTTTACAACAAAATCAAATATAAATATAGATAATGAAATATAAATAAGTTTATTTCTTTTTATTTTTTAAAATTTTATAATAAAATGTTAAAAAAATTAAAAATAATAAAATCTAAATATGTTTTTTTTATATTTTGACCATAAATTAAATAAAAATGAAAAAAGATAAAATTTAAATAAATTTATTTCTTTTGAGTTGTTTTTTTTTTAATTTTTACAATAAAATTAACTAAAAATAAAATAATAAAATCTAAATTTTTGTAAAAAAATATTTATGAATAAAGTTTTTTTTGTAAATTTTTATAATCTAAAAATATATTATTCAATAATTATTTGTTAAAATAAAAAATAAAATTAAAAGCAATTATAGTCTAAATAATGAGAAATTTATTTTTTGTATTAGTTTTTATAAAAGTTGAAATAATTTTTTTTTCATTTAAATTTATTTATTATTAGATAAATTTATTTTCATCATTATTTATTTAATCATTCATTTAATGTCTATATAATATATAAAATAGTGTATATAAAATTAATTATTGATTAAATTAGTTTAATGATAAACAATTAAATTTTTTAGTCTAAAGTCTAAGGCTCAAACTCCACTACTTACAAATATCATATTGTTTTTTTTAAATAAGAAGTTGGGTTATTATTATTGGATTATCTGCATATAAACAAAAGAATAAAATATTAATATTATAATAATAAATATATTATTTAAAAAAAAAAGATATAAGAACATCAAAAGTTTGATGTATATATTTAGAACTTCAAGTTCATATATAGAATATTTATAGGTCTAAAATTTTAGTTTCTTACTTGTCTAATAGTTTTCTCTTCAAAACTTAAGGTTCTCCTTAGTTAGGTTAATATTTAGAATTTCATATTATAATCACATCATTCTTTTACAAACTTTAAGTTACAATAATAATAATATTAAAATAATATAAGTAGATATAATATTATATTCTTATTTTGTCATGTGAAAAATTCAATTTAATCACAATCAATAAACATACTCATAAAAATAATTATATAATAAATAATATAATTACAATATAATGGTGAAAGCATTTAATTAAAAATGCAAGAAAATTAAACGTTGAAATATACCACGATATCTTGTTAATAACAGATTATAACTTTGAGGCAAATTATAAATAAAAATAAGTAGAAAATTGAGAGTGCTATTTTTAATTATAGCTCAAAGTACAAATAGAATAAGGAGATATGGATAATATTTATAAGAATACAATGAGACAATATGTGTATAGTTTTTATTTTTTAGAATGGGTTGAAGTTTGATTTAATAAAAAATTTCAATACACAACTAACTACATAAGAAGACAAAAGGTGAATGAATCTACTAATAAGAAAATGTGATCAAAATCTTACACAGACGCAAGCACATATGAACACGCACGCACATGCACACATAATTTTATAATCTTTTTGATTCTATTAAATTTCATTTTGAAATAAATTAGGGATGGACGAAATCATGCTCGGTTTAATTTTTATAAAAATCGAACTGAACTTGAAATATGTAAATCATAAAACTAAATCGAATTAAACTGAAACAGTTTAGTTTGATTCAAGTCCAAGTTCGATCCTAAGTTGCACTTCAGTTCCACTTGAATATGGGTTTGGTTATCTTTAAAAAATATCATATAAACGCTTAAACTATATACTAATTATAATAAATAAATACTTTTTTAAAAATTATAATATTAATTTTTATATTTATATTTATATTTATATATGTTTTGTCAAAAATTATAAAGTTATTATTTATTTACAATTTATTAAATTTTTAGGGGTGTTATAAAATTTTATATTCAGTTTCGGTTCGATTTCAATTAAAAATTGAACCCAAACCAAATCGATTACTTGATAACTGATTAAAATCAAAATTCATTTGAAATTGAATCAAATTAAACCAAACATTTCGGTTTGATTAAACAATTTTGTCCAATCCTACAAAAAATCCCATGAGTTCAACTAAAAGTTAAAATAAACCAAAATAAAATTTAAAAAATAATATGAAAATGAAGAATTTAATAGTAAAAAATCATAATATCATGTGTCAGTATTTTTTTATTTATAAGAGTAAAAAATCTAAAATTTATATGTTGAAATAAAAATTAAAAATTTCACAAATTAAGTTAAGCTCAACTAAGTTCAAATTAATTCAGTTCATATCATTTAGGTCTTTTAGGGTTTAGCTAAAATTAAATCAAATTAAAATCTATTCATTTCTATTGGAATTTTTCTTTGCGCCACTTGAAAATTAGCGATTACAACAATTTATCAATTTGATTAAATATGAATTATATTTCGAATTATGATATTTACTTCGATGATCCGTCATCACTGAGTTTACATAATATCTCATGAGATATGATTAATTATTCTACGAAAAAAGGTTAAAATTGTGAATTAAACACATGATAACATTGTTAATTATAACATAAAATAACTTCATCTATTACATTTTTAATTTAATACCTTCTTATCATGAAAACATAAATTTTGATAACACTGCAACAGAGGGGACATGTTGCATCTGTTGCGGAGCCGTAGATGAAAGAATATAGCATCAGTTTGAGCGAATGAGTGAAGATGCATGTAAGGATGTGAAAGAGGGATGCATGAGGTCAACAGTTATGCCAAGCCATTATCTACTGTAATTCACAACGTTGCACTCATAGGACAAGTGTTCTTTACAAGAAGGTAGATGGAGATTAGATTGTTAGCCAGATCCCTATGTGGGATTAGATTTAAACATTTGGATATTATGCTGCCAGTGAAACGAATACAGACGTATGTCAGTGCATAAGGGGATTTGGAAGGGACATTATATACCACTCAAATGCCAAACGCATGTTATCTCTAACTACATTATCTAATCAAATTAAATACTACGATATACAATCAAGGGTTTTGATGTGCCTTTCCTATTTTAACTTCCTTTGCAATTTCAAGCGCTATTTCTGCATTCAAGAGGCAAATTGTCTAACCATGAATCATCCACTAAAGGGGCTGAAGATTCCAACTCAGTTGGCCACTCTAAACCAACATCTATTTCATCGTAGATGATGGGTTTACATTTTCCATCTCTACTGCGACAAATGGCCTGTAACCAAAGATTGCAGTGCACAAAAACCAAATCGTTGAATTTTTCCAGTTCTACCTTGTTACGTTTTTTGCTATGTATGCTCTCAAAGGTGCTCCAATTCCATCTGCACCAATGGGAACTACAAGGCTGGCTCAGTATCCGTATAGCAGCTCTCTGCAGTGTAGGAATTTCATAACCATAGCTCGCCCACCAGTCACCTACAGACACATGATAGCAAATTAGATATTATCACAATGTCTGTACAAGCCCATGATTACAGCAGACAACATGTTCTCTCAAGACAGGTGAAAGCATGCAAGAAATCATCAACTAGTCTCTCCCTACAAAACAAAAGCCACTCGAGGACATGTCCAAAATTATTCAACATAACATGGGCTATCTTATCATCATTGATAGTGATGTATCTTTCCTGACCAATACAATCGCTATCATGCAGCGCTATGGCTTATGAATCCAACAGCTTTAGCATGCATGTATATAATGGTAACATAGTTACATGGTGGAATGAAAGGCTATGTAATAATATCTAGTGTACATCTAAGATGGGAGTATTTCCGATTTCCACCAACATGCTCTGCAACCAATAGAATGAGTTATTTAAAAATAACTTCAACTTAGACATACCTGGGACATTCAAGGTCCTTCCCATGACTGCAAAATCAGTCCCAAGAGCACCTTGAGCATTTATGTATTTTGGATGCTCCTTAGTGATTTCCATTTTATCTTTATCTGTTGTAGCCAACTTTATCATGGCTTCTTGAAATCCATTTCTCATCCTCAAATCAATCTTGAAGGTTGGATTGTAGAAAATTGAAGGGTTAAGAAATGCTGCAGCTGCATGTAATGGTGAATGAAGCTGTATATTCCATCTCCGATCAATTATATCCCAAATTGGAACATATTTCTCTTCTATTCCCTTATAATATGCCTGAATTGCAAGCTTTGCCCTTTCTATTCCCTCATATATATAACCCATAGCAGGCATGTCCCCATCAACAATCCTCAAGATTTTAACAAGTGGTTCAGACACGCTAACAGCTTCATGTGCAGACTTCCAAAATCTGTCCAAATTCAACAAGGACTTTATAGCTTGAGCATCAGGACGCCTACTATAAATGGAGGATAACCACTCTGAGTGTGAAAACATGTGCTTTAAATTTTCCTCGTGAATTACAATGGACCTCAAGGATAGATAATTAGCAACAAATCTAGTAATTCTTGGCCTAATCAGTTCCCTTCCACCAGTAAACTTTCTCATCATATTTAGTATCCATGCATGACTATATGTACCTTGTGATGTTGTTTGCCTCCTCCAAGACCATAGTCACCCACTCTTGTTTACCAATATCCTCCAACATCTTATCAATACAGTAAGAAGCACAAGGAGACCAAAACAAAGAACTATACTTGGTCATGAGAAGTCTTCCTGCATAAACATAACAGCTTGCACTATCTGTTATTACTTGAACAACATTTTCCACACCAACCTCCAAAACAACCAACTCCAGCAACTCAAACAAGAAAGTAGCGTCATCTTCATGACCTGATACATCAACTGACTTCAAAAACAGTGTTCCTTTCGAACATGTAACCGAGATTACAACAAGTGATTTGGTCCTACCATCGGACCAAGTATCACATAAGATCGTGCAACCTGTTTCTTTCCACTCGTCTCTATGTTTCTTATAACAATCATGTATGTCGCCCTTTACCTTTTCCAAAAGGGTAGATCTCAACTGTTCATAACTTGGGGCTTTGTAATCTACCCCACACTCTGCTATAGCATTCACCATTTCGTGATAATACATTGATTTAGCTGCACTAAAAGGTATAGAATTATGGAAGAAAAATGCAGCAATCTTTTTATCTGCATCATCCTGCTTTTTCCTTTGAGCATCATCAACTGCAGGCTGTATGCTTGGTGAAGGGTGTGGAAATAACAAAGACGGGCAGGTGCTACCACCCTGCCCACTAGACCCACGACTTGGATGGGCACCACCACTAGCAGAAGAGCTGTTTTGTTGTCCATTGGCCACTGCTTTTTCCACCTTTGGTTTTTTAGGATTTTTCTGTTTCTTAGGGGTGGTTACTATACTTTGAATATGATCGCGAACATCATGAGGGACTTCAGCACAGGGTACGATATCTTTGTTTTTTATTTGAGCTAAATGAAACTTCATCCTGTAAACCCCTCCACTGAACTCACGATGACAATAATTGCACCTCACCTTCTGCCTTGTTGCATCAACAAGCACACAGTGCTCCCAACAGGCATCTCTTCCACGAACCATTATCTTTAGAAGAAATGTCAAATTTAGCCAGAATTGACTATCTTGTTCATTGAATGTACACACAACTATATAAAAGGAATTCAATTACAAAATGAGAAAACTAACAAGCATATTGATGGCTAGAGAACTACAACTATAAATAAGACAAAGGAACCAAAAAGGTACTACAAACTTTGACAGCCTGTTCCCCTCATCTAATAAATTCTTCTAACAAAGTACTTACGAATTCCAAATTACTCAGCTTTCGTGACAGACAACAAAATGTACAGCCATCAGTGCCTTAAGTTTGCTCGCATTGTCAAATTTATAACATTCTCCAAGCTATTAAACTGCATTGCTTGTTGCTTCATACAAAACCATTTTCCCCTTTTTGCTCTTCCCATAAGCAGCTACTCCACATGCCAAATTTTCAAACTTTAATAAGTTGTTTTTCCTTCTCTCTCTTTTTCCCCCTTTTCAGTAAGTTAGTCATAAAACTACCAGTTAATTATCACTTATTTTTATCTAGAATTTACCATTTCTATCAGCAAAAGCACTTTATCTTATAATTTTGAGCAGGCATGTTTTTATAACAAAATTCGTAGCTTAAATTAAAAGGATATAACAGCTTCAAGCCCAAGTTTAATTTTAAAGAAAGAAATCAAAGACAGATAGCAAGCAGTACAGTGAGTGAGCTCAATTGAACTTTTAAAAGAGAAAAATGGGGTACCTGGTTTCAGAAAGAAGTGCCACAACTAGGAAATTGTTGAAGAAGTCTAAACCGAAAATATCGGGGCGGTCGGAATTTGGGAATGATTAGATCGGCGATTTGAAAGGACAGGAAGGAACCGAGGAAATGAAAAACCACGGCGATAAATTAGTGCTCCTCGCCAAAAGGATAAAATACGTTAACGAGGAGTAAACGTGGAAATCGTCTACGGATTTCACGTGATCGGCGCGTGCTTTTCTTGTCCGGATGACGTGTACATTTTCATTATAAATTTGGGACAATAATAAATAAATCGATCAGTTTTGAAAATACCATAAGGTCGGTGCTTGGTAAAATCTGATATATGTTAGTAGTTTTAATTAATAAATCTTTAATTTTAGCTGTTTGTAATCTTTAATTAATAACTTTACAATCACCCACATAAAACACCATACTAAGATGATGAGATAGATATGAGCAAGAGCAATCCGCTCTGTATCTTAAACGCATTGTGAAAAGAGTTTCTAATAAAGAGTTCGACAAAAGAATTGACAGTGAAAGATACACTAATTCTGAGTTTATACAAAATATAGAACAGTAACTAAACTGGCATTATTGCACAGCAACTGAGCTTATACTTTTGCATCCAATAGAATTGACATTTGACATGCAATGAAGACATATTTCAGCATTAAAATGTGAACATGAAGCTCCAATGAGTGTTTGAATGGTGGAAGCAATGTCAGACTTACATTAACCAAAAAAAACTGGAGAAGCAAAAGATTTAAAATGATTCCATCAAAATACAGCTTGTAATCAAATATTGGTGATAAAAATTTAGTGTTTGGTTTATTTGCATCGCAAAAATTCTAGCGTTGTTCAAACTAGCAATTAGCTTGCATTCATATGACTTGAATATCTTCCTCAAGTCTACTTATTTGACTAACTCACTTGCTGCCTAGCTCTGCGAGAGCAATCTGCATAATGTCTAAGCACAGTGAGACATTTCAGGGGGTCTTTTGCATATTCTTTATAACATGACTCACAAGCATCTTTCTCAGCCAAGCAGGGCAAAGGCTTCTGGTAAGGAAGCTTAAACTCCTGATCGCGGAGAGTTTTAGCTCTTTCTGTTACTTGCTGCACCATGTTTTCTTCCTTTTTTTCTAACTTTTCCAAAACCCTCTCGCTCTCTTTAAGGACGGATCGTATTGCATCCAACTCAGCTGAATGTGCTGTAGGGGTCCCTGGCAGGAACAATGGAGGCTGAAGCGGCCATCCTCCAGCTGGACTTCCCTTCTGTGTTTTAGAATCATCTAATATTTGCTTCTGATTTAACTTAGTCTGCGGCTGT
Source organism: Melia azedarach (assembly GCA_028052125.1). Classification (NCBI taxonomy): domain Eukaryota; kingdom Viridiplantae; phylum Streptophyta; class Magnoliopsida; order Sapindales; family Meliaceae; genus Melia; species Melia azedarach. The sequence continues at coordinate 6,017,913 of CM051401.1, read as the reverse complement.
TTAGGCTCTCGTGATATCTTAGGTTTAGGTCTTTTTGGTTTCTTCTTCAACTTCTCGTCCTCCACGAGTCGATTAACAAGGTTGCCACTAATATTAATTGAAAAATCACCCATTACACAACAAACCCCTGGGCAAAGTACCTGAAGAGATTCATGTCAGTTAGTTTTACTAGAAATAAAACTGTAAACTTCCTTCTCACTCTTGATACCAACAATGCGTATGAAAACTTTCTTCATATCTCAGTTATGACAAGTGGAGAGTTTAAAAAGCTTGAGTAGGAGAGAAAATATTCTTAAACAGCCAATGAAAGCATTTCAAAAATATCTTTTGAGGCAGCTTACACTTCCTCCACTGATCCCATATGCTTAAATTCTAACCAAGCTGAGAGGACAATAAACATGGATAAATAACAGCCACAAAGAAAGATAGACGGACAGACAGAACTCCTCTCAAACCTGAACTTGTAAACATTGTAAGGATCGTTTTGTCAACCAAAAATTTTCAACACCCTCAATGTAGACAACTCATTTGTATTTTCAAAATAGTAAACACTCATTCTACATCGCAATGCAACCCAGAGGAGGCAAAATATATAACTCTTAAGGAAACTGCAGCAAGGAAAAGGGAAAAAGCAAACCAGACACAAGGCATTTTACACTTATTCCCCCAAATAAATAGTAAAAACCTAAAGCTAAAGCCGAGAGCAAAATCAAACAACAAAGAAGGAATTTAATTCAGAAGATTCAGGTGTATAAAGGACTCCTTTATCATTCATAAGAGATGCAAAGGAAAATTTAAGAAATAGAAAAACAGTTGACACAGTAAAAGTATAAAAGCCATAACTTCACTAAGTTAAGAGATACATAAATACAATGGCAAGTAAAGCATATATTAACCAATTTGAGAGAAAAAAATGCTAAAGCTCTTAGAAGAGTTAGAACCAGGATAATAGAACTTGCATGCTTAAAGGAAAATTTTCAAACTATACAACTCTTATTCCAGAAATTATCTTAATTTAAAAGTTGAAAAAGTTTGTGAGTTTAAGTACCTCTAGCCTTTATAAACTTATGTAGCATAAAAGATATTGAATATGTGTGTGTATGTATGTGCGCGCACGCGCAATAACATTAAATAATGTTGGCTGCAGCATCAACTATAGGTTTCTAATCTATTATGTGACACCATGTGCGTTAATAATTTAAGTTATCGTTTGATAAGAGTGATGATTAATCAATTATAAAGAATCAATGATTAATCACCTTCATTTAATCATAGCTCAGAATCAAATCAAAGCAGACAAAATTCAGATTAACCAACTGAAAGAGACGAATACCCACATTATAATTTTGCAATTGCTTTTGCCCATAACCAGAAAAGGGAGTTTCACTTTAAACAAGAGTATAACCAAATTAGCAGCAGAATTTAAATATAAATGGGGTGAGGCGCATCACTGCTATATTATCGTTGCATAAGATGGAAAGACCAAATTATTTGATGGACTATACACATCATACAGACAATATTAACCTATAAAAGAAATTCTATACTAAAAGGAAATCTGAAACCATCAAAATTCTTCCTCAGGGCAAGCTCTGAGTCTGGCAAAATCTTTATAGTCTCCATCTGAAGTTTCTAAGCTTATAATAATTTATTATCAGTAGAAGAAGCATAATAACAGAAATCACTGGTCAAGAATTATCAGTTTAATGTTAAAGACCACAGAAGATTAACCAAATTAATCAGCACTGATCTAAAGAGAAATGAAAATAGGCACAAACTTTTATGATGGAAGTATGCCAGCTGGGTATGGGATGGTGGAATGAATGCTGGCATTACAAAGCCATGGGACTCAAACTCCAGAGAGAAAGGAGGCCTTCTTGTAATTAGAAAAACAGAGCAGTTAGAGTAGTTTACATGGAATCTTTACTAATTAATACTATAAGAGCTCTACAAATCCTTTTACTAATTATTTATCTCTATCATCTTTAAGCCAACTAAAAATTAAAAATCAACCTAACAATCGAAACAAAAAATTTCAACCTTTAAACGCAATAGATTCGACATAAGCCTAGCTGCATTCTTGATTATACATAATTTTATTGGAAATTTTCACCGGAGTCGTGCTATATTCAGATCGATAAATTTAATGACAGAACGAAAAATGCATAAATTAAGACAGAGAAAGAGAGCAGGATTCAGTAATCATTTCGAATTCGAACAAGAAATCAAAATTTCACGATCCACAACTAATCTGAGGTTGAAAAAGAACAAGAATTAGAAACTATTATAACTCACAGAGAAAACTATTGGAGGCTATGAAATCACTGCAGCACCGTCGAGTTTCAGCAGGATTTGTCGAGTTTTCTACAACCGTCGTCGCCGGATGTCGTTCATTTAGATCGGTGGAGTGGGGAGGAAAAATTAGGTTTAGCAGTTTGGGATAAACGTAAGAGCTATTATTATTTTTCTCCCCTAATCTTTAAGGAAATATTAATTAGAGAAACTATTTCGTAAAAATAGTAATTACATCCCTATATTTTCAAACATTATTTTGTACAATGTTGGATAAAAAAAAAAATAATTCTGCAATCACTCATCAGATAATCCTTAATACATATTTGATGAATAAAAACTTAAGCATGTTTTAAATGTCTAATAACTAAAATTGATATTTACAATATATTGAGTTTCACACCATTTGTGCATAAATATTTTAAATAATATTTGTAATTATACATGTAATATATATTATGGGTAAGATTAATGATCATTTTTTTTATATAAAACCTTATATCAAATATAAGCAATTAGATTTAAGTACATGTAATGATTAGTATTGTATCTGATTATATAATTAATGTATAATTAATATATATATTTGATACAATCTCAATCATTAAATACACTCAAATTTAACGATTTATATTTAATATAAAATTTTATGTAAAGAAAAAAGATAATTAATCCTACTCGTATATATTATAATACATACAGATTATTTGATGTGATTACCCATTTTTGTTCAAACTAAGCCTAGAAAACTTTCAAATGGCCCATGAAACCTTGTACCCAGGCCATAATAAGATCATAGAATCAGCCCAGTTTCTTAACATCTGAAAAAACCATAAATAGAATTTTCTAATTGTGGAGGGGACAAGGACTTTTAGTTCTATAGATGGCATATGCCCATCAAAAGAGAGATGGAGATGAAGATGGTATATTTTCAAAGAAACACTCAAAAAGGTGAAGAATCAAGTAGTCGAATGAATTGTTAATAAGACATGACATGACATGACAATCAGCAACCCATTTGAATTCAAAACCACAAGTAGGCTCAAATGATTTAACATCCCATTATGTATGCCATTGCCTGCCTTTCCTTTTCGGCCACAACTTTGACGGCATGCTATATATATATACACATATATATTGAGAATCTTAATTAATTTACTCGTAGCGTCTGCCTCCTTTTTCCTCTCTTAACTATTCTTCACATTCCATATATATATTGGAAAGGGACCATTTCCCTCCTTCCCTCCCCTTATCCTGCCCTTCTTTTATACAATTCTTTTTCTGTAATTATTAATTGGGCAAAGAAAATTCATATACAGTTTCTAAGTTCAGGTAATTATGTGACATTGATAATGTATAATGACTTATCTTCAAAGAAATTCATATTGACGACGCAAGCCCTATACATCGTGATCACATAATTAACTAAAAGATAATATAACTTCTTGTAAATCACACTTGTTGGTAATTAATATCTGTATGAACAATTAATTATGTATCCTTATTGTTTAATATTAATTTGTGGTCCAAAGTTAATTAGAGTTTAGTAAAGATCATTATCAATTTTCTAAATCTTGATTTATACTCCTGTTGAATTTTAAGTTCTCTATTCAGAGAAGCCATAATCCTGTCTAAATTTATTTATCATTTAACACTAAACCTTCGCCATTAAGCTTATATATAGATGACGTAAATTCTTGTCGGCTGGCTTTGGTAATAATAATCCAAAGAAGAAACAGTGTGTAATATTACTGTTTTATACTCTAAATTAAAATAAAAGTGAATGAGGAGAGGACACCAAACGGGCTTAATCAATTTTACATTAAAAAAATGGTACTCTTATGTTTAAATAATGGTGCTTTTTAGAGTACTCTTATAATTAGAAGCACTAAGAGCTAAATGGGCAATATTAGTTTAATTAAGAGATAACATGATTAGGTATTTGCTTGCTTAAAGTGCAATTAATTTCTGTTGAGTTGAGGATATCCATTGAAGGATGACCAAGTGTCAAGTTTTTGGAAAGGAACATGTATTAATGGAGAGTGTGGTCATGGTCAGTGCTCAACCAATTAATTCAATTTCATCATCTGCTTATTAATGCTCCGACTTTCTTATTTTGTTATCTGTCAACTTTCAGCTGCAGGTTGCACTTCGTTTTTGGTTTAAAATCTGATTTCTACCTATCTTAATTGTACATTTTTTTATTTTATTAATTGACCAGCAATAGTAATATAACTGCAATGTTATAGGTTATTGTTAATTTTTATTCAATTTTAAAAGGAAAGTTACAAAAAATGTATAATAGGATTCGTCTATTTTTTTTATTAATATTTGACATTTACAGTTTGAATTTCAATAATTATAATATAAAACTGATTTTCAAATGCACTTATCTTATTTAATACATTATTTATTTACGTAAAAATAAACTGATTATACACTAAATTTTTATCTCGTAATATTATTTAAAAGCATCAATGCGTGTTTCAAACTATTTAAACTACGTTCGGAAGGTATTAATAATAATATTTTAAACATTAATTTTTTTATTTTTCTCTTAAAAATTTAAAATACATACATTTTTCAGAACTAACACATCAATTTTTATAATTTTGATTAAATTGAATCTGTCTCGTATTGATGTAAGGGAGATTGATTATTAACTGTATCTTTAGGGACCATTAATTGTTTTGCAGAATAAAAAAACCATTTATTATGACTCGTGGTCTTGAATTGAATGAATAATTACTTAGCACTTCAATCACAGAGCACGCAACAGTTAAACGAAAATTTTCTTTCAAAAAATAATAAATTAATCCACAAGACAACAAATATATCAACTTTGTTTTTTTTTTGGTCTTATTGCAACATAAATACAATATATACAAAAGGTTTGATGTTCACAAAAGCCCACTAATTAATTTAAGACCTTTGGATAATGCCCCACCGATGTGTCTCGATCGATATCTATCATCTTTTACAGAAAAATTACAACACATGTAAGGCACCAAGAGATATATATCAACTTTTATGGATGTGGTTGGTATCACGGTTTGACTTTGGTTGGTGAGAAACCTCTTAATTAAGAAGCGAGGTTTACCTTCGACCTTCCAACAATTTTCTGAACACAGAAAAAAATAAACAGCAGCACTGATCAGAACCTAAAGTAAGCTAGCTAGCAGCCTTAATTACATGATACTTTGTAACATGTGCACTTTCCAAGCTTAATAATCTTCTCTTTGTCGGTTTAATCGTATCATGTGGCCCAATTGTGATGTATATTATATTCGCTAGTGCTTGTCACCCATCTCCAACGTGTTCAGGGTGTTTAATTCAATATTGTCACTGAAACAATCGAATCCAAAATCATGAATACCGAAATCCTGACAATCCAATAGCCAAGAACATGAGTTGTCCTCCCAAGATGGTATGCCTATGTCATTGATGTTTTGGGATGCAGCTGGTGGAATATTGTTCCAGGTTGCATCAACCAGGGCAGGTTCATCCATCCACAAACTGTTCAATAATATCGAGTCATCGCTGCAAAGATTTTCTAGCAAGCTTGAACTTGAATCATCGTTAGAAGAATTTTCTGTCGGGGAGCGTGAGTTTTCTTCCAGGTTGTTGTTGCCAGGATCAGTTTCTACCATTTGATGGTTGCTGGATTCTCGCAGATTATCGGCCTGAGAGGAATTACTTTCTTCGGCCTTTGTTTCTTTGTGGAAGGGCTCATGAGTTACAGGATCAATTCCCATTTTAAGGAGCTTTTTCTTGATATGGGTGTTCCAGTGATTCTTAATCTCATTATCAGTTCTTCCTGGTAACCTAGCTGCAATTTTGGACCACCTGATGAAAAATGAAATGAAAAATACTTTAGTTAGAAAGTTAAGATTCAGTATCCTAACAAACACTAGTGATAAATTACAGAGGGCATGCTTGTTGGTAGCAAAAAGAAAAGTTCTGATAAAATAATAATTACAACAATAATAATTCACATGCGACTCAATTGAACAATAATTAATTATGAATGCATGATAAAAGAATATTAATGTAAAAAGTCATCTTGCCCTTGTACCGACTCTCAACCCGTGACACCTTTATGGAGGACACCCTATTATATAGCCAATAGCAGTGCGTATTCTACCTTTTCATTTTTTTAAAATATATAAACATATTTGAGTCGAGTTGAGTGTTCTTATTATTTCAGAATAAAATTATAAATTATCAAATATAAATAAACAAATATGGTGAATGAATAGGTGATAAATGTTACAGCAAGTAAAAATAGTATTTTTAAATTCAAGTAAAATTACAATATCTTCGTAATAGATAAATTTGGATATATAAGTACATAAGTAAAAAAGTTAAGAATAACATTAAACTATTACAAGAAAATAAAATATCATTGGAATCAATCATAAGCTTTTGAGAATTAAATTGTTGGGGACCTTTTCTTTCAAATGCTTTGATAATAAGTAGTCTTTTTATGTTGCATTTTTTCAAAATACATTATTACTGGTTTCTTCAACATTGATAATGATAAAGAATAAGAAAGATGAACCCAGCTATAGGCTATAGCTAGCTTCTATCTCACAATAAGGGATTATAATACTTAAAAACTTATGGTTATGGTTGCAAGAAAATGTCTGTAGATATACCAAACACCCTTAATAAAATTATGAACAGTTGAGAGTTCTTCTAAAGTACACCAGGTAATGCAGAACATAAATAACATTGGCAAGAATTAAAGAGTATTGTGACCTGTTGCCAAGACGAGCATGAAGATCGATAACCAATTGTTCTTCGGCCTCAGTAAGAAGACCTCTCTTCAAGTCAGGCCGAAGATAATTAGTCCAACGAAGACGGCAACTTTTGCCACAGCGCCGGAGGCCGGCGAGCTTAGGGACAGCACGCCAACAGCACTGACCATTGGTGAGAATAAAATTTATGAGCTTCTTGTCTTCCTCAGCTGTCCATGGCCCTTTCTTCACCCCAAGTTTGTCACAGCAAGGCTGCCTGCCCATCACTGGCTAGCTAGCAGACCACTAAAGCAATTCTCAGTAATACAAGTTAGTCTCACGAGTACTACTTAATTGCAAAGACCCAAAAGCCCTACAACCACCTTTATATAAAAGTTCTCAACTTTGCAGGCCTTAATATTATATACATAAAAATGTACACAGGAGAGGCATATGTATATATTGAGAGAGAGAAAGGAAAATAGGATGATTCCAGGCCCCACCATTGGTTTATGAAAGGAACTCGGGAACTAAAATGGGGTGTTCTGGTGTGTGCAAGATACAGAAAATGGGTGAGAGTGAATGATGGTGGACCAAAGACCTGGATACATTTAAGCATCTAAAATTCTTTCTTCCCATTTTCCTACACAACCCCACTCCCTGATTGCACTCTTACTCAACCATTCCATCACCCATTTCGTCATCACCACGTTTACGTGTCCTTATTGCAGTCGATTATAATAATGTGTTGCTGCTCATAACAAGAGTCTATGGTTTTCATCAATCAGATGATGATCAGTCTTTTGATTTCATGTTGAGCACATCAATATTACAGTATAGCTAGCCCCAGCCCAGCCCACCACCTAATATTACTGTCATTACCTTTTCCTCATTTTGTTTAAATACTCTTATCAATTAAGGACTATTAACTGATACTTCCATTGTTTTCATGCATATATATTTCAGTTCTAATGATCAAATCATATGCCATCACCAGCAGGCAGAATGGTATGTTTGAATGTCAGTCATAATTTCGCCAGACCTGTTAACTTCAAACCTTATGGAATAGGAATATAAGTGACAAATTAAAGCTAGATACATCAAATAAATTATAATGAGTCAATGAAAGCGCAAATGGATGTTCACTAATTCAAGCCTAGCTAGAAACTTGTGCAGCTATGGCATTTGTGGTCAATAAGTAGAGAAAAATCTATTAATTTCTCGGGCAATTTCCATCGTACTACAACATATAGTCGAATCTATTATACCATCTTGTGGTCAATTAAACTTTTCCAACTTTCATAATCATATATTAATCAAATTTAGTATATTAATATATAATATTTATTTAATTAATTAATTAGCTCATTACTCATTGTCATTAAGCATGTGAAGTTATTTCCTTTCCGTGTTTCACAAATTATACCAGGTTACAATTGAGAAGAAACCATAGCATAATTGTTGCTTCCCCATCAAAGCGCAGAAAGTCATCAGCAAGTTGCCTTAATCTACTTATCTTCTAAGCTCTACTATCATTAACCAAATTGTAACACACCCTTCAAGAAACCAAGTTATCGATCAATAAATCCATATATACTATAATAACATATGTTTTCAGTACTATTTCTGTTAAAATATATTCATACGATTAAATAAATGATATTTTCCTAATAATTTTCTATAAAAATGTGAAATCTTGGCTTCATTTAGATTAGATTATTAATAAACTTATGCTAGCTCTAACCCTACATCATGATGATAATTAGTTACGTATATTTAAGATTGCCCACTCTTGTACACATGCCGTGTGCATCTTAATAAATCGGACGATAAATAAGAAAATTGGTTTAGTATCTTTGACACGGACAACAATCTCACATTAATACGTATCATAGCATGTCGTATGCCACGTATGCATCTTTCTAGATTGTTCCATTCCCAGGTACGATAGATGCACAATACAAGGTTATCCAACTGGTCATAGCAATTCATTTCTGGCCCTCGATTGTGGTTTCGTTACACTTATCTCAAGGTCAGATTTTGCCCAACTGAGATAATTAGTTGTACAAGTTTTCGATCTAAACCGTAGTTTGTTTTAGGATAACATGACATAAATCGTCAACCTGATCTGAACACTGAAGTAGCACGTGTCATGTCTAGGAAATCTCCATGTCAAAGTCCACTACAATAAATCCAAGACCTCACGATACATGAATCATAATATATATAAATGTAGATATGGGGGTAGTTAATAATCTACATGGTTGGTTTATTGACTTTATAATCTACTGGCTCAACGTGGGTCCGTTTCTTTCAAGAGCTCATTCCTTAGATTTCATTGAGTTTTTTCATGGTTGAAATCTTATGATCCTTCTACAAGCTTCTAATATTCAAATTACAGTAATCTGTATTTGAAACATTAAATAATCGGTGCTCACAATCCCATGTTCAAACGAAGTCTTCTGAGATCTTGTTATCGTATTAATCAGCTTTAACCATGCACGGTGTCAAAAATCAGTGGGTGAGTGATAAATAACTTGCAAGCCACTACACCAACGTAATTAATTGTATACCTATGTGTAGTCTATTTCTACCTCTGCATATAGTATAATCTTGTAAATGCATGCATCATTGGTAAAACATAGACATACTTTCCCCATAAGGAAAGAGAAGTGATAGGAAACCAAACTAGCTAGTTAATCTGCGTGTGTATGCAATATACATGCAGGTTGCTGCTCAACATACATATTTTCAACACACTTGCTGCCTGCTTGTGATCTCCCAACAATATAGGATTAATGCAGAACCAGCCACGTAGAAGTTCCAGATATAAACGAATACACGTGTACAGATCTCTAAAGCTGATATATTTTTCTGCATATTTTTAGGTATAAACAGGGAACGAAGTAGTTCTTGGTTATATATAAATTTATATCTAGGTATAAAAAGGTTAGCATCATTTAATTATCCTAAGTATGGTAATGGCTGCTGGAGATACATTGCTTGTAGGAATGGTTCTGTCTGGTTTAAGTTCGGCCATGACTGTAGCAGTTGTGAACTCGTGATCACAACAACGACAATAAGCGAAAACATGTTCACATCTCACAGTCCTTCCAGTAATATTTATTCTTTGGTGCTTCGTTGCATGATGTCGAAGTTTCTGCTAATATTTAAGGATTTCTTGTTCCTGTCGCAGTTAAATCTCAAAATAATAAAGCAGAGACACGTGAAAGAAAATAACATATTAAATGCAATATTTCACTGCAACATCAGCTTTATTCATATTACATGTATGATTAAATAAAATCGTACCAAACCTGGCTGGCCAATAGGCTAAAGCAAATAATTAGCATTTTGAAATTTTGTTAATCGTGGCCAAAAACGAGCGTTGTTACTGGCTAGTTTCCAACTGAGTCTTTCCTAGCTCCCCTGACCATCTCTCACTGATCGTCGTTCCTTTAGAGGATAATACTATTAAAAATAGTAATTAACATTTTAACCATCTTTATAATTATTATTATTATAAATGACATTAAATTTCTATGTCGCGTCAAACTATCCCACTTCAATTGATGATAATAGCATCCATACAGTGCACTGAATAATTATGGTTTAAACACCATCAAGCACACATTAAAGTGACATGTGAACTACCGTATCGATTTCATTCAAGTTGCGGTAACTATTTTCCACAAATTTTGGGTGTTTGATTATTACTTTGCAGAATAAGTTATAAAATTCATTTGGGTAATTGAATTACGTAATTTATGAGTAATGCAGTCGTCATTAAGCAATGACACCAATAATAAAGCTACAACAATCGCAAACTACCAAGAAGCCTATAGAAAAATAAGATGATAAGATCCATTAAAGTCTGGTAATTTCATTATTAGAATGATAAAGTGTCGGTAAGAAAAATCAGAAGCCAGTGAAAATATGCATGTTAAAAAAACATCATAAAGTAAAACTTGTCGGGCCTAAGAAGCAAGGCCAGCAGGTGAAGATTTTGAAAAAGTGGGAAAATGTTCTCATTTGAAAGAATTAATTGGTGCATAAATATGTAATATGAATACATTCACCAATCGGTGAGCTAGATGGTTCACCTATGGAGTCTCATTGGAGAAAAATCTGCATTGAATGATGTTAATTCGTCTTGTTGACCATTCTTTCTACGCAAAGATGAAATGTGATTGGTGGTAACTTATAATTGGTGAGGAGTCATTTTCTTGTGTGACCAACCGTAGAGAAAATACCTTCTCAACATACAGAATAATGTCGAGTTAAAGACTTAAAGAGACGTTACTTTATACGGTAGTTGTCTACATATTACATTTGGGTGGTTAGTCATATATGTTTACTTTTCTTTCGCTTTAGCTTTTTAATTTCTTCCTGTCGACGAGAAATGTCTTTAACTTGCTTGCTTTCCGACAGATTCATCTTCTGGTTGGCGACCGAGACGGAGGTTTGGTCTTTTAGTACGGACTTATACTTTCTGTCAAATATTTGGTTTTGTTTAAACGCAAATGAAAGTTGAGCTAAAGAAAAGGCTATTAGGAAACAAGTTAGAATATGTTTCTTCGTCTGCAAATAAAGTCGATGAAAGGGAGAGAGCAATTCTTTTTATTGTATTTTTTCTGTGTAGATATTTCATAAAGAGAATGAAATGAGATTATACAACGGCTGCATACGTGTATCGCTAAGTAATATATTACATTATCTTTGTAAAAATTGTTGGCCTTTGTTTGGTTGCGATTATCTAATTAAAACACGACCAAAAAAAAAACTAGAATTACATTGTAATTAAAATTTTCAGGTACATAAACCAACTAATATGACACTGTTTAAACATTTATGGGAAAATCCCCTTGAAGGTGAGGTTATCACCCAACTAAGGGTGACTACTTGGCATCTCAAACTAAAGGGAATACATTCTTTCTTATTAGGAAAAGCTAGCCCACACTGAGATCCGCAGGACATTAGGATATCAAACAGGGAAGTAGTCCCACAACCAAGTTCTTAAACAAATCATGCTAGCTGATTTTTCAATACAAGACTTACCAACAAATGTCTGTATAGAGTCAGAAATTTCAATCTCACAACATTAAATAAATCCCTAGTATGTGTAGCAAATGCACAATATGGCCACAATAGCTCCACAAACTATCTCGTATTCAGAATGTGTATTGGGGTGCTTTTAGACATGACACAACCATTACTCTTGAGTACCATCGGCGAAATTCAACATTAGTACCCAAAACAATCTACTTTGGTCCCGCAAATTTTGACATCATCTTTGCAATTACAGGAGCCACCTTGGGATTTGCTTCATGCTTAGCAAGATTAGCAGGGTTCTTCATTACTGCAAAATCGTCAATCAATAATGGAGGAAAATAAAAAGTCAGACATGCACAGATTTATTTCCCATAAGTAGCTTGCAGGACTGTCATTAACTGAACGTACTAGCCAATAAGGGGGCAGAGAGAGAGAAATGAAAACTAAAAGAGCATAGAGAGTGAAAGTTCAAAGGGTGATATAAAATCGGCCTATTTCTAACATCATATCAATAGTTAGCGCATTCATCATAGTTAGAAGCTCCATATTTAGGTCACTATCGCTATTGTCACTATCATCAATAATAAAACCTTTAGTCTTGTTATCCAGAAATACCGTAACGAAAGGAACATAGAAATTTGTTGCTAGCTATTTGACCAAATAGGAGTGACCAGTTCCCATAGAACAAAATAACCCTAGAGGGGGATAGGGCTAGCCAGAGCAAAAAGGGTTTTCCATGAGATGAGAAACAAAAACTATTAGCCCCACACGAAGTTGGAGATATTTCAGTCTGTAAAATAAAACTCAGCCTGTTATTTTCAGAAAGCACACATAACTGAGCACACTCGACACCGCAATGATTCTGTGAACAAGCTGGGGACTAAAATGCCATTGAGGTAAAGCTGGAATTGAACTCCTTGATGCAAGACAAAAATCTTAAATCAACGTTATGTGCAGCGTCCAAATTAGAAGTTCCAAATCAGAGTTATAAACATTTACTTCACAAATGTCAATACTTTTCAAGTCCATCAAGGTTTAACCATCTTAATTTACATGAAGTGTAATTTATGAATTAAATTAGCATATATAGCCTCCAATTGAATCAATGGCAGGGAATTCAAATGAATCAGATCATAACCAGCATCTTTACACTAGATGCAAATAGAATCTGACCTCAGCAACGATATAAAGGTATGCAACTCTGAAGTCAGTTAATAAAATCATAGTCGGAGATCAAATGTGGATATAAATTCAATCGCATGTTCAAAGTGCCATACTTGTATGCAGAAAAACCAATACAGCAGAACAGAAGATTAGCACAAAGTTGGCCACCTATAGGACAATTTTTTATTTTTTCAGCACTGCTTAAATATAATAATCATCATAATTAGTATGAAAAAGGTTCAAAGATTTGCATTAGTAGCTAATTAATAACAAGTTAGAAAATAGAACAATCAAGTTCAAAAAGAAGAATAGAACATAGAAACAGAAAGCTTACCATCTTGAAGAGCAGCCATGACTTCTGGATCACTAAAAGCCGACATCAACTCAGGGTCCTGCCCATTATGTCAATTGGAAAATGTTACTATTTACTTAGAAGGCTTAATTGATTGTTCTATCAGTATATGAAAGAAAACCTCCACCAAGTAAGCCATCATAAAGGAATATAAGTAACAATTAATTGCAGATGTGGCAAAAAAATTTTGTACATGAATTCAAATTTATTGAAAAAGAGAAAAAAATAAGAACAGTATAATGAAGTTAAATATTAGTCTAAATTGCAAGTTAATGGTGTTTTAAATTGTGAGATAAATTTTGTTCTAGACTACATCTTATATTCATGGGTAGTATTGTTGAATCTATAATAAAAGAATTCTGAAAGAAATTAACCATAAACATAGTTACAAAAAATATAAATCTATTAACAACAGTTTATAAGAAACACCATCATCAAACATTATTATTTTCTTAGCCAAGACAAGATGCTATTCCCCTAATATAAAATAATTGAAAGAAATATAATTCTCATTAACTTAAAACAAGCAACGAACATTTTTACCGTAAAGCTATAAAAGAAAGTTTTATTTGTCAAATTATTTTGTATAAAATAATTTGAAAATTTTTTATTGCAAGGTTTAGAAAGAGAAAAAATTGTATTATATAAACCTTTTTAACAAACAAATATTCGGATAATTACCTTCAATAAATAAATAATCCATTTAATCATATAAATATTTTTCAAATTTATAATAATTATTCTTTATAACAGAAAATAAATCTTTTTGTCCCAAGAGCTCAGCTGGTGTGCACAGCAATCGTTCTGTCTATAGCGGTCATACTTACATTCAGTATCTTGCTAAAGTCAACATTTCCGGGCACCCCTCCTGGCATGCCACCTGGGAAGCCTCCAGGCATACCTCCAGGCATGCCTCCAGGCATACCTCCTGGCATTCCACCTGTAAATCCACCAGGCATGCCTCCAGGTTTTCTGCTAGAAGATGTTTGTTCTTGACTCTTAGCCTTCTCATATGCAGCCTTTCACAGAGATTCACAATCAAATCAGTCCCCCTCAACAAAAGTGTTCCGAGACAAGATTATCAGAAGAATATAACCATACTGTACTTACCTTAGCTTCAGCACGGCGACGTGATCTCTCACGTTCAATCTTTCTGTCCTCCCTCTCTTTGCGCAGCCTTTCATACTTCCTACGATGTTCGTCAATCTTGTGTGTGTTGGGTTCAACCTGCATAGCCAAGAGGTTGCAGTGAGATACCAAAGCAAGTCCAAACTCATGCAACACTTAGATTGCTGTTATTCACCCTTTCAGCTAGTCAATATTGTCAACAAGTTCGCATAAAAAGTATTTTGAGCTACGTACATGGCTTTAGAAACTAATTTAAAATCCACTGCTTGGATATCATGGTCTACAAATACAAAATAGTAATCTTTGTATGAAAACCATTTTCTCCTCTTAGTTTCCCTTTAACAAAAAGATAAAAATTAATGAAGTTCATCTTGACATCAGAATAAATATAAAGAAATCCTTATTTCACCGCTGCAGCTATCAGTTGAAGCTCTGAATACTAGGCTGCAGATGTGTCCTGAAAAGAAGAATTTCTCTTCATATGTACTATTTTCTAAACGCTTGAGAACATGTTATAGACAATGTCACCAAAAAGATAACTGCAGTGTCTACCATAACAAAAACTTACGGCAGTGTCTACTATAACAAAATCTTCTGCATTTTGTGTTCTATTCTCCCAAAGACACCATACAGATGTACATAAGATATCAATCAGCATGATATGAAATTGAAAACTAAGTATCAGCCATAAAACTTTATAACCATAATGTCTATTTCCACAACCAAACATTTTGCAAATTATGTTCTATTCTCCAGAAGATGCACTATTTACATATTTGATTAGCTATCAACATGATATCAAACCAAAATTTAAATTAAGCCAAAACACTTTACAAAGAGGAGTTGGAGAGCGGACCTTCTTAAGTACAGCACTTATTTCCTCATCATAATCTATTGTTGAGGCCAAGTGAAGATCCTTTGCAGCTTCCTCCCAGTGACCAAGCATCGCATGTGCCATGCCACGAGATTTGTAACCCTTAGCAGAATCTGGATTAATCTGCAACAAGCATTATTAAACTCTAATAAATTTCTCTCCCAAATAGGTAACATTCTAGAATGCAATTAAATTTAAAACAGAATCAGAATCAGCGGCCATTCATTGAAAAAAAAAAATAGCACAGGAGCTTTAAACTAAATGAAAGAAACAACATGTAGAACTAGTGTCATTACTGTGTACTCCAAGTAGGAAATGATTGCCTGAAAACATCCTAATGTACAAATATTCATGATAGTGCAATCATGCTAAATCAGAAATAAACATATCTCCAGCACATATATATCCTTCTATCACTCATACATAGTTACATGTTAGAATAAATGAACAACAACAAAAATAAAATAATAATTCTATAAACATATCAAAACAACGAATAAACCTCTAAAGCTGCATTGGCATCCCGGATGGCAGCATTAGGCTTCTTCATTTTGACATATACACTAGCTGTCAACCATCAACAGCACACAAAATTAATAATAAAAAAACACATGAATCAAAACCATAAAAAGCCAAAAAAAACAAACAGTAGTATCAGAAGGGGTCAAAGATAAAAGTTCACCTCTGGTTGCATACATGATGGCTGATGTTGGATTCAGCAAAATTGCCTCAGTCAGATGCTCTATCGCCTCCTCCAACTTTCCTGCATTACAGAAAAAATCACCAAATCATCAAACATTTATCTCCATTGATGATTTTTGTTCTTTCAATAACACAAATATGCATATAAAGAAAAACTTCAAAAAAAAAAAAAAACAGAGATACAAGTGTGTGCATAAGGTACTGTACCTTCAGAGATGGCTTCCACGGCCTTGGCCTTTGATTCCTGTGAGGCTTCGCGTTTCTCATCAGTAACCTCAACAGAACGGTCTCCCATCTGCAAATAATACCAAACACCACAATTAAGTTATAAGCAATAATATTATCAGATTCAACTATCAATAATATCAATACATTTACCAGAAATCTCAAAAATCATAATTATATTTAAAAAATAGAATCAAATTCAAAGTAGTAAAACAAAACCTTCTGGGGAGAATCGTTATCCGGCTCAACGGTTTCTCCTTCAAGCTCAATATCAGATTCGATTATCTCATCCTCCTCTTCTCCAGCAGCGTTATCACCCATTTCCTCTTCATTCTCCTCCACCACATAGTCCTTCTGCACACACAAATGCATATACCAATACTATATGTACTCATCACTTCATATATAATCAAACTAGAAATAAAACAGAGCGAAATGATACCGATTTGGAGTCGCCTTCTTTCTGAGCGGCGGCAGGCAAATTAGCGCCGAGACTAAAACGAATCGTTTTGACGTTTGAAACATAAAATAACAAGTCAATAAAATAGGAGAATGAAAATTTAAAAAGAATAAAGAGAAAATGGTGACGGGTAATGTTACCTTTCGAGGTAGTCGCGGAAGAAGGAGAGGGAGGGATCGTAGAGAAGGGAAGGATTGGCTTTGCACTGATCGACGAATAGTTTCAGTTCTTTCAATTTTGATGCGTCCATTTTGTGTATCGGAGATTACAGAGAAATTGTTGCAGAGTGTGTTGGACTGTAAAGCTTTTCCTTTTCCTTATTTTGGAATTTAAAGTTCTTTCCTTCTCCGAGTATGGACGACAGTGTAACTAGCTTCTTCTAGTAGTTTCTATTAGATAGACATAAACATTACACACCGAATAGCGCTGCAGCTTTAGGTTATATCCAATTGTTTTTTTTTTTTGAGTTAAAAGGGTTCTGGATTCTGGATTCTGGATCCAGGCGTCAGCAGGCCCGATGGGGCCCATTTATAAGTATCTACCTACGTAAATCTATATATGGATATGTTCAGATTACTCTTATATTTGGAAAATCATAGGTAAATAGATTGTTTATTTTACTTCACACGCCTCCCCTGCGCAAAAAAGTAATTAAATTTGATTGTTTATTGACTGTTAACAAAGGGATATTATGATACATTAATTTTATTTTATAACTTTGAAGTGTAATCGTGATACAGACTAACTTTGGGCTTCAATAAATATGAGAAAAATATCACCAATAAGTATTAATTTGATTTCATATTTTTCTTATTTACAACTCAAAATAAAAAATAAAAAAAAACCTTAATTCTAATTTTTTGACCCTAATTTTACAAAATTTTAATTCTAACTTTTCAACCCTAATTTTATAAAACCTTAATTCTAACTTTTCTATCCTAATTTTACAATAAATATGAGAAAAATATCATTAATCCCTTAGGCTTACTCTAAGTGGCGAGGACCCAACACTTCTTGACAAGAATTATTTCTTACCTACTCATTGATCTACCTATTTTAAGTAGGACTCATTATATTATAGTGTGGGTAAACTTCCCTCCGTACATACAAATATGAGAGTTGATTTTTCTCTTAACTGAGGGTAGACATAACTCGATTTGGGCGCTAAACTCGACTTGATCAAGACTCTTAATTTTCGATTCTATAATCATCGCTCTTCCACTTGACTATCGTCTCCACTAGTCACTGCACGTCTGCACCATCATCACGACTAAAAAGCCCAAAAAAATCAACAATTTGACTAGAGAATCAATAACATGATAGTGTTGGCAGCGACATTGATGACTACAAGTTATGAAGTCGCGTGATGGCAACACGTGAATGCAAGCAAGAATAGCTAATTGACGACAAGACGGTGAATGATAGCTAATCAACGACATGTATGACATGACACAAAGAATAAAGTTTTAGTAATAGCTTATGTTAGTTATTGTGACATTGGTGGAGTCATACAGGAGATGGTAAAGGCAACTTGTTTATTGTTAAAACAAATTAGGGTTAAAGAAAGAATAAATAGTTTGGAGTATCTAAATCATTTAGTATATTTCAATTAATCAATTGACCCTCATACTAACCATTTTACTGTTGAAAGAATGTCTTTGTAAAGTTTTACAAATATTCTATCTATTTGTAATTTCTACAAACCTTAAGGGTAGTATGTGAAACTATTCCGAATATATATAGGCATATAAGTAGTGTCAAGGAAAATTTCTAATTAACTGAACTTGCTTCCAATCGGCCTGCATAATCGAATAGATTGGCATTTTTTGGACTGAACTTATGTTGCTCGTGGCCTAATTTATTTATATACATTATTCGAACTAATGTATTACAACAAATATAATTTACTCTATACATAATATTTCGAATAAATTTGATATGGTTAGTTTTTATTTAATAATAAAAAAATAAAATTAAAAGAAAATGTTTGGTATCACTTGTCTTTGTGGCAGCTGCGGTATAAAAAATAAATGCTTTTTCATTGATCCGAGACAGGGATATACGAAGTTGTACAATCCTGTCATTTGAACTTGAAAGCCTTCGCGAGCATAATGGGCTTCGCTAATTAAACTTAAATTGCGGCATCATCTATCTATCGTGTCCTTTGAATCTGAACTGTGAAAGCCTTGAAGGTGGGCCTTAATGCCAGCTCTTTACAGCATATGAAATCTAGAATTTGGTAGAGCTTTGATTCGCAGAAGACATAGACCTAGAGGTCCACAGAGGTGCGTGTCTCTCTGCAATCCATTCAGTTTTCTACTATGACTTATAGTTACCCTTTGATCGCGGTCAAGCGTCACCGACGTAAATTTTCCGTCACAAGAAGTGACACTCCAGGCCTTATCATAGAAATGAAAATGAAAGGCAATCTACTGTTTCAAGGGGAGTCCTGGCAAATGCGTCACACAATTTCTAATACTTCACAACAGAAAATAACACGACTTTATTTTAAACAAAAGTATGTAATAAATGCAAGCGTGTAAAATATTGGTTCAAACAAAAGCGCCATCATCAATAAAGGGCCGATAACAATACAAGAGAAACAACTCGCAAGCAACTTAACAACAAAATAAAGTCTAGAAACTGATATCCTTAACATCGAAAGATCTCTCAAATGTTATTTACTCCAGTAACCCGCACGATCTCAATGTTGTTTACTATAGTCCATAATAATGACTAATCCAAATAAAAGATCGCTGAAGCAGCCCAGAAAAAGAGTAAGATTGTGATTCCAGTCCATGCTAACCTGACCGTTGCACCATTGTCATTATTTCCTGGTGTTCCTGCAAGATATTTGCATTGTTATTGTACATCATTCTATAGCACGGATTTAATAGGATTAGCCTCTACCTTAATTTAGTTATGAGATAGGTCTATACTCTTGTATTAGAACAGACAATTTTTTTTACCTCTTTTTTTTTAGGGGGGGGGGGGGGGGGTGGTGGGGAAGGGAAGAAATTGGATCCACAAATCGAGAGGGCGAACAATGAGAAAGGGAATCAAAAGAATTCACAACTCCATAATTTTGGGTCAAATATGGTGGCACCGAAAGCATCAATTAAAATTAGCTGGCAGTAACACAGCCACCACCTAATCCGCTCTAATGATACATTAAATTAATATTTAATAGCAGTTGGCTTTGGGCTTTGTTTTTCAGATGGCTCCTTAAACAAATCATTGGACATTATTGATTTAGTCTCACTTTCGAAGTTGACTTGTGGTTATCAATGTATCATCCATATTTGTATTGATATTGTTGGATCAAATTTAATTGAAACTAAACTGGCCGATAAATTGACAAACATAATCTTTGCGCGAAAAATAACATCCATCAGTTGGTGAAAATCAAGACAGAGTTGTGTTACCTGGTGGCGGCTGCATCGACGTCGACGGCGGAGGTGCAGCTGTGCCTGCCAGAATTCCGATGAAAAAGTTGACGAAAAGAACATAATTTGACCGTAAATCAAAAGAAACAATTCAGATTTAAATTACCTAATACTATACTTAGAACTAGGTATCATCTCGTTTTTTTATTTGTAAATATTAGAAATGTTTGCATACCGTTGCAGTTGCTGAGATCACCCGGGACGTTGCATTCCTTGGTGATTCTGAGTGCTTCAGTGACGGAGATGTTGAAAGAGGACAACACGCCAGAGTTGAAAAGACTGCAGAGGCAGGGTAACTCATTTGCCACCGCATCTTTGATGGCGTTGCAGCAGGTGGCGTCTGGCTGAGTTTTCGAATTGATGAAGTTGGAACACTGCACCAATTTTGACGCGCATGATGGAATATTGTTCTGTGCCTCTGTTAAGCTGGTCACCGCGAGAATCGCCATCGCCATTAACATGAGCTTACTTTGAAGACCCATTTTTTTCAATTTTCCTTTTTCGTACTCTCTCTCTGATAAATTGGGAGGAGGTGGAAAAGTAACGGGGGTCCAGTGTGTGTATAGCTCTTGCTTTAAATAGCTTAGGTTGGGACTTGGTTTCATATACGAAAAGTAGACTGCTTGGAACGGAAGTTCGTTTTCCATTCAAGAAAGCGATAGCCTGGATAGCCACGCGCCCCATTTCACGTTAACTCACGCTTCGATTGAATTTTATGTAGGAAAAAAATTCATCCGTCCTTCAAAACTTGCTTTATTCAAACTTCCAAAACTAATAATAATAATAATAAAAGATATTATTGAATTCATCCCCTGAGATATTAAAATGTATCAGTTAGATACAAAATATGCCAAATGTATCAAAGATCTCCCCTCATCCGTTTGTTAAGTAACCCCAATCAATGCACTTGCTGCACTTGCTAAGTTGCCCTCCATCACTCAGTTTTTATTATAACATAAGTTGACAATAAACTATTATGATTGAAAGGTGACTTGTTTGCACAGGTGTTAATTACCCTAGATTGTGTAGTAATACACTCAATTTATAAAATTGATGAATGACTTTTATACCCTGCAGAAATGGTAAAAATTATATAAAAATTTACTGTGTTAAAATAGCTTAATGTTGGGATGTAGAATAAAAATGAAAAATTATGACCGTTGTCTTTCAACAGTAATAATTTTCATCCTTACTCCATTATTTAAACTACATGTATACACAAGATCAAATACCATCAACTTAGCTACAAGTATGCATACACAGTACAAAATAACATATTTTCAGTGATAGTTGTCAATCCATTATTTGAACACAAGCTCATTATTTGACTAGAAATGGGAAGACAAAATTTGAGGTTCATTATTTTGGAGAGTAGAGCTGTATATCCATTGTCTAATCAGCATTATTTTACCTCTTTGTTCTTCACTTTTACGATCAACTAACGGTTGACAAACAGATCAAGGGAGGCCTTTGATACATTCGGTATACTTTGTATTTAATTGATACATTCTAATACTTTAAGGGAGGAATTTGATAATATCCCATAATAATAATAATCTCTATAACATATAGACAATAAAAATATAAATAAAACATAAATAATATTAATTTACTAATAGAATAGAAATTTATAAATTTTTTATTTTGTAAGATATTAACAATTTGACTGAAATATATATTTACTAAATATAAAAATAAAATATATTATAAAATAAAAAATTTATTATTATATTATTCGTATGTTATAAAATAATATTATATTTAAATTTATTAATATATTTTAGATAGATTTTATTCAATTTTAAAAATTTAACAGTAACTTTTACTAAATTATTATTATATTAAAGTATAATCGTTAAATTTTTTAATAGATTGAAATTTTAATCGATCAAATTTTAAGTATATGTAAATATTTTTTCTTTTTATTTATCTATAATTATTGTATTTGGATATAGAAAATATTTTATACTGTGTTGTAGCTCAATTTAGTTGACAAAAATATAGATTTTGTGTGGGTAGAAATAAAGTGATGGTTGTATTGTACATAGTAATTTATTTTATTTTAATTTTACATTTTCACGTCTTGAACGCAATCTCACCCCACACACACATATATATAAATTCAACAAATTTCCTTTTCAAGTATGATCGGAGAAAAAGTAGATCTCATTATTTCTTACTTTCACAGCAATTTATCAAATTCACCGTAAATTAACAGTACTTATGACACTAAATAAATGATTGTTTAATTTAATTTAAATAAATATGTCCATTTCCTAACATCATATGTATTATAAGAGAATAATATATATATATATATATATATATATATAAGAGAGAGAGAGATTAATATATTTTATATAATTTCTTATACTATTTATAAATCATTAAATCTAATTATTTTAATAATTAAAATTACATATCTACAGTAGTAAAGGTCAATTGATTATATATTAATTTCATCTTAGATTTCATCTCAATCGTTGAGAATATTTAAATCTAATAGTTTACAAATAGTTTAAAAAAAATAACTGAAAATATCCACATTTGGCCTTAAAAATTCAAAAATACCCTCCTCTATAATTTTCAATCAAACATGCTTATTTTCATCTATTTTAGACAAAAATACCCTTATGCTCATACAAACAAAACACATACCTTTCTTTATTTTCTTCTTCTTCTTCAATTCTTCTTCTTCGACGGAGATTTTCAATACAAAACGATTTAATTTCAATTAATTCTTGATAATAAATTAGTTTTGATTCAATTTACAAATCCAATTTGATATTTTGGAAATTGATCTCACTTAAAATTAAGATTTCACATAGTAAAATTCGACTTTTTCAGTCGTGCTCGAACAAATTTACTGTCGAGTAAATGATGAATATGGTCGAGTGAGGCGAAATTAGACTTTACTCAATAATAAGATTTAACTAATGTTTAATTTCATCTTATCCGAAGGTAACTTTCGAGTAAGGTGATAATTCGTCTTTGCTAGAAGGTAATTTACCTTGCTCGAATATAGTCTTTGAGTAAGATAGAATTGTAAGGTGGGGTATAATTTTTTAATAAGAAGAGTATTTAAGTCCAAATGGGAAAAAAAATAAGGTATATTTGAATGAAATTTTTTAGAGAACATTTTTGAATTTTTTTAAAAACAAGGGCATTTTCGGTTAAAAGCCTATAAAAAATTATATAAAATAGTTTACAAATATGTTTAAAACATTGTATGACTACGATTGAAAGTAACGTTGCATGTTTTACGCATGTTTGTTTCACAACTTAACACTAAAAACTTGGTACTAATATTTGAATAAAATTAAGTCAAAACTTTTTTACTTAATGATGAATATTGTTGTCTAAAAAAGTGTATAATTTAATAGTAATGTTAAAAATATTGTTTTATTTTTTATTTATTTTCTGTTAGATGGATATGTCAAATAACTAATTTCATCTTATATTAAGATATTATGAACAAAAAATAAATATATTATTCAAATTATATATTTAGATAAAAAAATATGATAGGTTATTTACAATTTGTATTTATATAAAAAGGTCTTTTTTGTACTTAGTATATTTAATTTTAGATGTCTCATTATTGTTTTATTGTGAGATAGTAATTTATATAAATATTTTTCATACAATTTATTTTATATATCATATTATTCAATTTGAATAAAATGATATTAAATTTTTTATTGTTATTCGAGGATTGAATTCGTGATTAGCAATCTATTATGAAGCCAATTAAATGTCCTTTTTTTGCCAAATAAAAAATAAGCAAATAAACTTTAATCATGTGAGTATGTACAATAGCTATAGATAAGATAATAAAACAAAGTGATAAGAAAAGAGAGAGTAAATATAGTATTTTTATATGGTTCCGTAACTCTAACCGCCAAATAGGGGTGGACGAAATCAGATTCTAGAAAATCTAAATCGAACCAAAAGTATATGAAACATGGAATCAAATAGAATTGAACTAAATTAATTCGGGTTGGTTCTCTATTCGGTTATCTGATTAGACTTTAGTTTCACTTTAGTTCCGAGAGTCGATTTAAAAATAAATTTTAGATATTTTCATATGAGTTCTTAATTTATTTAATAATTATTAAAAAGAAATCATTTTCAAAACATATAAATATATTCTCTAACTTTATGTACTTTCATATAAATAAAAATAAATTTTTTATTTATTTTTAATTTTTAAAAAATTAAAAACGTTAAGGTTTATATATTTTTACGATATTATGCCATTGGTTTCTGTTCGGTTTCAATTAAAAATCGAACCAACTGCATCAGAATCGAATGTAATCGAAGTTACCCTTAGAATTGAATCGAATTAAACTAAACAATTCAATTCAGTTCAATTCGGTTGAGCATTTTTACCCAACCTTACCGCCAAATGTCAGATTATGAGTTCAATTAAGGTCTGTTTAGTATAATTTTTAAAATACAGTTTTTTGAAATAAACTTTTTCCTTATAAATTTTTATAAGTAGGGTTTTCAATAAAAAATTTATTAATCATTTGATTATCACAAATAATTTTTGAGAAAATTTGAGTAATTACTTTAATAAACAATATTTAATGTTCTATTTTAAAGAAATAACATAAAATTTTTAAAATAGTAAGGACATTTTGAATAATTTCATGTGTTAAAAATACTGACGAAGTTCTATGGTTAAAATCTCAAATTTTGAAAATTTTCTAATATAAAAAAATAATTTTTTAATTTCAATAAATATTTTTTAGTGCCAATCAAAGAAAATTAAAAATTTGAAAAAAAGTTTTACAAAAATATTTTTTACCTAATGAATGAGCACTTAGGGTCTATTTGGTATAACTTTTTCAAATAAAATTTTTTGGAGTAAACTTTTTATCTATAGAGCTTTTATAAAAGAGATTTTAATAAAAATTTATTAATTTTTTGATTGGTACAAATAGCTTTTAAAAAAAATTTGAATAATTATTTTAATAGACAAATATTTAATGTTATATTTTAAAGAAATAACACAATTTTGTTAAAATAAAGTAATGATGTTTTAGACAATTATGCCTTTAAAAATACTGGAAAAGTTCTACTGCCAAAAACCCAAAATTTGGGCTTTTTCCAGTAAAAGAATAATAGCATTTTTAATTCCTAAAACCCTTTTTCCAGTAGCAACCAAATGATTTCAAAAAATTTGAAAAAGATTTTTATTATTAAAAAAGTTCTTTTGACTAATAAAAAAGTCAAATCAAACGAACACTTAATATTATATTGGCTAGCTTTCTCATTAATCTAGTTAATTAATTAATTATAAGGGATAATGTGATTTACCCCTTAGTTTTTTGGGAAAAGGGAAATACCCTTGATTTTTTTTCCTAATTTTACATATCCCTGATTTTCAAAAAAACTTAAGATACTCCCATAAGACACTATTCTAAGCACTATTTTAGATATAACTTGACTATTTTATCCCCAAATTATTAAAAATATATAAAATAATTTAATTATTTTTATTTTTACTATATAATAATCAATAATATATTATTATAATAATATTTTGATTGTTAATTATTTTCTTTTAAATTTGTTAATATTTTGACAATATTAATTATAAATAATTTTATCATTGATCATTTTATTAAAATAATCTGTTTTAAAAATTATATATAATAAATATTGTTAAAATTTATTGTCAATTTTTTACAATTTTTTTAATTGTAAAAAATTTATTGTAAAAGT
Source organism: Melia azedarach (assembly GCA_028052125.1). Taxonomy (NCBI): domain Eukaryota; kingdom Viridiplantae; phylum Streptophyta; class Magnoliopsida; order Sapindales; family Meliaceae; genus Melia; species Melia azedarach. The sequence continues at coordinate 5,991,746 of CM051401.1, read as the reverse complement.
AAAAACAATTAATTTTTTATAACTAAAAAAATTTCATATTATAAAATTTTTTAACATATTTTTTGTTGTAAAACTTTTACAAATGATATTGTTAAAATTTGCTTATAATTAAGAAGATTTTTAACATTATTAATTATACATAATTTTTAAAGAGATTATTTTAATACAAAGACAATTAAATTATTTCATATATTTTTAATAATAGAGTAAAATAATTAATTTATATTTAAAATAATATTTAGAATAATATCTTAGGGATATCTCAAGTTTCTTTAAAAGTTATGAGATATATAAGATTAGAGAAAAAATTAAGGAATTTTTTTTTTTGAAAAAGTGAAGAGGTAAATCACATTATTCTTAATTATAATCTAAAAACTAAATTATCGAAAAGAAAACTACACGAATTTGCTCGACGGGTGAGTGTCGTGTGACTGTGAGGTAATGAAGGGGAAATTTCCTTCATTGGCCAGGCCTGCAGCGTTGCAACACAACAATTCTAAGGAAAAGCACCAAATTGAGACAACACATACAGTTGACAAGTAGCTTCATGTCCACGGAGTAGAAAATGTTAACTAAACACATCGAAAGTGGAAGGGGGATTTCAGAGATCTCAGGATATGCTTTGGTTACTTAATTTTAAAATAAAATTAAAAAAACATTCGATAAGTATTAATTTTTAGTGAAATTATTAAATAATAATAAAAAATTAATTAATTAATTAATAAATTTCATAATTAATAGTTGATGTTTTCAAACATTTTCTTAAATTTAATTTTAAAATCAAGCATTAATTTGAGGCAGTCAAATCTTAAATACAAACAGGCTGCTTGTCCATATCTCACAAAATTTCCAACATCAAGAGGTGGACTAATTCTTTGGTCAATATGTCAACTACATTTTCAACTGACGCTTCTGCACCGACCAGCTTCCACGTCATCGAATGATGTTTTTTTTTTAATTTTTTTTAATTTTTTATACAGAAAAATCAATTCTTTTAAAATAAACTTTTATTATTGTTAATTTATATTGGTTCACATAACTTCTGATTGGCTTAAGGAAATACTTTTGATTTTTATACAGTATTTTTCTGAATTGTTCATAGGCTGCGCTGCAGTTCTTTTTCAAGACAACAAACAAACAATTCTATTAGTACTGTAATTTAGACTATAAGAATTGTCTGAATTTTTTTATTATATTTATGTATGTCTTATTACTTAACTTCTACGACGTTTGTTCAAAAACCCCAAAGAAAAATAAGAGGATGCTGGCTTTCTAGATGAGCATCCTCAATTAATTGATAGAATCAATTAGTCGTTGTTTGAATTTATTTGTGTAGATTGATTTACGGTCGTCGTGTACACACAAACAAGAGGACAATGAAAGGGTCAAGAGAGAAGAAAATTAAGAGAGCAGACATTGAGAAATAGTCATCGTTGGAATTGCTTTGCTTGATTGCCACTCTATCTTTCTCATATTTAATTAGTTGATGTTATCATTTTAGCTTTGAAAAGGTAACAATAATTGCTGGAGTGCAGAAGCAAATAGGAAAAGAATAAAGAAAGAAGAAAAAAATGGCGCGGGTTAGAATGAAAAACCCAATTGAATTTCTTGTGTATAGAGATTAGAGCAAACGAAAAAAATGTCTAACCCATGTTGTTTAGGTCAATTACTTGATATTTCAAAAACACTCCACCACATCCTTCTGCCAATTACCTTTTAAAAGTACTTCATTTCATTACATCCTCTCATCGCTTGTGTTCTTTGATCGTGGATCTATTCTTCTAGCTGACAAAGTAACTTTGAAACATGAGGGGAGTATTGAGTAATTGGTTCAAACTACAGGGGGGTTTAGAGCATTATCCATTATCCATAGAGTACTTTCAAATGCGCCATTGGAGAGTCAACCTTTTTGATAATTACTCGCATACACTAATTAGTTTTCGCCTACCTCAAACCTTATTACGATTAACCTTTTCACTTTCTAACTAGTTTATGGACAGTGGATCAAAACTTCTCTCAAAACTTACACATAATCTTAAAGATCTAACTCTTATACATAATCTTAAAATCCTATCGCCAACTTAGCCTACCATTTAACGTGTTTGAAGCTTTGAATATAATATTAACCCACCATACTTCGGGCTAAACATGTCTCTCTAAATTCATGCAATTGAAGTAGAAAATCTCCCATTGCAAGAGTGAATACCAGATTTTTGGGATGAAATATCCAATATCCAATATAAAGTAGAAAATCAAACAACATTCTTTGAAATATCCAATCTTTCTTGATTTAAACTTAAAATAATTTCACTTGACCTAACCACACCACGTGGTTTGTGGCCTTAGGCCTGGCCTAATTATTACACGAATTCTTGTCCACCTCAGCTTGAGGTGAACTAATATAAGTAATTAGGGCACATTTGGAAAAGCTGTACTACATATTAATTTTAATCGAGTGAGTTGGATTTTATTATATTAGATTGGACTAAATAAAATTTAATACAATATTATATTTAATATGTAATTGTACTATAAAATATTTAATTCATTTAATTACATATCAGTATTTTTAATTAAATAATTCAAAGTATATTTGATGATAACAAAAAAAAAAAAAATACAATTGTCTACTATAGTTACCAACAGCCATCATCAATTATTGTCAACCACCGCTAGTCATTTTCTCATTAAAATCGTAAATTTTTAATTTTAAATAAATATAAATAAAAATTATTTTTAATTAAAATTTTAATTATTTTTTAAATTTTACTTTAAAACAAATAAGGGTATTATAGTTATTTAAGTAAAAATAGATAGTCAACTAATAATTTAGGAGAGATAAGTGTGTTTTTCCTTAAATTTTTCATCTAAATATTAAAGTCTCAAAGCTCATAGAAAGTATGTGTTAAAACATCTTTATAATAATAAGTAGGTCTTCTGAAAGTTCACATACATACAATTATAGCTTATTCTAAAAATCTATATATACATAGTGCAAGATTAAACTTTACAATCAGTGAAAAATCCTTTATACACTAGAAATGTGTTTGATAGAATGTATTAAACTGTAATAGATTGTAATAGAGTGGATTAGATTATAATGAATAAAATTTAGAACAATACTATATTTGATACGTGATTGCACTATAATATATTAATTATATTAATTATATTTTTATTATTTAATTATAAATTATTGTTTTTAACTTTTAAAAAATTATTTTTTTAAAATTTTATTTTTTAAAAAAATAAATAAAAATAGTACAATACATACTTGATCTAGGAGGAGGGAGGATCAAATTTAAAAAATTTAGATTGTATTATTTTTAATTTTTATATAATTCAATCCATGTATTAAATATTAAATAAAATTTTTTTGTTTTAAATAATAAAATAATACAATTCAAACCTGTCTACCAAATATACCCTAGGAATCGTGCAGGATTCAGAATACATGCCCTCCAATAGGAGGGCGCACGCGTCCCTACCACAAAGAAAAGCCTGGGTGGCAGCAATCATAGTTTTAAAATTTCAAACTATAATATAAAAACAGAGAAATTTAAGCTCTCAATAGATCATATAGTATCGAAAATGAAAATAATTTGAAATCTTAAAGGCCGAGTTAAGTTGTATTTGATCTCTGTGGCCCATATTGTTTAATGGGCCCAAAATTTGTATATTTGTATATTTTGTATTAGCTCTGAACCTTGTTACATTGAGATAATTTTTATGGATAACACAAAATTTTATATTTAAATTTTTTACACAGAATTTTTAAACTCTAAAATTATAAGTCAAAATTATCACTTAAAATTATAGCATAAAATTTAAATATTTAAAATAAAATTTTAAAATTTTAGTTACACAATAACGTATCCAAACTCAAAATGCCCACAAACAATCTAATTTTTTAGCCAATGACATTTATTTAAATAGTAATGATGTGAATTTATATTATGTCCCTTTGTTATTTATCATCAAATTATTTAAATGTACCATAGTGCTCCATTTTTCATCTAATCTAAACGAATATTTGTAATTAATGAATTAAAATATTTTAAGATAAGGATATTATACTTTATCTTCATAGGTTTTGGGAGAAAGTTAATATACTTCCCTAAAATTTGAAAAAAGAAAGACACCCTTGCATTTTGAAGAAAATCAAGATACCTCTTCAAATTACTATTTATATTTTAATTTAATTATTTACCTCTCCACTATTAAAAATATATAAAATGACTGTATTGTCTTTATTTTTTATTTTTTAATATAAGTTTATTGTAATATTTAAATTTAAAAATTATAATAATATTTTAATTCTTAATTATTTTTTTCAAAATTTATAATCAAATATTTATAATATTTAATTATATATAATTTCTAAAATATATTATATTATATTTAAAAAATTATATATAATTATTTATAAATTTTTTTTTATAACATAAAATTTATTGTAAAAATTTCTTAAATGTTTACACAATTATACATAATTTTTACAATATTAATTATATATAATTTTTAAAATAAACTATTTTAATAATATAATATTTTTTAGAAAATATATAACTAAATATTATATAAATTTGATAATAGATTTGGAAGAAAATAAATAATTAAAAGTCAAAATATTATTATAATTTTTAAATTTAAATATTATAATAAGATTATGTTAGTTATTACAAAATAAAAAATAAAAATAATATAATTATTTTAGATATTTTTAATAGTAGAGGAGTAAAATGATCAAATTAAGATGCAAGTAGTAATGTCAGAAGATATCTTGAGTTTTTTCAAAACCTAAAGGAGTATCTTGCCTTTTTAAAAAATTTAAAGGGGTATATAAGCTTTCTTTAGAAATTAGAGGGTAAATAGAATATCCTTTTAAGATATTCTAAAAATTACTAAAACTTATTAGAGTATTCATAATCCAATATATTAAGTTAGGTAACAATATTATTTAGAATTATAAAATAATCTAAAAATTTTAAATATCAAAGTTCGTATAACTTGGTGGTAACTGAATATGAGGTGTGTGTTTTAAAATCTACCTTTATAATTTTTAGGGCAAGCAAAATGTTAGTATATAAATATGAATATTAAACTTTACCAAAATTTTATCTATTGTAATGTAATATTAGGGTTCGTTTGATATAATTTTTTAAATAGAATTTTTTGGAGCAGATCTTTTACCCGTAGAGTTTTAAATAATAATTTATTAATTGTTTAATTGTTGCGAATAACTTTTGAAAAAATCGGAAGTAATTACTTTAACAGACAAATATTTAATTTTATATTTAATTTTTTAAAAATAAAATAAGGGTGTTTTAAATAATTTAGACTTTTAAAAAAATTAGAAAAATTATATTATTAAAAGCTTAAATTTTAGATTTTTTTAGTAAAAGAAAAATAATTTTTTTAATTCCTAAAATTTCTTTTTCCATAACAATTAAACGGCACTAAAAATTTTGAAAATAATTTTTATTATTAAAAAATCCTTTTTAACTAATAAGAAAATTAAATCAAACAAGCACATAATATTATTTGAAAAAAGTCCAAATATTAATTCACTGTGTAAATAAAAATTAAGACTAAATAGAAATGTCCAATCGGATCAAACCGTTCAGTTTTGTTTGATTTTAAAAATGAGTTTTATTTTATATTGGTTCAATTTGAATTTAAAAAAAATTAAAATCAACCCAAATTTAAAAATAAAATTTTATTTAAAGTTTGATATTTTATATAAATTATAATTAAGAAAAAATATTTTTAATTATTTTTATAAATCGATAAAAATATAGGAATTATTATTTATATTTTTAAAAAATTTATTTTTATATAATTTTATAATAATTTGAGAATTTAATAAAATTTTTTTTAAAGATCTCTCATCCAAAACCGAAATAGAATCAAATATAAAAACTTAACTGAATGAAAGTAGTTACTTGGATTCTATTCGATTTAATTTTGCTACCTTCATATTTTAAGTTAACCGAAACCGAATCTGCCCACCCATAATGAAAATTGATTATGCTAATAAGAAATAAATAAAAGTTTAGATGATTAGAGTGTATATTGCTTCCAGATTAGACAAGCTTATATTACTGTGAGTTGCCCTTAATTTGCGATGGATATTTTACCTTCTAACTGCCTGCTGTGATTCCCGCCAGGGAGAAAGTGCCGACTAAAACCAAAGATAATAAACGGATAAGAAGAAAACAAGAGAAAGCAAAACCAGAAGCAAAGAACTTCCAATGGCTACTCTATCGTTAGGCATTGCCACCACCGTCACCACCGTCACCGCCGTCCGGACAAAGCTGAGACCGCCCTCTTCAAGACCTAGAATCTCCTGCGTTCAGTGGGTAAACAATTGAAAATAAGATAGTTTAACTGGACTCTTTTTCGTTTATACCCTTTTAAGAACTGAATTCTTTTTGAAGGACCCAGAAGGCATTTTGGGGCCGCCGCAAACGGGTCATATCGCGAGACTAGAATTTAAAAGGCGGCTCGAGAAAGACGCCGAGGCACGAGAAGCTTTTGAGCAACACGTTCGTGAAGAAACCGAGCGTCGGAGAGCTCTTCGTCAGGTAAATTTATAACATAGATGGGTTCTTGAATCTTTATATCTATAATTTATAGTTGGATAATGTTGTAGTTGTGACTGTTATGAATTTTCTGGTGATGGGATTGCTTTAGTCTCGGGATATACCGGACACTGCAGCAGAGCTGATAGAATACTTTCTTGATACTGAAGCTCAAGAGTTTGAGTTTGAAATTGCGAGGCTGAGGCCCAGGTTAGTTGCTTTGTTTATTTTCAATTTGATGTCCCTTTTGTAAATGCATACAACCTGATTGAGAATTTGCCTCTTCCAAGAGTGTAATAGATGAAAGTATACACATGTGGGTGGGCTTGTGCTTGGTTAAATGTGTCTTTAGGTCATAAGTCTTCTTATGCAAAAACTGTGTTCTTCCCGTACCATATGGTAATGACGAGCTTGAGCAAACTATCTGATTTGTCATGGATTTCAGTTCCCTCGTTAGCAAGTATTGTATGTTGTAAAGTGCTGTCAGTGGCAGCATTACCATAAAAATCTGAATTCTGACAGGCATAAATTCTTTTACTCACTCCCCTCATGTTTGTGCTTTCTTTATTGCATTGGCAATTTAGTCTCTTGTTGAATAAGATATGTTTTACTTCAGCATCCCAAAATTGTAGTTTGGCCTTCAATAATGCCATGGGGACTTTCAAATTTTTCAGATTGGACCAGGAATTTTTCTCACACCTTAAATTTGAAATAGGGCAACTGCGGTTTGCTGTTTCAAAAACTGAGGTTTGTCGTTCTTTTAAAAGTACACGTGAGGTGAGCTCTGTATGCAAAACTGGAAAGAATGCAATATCTAACAGCTGATGGATCTTGTAGGAAATGGAAGACAGATTGATTGAGCTGGAAGCATTGCAGAAGGCTCTGATGGAAGGAACAGGTTTGTTTGTCTCCACAAACCTTGGAGCTGAAGATTCAGAAATTTTCCATGTTTACCAGCAATATTCACTTGTTGGCTCTTTTTTCCTGTTACAGAAGCCTACGATAAAATGCAAGGTGACCTTGTAACAGCAAAGAGAAGTCTAACCAAAATCTTGACATCAAAGGATGTGAAAGCAACTGTAAGTCTTACTGTTTTTGCCTATCAAGCTTCTAAATTTTATATTTTATTGATTCTGTGCTTCCCAACTTGATTTATTTTGTTTTGCCATGCAGTTACTGGATATGGTTGAGAAGAATGAGATTAATAGATCCCTATTGACACTTCTTGATGAAAACATAGCAAATGCACAAAGAGGTGACCAGGTTAGTGCTGCTGGGAAAATTTTCTTCTGTCTTCTAGTAAATCTTTCATAATGAGCATAGTATATCCCAGTTCGTACTGAAAGTTAAGAGGGCCATAGGAGCCGCTACATTTTAGAACATATTCCCCATTAAAATTACATCTGAGGAATGAAATTGAGCCCTTTATGCATATACTTCTCACCAGTGAACACATGATCACGTGAATGGATATCTGATCAATTCAAAGGAATGAAAATACTGTCCTAGTAAATGACCAAATGACAGGTCAAATTTGAATTTAGTTTGACCCTTTATGATGATTATGAACATGTTTCTTCGTGTTGATGTCCTTGGACAGCACATTTAACTAGTCCTATTCTATCATCCAGATGATATGAGTTATCTGGAATTCTCCATGTACTCTGAGTTTACTTTCATATACAAGCTGACCCATGGAACTTGATCCATCTTTGATGTCTCCAGCTAGATTGTGATTACAGTCAACTTCTTGAAAACCGTTCTTTTTTGTGATTCCTTGGGAGTTTGTTGACTTTACATGACGTACATGCTTTCATAGTTTTCTCATCTCTGTCTTTTAATAGTTTTCATAATCATATTCTCATCTGAACTTTGAAAAGACTTCCTCTGCTTGAAGTAGTAAGGAAATCAATTAAATAATCATATTATATAGTGCAGCCCACTAAAGCAATGAATCACATGCCACAGAGATATTTTTCTTGCATTTACAAATATTATAATAGCTACTTTATATTACAATTTTTTATTAGCACTCTCATTATCACTCCATGCTACTACTTGGGGCTCTAAATTTTAAGCTTATATTCTCTGACATTCTGAGCAAAGGACATGTAGCAAGCTATTCTTAGCATCCAGTAATATCAGTAATTAATTAACTGCTGTCTTCCGGCCTAAGTAAGAAAAGATTTTACATCAAGTTTAATTTCTGACTTGCAGAAACAAGCAGCAGCTTTCATGGAAAAGGTTCGTGCGGCTGTTCTCAAATACATCACAGTTTAATATTCATATGTCTAATAATAAGCACTGTGTCTAGTCTTATGATGAATTATTGATGTGTTTGGTTTGAGCATCAACACTGTTGCTAGCTGCATTAGGTAGATTAAGGTAATAGGGAGAAAAGGTGAACTTCGTTTACTAACACAGATTGCATGCAGTAGCTCTGTACCATCATACACTTCGGTGGAAATAAGATCTGATATTGAACTTATCGTGAAGATGTTCGTAAAAATTTTCAGTATTAAACTAAATCCTCAGACCTCCAAGAATCATCAAATAGAATACTGTGTGGAAACGGTACCCAACTCACTTCAAGTGAATGATTAACTTAAAACCTAGTGCTAGTCATGAAAAATAAAGTTGCCTGTTTAGAAAGCACCTCAAAAAGGAACACCGGAGTGGAAGAGCTAGGAAATTAAAGGTATGAATACTCAACTGTACATAGAAGAGTTAGTGCGGGCATGTCATGTCAATGCTTAGGAGGTTGATGAATTAGAGTACGGGTTAACAAATTGCGTTGATGCGTACCAGTTTTAAGACGAGTGTTGTTCAATCGTTGAAAAAGGGGCAGCAGTATGACATTGAAGTAGGGAATAGATTCATTATATTTTGGTTGTAGCAAATATGAATATGTCAAATGGTACTATTAACATTTATGTTATAAGACCCCATTCTTGAAACATGGCAAGCCCTTTGCTAATTAACTATCTAATTTGGATTCTGTTACGATCTAACACAGTTTTAAAATGATGCATAGTTAAGATCAAATTTTGTAATTATTTTTTATTAATTATCAGTAAAGAAAGATTTTCCCCCGTTATGAGCATCTTGACTTCATTGTTAATATGAAACGTGAGTGAGGTCAAGGCAAATAGCTTGGTAGGTGTTATACCATATTGCCTGCGAACTGGGTGACTTGGAATGCACATATAATGAGGGTAACTTTTGAAATGAAAATGCTGATTTGATTTGAATAATTGAGACATTGATGACTCTCTCTATAATAATATATTACACCATATGCGTGTATTTGATTCAAGCACCATCAATCTGTGTCTCCTTGAATGGTTGTATTTAATACAACCGTGTAGAATGGACCCCATTAACCATACTCTGAACCTCCAAATCCGTACTTAAATTTATTCTAATATTAGTTTGGGGATTATTACCTCGGCCATGTATTTTTTGCATATAAAAAACAATATCAATTTATTTTATTAGAAATTGTCTGGTTTTAGACTTTTAGTAGTTAAGATCATTGACCAGTTTATCAACTCTTTTATGCTTGGCTGCCAAATCTTGCTTGTACTGTGCTTCTGGCCCAAACCCCATTCAATTCTATTTTGAAAATAGTGCTTTGGTACACATTCCTCAAAGAGAGTTAGGCATACGCATTAACAAATTCATGGAGGAGAGATGTTAGACCTGTAATTGCTTGCCACCATTTACAGTGAAAATATTAAAGAGAGACGACGGAAAGCATTAAAGGAAACAGGAGCTAAAGGAAAGAAGACACGTGATAGCATTTTCTTTAATTTAAGAAGAAGATAGGCCGTAGCCTTTTGAGTTCTATATAAACAATTTCCATAATCGAAGTCATTTCATTACTATCAATCTACCCCTTCTGTTCTACAAAGATATGGCAAAACTTGGCTTTTTTTCTCTAGCTCTCTTCTTCCAACTTTACTTGGCTGGGATGGCAGAATCTGCCATTCACAGACGTTCTACTCCCACAGACTTGATCAAGAACTCTTGTAAAGCCACTCGCTATCCTGCTTTGTGCGTTCAGTGCCTCTCAGGTTATGGTAATGCAATTAGAAATGAGCATCAATTAGCTGTAACTGCCTTGTCAGTGAGCCTAAACAAGGCACGATCGGCTGTTGCCTTTGTGCGCAAGCTGACTAAAGTAAGGGGAATCAAGAAGAGAGAGTTCCAAGCTGTAAAGGATTGTATGGAGAACATGGGTGACAGTGTCGACCGACTTAGTCAGTCAGTTCGGGAGCTTGGGCATCTGGGTCGAGCTGTTGGCCAGGATTTCATTTGGCACATGAGTAACGTGCAGACATGGGTTAGTGCTGCATTAACCAATGAGAACACTTGCTTAGATGGTTTTGCTGGTCGTTTTATGGATGGAAATGTAAAGGCAGCAATCAGAAGAAGGGTCACCAATGTTGCTCAAGTCACTAGTAATGCTCTTGCTTTGGTTAATCGATTTGCAGCAAGACACCGTGCTGCATCAGTAATTGAGAATCCTTAGCTTTCGTCTGAGTTCACCACTACCGGTTCATGTATAATATGGTATCTCAATGTCTTGTGCTTGCTCTAGATTATGACTTAAGCGTGTCTTGCTACAGTATCTAAGTCTAGAGTTTGTTTTGAATTGTCGTTTGTTTTGATGGGTATTTGAGTTCTGTTTAGCTTGTTGGAGAGTTGAAAGTAAGTGTGATATATATATACCAACCAGCGTTTGTGCCGAACTTCTGTTTATATGATATATGGATTTCGTTTAGCTTGTGGGTAAATGAGTAAATGGAAGAGAAATCTAAGTTTAAGTGCGTTCGCCCTTTTCTTTTGCGGAAATATTGGTCCTTTCTTCAGTAATATTCTCTCTGATTTGCAGAGAGCAAACCAACCTAGCTGACTTTGATTTGCCAAATTCACACTCCTCTTTTCGTGTCAGATTGCATTTAGGTATGGAATGAATTATTTCGGTGCTCTGTTTTGGATGGGAAGGTAGGCCACTAGCATGTACAATGTATTCGCTATTGTATCTCTCAAATGAAAATACTAGTTATTATTATATAGATAATTAGTAAATATTAACTGCAAATGAAAATAAATATTTATGAAACAGTTTATACACTTAATTTATATGAGACTTAGAAATAACACTAGATTCTTCCCAAGAAAAAAAATATTAAAGTCAAAACACTGCAATTGGAAGTGACTCATACAGCATATACGAACTGATATTAGTACTTAACAGATGTACATTAAATAAATAATTGAACTTATGTCAACCGCTCAAAGAGAGTACAAATGCAAAGTACAAAGCATGAATTACCAATGAGAACTGAAATAAATTACCACGGAAATACTTAAACCTAATGAAGTAAAACCAAATCTGCTTGTTCTGAATCGATGTACAGTAGAAAAAACATGTGCCTGTTTCTCTTTTCTAGTCATTTGATTTTGATAATAATTGATAACCACAACTAGCCTTTCTCAATTTCTAGAATTCTCTTAAATCTCTTTAAACGACCGGTAGTACTTAACTCAGGGGATCAAGCAGTAAGGGAAACAGGAGGCAGTCAGGCCGTAAGTTTCGGACAAAAACAAAGTTGAAAGCAGAGTATGGTTACATTTACAATTGGGGTATTTTCACATACCTCCCCTGAGGTTTGTGAAAATAACAGGCAGATAGAGAGTATGTGAAAACTCACAGATACCTCCCCTACTACAGTACTTCCGTCTAATTAAAAATACTAAAATATCCAGAATAACCCACATCATTACCGTTCAAGAAGACCACAACTTCAATAAGATAATTCATCATGAAAATCCAAATTCCAAAAAAAAAAAAAATCAAATCCTGAAATATCCTAACTCAAACCTATACAATTTACATTTATTGTTTTTTAACTAAAATTCAAAAATAAAAATAAAAAACGAAAATTTGTGCAAGAGGCAATAGCAGCGGCTACGATCTTCATTCGTCCAAAAGGGCAAAAATAAACAGTTACTCCTCGCATAAATCACCACCCCACGACACAAACTAATGTCATCACTAATTTATACAAACACAAGAATGCAACAGAAGCCTGAACTCGATTCGTCGTAGTCATCTCACATTGTCTTTAAAACAAATCTACCCATAATAGGCATAAACCCACCCCACACTAATAATTAAAAGCACAAAAATCCGGATGGGATTCATAATCACAATAGCAATCAAACAACAGTTTTATTATCTCCCAACAATAGGCAATGTGATATTTGAACTCAAATTAGAAGCCGTAATTGCTGTTGAAATCGAGAGAGAAAGGTGAGAAGCTATTGACAAAACCTGCTTGATGGCATTGGCATGGTGGGTGGTGGTCCGGGTAATACGGGTAGTGGCTACTTGGGTAAGAATGACAGGAAATCAAGCCTATTAGAAGCTGCTGTTGAAACCACAGAGGAGGAGACAATAAGTTGCTACAGTGCCACCGTTGTGCTAGAGGGTTGTCGTTGTGAAGTTGCTGCTGCTGCGCTGAAGTCGTGAACCTTGATCGACTCAGGCGGTGGTTGGTGGGTGGTGGGCTGGTGGTTGCTACTAATATTTAGAATTTAGGGTTTTCTTTGCATATAATTTATGTTTATTTATTTTTGGTTTAATTTTATTTTAATTAATAAATTATCTTAATTAAAAAAATAAAAAGATCAAGTCTCATAAAATCTAGAGTTTTTCGTTTTTAAAATAGAATTAATAATATTTTTACATATCTTTACTAAAATACCCAAATGTTAACAGTCAAAAGACGATCAAACAAACGTATGTACTGTATCAGGGGAGGTATCTGTGAGTTTCCACAAACGTTCTATCTACCTGTTATTTCCATAAACCTCAGGGGAGGTATGTGAAAATACCCCTTTACAATTAAATATTTAGACAACTTTAGACTACTTTACCTACTTTCGACCAAATCCCATTATTGTAGATTTCCCATGTCACAAACGCAATCTTAAACGTCCTTTTAATAAACTTATATTCATCGTTAATTTTTGATAGTCTAAACTAAAATTTTTAGATATGATTCACATATGTCTGTAGATAAGTTAGTTAAGCGATGGTGTGAACCGGGTTCGTTTTGCATGAAAGCCGAAAATGTTATCAAGTACCGACAAAGTGATGCAGAACATGTCGGGTTCGGCAGCGGAGAAAAGTTAAAAAGAACAGACAGGCACATGGGAGTAAGTGGAGGGAAATATTACGAAGAAATATTGATGGGCCCCTTCCTTCTTCTCTTTTAACTATGGCTAACGTGGAGACATTATCGGACGGGGGGGCCTCGACGCTTTTGGTTCTAGAATAATCTTCGAGTTAAATGTTTGGTCTTAAACTTTTGACTTTCATAATTGTTATAAGCGGTTAAATATTAACGAAAGAAAGAAAGGAGTTATCTACTTACCTCTACTAGACTCCTCCATCAATGAAATAGCCTTTAATTATATATTTATATAATTAATTAGATGACGGAGCCAAGATGAAGTCTTCAAATTTGTTATAACAACTCCTGGAAAGATCTGACCATAAGGAGCTATCAAAAGGCCCACCTCAACATTGTAAGATGCTAATGCATGTTAATCATTAAATTAATTAGGCTTCTACTGGTTCAGGCAACTTTATCATAAACAATAATACAATATGGACGATATTATTTGCTCTCTTTTTAGTTCAGCCAAAGATAGGACCCTCCCTGAAATTAGGTTACAATTTCATAATCTCTGAAAAAGATGTATACTAGAAAGAGATCATGTGATAAACAGGAGCTGTGTGATCCATACCCAAATTTATTACGTGCACGATATTTTGTGTCTTATTTGATCAAGAGATGGATGTTGATATAATCTTTGTCCCTGGTTATGAACGCCATATAATGGAAGGGTTCATATTTTTGGATTTCATAGGAAATCTTGATGAAACCTTGTGTTATGATTTATGAATACGTACATATATTTACACGGAAACCCCCATAAAAGTTTAACAGGAAACTGAAAAAATAACGGCAAAGGCTGTAGAGGGCACTTCTCTGAGAAATAAAATTGTCAATTATTCTGTCTGATAGGGTAAAAGAGCCTTAATTATAACACTTAAATTCCAGCATTAAATGATCGTCAAAAAAATAGGTTGCTACAATTGCCATATAGTATAATATATGGTCCTAACTCCTAATTTTTCCATTTCTTTTAAGTATTCCTTAAATTAATGTTGATATATTTGGCACGGATGGAGGACAGATGGAACCCCAACGTGCAAGAAATAAAATGTTCTCAAACACTTTAAAGTTACTATAATTAATTTAGTTCTCAGATACGTACATGGGTTTTCATCAATATATATATATATATATATGTATGTATGTATGTATCTTTTTTTTTCAATAAAATGATCAAGTAAAATGCTTGGTTTTGAAGATCGTAAGTAGTTCCGTTGGCCTTTTATCATATATTTTATCTTGGCAATCAACCTTGAAATCAGGCTTTTTTTTTTACCTCTACTTTTAGTGGGATGTACACAAAGTGTCAAACTTATTGACCTTCTCTTTCTATATAGCCCACTCTTCTCTCGGTCTCTAAACTACCACATCTCTATTTTCTTGCCAATATCTTAAGAGAGAGAGTGAGAGAGGATGGAAGGTTCATTTTTTAGCCATGCATTACTAACTCTACTCATTTTCCTTCAATTCTCCACCAACGTAGCCTCAAACCCAGAATCAGGTAATACAAACATAGAGTACATAAGAGCATCATGCAGTGCCACATCCTATCGCAGGTTGTGTTTTCACTCCCTCTCAATCTATGCAAGCAAAATCAGAAACAACCCCAAGACACTAGCCAATACTGCCCTCAACATAACCCTCAAAGCTGCAAAATCAACCTCAAGAATGATGATCAAGATGTCGAGAATCCCAGGTTTGATCCCAAGAGAGACAGCAGGAGCTATGGCAGATTGCATTGAGTTGATCGGCGACTCCATAGAAGAGCTCCAAGATTCTATAGATGAACTGGGTCACATAAGAAACTCAAATTTCTGGCTTACAATGAGTGATGTTCAAACATGGGTAAGTGCAGCGTTAACGGATGAAGATACTTGCATGGATGGACTTAAAGGTAAGCCCATAAACGGATATACGAAGACTATGCTCCGGAGACATATTCTTAAAGTTGCGCATTTGACAAGCAATTCTCTGGCTCTGATAAATAGTTATGCCTCTAGCAATCCTTCCTCCCCGTAGTCAAGGGGAGTCATATTCATATTCTTATGCAATAGTAATTGGTCTTTCTTGGTATTCTCTGCAAAATCTAGGTTGGCATGCTATGAATTATGGCGATCTCCTGTATATTTTTGTCCAATGGTGTCTGATTGTCGGTAAATTTAATTTGCTTTTAGCTTGAAAGTGCATAGAATTGCAATAGAGTAGAGCGTGGATTGCAAGCTGGCGTGATAGAGTGTGATCGTCTGTATGTATTATAATTAAAAATGTAAATTTCCCCTTTTCCCATCAGAATAATTGTGCCATTTACTTGCAAATTGGAATGCTGTCAAGTGCTAATGATGCATCATAATGCATTTCCATCTAGAGAATTATATCCTGTTATGATTTTTCGTTTCTGTGTAGATGAAATATATATCTACGTGTTGCATAATAAATTAGGGTAAGTTGTCTTGTCTAATTCAAATTTAATTTGGACCTCAAAAGTTTCTATTAGTGTAATCGACATATGGCTCTGCTTTCAGCGTCCTGGTGCCTTTAAGGGTACAAGAATTTTTATTTTTTTTTTAAAAGAAAGTTAAAAGAAATGATATTTGGTTGCTTTTCTGCATCGCCATGTATTCCTGTAAATTTTAATGCCACAAATAGTCGGTAATAAGAGACAAAATCATCTTTACTATTTCGATGGGGACTTTCCACACGCTTCCTTGCACATAACAAAGCTCAATAATTTGGGTTCCACTGTACAGAGTGTTGGATATTTTTAAAATAAATTGGATGACGTAAAAAATAACATAAGATATATTAAAGTCAAGGCATCCATAATATATTATCTTTAAGAAAATTTATGTCCCTCTAAAATAATGTTATGATACAAATAAGTTTTTGTAACAGTATTCCCTTTAAAATATAATAATTGTTGGTTATATAAGGGTGCACTCCCAAATATATAACTTTGTACAACACAAAAATTGATAATATTCTCTATTTTTTCTCTTATATAATGTTTAAAATATAACCTCTACTTATAAGTGTTTATATACCTTTTCATTAAGATATGTTTCTTTACACACTTTTTTATTTATTAAATTTATAAATATTTTAAAATATAATATATATTTATAAAATATACAACACAGTGTAGAACAAAAATGAAACTAGAGAGGAAATAGACTACTCATTTAATTGTAGCACTTCAATTTAAGCTACAGTTCCAAGCAGCACCCCACTAATCCATGGGCCGATGCATGCGTCAAATTCAGTTTTGTATTATTGTGGCTCCATAGCTCATTGAGAAACAATCATAAAAATAGGACTGTATATAGCTATATGAATTACCAAACCTAGGAGGTACACAGGTTGAATGTTCAGTATCTTAGCAACAAAACTTTATGATGAAATAATTTTTCTGGACATCATTTCTCCAGGTGACATGTTTTCTTCGAAGTTTATGCATACATTTACTATTCGATCGAGCTGCTGATGGCAACGGGAGGTCATATATATCTTCTGAATGAATTTTCAGGTTTTGATGGGACCAAACAAGGCAAATAAATTCTAGGCTTGCAATAGACAATTTAAAGAACCAACGCTAGGATCACTCGTGAACACCAGGAAAATTATGAAGGTTGTTACACATTACTTGTTTATTAAGGAAAAAAAATCGTATTCGGTCTTGCTATAGTTCACCAATAAATTGGATGGCTAATGCCAGAAAACTTGGTGACAAAAATTCAAAATGCCAAAATAATATCGTTCATGCATTTTTATAAATTCAGGCCGGCTGTTTTTCTCTAATCTTCATCAATATTTGTTGAGAAAATTATTTGGGTAAATATTGTTACTTTCGATTAGTCCCTATTCATATAAATGATACCCAGCATATGTGAATAGTATCGTAAAGATAAATAATGATATATGCACTAAATTTGTTAAAAATTTGGACTTATCCAAATTTACTTTTAGGATATAATATTATAGAAATATCAAAAGCATATAGGAATCATCACAATCTTATAACACAAAGATTTTCCTTAAAAAACTCCAAAACTGGAAAAAAACTATAGGTTCTCAGAAAGAAAAATATATTATGTAATAAATTTGTATAATCACATAATTTTTTTTTTCAAAATCCAAAATTTTAAATACACTTACTCATCAGATAATTTAAAGAAATACTTTCATACAAGTATTTTCATTCCAATTATTCTACCTATAAGAATAAAAGAGATTTAGAACAAAATATTTAAAACACCTAATATTTTTCTAAGACTCTCTAAAATGGAATCTATGAATTACACTAGACAAATTTGAAATGAAGAGAAGAGAGCCTTGCTATTTATAGCTAAGCCTCGTTCAATTCAGCCAAAAATGGTGGGCACTTTCAAGTTTCAGTTTTATTTTTTCCTTCTTTTGCTACGCCCAAAGAACAAATATTTTAAATATTTGCAAAACACCCGCAGCCCTCAATTTCAATGTCATATGCCTTTGTTTCATTTCTTTTTTTGTCTTAATTTTTGTGAGGGTCCTACCATTAAATATGGTGGACTTCCGCAATAATTTCCATCTTCACCGCATTTAAGTGGAAATATTTTCAAGCCTCCTCCAGTCTTTACTTTTATGAAAATTATCATGCTCCACTATAAAAAGGTATATACACTTAGAATAAACTAATTCCAAATATTTCATCTTTGGCACATATTGATCAAACCCTTACTCAAAAATTATGGTACAACTTCTAAGTTGACTTTTCCAAAAGTTCATCAGTTATCGACATCAATTCCACCATATACCTTGCATTAATACCAATCAATGCCTGTGTGCAAACTTATGAACCCGTTAATATTAACACATCCTTTATCATGATATTTAGCAACATGCCATAAGGATGCTCATGTCCTTCTCAAAGGAAAACTTCTTCTATAGAGACAACATTAGTAATATTGTGAATATCTATACTTACTAACTTGGAGCTACTAGCCGAACTCATTTCACCTTTTTGACAATTTTTCTTCACATGCACAAGTTGTCCACATGCCCAACAAATTAGTTTTTTCTTCATAGAGTCTCTAATTTTCAACTGCCATTACTGTTGAGTTTTCAGGTGAAACATTTTATTTTCCTCTTAACCTCTTTTCCTTAGAGAAAAGTTTGTTGGTGACATCTGAAGGAGTTATCTTCTCATTTTCATGTATCAAAATTGATTTCATATACTCATAAGAAGATGGAAGAGATCATATAAGTCTTAAAACTTGATTCTCATAATCAATATTGACTCTAATAGCCTCTAGTTCTGAGACAATTCTATTGAGAATGATTTAATGATTTGAAATAGATGTACCTTCATTCATACACAATATATGAAATTGCTGCTTTATACATACTTTGTTTGACGCTTTTTTTCTTATACAACTCCTCTAACTTCTCTTAAAGAGTTTTTTCATGTAGATATTCCATACATATTTACCAGAATATTCTTAGCTAAACAAAGATGTATTGCGCTTGCAGCTCTCAAATCCAGTTCCTCCTATTCTTCATCGCTTATACTAGATTTCGCTATTTCGCCAGTACTGCTGGAAGGAAGGGATCAATTTTTCCCTCAAAGCCTCGTGTAGTTCGAATTGAATTAATATATTTTTGGCTTATATTTGTTACAAGCCAAAATTAATTCTCTCATTAAATTTCTCCACTACGAACTTAATGTTATTTGATGATATTGACACCTGATATTTCTGCTGCAAGAACTAGAAGCTCTAATACTAGTTGTTGAGAAAATTATTTGAGTAAATATCGCCACTATCAACTAGTCACTAGTCACATAAATAATATTTCGTATATATGAACAGTACTATGTAGATGAATAGTAATATATACATCAAATTTGTTAAAATTTTAGACTTATCTAAATTTACCTTCAGGATCTAATATTACAGAAATATCAAAAGCAGATAAGAATCACTACAATTATATAGCACAAGATTTACGTGAAAAACTTTAAAGCTAAAGAAAAACTACAGATTCTGAGATAGAGAAATGTACTATATAATAAATTTGTACAATTACATATTTTTTCTCTCAAAACCTAAAATTTTAAATACACTAATTTACCAGACAACTGAAAAAAAAAACTCTCATGTAGGTATTTTCACTCTAATTATTCTACCGACAAGGATAAAGGAGATTTAAGAAAAAATACTTAAAATATCTAATATTTCTCTGAGACTCTTTAAAATGGGATCTATGAATTATACTAGATAAGCTTGAAATGAAGAGAAAATAGGCTTGCTATTTGGTCAAAAATAGTAGGCACTTTCAGCTTTATTTTTTCCTTATTGTGTTACGTCCAAAAAACAAATATTTTAAACATTTGCAAAACACACGTACCCCTCAATTTCAATGGGGGGAATATCCGTTTCCCCCTTACTTTTTGAGCCAATACCTCATCAAATCTTTTTTTTTTAATACCCCATCACTCTTCTGACTCTTTTTTTTTTTTTTGATTTTGCTTTTTAATGATTTAAATATAAATCGTTGAACTAGAACCAATTGAACCATTTTTTTAATTACAAAAATAAATTAAATTGTGAAAATTTGAATTTTAGAATAAGGCGAAACACATATACACCCTTATCACTATACTAATTAACTTTTATGGATTTTTTTTCTCATATTTAATAAATATTTTTTTCAAAACACATAATAAATTCTCTTTAAAATAAAAATTATTTTCATTACTATAATAAAAATATTTTTATATTTATAAATTTATTCCAAAACATGATTAATGATAATAATTTAACAATTATTTATAATAATTTTAGAAATTTTAGAAATTTCTATTATTAATAAGAAAAATAAATATAATTTGTTGTAAAATTAAAATTATTTTAAAATCATTATTAATTTTAAAAATTTTATAATTTAATAATATTAAATATTTTAAATTTGAAATATTTTAAATGTTAATGTCTATAAACTTATTTTTAAAGGTAATAAATTTTTATATTAATAAAATTTATTTATATATGTTTAAAATAGTTATTTATTAAAAATTGAACAAGTTATCACAAATATACATTTGGTTGAGCAGTAAAAGTTTTAATTTATTTTGATCGGTCCAGGTTCATATTTATATAGTATCAATTTATTTTGTAATTCTTAAAAAAATCAGTTCAACTCATTGATTCGATTCAATTGGTTCATATTTACAAAATATTAAAATCGAAAATATTTGAATTATTAAAAGGTAAAAATCATACATAATGAGGTGATAGGATAATAAAAAAAATATTAGAGGTTATAGGGTATTGACTAAAAATTCGTGGTCCCATTTTACCATCATATGCCTTTGCTTCATTTTTTTTTTCTTTCTTAATTTTTGTGTTGGTCCTATCATTAAATGTACTGAACCTCTGCAACAATATTTTCCTTCCCATGGAACATTCTCTCTTAAGCTAAGTTGTAACAGATATTATTCTTGTTCAATTCTCTAGCCACATGAGCGCATGCTCAGCAAATATTACAATTTCTACAAGCAAAACAAATAAAAAATACATGATAACATCATGTCCTGGCACAACCTACTCTAGGTTGTGTCTGAAATCCTTGTCAAAGCATGACAACTTAATCAATTCCAATCCTGAATTATCAGCTCATACCGCACTCAATACAACGCTTGTATTCACCAAATATACGCCAAGAATGCGCGAGACATATCGAAAATCCACGGCCTGAAGCGAAAAAATGTAGCGGCCAGGCTATATTGCCTTGCGGACATTAATGATTCAGTTGAAGAGTTGCAAAAGTCTATCAAGGAATTGGATCGTGCTAATGATAATTCAGATTTTGTGCTTCAGATAAATGATACTCAAACGTGGATAAACACAGCACTGGAGGATGATACACATGCTTGGATGGGTTTGCAGGCACTGCTATGAACAAAAAGGTAAAGTTCCAAAAACGCATTATAAAGTTGCTTGTTTAGCACATTGGGTGTAGGTCGGATGGTGTGGGATATACTTGACATTGCCAGTCATTTCTAGTTCGAGTAACAGTAAGAATGTTTCATTCACACTCCCATTTAAAACACTTTTTGTTTTGACAAAAAAAAGATTGCTTGTTTAACAACAACTACCTTAACTCTTATTAATAACTATGCCTTGGCCAAAGAACAATTCTACTTAACCCACAAGATTTGGTCTTAGAATATATTAAGGGGAATTCGTGAGTGATCAGACACTAATCTAAGTGTTTTTAATCATTTTTCTTCTAGCAACTAAGATTATTGTTCTATCCACAGTTGATTTCAGATTACGTAAATTTGTATTGTCTACACGTTACAGAATAAAACGAACGGAAGTTTCTTGCATTTTAGTTGTTTCCCTCTCATTTAATTTTCTCGTGCTCTTAAATTTCTGTAAATATTTACGTGTATATTCTACATGAAATTAGCTTCTTGTATCACATTTAAGCTCTTCTTCTCCTCTTCTCAGACATTGATTACGTGACAATAAGTAGAGCCATATTACATTAATCAATGGACAATGGAATTGTAACATTTATTGTATTAAAGTATTAATTACTTACTTTTTATTTCCATAAAAATTATAAAAATTAGGTTCGCCCAGCATTAATTTGTATAAATTATCTTTCTTATATTTATTGTTGTAGCTATCATCACTCATGATTAAGGGATCACCTTTTTTTTAAAAAAAAAAAAAGGAGATCAAAGTCTCACTTAAAAAGATATATATATATATATATAACAAACAATATTTGCCCACGCACTTGTTTTGTCAATAGGTGCTAAAAAAATCGTACTCGCAGGATTTGCCCAAATCCAAGGCGAGGCCCAAAATATAAGATTCGCCTTCTTTTCTTAAAAGTACACATCAAACGCATCATTTTAGCACATTTTAATTGCATCGTTTTCATTGTCACTATAGAGGAATCACTACTTACAGAACCCAGCTTATTCTTACTTTATAATAAAGCAGTTTCTGGCGATCTGAGCAGGGAGGATATACTTGGGCATCTGGCCCCTCATTTTTTTTATTCAATTGAGGTGGAGAATATTGACATCCTATACCCACCTTTTCTTTAATTACGTACAAATACATTTATAATATATCAGGAGTTCGGAATCTACTCTCTAGTGTGATGGAAAACCTTACATTTAATCAAAATATTCTGCTTTAGGCACATTTTAAGTTTCCATGTGGCATGAAATCAGGCATTAATGGCCGACAAGGGAATGTACATTTCCCAGCATCCGTTTGATTAATCTAACAATTCATACACTTTTAATAACCAAAAGTAATATAATCTATGCCGATCAAAACCATATTGATCATGGTATATATCTTATAATATTGCTGCAGTACCTATCTTCAAGCCTCCTCTTGTAGCCTTCCTATAAATTTTATATATTTATCATTAATAATTGGATCCATAGCATAGTTCATATTGATATGGATACAACAAGGCCGTGACATTTTGTACAACAAAAATCCTACTTTTGGAAAACGATGTAATGCATAAGATCAAATAAATGGTTCACATGCATTCAGTTATTTTAATGGTACTTTTGTACGTAATTCATGGCTTTCTTTGCCCAGTAAATATTGGCTTTTATCAACAGAAACCTTATGCGTTGAACCTCAAAGAATGAAGTTTCTCTATAAACTGAGAACATTATTATTCACATCAAAATAGACAACTTCCAGTAATAAGAGAGAGATGGATTCTCATACTTTTCTAATAGTCTAGCTACTCTGATAATCCTTATTCAAGTTGCAACATCCATGAACATATATTGCTCAGCAGCTAAACCAGTGCCCAAATAAACGACACCGAGTTCATCAAGACTTCATGTAGCGCAACTACCCATCCTGACTTGTGCTTCACAACTCTTTCTATCTACGCAACCAAAATCCAAAGCAGCCAGAGGCTACTAACCATCACAGCCCTCTCTGTTGCCCTTAAAACCACACGCTCTACTTTAATATTGATAACAAAACTGTCCAAAACCCATGGCTTGAAGCCCAGAGAAGTTGAAGTCATGCGTGACTGTGTAGAAGAATTGGGTGCTTCAGTGGATGAGCTACAAACGTCTATTGCCGACATGGGTTCTGGAGGAGGCAAAGATTTTGGTCTCCGAATGAGTGATATACAAACTTGGGTGAGTGCTGCAGTGACGGGTGAGGATACTTGTATGAATGGTTTTTCTGGGATTAATGTTAAGGCAACAGTGAGGACACATATTCTGAATATCGCACATATTAGAAGTAATGCCTTGGCTCTTGTCAACAGCTATGCTGCCAACCAAAACATGTCATAATACCGTGGGCGATTGTTTATCTAGTTAGTAGTATTTTGCAAATTCTTGGTCCAAAATCATTTTGCTTTTGGGCTGATATGTTCTTCTGAATTATTACAGATCTCTGATTTTGCTGTCAAGGTGTAGAAATTGAAATATCGAATAAATTGGATTCGATTTTAGATAAATTTTAATCTGAATTGAGTATTTCTTTTAATTTTTATTTGGTTCAGCAATAAATCAAAATTTAAGTTGAAGCCATCAATGTTAAAAATAAAATCGAAATAGATAGAATTAATTCTAAAAATTGAACCAAATTTAATAAGTCTATTTCCTTTTGTTCACCCACTCCTAACTCTTATCTTGAACTTACAAGTTTTACTTTTGTAAATAATGCTGCTGAGATTTTGCAGGTTTATACCCAAATCAAATGTGGAGTTACATATCACGATCCCATATTTAATAAAAAATATATATATTTGTCTTAAGTTTATAAGGGTGAATAGGTAATAAACTAGCATTTTGGATTAACATAAAGCTTTGACGAGTGTGTTAAAGAAAACAAAGATTTTATAATAGCTGTAACTTAGAACTCACATTGTCACAAACTAAACAAAATCTCAATAACTTCTCCATAATCTTAAGATCTAAAAGACACGTGGTCAAAATAAAAAATTAAGATTAAATTTTGATAAATAAAAGTTAAATAACTACTGTAATTGAAGTTAAAATTTAACTCATCCAAAGTTACTGTTATTTGCCACTGTAGAGTAAGGGACGGAGAATGGAGGCAAGTATTTCAAGTTTTCCTTCTCAAGCGCTGACGTCGGCTCTCGAAACTAGATTTTTTTTCAGCCGACTGACCAACAAACTATAAACAAATGGGGTTTAGCTTGTAAGTTTGCCTTCTCTTACTAGTGATCAACAGTGACGCCGCCGAAGTGGTTCTCTAAGGATATAAAATACCAGGAGAAGATATTAATCCTAATATGTGAAAGGGTCCAGTTTATTCTTTATAATAATGACCGTTTAAAATTCACGCATCATAGTACTAAACAAAGGCCCTACTTGAGTATAATATGGTAGAAGGCTTCTGGAATTCTCTAGGTTCTAATTCTATTATATTGTAACAGGCCGAAGAGGGAACGACGCCCTTCTCTATGTCTATCCAATCAAATCGAGTTTCCCAATGAAATGATGCGCACATGCGTCTGCTTCTATGCATAGGTCTTCTCAATGTTCAATTTCTCAATCAATGCAAACCAATTCCTCCCACCACCAGCGAGTTATTTTTTGGGTCTATGAAAACCTAAGGGTAGCTATTCCAATTAATTTTCAATGCATAAAAGAACTCGTAGTAACGTTTTATAATTCAATCCAACATATTAAACATGCCTTAGTTTTGGATTTATGGGCATAGCTCACTGTTCGTCCATTTGTCGAAAGTAATCCAAATATTTCGGCACGTTTCAATATTATTTATCAGTCGGGCATAATTATGAAAGCTCATAACGTTAAGCTTTTATCTTTTATCATAAATTGATTACAATTTATTTATTTCTGGTTGGAGCCAGCGTCAAGCATGAGCTTGTTGTATATAATTTGAGCATCCCACTCTGCCTTTCCCTAAATTATTCAGGCTCTCCAGCTTCAAAACACAGTAGATATGAAAGGTTCATACTTTTCTCCTGCACTAACTGTGCTCATTTTGTTGATTCAGTTTGATGGCTACAAGAACTCATACTGTTCAGCGGCAAGACCAACCTCCAATGAAACAATCCCTCAGTTCATCAAAACCTCATGTGGCGTCACAACTTATCCCGATTTGTGCTTCACCACTCTCTCAAGCTATGCAACCAAAATACAAGCCAACCCCAAATTATTAGCAACCACAGCCCTCTCTGTGACTCTCAAAGCCACACGTTCTACATCGACAGTGATGAAAAAGCTGTCCAACAGCCAGGGCTTAACTCCTAGAGAAGCTGCAGCCTTGTATGATTGTGTTGAAGAGTTGGGTGACTCGGTTGATGAGCTCCAGAAGTCAATTAGTGAAATGGGCCACAATGAAGGCAAAAATCTTGCACTGCAAATGAATAACATACAAACATGGGTGAGTGCTGCATTGACAGATGAGGATACTTGCATGGATGGCTTTTCTGGGAATTCCATGAATGGGAATCTTAAGTCTACGGTAAGAAGCCAAATTGTGAATGTTGCACACTTGACGAGCAATGCCTTGGCTCTCATTAACAACTATGCTTCAATCGCCCTACCTCACTGAGGTCTACTCAGCTTTATGTATAATTGTCGTGAGCTTATTCTGCATCTATATATGTATATGTTACTATCCAAACTAGAAACTTCAGCATAAAGCAGTACGTACTTGCAGAAGATTTCATATGCTAGCTTATCATTAGAGATGCTGTACGTATCGCCAAAACATGAATGAAATGCTATTTCTTGTCTCACCAACAAGATGATCTATGATAATGATTTGGTAATTTCTAATACACTTTGATATATGGCAGCTTGCATAACATTATTGCAAAATTCACTATGAAATTAATGGTTAAACAAACATCCTGTCATTATGGGAGCCTAATATTAATCTCATTATTAAGTACTACACCCTTGAAAACAAATATAGGATTGCATGCATTCGATTATTTAGAAATCCATTCATCGGAAAATTGAAATAATTTGATGACCAGCTTGATTACAAAAAGGCAAAGAAAAGAACCCATGTGCAAGTCTTTTCCAAGTACGCAGACTTCCAATAAATTATTTCCAATATAGAAAGTGCAACTCTCATAATTCAATTCCCCGGACCCTACTTATCACAATGGAAGGCAAAAGATGAATTCTGCAACTCTAGTGGTACCTGCCAGCCATCGTCCTGGTAGGACACTCACATGCCCTCCTACACATTCAAAAGAAGCTCTGGGGCCTGGTGCCCTTTTTCCGTGTATGTATAGTTGAGATTCTGCGTAGGGGAAAGCTCTTTGTACTGTATTCTTTCTTTTAGCTTATCATGTCTATGGCTTTAAGAAAAGTAACACTGCATGAAGTTCCGTTGCTAGACTTTTAGAGTAAGAGCCTTGTCCATTGCTGGATTTGAATGGATCAAAAATTTGTGGTCCATGGTTGTTTCAATGGCCGCCACTAAGAGGGACAGGCTCCAATAATTTCACGGCCAATTCAAAGAGTGAAGCAATTACTCCATAATTTCACGTCAGATTTTTTGCTACAGGGAGTTAGGCCGATTCATTATAGAAGAAAAGAAAACTAAAAATGGGATGACAAAGATATACAAAAGCACAACAAATATATATATATATATATATATATATATATATATGTATGTATGTATGTATGTATTTGTACAATAATTCCATGGATTTCTGAATTGATAATTGTGTCTTTTTTAGGCGTGTTAGATTTCGAAATGCATTTTCTCAATGAAAATTAGATGGAAGATTGGCTATTGCAAGAGTAGATTTGCAGAAACTGCATTGATTCCATGCAAATAGCGAATAAATTAAGTTAAAAATAGAGATTAAATTCAAGAGAATTCATCTATCAATATATTGATGTTATTTAATTTTTTTTAATATCTATTAATATTATATCAAAGTTTTGTTGATATTTTAATAATTCAAGCTAGGTCACGTCGTATATATGCTACTATACATAAAATTGTCTTCTACATCTACTATCTAATAAAACTTTTTATTACTAGATTATCATTTTATAAAAATACTTAATTAAAAATACAAGTACTTATGTTCTATCTTCTATAAACTCTTAATTAAATTTTTTTTAAAAAAATTATCATTTGTACTCTATTATACTAAGATGAATATAATAACATTTAAGGATATTGTACTTTACTCCTCTGACTTTTGGGAAAAGGTAATATACCCCCTGAAGTATTTGAGAGATGCAATATATTCCCTTAAATTTTGAAGAAAATTTAAAATATCCTCATAAAATTATTATTTATATTTTAATTTGACTATTTTATCTGTTATTATTTAAAATAATTATATTATTTTTATTTTTTTACTTTATAATAATCAATATAATTTTATTGTAATATTTAAATTTTAAAATTATAATAATAATTTAATCCTTAATTATTTTTTCCTCAAAATTTATAATAAAATATTTATAATATCTAATTATATATAATTTCTTAAATATATCATATTATATTTAAAAAATTATATATCATTAATTATAAATTTTTATAACATAAAATTTGTTATCAAAACTTCTTAAGTTTTTACATAATTATACATAATTTTGACCATATTAATTATACATATTTTTTAAAATAAACTATTTTAATATAATATTTTTTAGAAAATATATAATTAAATATTATATAAAATTTGATAATAGATTTGAAAGAAAATAAATAATTAAAAGTTAAAATATTATTATAACTTTTAAATTTAAATATGAGAATAATATTGTATTAGTTATTATAAAATAAAGATAATATAATTAGTTTAGATATTTTTAATAGTAGAGGGATAAAATATTCAAATTAAGATGTAAACAGTAGCTCTATAGGGGTATTTTGATATTATCATTTATATTTCTATTATTTTAAAATTACATCTTTAGTCCCTACCATTATAATATGACTATTAAATGTTAGCATATTTTATTATTTGACATAGTTGTCCTTAATTAAATTAAATTTGTATTGGGTTTAAACCTAATGCAAAAAAAAACATAAAAAATAAACTTTTTATTAAGACTCTAATTGCTTTCATTTTTAATTTTTTATTTTAATAAATAATTATTGAATGATATTTTTTTTGATTATAAAAATTTACAAAAAAATATTCATAATTAGACTTTATAAAATATCTTATTCATAAATAATTTTTATAAGAAATTTAGATTTTATTATATTATTTTTAGTTAATTTTATTGCAAAATTAAAAAAAATTCAAAAGAAATAAACTTATTTAGATTTTATTACTTTATTTTTATTTATTTTATTGTAAAAACTACAAAAAAATAAACTTATTTAGATTTTATTATTTTTATTTTTATTTGATCTTATTGTAAAAATTTTAAAAATGAAAATAAATAAACTTATTTATATTTGATTATCTATATTTATATTTGATTTTATTGTAAAAAATTTTAAAAATAAATAAATTTATTACATTATAAATTTAATTTTTTTGTTTTAGTAGTTTTTTAATTTGAAATTACTTTTTATTACATAATTTTATTCTTAATATTTGTTTGAGTTTTTTAGAATTAATATTTATTTTATTTCATTTTTTAAAAGTTATGTGACATCATCATTATCACTATAGGAATAATAAGATCATTTGTACTCAAAAATTAAATTTTTACGGTTAATAGTTATAATGACAAGGACTAAATATATAATTTTAAAATAATAAAGATGTAAATGATAATATCAAAATATATAAGGATGAAATTAATATTTTCTCATTTAAAAATTATATATAATTAATATCGTCAAAATTATATATAATTATGTAAACGTTATATATAATTATTTAAAAATTGCGTATATTTTTAATAGTAGAGAAATAAAATAGTCAAAATAAAATATAAATAGTAACCTCATGGGATATTCATGGAAATTTTTCCAAACATATTGAAACACTTTATAATGTTTGATTCATCACATTGATGTTATCAACTGATAATATTACTGATTAATTGATTGATGGTTTGTTCTGACTATAACTTATAAGAACAACTACTCCTCCAATTAAACATGACGATATGTATAATCTGGAGAAAAGAACAAGACTACAACAAACTAATTAAATGAAATCATCAAAGATTTCATAATAGCTAACAAATCTACTTTTATGGAAAGGATTTTATTAGTAACGCTTATTAGGTTCCTTTTATATTGTTTGGATTGTTTCTCTTTCTTTATTTATACTCTATGAATTGAGTATTATTATCCTGAATGTCACGTATTAGTCCTTGATAAATAAGACTAAAATATTTAGATATATAAACTATATTAAATTTTGTTAATTTCTTGAATATTAACAAATTTTTTTGGTTTGTAAGGTTCTTTGTATAACAGATCTGTCTGTCAATACTCCTTAGCACATCGCGGATAGCTTTTCCACACTAACACAAATGTACCTCCTTAGTGCCAGTTTCACTGCCCCACGAGAGCCAACACAATGCATCTTTGCAGTGCCAACTTCAATGTCTTACGAGAGCCAACATAATATAGCTCCGCGTTATCAATACTATGCCTAAAAGCCCAATACTGCAGCTCCATGCTACCAAAACTATGCTTAAAGGCCCAACACTGCAACTCTGCGCTGCCAACACTATAACTCCCTGCTATTAAAACTATGCCCAAAAAGGCCCAACATTACAACTCCCCATTGCCAAAACTATGCCCAGAAAGGCCTAACATTGTAGCTCCGTACTGTTAAAACTATGCTCAAAAAGATTCAATACTACAATTATGTGTTGTTGATACTATACCTAAAAGGGCCTAACATTGCAACTCCGCGTTGTCATCACCATGAGCATACACTACTAAAACTATGCCCAAAAGGGGCCCCAACACTGTAGCTTTGCGTTGTCAAAATTATGTTCAAAAAGGCTCAATATTGTAGCTCTATACTACTAAAACTATGCCCAAAAGGGCCCAACATTAGTAGCGACGCTGCCAATACTATGCCCAAAAAGGCATAATACTGTAACTCCGCGTTGCCAATATTGTACCCAGAAAGGCCCAATATTGCATCTCTGTACTATCAAAACTATACCTATATATATGGGTCAAACACTACAGCTGCGCGCTGTAAAAACTATAAAGTCCAAAAGAACAAATACTTGTACCTCTACGATATCAACATCTTACCTATAATGACCAAACACTATAGTTCTACGCTACCAAAATTATGCTCGGATAGGTCCAATACTACAGCTCCGGGCTGTCAAAATTATAAAGTCCAAAAGAACAAACACTTGTACATTTGTTGTACTAACTTCTTGCCTATAAAAGTTGAATGCTACAGCTCTATGCTACCAAAACTATGCCCAAAAGGGCTAAAGTTATGCACCTCCGCAATGTCAAAATGCATAATAATAAATAAAACCAATAACAACATAAAATAATGCCAAATCAAAAACAAATTCAATCTTATAAAAAAATATCCAAACAAAAATGCAACTTTTTGGTAATACTAATTGAAAAGAAAGACAAGAAGATAAAAAATTAAAAAACAAAAGAGTTTTGTACTTAAATCAATACGGATGAAAATAGAAGGAGAGTAGAAATCAAAATTTTCTAACTAAAAAATAAGAGGGCCAAGAGTCGCTGATAAATTTTCTATCCTTTGTCATTTCTCGAATAATAAAACGTAGCTATTTCATTTGAAATTTTCATATAAAAGAGAGTGGAAGATCCTAGAGAATTTGGTAAAAAATATTGAGTTTCTAAGCTCTTCATTAGTTTCAAATAATAACTACGTTGCTTTCAAAACTTGAAGACTTACTGTTGGATCGTTTTTACAACATCTAAAATTAAGTCAATTTTTTAACTGTATGTTGGCCTAATAAGATAGTTATCGGATTCATATTAAAAAATAAATACCCAAAAAAAAAAAGAGGATAAAGGTGTAAATTCATAAAACTTCAATCAATATTCTTTATTTAGATCAAACTTAATAAAGAGTTTTTTTAAAGAAGTTATATTTTATTCGAATTATAGGCAAGCTAAAATATTAAATTATCATCGATTAGAATTTCACTAAATTTTAAATTATTTGCAATCAGCATCTTATTAAGATTAATTTTTTAAATAACCTAACAAGTCAATAAGTATATAAGGAAAAAAAAGAAGAGATAAATGAGGTTTTTTTTTTTATATAAATAAATTTACAAGTTGATATTAAGTAATAAAATCTGGTATTTAATAGTATTTCTTAATATTTTTATAAAATATCCTAGATCACATAGAAATAAATTATCAATTATATACTGGAAATATTTTTCAAATACATGTGTGTCGAATCACCAAACTGGTGCAGTGAAAAAATTATCACACATGACTAAAACACCGTCACTCGTGCATAACAAAATCAGGGAAAAGTTATAATTCACACATGGCAAGTAAAACACAAATTGCAATCCGTATCATACACACGTGTATCTCGATATGTCATAAAAATCACAATCTCATTATTGGGAGGAATGCGTATGCATATAATGCTCCAAAAATAACTACTAATATTCATACACTTGCTAAAAGTATATGTCTAAAGTATCATTTATTTACTAAAATTATTCATACATGTAAATAAACGCAATTAAAAGTAATTCATTTATAATATAACTAATATTCTTAATATAAATACTAGAACATAACTGCCCCAATTTCATAATATCACTAATTTTCTAAATATAATTTATCTGACCATTTCTTTTTTCTGTATTTTTCTTTCTTTTCTCCTTTTCTTTCCAATTTCTTCTTCCTCTCTCTCGGTTTTCTTCTCTTCTGTTTTCTTTTTGTGTTCTGTTTGGTGAAAGAATTCTTTCTTTCTTTTCATTGTTTTTCCCCTTCACCTTACGGATGCTGCACAAAAGAAAATTATTGGGAGAGCCCAAAGTCTGAAGAAAATGTTAATGACTCATCTCATAGCCTAAAAGCCCAGGGCCTTTCACTTGGTTTTCTCTTCCACTAAGAGGGCCCAAATCCGTCTCAATTTTCTTTTCTCTTGTCCTGAGAATAAAACAATAACAATTGTTTTCAAGCATAAAATATAATATAATCAAGAAAGATTACGGTACATACATATACATTCTTCTAGTTCTAACTATGCAATATAATATAATAGTGTCTGTTCCACAGAAATACGTGTTCATTTTATTTTTCTGAACACAAATTTTTGCAGAAAAAGAAAATAAATAAATAAATTGATGCACACGTGCAAGGATTTCTAGCTTCATGCTTGGCTTGGCTTGGCTTGGCTTGGATTGGATAGGCTCACACTCGCATTCACAAGCATAAACAGATAAAACATCTCTATTCAGTATTCAGTCAGTCTCCACCTCTTCTAAGTATATGAGGATGTGCTAATTTTGATTATGTGGCAACTTTTCAGCCCTCATTTCTCACATTTTCTATTTATGACGACATTATTATTTTACGTAAATAAATTAAAATAATTATAAATCGAAAATTATAAAGGAGAGGCCACTTGAGGCAAATAATAACAAAAGATAACCTTCTCATCTCGCCAGTTAACAAGAGTAGAAGGAAACGCAGAGCTCATTACCACCTCTCAGTTCTCTCTTCTCTTTATCCCTGCGGACTCTACCACAAACCCAAGTGAGAGTGAGTCAGAGGGACTTCTTCACAACAATAAACAATAAACTGATAGAAAAAATGGCTGCAGAGAGATTAACTGCTTCATGTTCTTCTGCGTCTGCAGTATGCAATCTCAATATCAATGGCTCTCAAAGGAGGCCTGTACCTCTCTCTCCTTCAAGCCGCTTTCTTGGTCTCCCTTCACGAGCTTCCCATTTCCTGGGAAACCTGCGTTTGTTGAATTCTACTTCTTCGAAGTTCTCCAATTCATGTCACAGAAGCAGAAGGCAATTCTCTGTTTTTGCTATGGCGGCTGATGGTATCTCTCTTTCTGTAATTTTTGTTTGATTATTGTTTTATGGATTCAACTTTCTTCCTTTGGATTAATTGTAGTTACCCTTGCTTAGATTATTCAGATTTCCCACCCCCTCCCTTTTTTTATTTTGTTTTCTTTTGCATGTTTTCGTTGTTTAATTTGATTTTATTAACTTCTAATTTCAGCAGAAAGGTGGAATTTTGTATATATGGTAATGGCATGAATAAGTATGTTTTGCATAATCCGACTGATACTATGCAATTTGTATTTGCTTCAGAAAGAACAATGTTATTCATAGTTTATCCTAGATAAAAATTTAAAAAACTAGTCGGTGGTATCTGTAATTATGGTTTTTTTCCTCCCTTTCTTAGATATCTTGAAAGCTATTTGATTGAAGGAATTAAGGTGCTGCGGCACCAGATATCAAGCATAAGCAGGAGAATAAGTGGTAAACATTAGCTGCTGAGTAAAAGTTGGTGTTTATGAAACATCAAAGTTGAGTAGAAGCATGACAATCCTAAATATATCCTAAATGACCTAAATGGTAGTCAGGTTGAAGCTATTTATATTTTAAGTTCAATGTCAAAAGCCAGATAATGTAATGCGGAAAAGATTTCTTTGCTTTTATCAAATTGGGAAATAACTGCAAGAATAAGCATGCACGTCAGCTCAATTGACAAGCATTGTTGCTTGGGGAAATCTAATTTTATATCAATAATATCTCGCCTTATTATCATGGAAAAGTAAGATGTCGTCAGGGTGTCGAAAATTTAAGCTTTTCTTCTCTTTTTTTTTTTATCTGCAACAGAGTTATATGGGGAATGCTGACTCTAATGAGGGCTTGATAGTTTTATGAGCTTTTACTCTTGAATTTTTTTTTTAGATTTCATGACTTTGGCTAACAGCAGGAATGGATTTTGTTAATCATTTTTTCCAGAGTCAAAACGTGCAGTACCGTTGAAAGACTATCGCAACATCGGTATTATGGCTCACATAGACGCAGGGAAGACCACTACAACCGAACGTGTCCTATTCTATACAGGAAGAAACTATAAAATTGGGGAGGTACACGAGGGAACAGCTACAATGGACTGGATGGAACAAGAACAGGAAAGAGGGATTACCATTACTTCAGCTGCAACTACCACATTTTGGAACAAACACAGGATTAATATCATCGATACTCCTGGCCATGTTGACTTCACACTTGAAGTGGAACGTGCTCTCAGGGTTTTGGATGGTGCTATATGTTTGTTTGACAGTGTTGCTGGTGTGGAACCACAATCTGAAACTGTGTGGAGGCAAGCTGACAAATATGGAGTTCCTAGAATCTGCTTTGTCAACAAGATGGATCGCATGGGAGCGAACTTTTTCCGTACAAGAGACATGATTGTAACAAACTTGGGAGCTAAACCACTTGTAATTCAAATACCAGTTGGCGCGGAAGATAATTTTAAGGGAGTTGTCGATCTTGTGAAGATGAAAGCTGTTATATGGTCAGGAGAGGAATTGGGTGCAAAGTTTTCTTATGAGGATATACCAGCCGATCTTCAAGAAATGGCTCAAGAATACAGATCACAAATGATAGAAACCATAGTTGAATTAGACGATGAAGCTATGGAGAGCTATCTTGAAGGAGTGGAGCCAGATGAAGAAACCATCAAGAAATTAATCCGGAAAGGAACCATTGCTGGCAGTTTTGTGCCTGTCCTATGTGGTTCGGCTTTCAAGAATAAGGGGGTTCAACCATTACTTGATGCTGTTGTTGATTATTTGCCTTCACCACTTGAATTACCAGCAATGAAGGGATCTGATCCTGAAAACCCTGAAGTAACACTTGAAAGGGCTGCCAGTGATGATGAACCATTTGCTGGACTAGCTTTCAAGATTATGAGTGATTCTTTTGTGGGTTCCCTTACGTTCGTGAGAGTTTATGCTGGCAAGCTTTCTGCAGGATCTTATGTGCTGAATGCAAACAAAGGAAAGAAGGAGAGAATTGGTAGACTTCTGGAAATGCATGCCAACAGTAGAGAGGACGTTAAGGTTGCTTTAGCAGGTGATATCATTGCCCTTGCAGGTCTAAAAGACACCATCACAGGCGAAACACTTTGTGATCCTGACAATCCAATTGTGCTTGAAAGAATGGACTTCCCTGATCCTGTGATTAAGGTTGCAATTGAACCCAAGACTAAAGCAGATGTTGATAAAATGGCCACTGGCCTGATCAAGCTTGCTCAAGAAGACCCTTCATTCCACTTCTCACGGGATGAAGAGATCAATCAGACAGTGATTGAAGGAATGGGAGAATTGCATCTTGAAATTATTGTTGATCGCCTAAAGAGGGAATTTAAGGTATTTACAAGCCCTTCATGATTCTAACTATCAAGAAATTTTTAAATATTGTTATTCGTGTCTCACTTTCTGGTTTTTAAATCTTCAACATTCTTTTTGGATATCATTTCGCTTAGTGAACCTCTTTTCAAAAAATATCTTTTTGACCAATCTACAAGAGGAGACTGTGTTTCACTTTTTGGTGTTTAAACCTTCGTCGCAGTATTCCTTTTGGAATCTACAAGAGAATACCCTTAGTGAGATCAATTTATAATAGAGGACATGGTAGGAAGTTTTGAACCTTTGACCTTGTGGTTAAAAGGCACACTAACCAACTAAGCTAATTAGCATACGTGTTAATATATGTACATCGGTCATGTGCATATAAGTTTATTATTTTGTTACGAGTTTAATTTGCACAAATATTTTAGATATATTTTTATTTCTGTGAGAGTAAGAGTTGATGATTGGTGCAAATTGTTTAGTTTAGTCTGCACAATTCTTATTTTCTGAAACAATTGTGAAGTTATATTTTGGATGCATGGTCATTTTCATTGTCTTAAAAGTTGATACCCGGTGCAAATAGGTAGAAGCTAATGTTGGTGCACCCCAAGTCAACTATCGTGAAAGCATTTCTAAAATTTCAGAAGTGAAGTATGTGCACAAGAAGCAGTCAGGTGGACAAGGACAGTTTGCTGATATCACTGTGCGATTTGAGCCTATGGAGGCAGGAAGTGGATATGAGTTCAAGAGTGAAATCAAAGGAGGTGCAGTGCCAAAAGAATATATTCCAGGAGTGATGAAAGGATTAGAGGAATGCATGAATAATGGTATACTTGCAGGCTTCCCTGTCGTTGATGTGCGTGCTGTACTAGTTGATGGCTCCTACCATGATGTTGATTCAAGTGTCTTGGCATTTCAACTTGCGGCTAGGGGAGCTTTCAGGGAGGGGATAAAGAAAGCTGGGCCAAAGATGCTGGAACCTATAATGAAAGTTGAAGTTGTCACACCTGAAGAACACTTGGGAGATGTGATTGGTGATCTCAACTCAAGGAGAGGCCAGATTAACAGCTTTGGTGACAAACCAGGTGGTCTGAAGGTATGTCAAATTTGTTACTCAACTATCCATCCTTTTATGTGTCCTATCTAGGTTATTTTTAGGTGTCCTGCTATGCAGAAACCAAAAATAACACAAAACACCTAGAGAGGAAAAGGAAAAACCAATTTCAGGATTTGTACTAGCTGATAGTTGGTATGCTCAGTTGCTCACTGATTCAGTGGCAAAAAAAGAGTCTTCTCCTATGACACTAATGGACCATGTGGGATTGTTAAGGAAAAAGACACTTTATTCCTAATGCTATTCATAAAGCACTCTAAATACTATTTTAATTTTTGTAATCTAGAAATCAGCGCCTAGTGCAAATTAAAGTTGATAAGTACCTTTAAAATAAAGAACCAAACACATGTATAAGTGCTTATATATCTTAATTCAGTATACATGTAGTGTTTATTAGTATTGGCAAACAGATTCTAAATTGTAATGATGTTTGATCCTTTGTTTTTCTTCCTATCTTAATTTTCATTCCATTGATGGTTTGGAATTTTTGCAGGTGGTTGATGCACTTGTTCCACTGGCAGAGATGTTTCAGTATGTTAGTACGCTTCGAGGGATGACAAAAGGCCGTGCATCTTACATCATGCAATTAGCTAAATTTGATGTTGTTCCTCAGCACATCCAGAACCAACTCGCATCAAAAGAACAAGAAGTTGCTGCCTGATTAGATTATATGAAGAAACGAGTATCACAGTATCATTCATTAACCTGATAAATCAAGGAATCGGGTTTCTTTTTGTACCAATTCTACAAATGAGTTGAAAGAACTTACCATGCCGTGTGACTTTAATGTACTCCTGACATAGGATACAGGAGAATAGTTCAAGTCAAATATAATGCACTGAGAAAGGATGATCTTGTTCTTAACCAGAAAAAAGTGTACCTGAAATAGAGTTTACTGCAGTTGGGAATGAAAGTTGTAATTTAGTGTTGTCATTGATTTTCTTTTCGGAACTCCTCAGTGTTCTAAAGAATTGTTTATTATATTGGAACTGCTGCAAAGCACTAAGGATTCTCAGTAGGGATGGCAAAAAGAACTCAGGTTCAGTCTGGTCCGAATAAACCCAGTTTTTTAGAGTTGAATTTAATCCAACTTTAAATATAAATTGAGTTGAGTTTAGGTTTTTTCATTATAACTCAGATTGGATTAATTTCGAATTTTTTTCTAAGTTTTAAATAAATTGATAATGGGTCTGATCGGGTCGGATTAAACAAAAAGTATAAAAAAAATTAATTTTTCAAGTTTTTAAAGTCTGATTTTTTACTTAATTCGATTCAAGTTCGAGTTTTGATCCGATCCGATTTTATTAAATCTAGTTCGAACCGAATTTTTAAAATTTCGGCTCAAATCTGAATTTTTGCGAAGCCTAATTTTCAGAAAAGTTCAATGAACTAACAGAAAAATTTTAGATAATGTATACAAGTCAAATTTATTATTTTCTTTTAAGGAGTATATGTCAAATTGAGAATGCAAAAAATACTGCGGAGCATTGCATACTTTAGATAACGTGAGGAAATTGGATATAGGCATTGGCAAAGATTGAAGAATCACGTTCGTATCCTGGTTCAGAAAAAAATCACAATTACATTTGATAATGGTAGTTTTAGCTATGTAAAATAGTAAGGTGAAATTATATCAACATAGCGAGAGAATATTATATGCATAGAGTTCTTAAAGAAATTCAGAATTCCGAATCAAATGACGTGGCGGTCTAACCCAGGAATCACAACTCTCAATTTGATTGCGGACAGTGAGTGCCTGCCATTTCACATGAAATAGTAGTGCGGAGATGTATGTGGCACTCCCAACTGAAAATGGGGTTAGCCAAGAAAATGATCTGTACAACCAATACTCATAGCTAACGAACAAAAATTTGCGTTCGTAAGCTCATACATCTCCTGAAGGTAAGAGAACTCCGAGAAAAAGAAAAAAAAAAGGCAAAGGAATCTGTTTACGTTGAACCAAAAAAAGAGGACTATGTACCCTTCATTTCTTCATTATTATTATCACGGGATATTATCACATTTTTTTTTAATTAAATTTGTATTACTTAGAAAGAATAAAAATTATATCATATACTTCTTTTACAATATTAATTAATTAACTTTAAATAGCAAATTCACTCAAATACCCTTAATTATTTATTTTTTATTAAAATATATTTTTTTAATATCTATTTTTAACTTTTGTGTGTATGTTAATTAATTCAAATGTACAAATTAATTAAAATAATTATAAAATAAAATAATGTTAGAATATGCCTTGAATTAGTTAGTCCCTGTTCAGACGAGATTCTGGGCTAGGGTTATCTGTTTGGGCCTATTTTTTCTGGGCTTTTCCGCATCTGTCTAGGGAGTACTATATAAACTCTCTAAATCATAACCTAGCCGAAATCTGTAATTTTTACTCTTCAAGATCAATAAAATTTTTCTCTCCTCTGCCTGTGGACGTAGCTAACACATCGTTAGTGAACCACGTTAAATCTCTGTGTTCTTTATTTACGTTCTTAATTATCTTTCTTGCTTTCGTTATAACAAATAAAAAATAAGAAAACTGAAAATTTATTTTGAAAGTATAATTTTTTTTTAATAAGTATTTTTCAAATAAAACACAGAGATAAATATAATTAATAAAATTGATTAAAAAATCAAGAAAAATTAAATTCTTTCCAACTTCTCTTTTATTGAGTAAGTATTTAAGAAAGTGAAATTTTATTCTTTCGACAAAATAACAAATATCAAATAATGATAGTTTATGTATTTATCTTTATACTTAACAGTCAACTAATAATTAAATATAATTATAAGAAAGATAAGTAATACAATTTATATTCTTTCTTTTTAAGTTATACAAACTCAAATTTTACAAAAAAAATGTGATAATATCTTTTATTATCACCTTTTATTTATTTATTTATTTTAGTAAGAGATTTGTATTTCACAGGAACCATTACAAGATATAAGAGATTTCAAAAGTTACTTCTTCCAGCCCAATGATTGCATACTAGTGGGACAGGGGCCAACTTATGGGCTCCTGAACTACAAATTCTTGGAACAGAACAAACTTCAAACTTTTCCTTCTCTGTTGTTGAACTTC
Source organism: Melia azedarach (assembly GCA_028052125.1). Taxonomy (NCBI): domain Eukaryota; kingdom Viridiplantae; phylum Streptophyta; class Magnoliopsida; order Sapindales; family Meliaceae; genus Melia; species Melia azedarach. The sequence continues at coordinate 5,951,384 of CM051401.1, read as the reverse complement.
GAATGTCAGAAATCTACCGAGCAATTCACTTCTGCTTTCAAGATTTCATTTTCCTTTAACTAAGTTTAGGGATGATAACGGATATTATTTTTATAAATATTTATCCACAATTCCTATTTTATTCTAATAGATAGGATGTGAATATTATAAAATAAAATATGTTAATGAGATGTAATATCCGTATAGGATATGAATAAGATATAGATATTTTAAAATATTTTATATCTATTTTATCGTTTTTCTTTAATTAAGTTATTAAAATAAAAATTATAATATTTATAAATAATGAAGATAAATATAATAATTAATATAAAACACTAATTTAATTAATTTATTATTATATTGTTATGATATATGTAGTATCTTATATAATGAATAATATATTATTATACCTTTTTATAATATTAATATATAGTCTAATATTCACAAAAATTTTGATTAATTTAATTAGTTTATAATATGTTTAATTAATTTATAATATACTATTTGCTCTTTTGGGGATATATAATCATATAAATATATGTTACTTTTTTTTAATTTTTTCAAAATTTGTTTAAAGATTATATATTAAAAAAATATTTATGATATGTTAATTGTAAAATAAGCTTATTTGTATATTTTTTATTTGAAATAATCTGTAAATTTGTAAACTAATTAGACGAATATTTGTTATGAAAATTTAAGTTTAGGTAAAAAAATAAATAACTTAATTCAACTAATTGATCAATTAAATTGTAATATGTAAGTGAAAAATGTAGATATTTCAATTTTATCATATCATTTAGATTTAGTTCAAATTTCTTATTTTTGCTTTAATTTTTTTTATTATTCATCCGTTAATCAGAGTTATGTGAAATGTCTGAATTATATATAGATGAATCAGCTTTCAATTATTATATATAGATAAATCAGCTTTCAATTTCTTCCTTTTTGAGTAATTGAAGAGAAGAAAAAAGATATTTTTGTTATTCTCTAATATTATTATCTGATTATAGTTTAATAAAAAAATGTACACCCAAAATAAAATTAATGCGTTGTTTGAAACCATCAATGTTTTACTACTTTTAGATAAGTTGTCATATTTTTTGTTATTTTGATTAATTTAATTATAATTAAAAAAAATAACAATTATTATCACATTTTTATTATAATATAAAATAATTATAAATATAAATTAAATAATAAAATTATTTTTATTTTTATTTATTAATATGATATATTAATTTATAAAATATTAAATTTTTAATTTTTTTAAATTTATTGTTTTTTTTAAATATAGATATTGATAAATATCTATTTGGTAAGATATAAATATTCTGTAAAAAATATAAATAAAATATAAATATAAATTTTTTTATAAAATACGAATATAAATATTAAAATATCTAAACCGTATTCTATCAATTATCGTCTCTAAACTCACAACATTCTGGACATCAGATTCAACAATGTGAGGGCACAGGCCAGAATCAATTGCCACTCTGAAACAACTGAACATTTGTCAATGGCAATTTACTAAAAAAGCAAAGCATAGACCCCAGTAGGCGCGGCAAATACTGGAACCAGGCTTTCCAGGCTTTCTTTATCAGGCAGTTACCACCTACATCATCTTTCCTCCTACTAAAATAAGGATATTTCTGCCTTTGAATTGTGGTCAGTTGTACAATCCCACACCAAATATAGATATAGTAGAATCAAAAATCCTATTTTTCCACTCTGCAATCGCGCATTTCCATGTCAAGCAAATAACATAATCAAGGCAGGTGCAAATAAATGCGCATTGAGAGTTAGCGTTTTGAAACAAAAGCTTCTGCAGATTCAAAATGAAAAGCAACTCAAAATTTTCCAACTGAAACCAAGTTCTTTCACCAATTCATTCACTCAAATTCACAAAGCCAAATACAATTTACTGAAATCAAATGACAGATTTCATTCATCTGCTGTAGATTTTCTCCAAATTTATCTGATCTGAACAATTCCCGCATTGATCAACTTCTGAATCTTGTTCATCACCATTGGGTTTTTCATGTGATCCTGAGCAGCTTTGGGATTTTCCTGAAAGTCAACCAACACCTGCCCACAACACAAATTTCCTTTAGCCAAATTGCTAACGTAGGTATACAAGTACCAACCCACTTAATATTTGAGTGTAAAGACCCAGATTGAAATTCCAACTCCTACATAACAGATAAACCAACCAACTCTATTCCTCTTACCTGTCTCATAACTGGGTCAGAAAGGATGTTCTGAATTTCAGGGTCCTGCATTCCCTTGGCCTGCATGATAGGAGAGAATTAAAGCCACACCAAACAATTATCAAACAAATTATGCTGACCAAAAGATTTAGAAAAGGCTAACCTGTCTCTCCTTCAACTCCTCCGGGCTTAATTCACCCCGACCAGCCTTGTTAATTTGCTGTACACATCTGCAAAGAATTTTGGAGCAAGAAATGAACAAAGATGAAGACGCGCAAGTTTCGAACAGAAACAATCACTATGAGCGAACCACAAAACTATTGTTCATGTACCGTACCTCTTCACACCATCAAGCAGCTCCTGGTTTTGTGGGTCATGTTTTAGCCCCTCCTGGTATGTTTCTACGGCTTTGTCGTATTCCTTCATGAAAAACTGAACAGCTCCTTTTCTGGTATAACCTTTAGAAAAGGTTGGATCAAGCTCAATGCACTTTTCTGCATCCTTCAATCCCTCAGGCAGTGCCCCCAGCTTAGTATAGCAGGCAGCTCTGTTACTATATGTCTGAAAGAAAACAAAGAAAACATGTTTAACAATTGACCATACATGCATGCTTGACCAAGTCGAACAAGCACCCGAACCAAGGAAAAAATGGAACTTCATACCCTTGGATCTTTGGGGTTCCTTCTCAATGACTCTGTATAATGTTTTACAGCCTCTGGATACTTCTGCTGCTTAAAATATTCATTGCCTGCAAATCATCATTAAAATCAGGTTCGAAGTCAACCAAATTATCTAATAATAAAAAATACAATACAGTGAACAAATCATAAAAGAACACTCCTTGGAACCACAGTACTACAACGATCTCACTTTCCAAGAACTGAAAACCCCACAAGAAAACAGTGAGTAGCATCATTTTCCTAAGGCCATAGCTGAATCCTTATCAGATGCAGTATATAGGTAAAATAATCATGAAGATACCAAGGAACAGGTATCAAGCACCACATGCATTAACGTAACTGCAAGGACACCCCAAAACAGGAATGAAGCTTAAACTAATGGTCAACGGCTGCAAATGCATGCATGCAAGAATGTGTGAGTATCTGCATGAGCTCATGCAAGGAGAGAGAGAGAGAGAGAGAGAGAGAGAGAGAGAGAGAGAGAGAGAGAGAATAAAAGATACAGGACACATGAGCATCAAAATCAGAGCCAAATAGATTAAGTGTACCTTTCTCACGCTCTTCATCAGCTATCTTTGGATCAAAAATCTCTTGTTGCTCTAGTTCCTTCTTAGCTTTCTCAGCATCATTAAGTTTCTTCAAAGTGTCTGGGTTTCGATGCTCTGTTAGAGCTTTCTGGAAAGCCTCAATAGCAAGCTCATAGTCCTTAGAGCATTTTGCCATTTTCACCAGGGCAGACCCCTTCCTAGTTAAGGCTCTAGCTATCATCTTAAAGTCAGATCTAAGCTCTCTTCCCCTTTCAACAGCCTTGTCGCAATCCTTAATGCAGTCTTCATACTAAAGAATTGATTGTAATAACAGGATCAGAATGACTTAAAACAGAGATTTCATAACAAATTTAGTGTATTTTCCAGCAAAGTGAACTTGACACTACATGCAGAACCTGTTCCAAGTTTGATTACAATAAAACTTTTAAGAACAATATACAGCAGAGAAATATTATCAACTCATGTGCTGAAATCAATAGCAGCTGTTATGCTTTCTCTTTGGCAGGCTTCAACTGTGCCAAGCTATTCAAAACTAACTGAAGATAATATAAAAACTTAGTTAATCCTTAGTAAGCCTGGAAATGTTTTAGAGGTCAAAGCAAGAACAAGGTCCAAACATGAAACTCCCAACTCATGTTGGTCAACACAAGAGTTGGACAAATCAAAGGCATCTTGAATTTGTGAGGGGTAATGAAATTTAATCTGGTTCCTGATAAAAATTTAAAATAAATGCCAATATACCAAAAATCTTAACCCTATCTCCTTGCCACAAACTAATATGATATTCAACACCATTTACAACATCTTAACTTTTTCTGCTAATAAACATAAAATATCCTATACCCTAACAATGGACAGAGGGGTACTAACAGTCCACAAAAGCGACGCTGAGAAGTCCCAAAGAACAAAACAGCCACAAAGCCCTGCCTGGATGTTTCTTAACTCAGCAAAAGCAAATAACACCAGCCCAAAATCCGTACAGACATCAAACCCAACCTGTGTTCTAAATTAACGCTGTTCCCCTAACTATCCTAATTACTCATTATGTGGAAAGAAAAATAAACAAAAAAGCACTCGCGTAAACAAGTTAAATCCTCATTATAGCCGTCATTTTGCAATTTAAGTTTTGACTTTAGTATAATTACTGCACATGCACATTATGATAATTATTCATTCAATAGAACAAATAAGAAAACATAAAACAGAACAAGAGATACCTTGCCCATCTCGAGATAAACCGCAGCACGGTTAGTCAAGTAAGAAATATCTTGATCATCAAACTCCAGTGCCTTGGTATAATGATGAATCGCCTTCTCAAATTCCTTCTTCTTATAAGCAGCATTTCCTGCCTCTTTCTCCTTCAATGCTTTTTCCTTCCTACCCTTTGCTTCCTTATCCTCTTCCGGCAACTCCATCCGCTCGGGCTCGGGCACCGGCTCGGGCTCTGGCTCCGGCCTCTTCTCCTCCTTAGACGGCTCTGATGTGTTCGGCGATTCTTCCTCCCGCATTTCGACGTCGTCATCACCACCAGTGGGACCTTTAAACTTCACGTTCAATAACACTCCTAAAGCTTGCATCACACGTTGGTCCTTTAAGTAGAGGTTTAGATTGTTAGGGTTTTTTTGAATGTCTCGCATCATATCACAAAAATCTTTCTGTTGGAGATAATTTCTCGTCGTCGGATCCGCCGTTAATTTCGCCCACATCTCCGGTCCAGCAAAAGCAGAACCGAACGGATTATCTGCCGCCGGCGCACGAGATCTGAAGGAGGCCGAGGCCGCCGCTTTAGCATCGGTTAAACCGGATTTGAGCGCTTCATTATTAGGATCGATTTCGAGGCCTTTCTTGTACGCCGAGACAGCTTCGGCATAGTCCTGCAAGCCTAGGTGAGCGGCCCCGAGCCGGCCGTACCCTTTGGACCAGTCCTGCTTGAGCTCGACAGTCTTCTTGGCGTCGGCCAACGCTTCAGCGTAGTTGTGGAGCGAAGCGTGGGCCGCAGATCGGTTAGAGTAAAGGACGTGATTGGTTGGAGCTAAAGCGATGGCTTCGGTGAAGTGGCGCACGGCGGCTTCGTAGTCTCCGGCTGAAAACGCCGCGTTACCCTTCGCTTTGGCTTCGTCTGCCATGTCAGCACCTAATTAATTCAGAATTATAAGAAGTATTACCGAGTGGAGAGAGAGTTTTGGGACTCGTATTATGCTATGAAAAAGAAAGAAGATGAACAAGTTACGAATATAAAACCAACACTCGAGGGCCGAGAGACTTCTGGCGAAAGGGGTTCTGGAAGGTTCGGTTAAGTGAGTCGTTTCGTTCTTTCATACCGTCTTCTCGTGCGTGCTAATTTCTTTTTCTTTTCTTTTTTTTTTTTAATTCTTTTTACCTCAAACGAAATGTGTTAAATATCTTGGGCGACTGACCCTGTAAATGACTGGTGGAGTAAGTTCCCAACCTAGGATTATTGTAATTATTCGTATCATATTCTTATATCAGCTTGATTAAATGTTTTCAATCTATGTTTAATTTTTTTATTTCGTTAAAATCAATTAGAAAAATTATTGTATATATCCATTAAGGTTTGACGAATTATAATTTAAATTTGTACTGATATACATTTATACATATCAAATCTTATACAAATTAATTTATCATTGTAATAATAGTTTAGTACGTTTTACATTTTGCATGTGTAAAAAATTCATATGAATATTTATCACTAAGTTAACTTCGACTAATATAACATAAAATTTTAATAATAGTTTGTATGTTAATATTATTATTTACAGATGATTAAAAATATGTTGGATCAAAAAATTTAAGTCCGGTCCAATTTAAATAAAATTTAAGTTATAAATTTAAATTTAAATATATTTTAAGCCTGATTTTAATTTTTATTTTTAAAACTCATTATAAATCGAATCGAGTCGAATCCAAATAAAATTCAATTAACTGAAAAAATAGTTCAAATACTTAAAAATTTATACGAAATCTGAATTAGGTTGTGAAACTCAATTGTATTAAAAAAAATTAACGCTTTAATCTACTCCTAAAACTCAATCATTTTTAAGTCACGTCAAGATCAATAGCATATAACTTAGACTTGAGCCCAAATCAAGATTAAAATAAATTTTTTGAGTCCAGACTCGATTTATTAAACTTGACATAAACTTGAAAAATTGTTCATCCTAATTAAAAAGCATATTTTTTATAATTTTTTTAATATCTAAATTTAATCTTATAATTTCAAAGAATTGACTTATTAACAAAATAGTTGTAATATTTAGAAAAATAATAAACCAATGACGGAAGGTGACATTATAAATATTATGTAAAATGATTATGAAATTAAGACTATTGTCTTGGCTTGGCTCTTCTTTTCTCATTGTCACATCCTAATTTTCAAGTAGGGATGGCAAAAAAACCCGGATCTGATCCGGTCCGGGTGAATCTGATTTTTTAGGGTCAGGTTTGATCCGGCTCAAAATATAAACTGAGTCAGATTTGGGTTCTTTTTTATTATAATTCGGACCTGGGCGGGTCCAGTTCGGGTTAATTTCGGATTTTCTTTAAGTTTTAAATAAATTATTACTGAGTCGGATCCGGGCCAGATTTTAACCTGACCCGTAAACAAAAATATAAGAAGATAATTTTAAATTTTCAAATTTTTTATAACCTATTTTTTAACCCGGCCCGAGCCTGGTCCGGGTTAAATATATAAAAAATAAATTCAGGGTCATGGCCAGATTTTTAAAAATCCGGCCCGAACTCGTGTTTTTGCCAAGCCTATTTCCAAACAACGAAGTCGAGGCTCTTCTTTTTATTACTATATAGCGACAAGGAAATAGCAGCGGCTACGAGGAGAAAATGCTCATTACCCCCTTAGGGTTTAAGCTAACTACTCAAATCTCCCATAATGTTTGAGAAATGCCCCTTATCCCGTGTTTTCATTTTTCTTCCAATTTTACCTTTACATAAACCAATTTGACTCACCGAACCGAATCAAATCTGAACCATCAAACTAAACCTTACCAAATTGAACCATTCTCTTAAATTTTAAATATATATATATATATATATATATATATATATGATAATTTATATATTTTTTTAAAAATAGTTTAGATTTAATAACTAAAATTAAGTATATATAATTTATATTATTAACTAATTGTTAAATAATAACAATTATATGTAGAAATGAAATATATTTTTTAAAATTTTTAAAAAAATTTTAAAAAAATAATTATATTTATAATTAAACTTATATTATAGGAATTTAAAAATTAAATAATAATTATGTAAAATTAAAATATATTTTTTAAAATTTCAATTTAATTTTTTAATTATAAATTTTTTAATAATTTCTTATAATTATAATTTTCTAAATTATTATAACTAAATAATAATTTTAATAATTAACTTGCTTAATTATAATTTTAATTTGGAAATAATTTTTTAATTCTAAATTATAATTAAAAAATTATTAAAAGTTTTTTAAATTAAAATTATAATTAAAATTATTAAAAGTTATTTTTAAATTAAAAATTATAATTAAAAATTATTTCAAAATTAAAAGTTATTCTTAAATAAATAAATAAATTGGATTTAAAATAGGTTATTAATTTAATTATATAGAATAATTATAACTATTAAATTTGAATTATTTCTAATAAATAAATTTAACTATAAATAATTATTTTTTAAAAAAATAATTTTTAAAGTTCAAAAAAATGTATATAATTTTTATATATAATTATTGTTATTTAATTTTTAAATTCTTATAATATCAATTTAATTGTAAATGTACTTATTTTTTTAAAAAAATTAAATTTAAAAAATATATTTAATTTTAGCTATTAAATCTAAATTATTTTAACAAAAAAAAGTTATAAATTATCATATATATTTAAAATTTAAGAAAATGGTTCAGTTTGGTATGGTTCGGTTTAATAGTTCAGATTCGGTTCGGTTTGGTGAGTCAAATTGATTTATGCAAGGTAAAATTGGAAGAAAAATGAAAGCAGGGGGGGTAAGGGGCATTTCTCAAACGTTAGGGTAGATTTGAGTAGTTAACTTAAACTCCAAGGGGGTAATAGGTATTTTTCCGGCAACTTGACTGCTGGAAATAAAAGTTAGCAATGCTTATCAATTATCAACAAGCAGGGCCAGTACATGTCCAATGGGAGCTCAAGCGCCCGTGAAGACCAAATTTCTATTAACTTAGATCTAAAATTTACTTCAAATCTCTAATAAAGTATCGTTTAAGTCTTTAATAAAATAAATTTATTGTAGGAATTGACAAATTGATCCTGACATTTGTATTACAATTTTAAAAAAGAAACTATATAAAGTTCAAACTGTTGTTACCAAATAATTTCAAATTATAAACATGGCTATTTTATGACTGTGTGTTTGAATTATTCTTTTTTATTCTTTACACACTATTCTTTATCATATTTCTTTCAAAAACTCTATAAATTAAAAAGATGCGTTTTATTAATTTTTTTTATTGACTAATAATATCTCATAATCCCTTAACTCTGCTTAAAAAAGCAATCACTTTCTAAAGGAATTTAAGTAATTTGATTTTATTAACTCGTGTATGTTGTGTTTATTTTATTAATAAATTAAATAATTAATATATAATTAATAATTACTTATAGTTAGCTACTTGACACTCCTAATAATATTCTCTATATAATCACAATAAATATTATTAGATTCAAATTTTTTTTATTTATATAACAACAAAAATATATTTTTTTAAAGAGAGAAAAAAGAAGGTTAAAAGTATTCAAAATATTGGTAGTCATTGCGTGACTTCATTGCACGTGGGTAAAATCAGATTCAGTTTGATTTTTATAAAAATCAAATATAATTTAAAGTATATAAATAATGAAATTGAATCGAATCGAACAGAAGAAGTTCGGTTCGGGTCGGGGTCCAACTTCGATTTTTGATCAGGTACTTGGTTTCAGTTTGAGATTTTTATTTTATATAATTTTATTGGTACTCTTAATTTATATCTTAATTATAAAAAATAAATACAATTACAAAATAGTTACCCTTATTTTTATATATATTTATGTAAAGTATTATTAATTATTTATAATTTATAAAATTAATAGGGGTTATAAAATATTTCACAATTGATTTCGGTTCAGGTTCGCTTTAAAATTAAAATCGAACCGAATCAATTATTTAGAAACTAACTAGAATCAAACTGAACTGTTCGATTCGGTTCGATTAGTTATTTTTACCCACCCCTAATTATGCCAATAACAAGTGATTTTTGTAATAGTGGGTAGTATGTCGTTGGTATTATGGCGTCTAAGAGTATAATACCATAAAATTTAAATTATTTTGTTAATAAGAGTTAATTTATTTTTAATTTAAACATTTATTAATAAGTACAGACAAAGTCACACACAATTAAGAGGATGAATTACTTTTAAAAAAATAACAGTTTCTTCTAACAAAAATAAGGGCTAGGAAATTATAGAGTATTTATTGAATATTAAAAAGGATGATCAAGTATTTAACTTAAAAATTGGGGTGCTATTTAACTGACACTTTGAACAACACGACAACACAGCAGGGATTAAATTGTAAAAATGGAGCAAATGTTGTTCTATTTTGTTGTTTTAGCAAAACTTAGATACTAAATTGTTAATATCCGTTTTTGTATATAAGAAGAAGCAACAATGCGCGTTAGCGAGCTTGGGCTTAATCTTGCTCTCTTGCACTTCTGGCTGCAACACTCTGTCGGTAAGCTTTCATTTCTATAATTTATTTTCAAATCTGATATATGATCATGCGATTTCCTTTCTTTTTGTTACTGATTTTGTAGCATCTCTGAATTTTAGGGGCTTAATTGTGCATTCCCACGAATGCCTTAATCCTGTTTGATGAAATTCCTCTAAGGGTTGCGATTCTAGACCATCTGATAAAACGTCGCATACCCATTTTGATAATTTCCGGTTAAGCTTATTTATCTTATGAATATTTTTTATTGCTGGGTTAATTTTCTAGAAATGCTATGTTACGTGGATAGGTTTTGGCTGAATGTATTTCTCAGCTCATTTTAGCGCGATCAGTTCTATAGAGTTAACAACACTTGTTAAGCTAGAACTTAGTGGGTGTTAGATTATTTTTCAAAAATTGTTTTCATGCTCAAAAGTAGAAAACAGTAGAATGTTTGGTAAGTTTTGTTTTGAAAAAAAATTGTTAATTTTAACAAAAACTTAGAAAATAACCATTGATTGTTTTTCACTATTTTCAAATATATTTCGTAATAATTACAACTTTTCTTCAAAAACAACTACTTTACCTAGTTTCAAACAAAATACCATTTGCATCCTGACCAATTTTATCTTAAAAAATTATTTTTAAAAAATATTTTCCGTGTTTTTGTTTTTAGAAGCACAATATTCAAAGCATTATTTTTTGTTGTTTTCCAAAATACTATTTTAAAAACATTATCCAAGGCATAGTAGCTCTAGCAACACTTAAACTGAACTATATATAGGCTGTTGTTCAAAATATCTGTTGTAGGCTTTGTGGCAGTTGTAGAAGTGATAAGGAGTGCACCTGGGCCTGTAGTTATGTTCTCAATTATAGTTCATTTTGAGTGGATTTAAGAATATAAGATGTTTAGTAGGTGTGGATTGACACTGGAGTGTTTTAGATCTTGCTTACCTTTAGTAAACTCCACAATATACATCCTTATATGCTTCACTTTCGTACTTGCAGTGCCTTCATGTTTGACACAAAAGTACGTAGTGCTTGATACTAGTTAGATGTGAGAAGCACTGCAAAAAGTGCCTCGGACTACTTGTGTTAACTGTAGTTATGTCTATCCTGCGTCTCTTAATGAGTTAACTAGAAATGACTCTTAAGTACTCTCTAGTCAGTGCCTATTTAAATGATCTTGTGTGTGGGTTGGGAAGGGACAATAATTGTAAATAACCTGTGATTTGATTGACCACTTAAGTTCATTTTGTTCTTACATTAGTGGATGGTATATGCAGGCAGCCTTCTCCCTCTTGCACACATGAAAATACTTTTTGATTTTGAAAACCTTTATGAATTATTTGCAAGACATTAAAACATTTAGAAATAGCAGTTGCTGTTTTTGCTTGCAACATTAATTTCTCTCACCTAATATATTTTTGTTTATCGCCAGAAAGGAGGGGGCAAGATTACTGCATGAAGTATATGTGGTGGAATCTTCCTTCTTCTGTACAGTTTCATTAACATACTACAACTATTGAAAATGCTTTAAAAAAATTGAGCCTACTGAATTTTATTATTTTAGATCATTACTTATTTATTCCTTTAATTATGTATTTGTAGGAAAAATCACAATAAGGATTTGATGAATGGTGCTTCAAGTAGCTTACGAGCTGCTTTCTCCCACTGTGTACAGCAAGTGCGAAACTATGACTACCATCACTATCTCTGCCTCCTTGAACTGCCCCCTAAAATGCGGAAAGCTGCATTTGCACTCCGTGCTTTCAATGTTGAAACCTCCAGAGCTAGGGATGTTGCTTCTGATCCCAGGATTGGTCTCATGCGCCTAGTCTGGTGGCAAGAAGCCATAGACAAAATCTATGCCAATAAGCTAATTGAACACCCAATAGCTCAGGCTCTTGCCTCTGTTGTATCTGAGAATAAAATTAACAAGGGATGGCTGCGAAGGTCTGTTCAAGCTCGGATTAATGATGCAAATAGAGAAGTTACTGACATCCCAGAAAATGTCGACGAGTTAGAGAAATATGCAGAGGACACTGTATCAACTCTTCTGTACATGACACTTCAAGCTGGTGGTATTAAGTCTACTGCAGCTGATCATGCTGCATCTCATATCGGCAAGGCAAGTGGCCTTCTTTTGCTGCTTAAGTCATTACCATACCATGCTAGCCGCAACCAACACTTTTCTTATATACCAGCTAAAGTGGCCGCCAAACATGGGTTGCTGGTGGAGGAGGGGGGTCGTAAAGAAATTCGGTTGGATTCTCGTGAGGGTTTGTGTGATGCTGTTTTTGAGATGGCATCAGTAGCAAATGTTCATTTGGTGAAGGCCCGTGAATTAGGAGGGGCAGTGCCTAATGAGGCCCGTCCAGTGCTTCTTGAGTCAGTGCCTGCCCAAGCTCTCCTGGATTCCCTGCGTCAAGTGCACTTTGATGTGTTTGATCCAAGGTTAGCCCGAGGGGTGCTGGGGGTTCCTCCACTGTGGTACCAATTGAAACTAAAGTGGTATTCCTGGAGGGGCAAGTACTGAAAGATAATATATCCTTTTACTAGTAGAATAAGTAATAGGAAACCTGGGATATGAACCAGGACATGTCTTCGTCGAGAGACATGCTGATGTAGAACCGGCTAGTGTCGACAGACATGCTAGGCGGTTCTACATCACATGCTTACTATCCTTTGACCAGTGAGTACACATGCTAACGGTAATTTTATTGTTTTTTCTCTCTTGATAAGATCACGGCATAGTCCTGCAACCTTTTGAAGTAATGCATGAGAACTGATAGGCAAAGTAGGCCCGGGCGGAAGGAATAACTTGTCTGGTAACTTTGTTTCAATGTCCTAGGATCACGTGAACTTTTGTGATTTAGTTTTTGGTAGATACCTCATACCTTAAATGTTGATTGCTGATTTTTTTTTTTATTATTGGTTGATTTACAAAGACGTTATATATTCTTTACCTCAGTTGCAAGATGTGCCCAGAAAACGCGACATGTGAGATGGAGTCCCCATGATGGATTTTTGTTTTGGCGTTTTTCTAGGATTCACAAGTACCGCAGTTTTAGTATATTATTAGACAATCATTCTTACTTGAGCATCAAGATTCTGTGAAATAAAATTTCAGTTCTAAATCCAACTGTTCTGTATCAATTGAGTGGCCCGATAACTTTCCCTGCAAGCTAGAGAACTGTGCAGTGATTCCATCAAAGCAATCCTGATTCTGTTAATGAGTTTGGACTGCTTGGCCCATTAATAACAGTAGTTGTCGGCTAAACGATATATAGCAGGATGTAATTTAAGAAATAATTAATGGGAAATAAAGAAAACGTATTAATTTTGATTGGACAATCCACATTCTGAAAAGCATTAAGAGGGAGGGCCACCGTTGTCATTTCAACCGTTTACTTTTTCTAAATGTTGAAAACAGGAAGCAGCCAAAAATCCATCAAACAATTGGAACAACATATACATAATACATGTTATGCTTGGTAACATAAATAGTAAATACTAAATAAAAATCAGTATTCCCTTTTAAGTGTTGTTAATTGCGCTTCATATTATTGAAAAAATCGTAACGGACCAAACTTTACTCACGGAATTGGTGGACGAGTATGAACCAGTTTCTTAACCAACAAAAGCTTAAAATACTCTGCTTTGAAAGCCTTGTAAAACTACTTTCCCATTAACAATAAAAATAAATAAAAATCTTGACAGGGAGAGCAAATGAAACGAGCAGCTGACACAATACACATAGCTTCCCACAGGTAGGACACATTTGTTGACAACATATGGTTTTGGGACCCAATTTTCTCAGCGGTTCAAACGTGTCAATCCCTTCTTTTGCATGGCATCTTCCACCGTTTTTCCACCCCAGCTTTAAAATCTCTCCAACTCTCAGAATTTCTTTTCAAGTTTCTCTCCCTCTCTCTCTCTTTTGCTGTTTCTTTACTCTTACTAATTTTTTCACTCTCTATGGCCAGCCATCACTCTTTCTTCTCCATCAACCCTGCTTTGTTATTCTTTTTGTTATTACTATTTTCTCCTGAAGGTGGTCAGGCCTCCCGGTTCATCCAAAGGGAGGCAGAAATCAGGTTGCCTTCAGAGAGAGAAGAACCGGCTGCAGCGGAAGAAGATAGCGAGGAAGTTGGCACGAGATGGGCAGTTCTCGTTGCCGGGTCATCTGGTTATGGAAATTACAGGCATCAGGTAATTACTGTAAACTTGTTAGCTCTGATCAAATTTTTATGAAGAAATTGTTCTAAATATATATGTTTAAATTGTTTGGAAACATATAGGCGGATATATGCCATGCATATCAGTTGCTTAGAAAAGGTGGATTAAAGGAGGAAAACATAGTAGTGTTCATGTACGATGATATAGCCATGCATGACTTGAATCCCAGGCCTGGTGTGATCATCAACCATCCCCAAGGTGAAGATGTTTATGCTGGTGTTCCAAAGGTATATTCCAAACAAGTGAACAACCTTAATTTCTCAACAACTTATTATATTTAGAAAATTATTAATATATTAAACAATTCATTAATATCTAGTACAGTTAATATATAAATAGTTTATTAACAGTGAATATTAATATATTGATCAGTACGGTGTTGTAAGCTGGTTGGCTTCTTTATTGTCTATAATCTTGATGGTGACATACAGCACTATATATGATTTATTAATTTTCCTTGGCCTTTTGTCATTATTGTTAATCTTGATGTGTAATCGTGATGAATGCACCTTAACGATTTTTTGTGGTCTTTGTTAATTAATTACGATTAATAATAATTTGTGAGGTACTGACTAAAACAATTTAATATCCAAATAATACCTACCACCGCTTGACTAAGAATGAATATGAATCGCTAGCTGTGTTCTATTATTATATCAAAGTTTTTGTTGTCAGTCGTCGTCAGTTAAGAGTTCTTAATGAATCTGGCTAAATCACAATATTTGCCATGTGGCACCATTCGACCCCACATAACCAGATTTTGTCTTAAAAACAATTAATTAAGAAATTCCCTTTTCACTATCCTTAAGCAAGTTAAATCTAGAATGCCGTATCACATCATCCATACAATAATTCACATACCTATTTTGATTTTATAAACTGTTTGATAGTAGTAATAAATTAAATATTCACAAAGTAAGACTTTATATTGGACGGTTGTGCTATGACAGATTTTACTGGATTTTGTCTGGCCATTTTTTATTTTTGATTTTGGAGCATAGCTATTCGAATTTGTTGGTTTTCCACTTACCAAAGTGGGAATTGTTTGAAGAGTTTTTAATTATATGAATGGGATAATGATGGCAGGATTACACTAGGGAGCAAGTGACTACTGAGAATTTATATGCTGTCCTTCTTGGTAACAAGAATGGGGTGAAAGGCGGAACTGGCAAGGTTGTAGATAGCAAGGCTAATGACAGGATCTTTCTTTACTACTCTGATCATGGAGGCCCTGGAGTTCTTGGTACATCGCTTGTAATTTACGCTATCTGATATCGTGTTTTATACCGAGGTTATAAAATTAGTGTTTCATGAAATTTCATCTTCATCATGATGTTAACTGGGACATTGTTCATGATGATGGCTCTTGTCTAACATGTTGGTTTTCATTCCCCCTAATTCGGCTGTTAAGTTTGTAAAGAGAATGTTAATACAAGAGAGATTATGGCTTGTTGATTTTTCTGATTGTGATTGAAGGGATGCCAAATATGCCTTTTCTGTATGCCTTGGAATTTATTGAGGTCTTGAAGAAGAAACATGCCGCAAAGGGCTACAAAGAGATGGTAAAAGAGCTCTTGCTTGCTTGCTTCAGATATTGTGCATAATTGATAAGAAACATGATTATTGACAGAGTTCTATGGTGTGAAACAGGTTGTGTATATAGAAGCCTGTGAGAGTGGGAGCATTTTTGAAGGTGTAATGCCCAAAGATTTAAACATTTATGTGACAACAGCATCAAATGCACAAGAAAGCAGCTTTGGAACTTATTGCCCTGGAATGGATCCTTCCCCACCTCCAGAATACATCACTTGCTTAGGGGATTTGTACAGTGTTGCTTGGATGGAAGACAGGTATTATTAGATGTTCTTTCTCGAAAGATTGCTGATTCTATATTGCTGGAACTTCCAAACTGAATACATTTGTGGTTTGATTGGTGCAGTGAGACTCACAATTTGAAGAGAGAGACTATAAGGCAACAGTATCAATCTGTAAGATCAACAAACTTTTGACTTTTCCTTGTTCTTTAGACTCAGCTAAGGATCTTTAGCTACAGTTTTAGTCAAATTAAAGAGACTTACTTTTGTCAACGCAGGTGAAGGAACGGACTTCCAATTTCAATACTTACAGCATTGGATCCCATGTGATGCAATATGGGAACACAAGCATCAAATCAGAGAAGCTTTATCTATATCAGGGTTATGATCCTGCCAGCGTCAACTTTCCTCCCAATAGACTTGGGCCTGCTCGGGTGGGAGTTGTTAACCAGAGAGATGCAGATCTTCTTTTCATGTGGCATATGGTGAGCCTTTGCCTCCTATCTTGTTAATCTCAGAATATGCACCTGCAAGTAGCAATCGGAATGGTAGTTAATGGCAAGATTGATGACATGGGTTGGTTTTGCAGTACAAGAAAGCAGAAGATGGATCAGCAAAGAAAGCAGAAACACTAAAGCAGATAACAGAGACAATGAGGCACAGAAATCATTTAGATGCTAGCGTTAAAACAATTGGAGTGCTTTTGTTTGGTCCCAAAAGAGGATCTACAATACTTGATTCCGTTAGAGCACCTGGTCTGCCACTGGTTGATGATTGGCAATGCCTGAAATCAATGGTAACATTTTCTTTTTCTTGTTTAATATCTTTTGCAAGTATATATCTTCTATAGCGCATAATCGTAACTTCATACTGTAGGTTCGCATCTTTGAGACTCACTGTGGATCGCTTACTCAATATGGGATGAAACACATGAGGGCATTTGCCAACATCTGCAACAATGGCATCTCCCAAGCATCGATGGAGGAAGCTTGTGTGGCGGCGTGCAGTGGCAATGACCTGAGGCAATGGCATCCGTCAATTAGAGGTTATAGCGCTTGAAGCTTTTGATCACAAAGTATGCAAATGAAGAAGCTCCGAGATTACTGCAGCACACTTAAAATTTGGTGTTGGTTTTTGTATTTAGTGGTTGGACTTCTTGTCTATATGGAAACAAGCAGTTGTAGACTTAGCTCATATAAAAACATTCCATTTGTCTTTTCTTACAGTATTAATAATAAAAATATGTATAAAGTTTTATCCATTTCTGTCGAGGAATTGATATGGTGGATTACTTAGATTAAATTGAATCGGATATAAAATTGGGTCAAGTCACTTGAGTAATTGATAGGATATAGATTTGATTTTAAATAAGCGTAATTTTTTTTAATTTTAGTATAATATTTTTATTAATTTTAATTATTTTAAAAAATTAAAAATATTAGGATTAATAAAAATATTAAATTAAGGGTCTATTTATTTATTTAATTTTAAATAATTTTATTTAAATATTTAAGAGTTATTTATTTTTAAATTTATATTTTAAAAATATAAATATAATTAAATTAAAAATTAATTTAAATTTAATAATTAAATATTTGAATATATTAAATATTTTATATATTAATAATATTTTTAATTTATTATTTAGTATTTATATATATTAATTTTAAATTTTAAAGATATATATTAATATATTAATTATAAATTTTTTTATTTTTATAAAAATAAATAATTAAATATTTATATTTGAATATTTAAAATAAAAATATATATATTAATTAGATTTAAATTTTAATTATATTCAGAAACGTAAAAAATAAGAATTTTTATTTCACAAATAATTATTGATGGACTTATACAAGGCCTCAAAATTGTTGGGTGATTAGTATTTCCTAGCCCAACCTACAAGAGTACAAAACTATCCATCCTCTCTGGAGCTCGAAAAGAAACCCAGTTGAATAAGATCAACCACATTCTGCTTTCGATGCTCGTCCTCTCAGTTGTATGAGAGGGGAGAGATCTATGTACAAAAAAGAAAAATGGCCATGCTCTGCTGCTGCTGCTGCACCACCAAATGAATCTAAAAGTTGATGGTATGGTGTTTTAAGGATGGAGAATAAATCTGTTGATGCTGAAAATAACGACAGTTGCTTCAAAAATTTTATGTCACTGGTAGAGCCACGTTACAGGTTCATGACCTCTTTAGGTGTTGTTGGGTTTGGTCCCCATCTGATCTCTTGGAGGCAAGGCAAGAGGGACTCCCTGGATTGGATATCAAGCGTTCTACTAAAGTGATCGTTCTTTCCAGTCACAAAATACTGTTTTGTGGCTGACTTTCTCTCTCAATTGTCTTCCCATTTGTATATGCTCAGTGGAAACCAAATTGCTATCAGTACAATTCCAGGATTTGTGCTACATTTTGGAACATAAAAATAAGATTCACTTGGTTAACCAACTTGATTATATACCAATTTTCTTCTGCGTTTACAAAGCTTTCTTATTCCAAGTTCCAAGCACAAGTGTGAAAATGAAAACTCATTCAGATTCAATGAAGCAAAATGTCTGTTTCAATGATATAAAATTTATTCCTAATGTTTGAATCATATCATATAATTAAGACAAAAAGACCAATAGGAGTCGCTGCTACGCCGTTGTATAGTTGTATTCTATGACCCTATCTATGTTACATTAAAGTGTAGATAGGGATGAAATTGAAAATGTGGGTCTCGATGATTGATTTCTGAAATGGACGCCTTGCCTTCTTTCTACACGAAAAATCACTTCACTTGGATCAAGCCGATATATACAACATACCCACCAATGAAATATTTTTAATTGTTCAATGACTTCCAACAACATGTGCATTAGTGGGATATAGTTGGGCTTGATATCGATGTCAACTGTTTAATAATCAGCGTAATGCTTTAAATTCAAATTTCAACAACATCCTTCAAGTCCTCCGAAATTACATGGAATATGTTATTGGGCAGTAATTAAAATCAACTCCAGCAAAGAATTTGCTAACTTTGACTTAAAAGGAATCTACCCTCAGAAGCATGATGGAATAATTAATTTTGATTCACATGTTCATTTTGTATTTTAGCAATCATTAGAAGCTAATTAAGAAGATGGTGAGATATATATGGATTGATTGCTTAATGTCATAAAATGGGCTACAATTAAATAAATGGAAAGCAACAATTCTATATATATTACCTGTTAATTTTAATCCTGTAGTTTGTGTACATCCTAATCTAACTCTTTCCTGACGGCGGGGTTATTATTTTCCACCCACTTAAAAGAATTTTTTTTGACAGAATTAATAAACTCCTTGCTGTATATTGATTATTAACAATAATAAATCTACTACTACTGCTTCTTCTTCGTTAGATATGGATAAGAACCAAGCAGCAATACTGCTACACTAAGTTCAATTAATCCTGCGATGAACTCGTATCTTGAGCTCACAAATTCAACTTTCATTTCTGAGTTTGAATACGGCGCTGGGTTTCTGTCGTTTTCCTTGCAAATAGAACAGCTTGACCAATACTGTTGCGGTCTTGTTTATTATTTAATCTTGATTTTGAAGCAGTCTTTTTGCCCATCCTTAATTCGTCGTCATGAGATTAATAGCCTTTACTTAGCCCCCGACACATGTAGCTGGAGTACACTGACTGCATATGCCATATGGATTACAGCTTTCTCCGTCTTCTTGTCGCTTTAATTTGATTTCTATATATACGCATTTTGGAAAAAGGAAAAGAAAGAAACGAACGTGGGATTCTATCATTATGTTCAGAAAGTAATCTGCAAATACCAGAAATAAATAAATATCTTCACCTTTTTATTTACAAATTGGTGGAATTAATGCAGTTAATAAGGTAAAAAGAAGAAAATACTGATCCTAGAAATCAATTAGATAACATCATCATGTTTATGAATCTGGTATTGCTATAGCCTATACATCGATCGCATGCATCACCAATGCAGACGGTGGTGACGTCTCCGGCAATGATCCCATGCGGCGATTCTCATTTTCACCTTCTCAAATTCCGAAATCCTACAGGGTATAGTGATCCCACCCGGGTGATTGAACCCGTAAGCCTGCTCCGCTTCCTTCAACAGCTCTCCGAACAACGGGTGGTTAAAATATATAACAGGGACCAACACTCTCTTCGTTTCATCATCAGATTCTCCTACGTATACAGCCAGGTGGCCCTTGGGTACCTCCGAGGGTTTGGTCCGACCCAGTTGTTGTATAATAGGCGGATTTGAACGAGAAAAACCAAGCTTACTGGCTCCCCGTCGAAGTTGGCGACCCAAAGACAAAAGCTTTGACATGGCGTTGCAGTTTCCAGCGGCGGAGTCCCCTAAGCGAATATGGTACTTGGCAGGTTTTCTTCTGGGTCGGATTATCCATTTGAAGACCTTCACTATCTTGCGACCAAGCTTAAAACCTCTGTACCTTTTCATAGTCAGTGATGAATGATGATACAGGAGAAGAAGAAGAAGAAGAAGCAGAATTAAGAGGTAGCAGTGCTCGTAAACGTTATATAGAAAGTGATGGAAGGAAGGGTGTAGGGTAATTAAGGTTTTGAGTTGGGGTGACTTGTGGTTTTTATAGGAAATTAATGGAAGTGACGATATCACGGTTTGAAGTGGTGATTGGATTCTGGGATTCCGAGAATGAGAATAAGGTTCCTTTGTTCGGGGATTTCAGAGAGAGCGAACGAATTAACCCCTTCATAAATATAATTTAATTTTTTTTATTATTATTTTCTTTTTAGTGTCAAAATAATATATGGTCATGGAGAGGGAGAGGAAGAGGGAGAGGGAGAGGGAGAGGGAGAGGGAGAGATAAGCAACAAGATATGGTCGGCACGCGGTGCAGACTTAGCTACGCGGGACCCAAAAAACCAAAATAAAAATTAACAAATTTGAAAATTCCCAAATCAATTTTTTTTTCTTAAAAAAGAAAAGAAATATCTAAAATTTCTTTTAGGAATTATGTAACATGATACGTTCTAATAATGTATGCTCCACTTTGTAAATTATAATGATTAATTATATAGAAGAATAATTCATCTCATAATATTAATGAGTTCGATGAGTCCATGTGAGATGGGATTGCTAGAAATAGCCACGTTAGCAGTGCATTCATTCAATATTTCCATTTTCTTTTACGTTTTTTTTTTCTTTTTAATTAATTATTGTTAAAAGAAGTTCAGTAGATAATATAATAATTATAAAGCGAGACAATTAAAATGGGAGTGGGTCAATGGTCAACTGGGAAACGGTTTTGATGCTTCACGACTCTAGTGTAACTCAGAAGTCACAAATAATTTTTGGCTAAAAACACAAATAATATTAAAAATAAATAAATAAATTATAGATTTTTAATTGATCCGGACATTGACGGTTTTTTTTTTTTTCGTTTTCATAAAAATATGCCACGTGTACATCAATGTACGGTCAAATTGACGGTTGAAAAAACGAAGTCAATAAATCACGACCGTTCATTTCTCAGACCCATTTTACACTTGTGAAATAAGCTAGGCTTGTTTATTACAAGTCAATTCCGTTTTGGAACAGAGACGTGGTACGAATGTGAATCAAAATTGGCCATAAAACTAGGAAGTGAAGAACCAAAACCCGATGCTTTCGATTCGTGTGTAATATTGCACGTTTGATCGTATGCATGAATGGAAGAAGAATAGTGGACCAGAACAATTCGCCGAAAGCAAAAGTTTAATTCGCAGTTTTGATGTAGATCAATTGATATGAATCACACACGTGTACCTTCGATCAAGAGAATGTTTATTTCGTTTTGGTATTTCTTGGCTGCAGTCTAGTCTAGTCTAGTCTAGTCTAGTTAGGTCTGCCTTTTTTTTCTGCTTTTGCCGAAATTGCTCATTTTTTTTTTCGCGGAAAAAGGAAGAAATTGCGACCTTTTATTTGAGGGATGAGAAGGCTTATCACCAGTCCACCTCTAAAGTATAATAAAAAATCAAATAATTATCAAAATCAAATTTTGGTGTTTATTTTATTATTGTTATTTAATGAATACTTTTTTATTAATTAAAAAAATTATTAATCTTTTTTTTTCCTTCGTGAGTACGTGGTTAGTACATTGAATTCGATGAGAGGGACAATTATTTTTCCATTTTTATTGAAAATTATTTCATGTTCAAGCTACGAACAATGAATTTGGATCATAAAGAGGGATTAATTAATTTAATAAGAAGATCTGATCGGAGAAGAAGACAAAATTTACAGAAGGAAAGATCTCTACGTCACTCAAATTCATGTGGACGTCCAAAAGCTTACCTTAATTAGCCATCGTCCATGCAGAATGAATTTAGACTCTAGTGGCTATTATTCACCAATTGTTTACTCTTCTTCCCACCTAAAATTCTTCTCTAATTGCAATACCAACAAATTAATTACCCTATTATTCTATTTTTTAATTATTATTTTTTAATTTAGTGACCACATGACTACTTAATTAATCAATAATAATTATTAGTTGACAGATAACGTACGTCGAAGAATCACAAGATTAGTTCGCAATTGTCCTGAATTTTGTAGAACAAGAAGTTAGAGAAAACGCCAACATTAATACTATACATATTTCTTAAATTATATAGTCTAAACTATATTTTAGTTTTTAATATAATATATACTACCGTAGAAATTAATCTGATTTATTATTGTTATATGTGTATAATTAATTGATTGATGATGAACCTTTCCCTAATAATGCTTTTGAAAACAATTTGATTCCATTTTTAATATAATAAAAAGATTTTTAAAAAATTAAAAATAAATATCTTTATGTACCATATATATATATATATATATTCATTTTTTTTCATTAATTTAATCAACTGCACATCACTATATATAAGCCGCAACGTTATTTTAAACCTTAGAGAAGATATAGCAAGATTTGTCAAACCTGTATAAGAATTATTGTAATGTGATTACAGTATCTTTCAACAGATTATGATTTAATTTAGGTGTTAAAATATAAATTAACTGTAATCTAATTTGATCTCGTAAGATTAGATGCAACTAACAACTGATTCATGATATTCTCTCCGTCCCTATAAAATCAAACGTACAGTCAACTACTGACATGATATATATATATATATATATATTTAATTTCTAAAAAAATGAATTAAATTCATTGTATATTCAAATTTAATAACTTGTGTAATAGAGTCATGTGTATTTTGACATAAAAACATAGATAATTAATTAACATTTTTTAAAAATTAAAAATTAATGATGCATATATAATTGTTGTATAAGAATTAAATTTAAGGAATAAAATTTTTGAAAAAAAATTAAAACAAGAAAAATTCAGAACTTAACAAGAGAGAGCATAAATTTAATAAGACTTATGAAATGGGTTCTGTCGACCTTCTAAAAATCAAGCGCCATTTTTAACACAAATAATACATTGGAAATTCATAGATCGGATTGACAAGGGAAACTAATGGTAAGCCCAGTTTTAAATTACTTATCGGTCCAACCCAAGCGTTTTATAGGAGCCGAGGGCCTTGTAAAAGCCCAACTGACAATCAATTTCTTGTAAGAAAAGAACGGAACAGTGGTGACTACAGATTATTAACTGGGTCTAGGTGTGTCGTAGACATACGGAATTTCATCTAGCCTAGCGGCCTACCCCGGCAAGCAGTCGGGTTCGTCATCTACCAACATAGCATCACATTTTGTAAAAAAAAATATGAAAATAAATTTAAAATTTGTGAGGGTCGTTTCAAATAGATTTGTGAAGAAACCAAAAAGTGAAAAAATAAATAAATAAAAAAAATAAAATACTCATTACAAAGGCATGAAGAAAGCAAGCTTTACGGGTTGTAAATTGAATTTGGCCATTTGGGTAGTTTAAAACATCATAAACTTTGTTTGGTTGGTTAATCACATACTCATTTGTGGCATTATTAATTAGCTATGTAATGGTATGATTATGAGAAGCACTTCCAACTCCAACTTACCTAATATCACAGTAAACCATGATGATTCTTCTTCTTCTTCTGTTGGTGAACATATAGCCCCGTATCATTCTTAATTAATGTAATTCAAGACTAGCTTCTAGTTAACTTGGTAGCCATGGAGGAAACTCTTTAGATGCAAATGTGAAAAGAGTATTGGGGTAGAGCGCCTTATATAAGGATTCTGCAATTGATGACCTTATCTTGTATATGCCCCATTATGATCTCTATCAAGACTGCTTCTTCATCTACTGTTACTGCTTTGTGGGACAATATACCCTATCCCCCATTCATTTTATCAATTAATTAATTATTCATATGACCATGTATTCGAAGAAAGAAAAAGAGCTGTCTCTCTATCTATTTCCTCACCAATTCTCAATTACAGTTCATCTATGTATATAGTCTTTTTGGAAAAGCAAGCAAGAGACATGGCAACCTGGCTTTTTCATATGGACCACCTCACAGATATTTTCTCTGCGTTTTAAAATCATTCCACAGCTACAACGAAATTGGTTGGACTGGAGATGGAGGCTAGTAAATCTCTTTCCTTGTTCTCTACGTATGAATACTACTGTTGCTCTCCGGCTGCTCATTATTGTGTGAATATATATATATATATATATATATATATATATATATAAATGAAATTATTATGTGCTAGCTCTTTTGCCAATAAATTAATACCATCTGATATGAAGTTTTGCTTCAATTATAAGAAAATGATCCTTGTTATTACTTTACTTTTCATATATATGTATGATCAAACTTGTGAAATTGATGGTTCTGATAGACTAGAATTGAATGTGATTTGATATATATAAATAATGCTTGAAAAGCTTTATGATATATAACACATTAACTACCATTAAGCAGCTATACACATAGCATCAATGAAAAGGTCTAGGTCCCGCTGTTATCATTTGAATAGCATCTCAGTTGACTCTCATGGATTTCTGTGGATTATTTGTGTCACCCACCAAACTTCATTGTGTCTGTATTGTGACATTGTTCACAGCTTCACCAATTTCATTCAAATCTAACATCTTGGAATTTTACGGGGACAATTAAGCCCCATTTATTCTATTTCATGTTCCCTGGTCTGTAACTCCTTTTCTACAAATATTCCTCATGTTAAATTAGGTTAATTAATATCAATCAGCAAATTAATTAATAGTGCTCTTTTGGCTGCCTTCTGAGAGCATTCACTGAAAATGGAAACTCGATCAATTTCCCACATACATATTCAACTATTAAGTTAAGCCTGTTAACATGAGCAATTCTTGAAGACATTGGGACCATTAACATGAGCTGTGAGATCCTCTTTATTATTTGCAATGAGAGTGATCAGTATGTATAGAAGGCATGGCCTCATTTTGTGTCCTCCAGAATTCCCAATAATGGAACTTCAGCATCAGTTGTAGATGATAACGAAGGGCAACTTTCAGCTAGGATATATATATAATTTCGCTAATTGCTTTCATATTAATCAGTCAGGATTAAACATTCACAAGGAATTTGAATCATACAACACAGGTATTAAAACATATCTCTTTAAGAATTATTATTTAATACCAGTCAGTGAACAATAGCCAAGTTAACTTAAAGATATATACAAAATTAATTACTTGCATTAATTAATTAATTTAAACGATCGATCACATAGGTCCCCGGTCAACAGGCAAAAGTGCAAGTTAAATTACTATTCTGCTGTCTGCACCAGATTATTGTAAAATTTTAATTTGGTAAGATAAAAATGAATATGATGGTAATCATTCCAAATTCCACTCCCTTGTCCCTGCTTTATTTGTTCTTATTTCTTAATCTTATTATTATGGCTATAATTGGCATTATTATTCTGAAGACGACATATAAACCAAAACGCAATCATAGTCTCTATTGTTATTAAATTTGTTTAATTTATTAATTTCTCCATTTCTCATTCCCAACTTAGCAATCAACAACCCCGAAAAGAACCACAACCATAGAAAATGACATTAAAATTGTAATTATTAGTCATCACGCCTTGAGCAACAAACAGTAAAATCATGACTCTCTATGTGCATGTGTTTTTGTGCAGAAACAGTTGACCTTTGTAGTCAACAGTCATCTATATTCTCTCATTCTCCACCTATATATTTTAATCAATAATCTTTTATTTTATTTACTTATTTTAATCTGACGATAATTAAAGTGGGGATGGGATTAGATTATAATTTACATATCTGACAAAACTAATCTGAAAAACGTGCTTGCTACTTGTATATACATTCTAATTTCTAAGAACACAGGGCCCTGCAAGATTGTTGTTCTAAAATTTTGGAGTGCAGATTAATTAAATTTTGTACATCGATCTTCTAGTAGGTTTTGGAGTGGTACCTACTAGATCGCAACAAGGAATTAAGGAATTAATAGCACCAATTATCTCTTATATTAGTGGGCGTAAGACTATTGGATATTACAGTTTTGATGATAATTAATTAGTTTACGGTCATAATTACGCAGTTTTGATGATTATTATAATTAATTATGGCTATGAAGTTTCTTTTTTACCAGACGTATGTAATATGTACATATATATATGGATTCTGATTGAGGTTTTCTTTTTCCAGTCTCTTTGATGATGATGATGGATACTAGATTAATCGGGTGAGTGGATGGATTAGTTATGCTATAATGCAAGTAGTGGAGGCAATGGTTATGTTAATGAGTGCCTCAATTTTAATAAAGGGTGTGAGATGATCAAGTTAATTAATTTAAACGAACCACTAAATAAAAACTATGGTATTATACATAATAATATCATGAGTTTTTTTACTACACAATCTGCATGTATATATATTGAAAATTATGAAGCCAACTAGGTTAATTAGCTAAATTCAAATTAAAAGGCAAATGTTAACTCTTTTCCAGCAGTAACGAATTGTAAACACAGAAGAAAATTAAATCATCTTGTTCGTATACTAATTGATATCGATCGCCTCTTCTTCTTCTTCTTCTTCAAAACAAAATCCTTCCTGGCGTTGGATCCAATAAAAGTCCAATCTTGACGATTAATAATTCATTGATTTAATTTAAGCCTGTAAAATGTGTTTTGAGCAAGTGAATCTGAAATCAAGTTCTTGTGGCTTTTCCCAGCTTGGAGATGTCCAAATTCAGTGAACATTACAATCAAATTAAGCACATAAATGTTCACATTAACCTACCACACAACACAAGCACATATAAGTAACTATAATTGGCTATCTCTTCAATGAGATTTTGTTCAAACAAGACAAAAAAGACAATTAAAGATTGCGCAGTCACACTATGGACAATATGGAAATCAGGTGGATCCAACTTATCTTCGAGAAACAACCAATACAAAATGCTCACGTGCTTTAATTTTAGGTGTCTGGTAATCATGGATTTCAGACAGTGATATATAGTTAAACAAAACATTCAACTGATAGGATAAATGCTTGTCTGCCGCGTGTTCATGCGCATGTACTTACAAACTGATATAAACAGAAACTGTCCCAACTTTCTTCTCTCCTTTTTTAGTCCTCACTCTCATGAGATTGGTTAAGAAAAAGGGGTATTACTCTATGTGACTCATAATCATTGTTAAACGTAATACACAGTAATTAATTAAATACGGGATAATTAACTATTACTAAAGGATTGGACTTAGTCTGCAACCCATGATCACGCGTAGGACATTATTGAGTTGAGAGAGTAACCCTAGCTATCTAGCCGACGTTTTACTTTCAGAGAAATTAAAACCTAAAGATATTTAACCCCGATATATATTTTATATAGAAAGCCGGTGAACAGTCTTTGGTCCATACCAACTGATCATATTCATATCTTATACAAATCTTTTGCGGTTTACATCAAACGTATGGTCTACTTGTATTCTTATAGATCTTGCCTAAGCTTTACTCCATATCTTTTTTAGATTTTGGGATGAAATTAAAGACTTGGTCCAAACCTAAATTCCAGAAAAAGCAAAACTTTCAGGGTCGTTCTTACTATGAATAGTTATTAAAAATGGAAGTTCGATAGAGAGAGAGTTTAGTGGTTCTATACCACTTTCCATTATCTTATCTTTTCGCGAAATTTCAGCTTACAGGATCCTTATTTACAAACTCCTCAGATGTTGGGTTGTTATATATTTAAAAATTTGACAAATAATTAAAAAGGAAAAATAAACTTAAATTTGTAATATATGGATGTAGGTAACCAATGGGAACTGAGCTAGGTGACATAGTCATTTTATACTTAAAAAAATTTTACAGAGAGAATAGACAGAGACGGTGAGAAACCCCTTACATCAGAACGATGAGGGACATGGAAACTTATTTTCAAAAAAAATTTAGGGACTTCTCGAGGAGTTGCCCATCCTTTGGCTAAACGTGGGGAACCGAGACAATAATGAATCTATATCGGCAATCATTCAACGATGTCCCACCATTGGTTGGGGCTCAGCTCACCACTTTCTTCGATTAACTCCGCTAATCGCAACCTTAATTAACACCTCCATTAATTTATATCCAACAATAAAAACAACTATACCCAATTAATCACAGCACTACTTTGGTACTTTAGTGCCCTAATTGCCAAACATCTTTAATTTTTTAACGATCGAGTCTTTGAATATGTTATACGAACTAATCAAAGGGACTACTATTGTAGTTTCTTATAGTGGTCATGCTTTGAAATATACTTAGTGCCTTATCTTGTGATTATATAAAGTGTTTGCATCAAAAGATCGATTAGTTTATAGCGAGCATATTAGGGTGGAACACGTTAATTTGGAAGGTCACGATCGACTTCTTACAACATTCAACCAAGCAATTTATTATTTATCATGACTTTTTTTAATTATGCTATTTATATGTACGTGCTGATCATCTTCTTGGCATGAATTTGATTGTGTCATTTTCAAAGTTACAAAAACATCATTAATCTTCTTATTTATTGTTTTCAGTATCTCTTACATGTGTATATATAATTAATAAAATCACATTTAAAAAATTTAAATTGAGTTGATCAATTTTATCATGGTTAATGTCATGTTAGATTAAGCTAGTTGCATGTCTAGACTGTAATAAGATGTCTTTATATCTCATGAATAATATACTTGTATATACATTAAAATTTTACAATACATTTCAAATATATATAACAAATTGTCTCCAAGGGCTGATCTAGATGATTAGGGGTATATTTGATTTGTTTAATTTCTAAGTTTCGAAACATTATCCTGGGGAGGTAAGGAAATTTAATGAAAAAAATGATTTGAGCCTGACCTACTCCGCTATCTTTTATAAAAAAAAATTGTATATTAACAATCCTGTATTTTTATTTTTGTTGTAAAAAAAATAAAATCTAAACTAAAACTTTCTTTGATATTGAGATATTCTTAATTTAAAAATTTAATTGTTATTGTCAAATTTAGATGGAAAAATAACTGATTATCATTAATTTTTGTATTTGTCTAAATATTTTCCTTCATGTAACATCAAAAACAAAATAGAAACACTGCAATAATAGAGGAAGCTTAAACAAAAGTATAATTTATAATTAATGAGCCCAATATTATACATGATGACATCTAATAGTGCATTGCCACATAAGCATGGTGTGGACAAGATGACACTTGGATAACGTGGAAGACTTTTGCTTCACTTCTGTACTTGAAATTTCAGCCAAACATTTGGAGAATTATGTAATTATAATAATAAGAATACATTATCCAAGCTTTTGATTTAACTTAATAATTCTCAATTTATCGTTTATGTCCCTAACCGTAGGAGAGGAACCGGCCGGCCCCCCCGTACAAAGGGGGGAAACAAAAAGTGATGGCTCTGTTGTTACTTCAAGGCTTACCTTAACTTATCGGCATGCACATTCCTCTAAACTAATATTTTGTGAATCTGTCACAACCTTCTCTTCTATACAATTATGGCGTAAAAGATTAGATTAATTAAATTAAAAGTACAAATAGAAAATTGAAGAATGGGCCCATGAACTGGTGGGGTCTAAACGGGATAACGGGGTTGAGGCCCCACTTGGGACAACCGGCCTGCAATTGTATTTGTGAGCCTAATGATCACGGGGCTAGCCCACGCCGGACCATAAGCCGCCACGTATGAAGTCCCAGCACATCATTCCGTTTATGTGGGCCCCACTCTCCACCACCACAGGCACACAACCGAAGTAACACTGTTGTCTTTACGTCTAGGCTTTATATTTCATGCGGTTCGGCTTAGCCGCTAGCCGAGCTGGTCAATTGAATTCTACTTTAGTTTATTTTATTTATATATATATAAAATTGAACATGTATTTGGAGAAGCGTCAGCGTCTGATTATTCGGGGTCGGTGTGTGGGGCCAAGCTCGTGAGAGTGAGAGAATAAAATAAAAATTAAATAATAAAAAGAAGTATAAAATCGTAGACTGACCAACCAGAGGCCGCGTGCAATTGCTTTTGCTGGTGAGGACCTGCCCCTCGACTGTATTTTATAATTTATTACCTTAAAATGCCACCAAACCTTAAAAGAAATATATTATTAAATAAAAATATTAATGCTATAAAAATATTTGCACTTTTCGAACGGATTAAGAAGGGTTTTCAATTAGCTCAAGCTTTTCATATACAACTTAGGCAAGTTGGGTGTATAACATTATTTTATTTAATTTAATGTAATGGGTTTGTGGTATGTTAATTAAGATTCCGTAATCACTTTATAATCCAGAGATTATAGATTTTTTCTTCAAGTAAAATTAAGTGTTCATCTTTTTACTATTATATATAATTGTGTTATGAGAAAAACAATAGATAGTCGCTTGTTGCTGATTGGAATGCACTTGTTAATAAAAGAAAAAGAAAGGGAGTTTATAATAACCATGCAGTTCATATTAATTGCAATTTAATCTTCAAAAACATGATTAATTAAGGTATTTTAAAGGAAGTTTGTGCTTGTGCTTTCTTATTTTCATATTACTGTGGGTATCTAGAAGGAAAATATTATTGTTATAATTAATGTAATCGTGTATATCACGCGGTGTTCACCGTATAGAGGTCACCAAAATAGCATCCATTGATTACATTTTCATTCATCAATGGCTATGCATATGTATATATATAAAAATGAAATTAATATATCTTCTTGTCAAATATCAAATATATAAATATTTACACTTTTTTGTTGTTTTGGATGCCCTTTTAAGACGCCCAAATGATCCTCACCGTTGGATCACTGACATCGCCATTCTTTCTCTGTTAGAAAAAATAAATAAATATAAAACATTCTCATTCTTCTGGTCCCTATCAGTGGCTGGTGGGTGGTGCTAGAGGCTTTGCAGCCTCTTTTTTTCTCTTAATCTTAATTAAAATCTTGTTATCAAGCTTGCTTGAGGCATTACTCGCCTCCCTTTTTTCCCGCAAAGCTTTTGCAGCAATCAAGCTTCCACTTAAAAGATGAAGGAGAGAGAGAATTCTGAGAAGGGAGATTATTAGGGCATGTGTTTTTCTTCGAAATACTCCTAATATTATTATTCATATATAGCACCTAGCATTTTTCCCTGCTTCTTATTTAACCATATCCCTTCTCTCTTTTCCCATTCCACAACTTTTCCTTCTCTCTTTGCCTTTGCTTTTCCTTTCCTCGGGATCTAATCTCTTTCTCTCATCTCTCGACAACTACTAGACAGTTGTTGAGAGTACAGCAGTTGGGGTTCAGTTCAATTCCCGAGGATCCCTTCTCATTGCATTCGTCTTTAATCTCGTTCTGTTTGTTTTTCTCTCTACATATTTCAGTTCTCTTTTTGGTCTGATTCAGTGGCCTTCTGGAAGTTAAAAGACAGTGTCAAAAGCAAGCTTAAAGTTTCTTATCTTTAAGCTCGTATATAGCTGCTCGAGAGGTCAAGTTTTATCAGATCTGAATAGAAGGAAGTTAAGGTTGTACTCTTGAGGATTATCAAGGTTGTGATATCGTGAACTTCTCCTTCTTCTACTTCATGATCATCTTCTTGTCTGCTTTTGACAATTAACAGTACATGTCCTCACTTTTAGAATGATTTTCTTTTCTTTTGAATGATCATATATGAGCGTAGAGCATCCGCCGAGGATGCTTGTGTTATAAGCTAAGCAAGATATATGTCAAACTGAACCAAAAAGAAGATGAAAAATATATATGATGTGTTTCCCAACTTGAGTTTCTGGAGATTGTTTCTTTGTGCATATATATGGGGCCTTCAATAGGTTTTGAAGATCATCTATGGACTATCCCTATTATTGGTGATATTCCGTGTTGGTAACTATAGTGTCTTTCTTCTGTTTTCTGTAGTTAAATTGTTCTTTCTGTTTTTGAATTATTATGCT
This sequence comes from Melia azedarach, assembly GCA_028052125.1. NCBI lineage: Eukaryota > Viridiplantae > Streptophyta > Magnoliopsida > Sapindales > Meliaceae > Melia > Melia azedarach. Next base: position 5,918,774 of record CM051401.1, on the reverse strand, counting down.
TCTATAACGTTTCCGTTTATCTAGTTTTGCCATGGTTAAACAGATCTCTCTTTATATCAACTTCCTAATCTAGGATCGATCACGTCTTAGTGGTATATATCAAGTACACGGGATAGGGTTGCCCCAAATTATTGTAGAAGAAATGCTAATTCATAAAAAAATTACACCATATCTTATTTATCCACCTCTTTTGGTTGCCCGTGTGAGTTTTCAATCAATAATGAGAAATTGTAAGGAGTCCTTCTATGCATGATAATTCCCCTCTATGCATGTTTCACAAAGCAAAGCTGTTAAAATTAATTTGATTCCCAATACCTATCCAACGTTCACTTTTTTGAGTGGAGAAAGACTTTTTTGTTCGCTACTCTTCCTTCTTTCATATCAATTATATTTCTAATGTAAGAGTAAACTTTTTAAATTTTTTTCTTCCTTATATTTTATGATTTTAGCTTTTTTTATCTCATGTATGTAGGATAAATAGAAACTCTTTATAGGAAGCCATCTTTTCATGTGTTGTTGATGAATTGGTTTTATATACATTTTACAGATAACTATTCTTATTTCTGTTTATTGTTTTTCGATTTATGATCAAAATTTCTTATTACAGTTTCCAATTCTTCAATAATCCCTACTAATCAAGATCAAGTATGCTCTTGATTAACCATATTAGCGATTATACCGTTCAAATTCCTCCCAAAATTTATCATATGTTTTAGGTCAAGCCAAATAAAATCCTATTCTGACAGTATTATGTTAACTCAATACATCAAGTTTTAAGAAAAAAAAAAACCTCTCCACAAAAACATGGATGGTAGTAAGAGAGTAGTATGGACAAAGCAGCTCTTAATTGCATGTTATTTTTCTCATTAAGCTAATTGTATGCTATATGTTCCTGATTTGCATAAGCAGACATATCTTAACATGATTATTTCTCTACTATTATGTTTAATAGAAATTACATGATGTCAAAATTATGTAGTCAAATTGTCTAACATTAGTTAATTCTTACCTTATAAGAGTGATCTATATTTTTTTGTTTTAGTGATAAATTAAAACTTTTCTGTTGATTGATTATGCAGTGACACACACACACACATATAAGATCATGTATTATCAACCTATTGCTTTCTTTGCTTGCGCAATGCTATACTTACAGAAGAATTTGAATCATGAATAATGATACTTGACATGGATGCTTTTAACATTGGGAAAGATAACATCATTTACATTCTTTATTATCATTGTTTTAAGAATTATCATTCTCATTTATTTAAGATCTTCTGATTTTGGAAGAAAACAAGTACCAATTTTGGTGATCCCATGCTAATTTTTCTAGATATATACAAAAGTGTCTACAAATATATATAAAACCTTCATATATATATATATATATATATATATATATATATATATATATATATATATATATATATATTCTAATTGTTTATGTTGGCCCTTCTTTTCTTTTCTTTTTTTCTTTTTCCGTTTTACCCGACAACTGAGAGTAAAAACAAAGGGCAAGGCAAATATAGTTGCCTATTATGCATGTATATAGAATTTTAAGTAGCTAATAGTATATTATAATTATTATTCATTGATTTATAGTTGTGTCATTTAAATGCAGGTGTTGAGTCCTTGGGATAATATGAACTCATTTTCGCATGTTCCTCCGGGCTTCAGATTTCATCCCACAGATGAAGAGCTTGTTGATTATTACCTTAGAAAGAAAATTGCTTCGAAAAGGATTGACCTAGATGTCATCAAAGATGTTGATCTTTACAAGATAGAGCCATGGGATCTTCAAGGTAGGAATTATCCATTTTTGTTTTTCACTGCATGCTAATATTATTTAAGAGAAAGGAGAGGGAAACATTTTGAAGCCTTTCTTCACATTGATTATTGTTTTGTTTATTTTTCTAGAATTGTGCAAAATAGGAACTGAAGAGCAAAATGAATGGTATTTCTTTAGCCATAAAGATAAGAAATATCCAACTGGAACTCGCACTAATAGAGCAACAAAAGCAGGATTTTGGAAAGCCACGGGAAGAGACAAGGCAATCTACGCCAGGCATAGCCTGATTGGGATGAGAAAAACTTTAGTGTTTTACAAAGGAAGAGCTCCCAATGGACAAAAGTCAGATTGGATCATGCATGAATATCGACTTGAAACTAACGAAAATGGAACTCCTCAGGCAAGTACAATAATTAGTGTAGAATTTTGCATGTTTACTTTCAATATGATGAAAAAAATGATTTTTTTTTTTTTTCCATTGCATGTAGGAAATTAATTGTATATCCCATAATTTCTATCTTCAACTATAATTCTTTTGCTAGCTACAATCCGAAGACAGATAATCTACAAAATGCCAAGAACATTGATCATGGCCAACCCAAAAAAGAAAAAAAAATTGAACTGCTCCTTTTCTTGTTTAATTTTTTTTATTTTTATATTTATAGATCATTCAAGAAATTTTAACCACATAAATAAAATGATATTGATTAGAAATTCATTTAATAGTTATAACATGCATATATTTAAAAAAATTATAGTATGCAATTTTAATAAACAATAATATTTAATTATTGGTTGAATTTTTTTAAGATAAATAAATGTTTACCTTAAAATACTAGAAGCCATAATAGTCTTATTTTTTGTTTTCTCCCTAGAAGTCTCTAATTTATTTAAATTTTTTTCTAAATATTCAATTTAGGAAGTTTCAAATGAGAGTATGAGACCATCCCATTATATTATGACACAATTACTTAATTATGACAGTTTTAAATATGATCATTTTGTGATGCAGTGAGGACTGTCTCACTTAAAAATTTTTTCCCCATCAATTCTCTTTACTTGAAACATTTCTACCCTCAAATTATCTCTAAGGTTTCGCCTGGAGAGTACTTAAAGAAAGAAAAAATATTTTAGTTTGCTTCTTATCTGGAATAAGCAATGCCAACTCAATTTTACCAACTTCCTTCATATGGGTAGTGAAAGAAATTTCCTTGTCTTTATAGGTTACAAAAATCTTTTAGACTGCCATAGGAAACATATGTACTAAATGTTGTAGCAAATAGTTTTTTTTTTCTTTCCTCTTTTTGTATAAGATCATTGCTGTATAGTTCTCTAATATTCATCCATATATTGTCCTTGGAAATAAGGGAGTTAATATTATTGCTAAGAATTTTATTCCAAACTGTTGTTCAGGTTTCTTTCCTGCTTGTCTTTTGATCTAGAATACACCTACATTCCTCCTTTTTAAAACTATCCAGACATGAACCATTGAGTTTTCGATTGGCTAATAAGCAGATGTTCCAACTATCAAATTCCCAGCACTTCTATTAAAATTAGGAAATGAACAACTCTTCTGTAGTTATTATGTTTTGCCATTTGTTTCTCACTTTTCATAGCAATCAGCGCATTCCATTTGTATTATTGCTTGCTTCAACGAATAAATCTTACACTTTTCTTCTCAAAAGCAAAGTTATTATATATGGTTAATCTGACGCTCTTATGAACGCACCAGGAAGAAGGATGGGTTGTGTGTAGGGTATTCAAGAAGCGAATGGCCACAGTGCGGAAAATGGGTGAATATGATTCATCATGTTGGTACGATGAACAAGTCTCGTTCATGCCAGAAATTGATTCCCCTGGCCGCCGAATGCCTCAGCCTTTTACACCATATCATCTCCACTATCCATGCAAACAAGAGCTTGAGTTACAGTATAATATGTCTCATCATGACGCTTTCCTCCAGCTTCCTCAGTTAGAAAGCCCCAAAGTTCCACAGTCAGCAGCAAGTGTAAGTTGCAACTCAGTTGTTCCATTTGGTTATGATAGAAACAATGGGAGCACATTGCAATCCTCAACGCTCACACAAGAAGAACACACGCAACAAGCCCATCAGCAGGATTTGAGCTCACTTTACAGTAACAACAATGAGCAAGCGGTGGATCAAGTCACAGATTGGCGAGTACTTGACAAATTTGTGGCGTCTCAGCTGAGCCATGAGGAAGCTTCTAAGGAAAACAATTACTCCAATGCAGCCGACTTTAATGTGGCTGAACAAATGAACAACATACTAGCCAATGGATCCAAGAGGTCGGAGATTGCGCAAGAGTATGCCTCGACGTCAACCTCGAGTTGTCAAATTGATCTGTGGAAATGAAAGCATACCATAGCTAATTAGAAGATATATATATACTAATCCTAGGAAGTACAGTTCTACAAGAAGAGAAGTCTTATCGAGGTTGCTGTAAATAATGAAAACTAAAATGGTATTGGAACTTCTGGGATCCTTTGTATTGATAAATACTTCTAGGCAACTGGCCGGTTAGACAAATACCAACTACAAATAAAGTAGTAGTTTAGGTGGATGGACCGTATGGCCGAGTGCAGTTGAGACTGACTCGGAAGATATTGAATATTAAATGTATTTTGCCTTATTGCTGCTTATTTTAATATTATGGGTTTGCATTAATATTATTATGGGATTATCTTGTAACCTTGTTTTGTTCAGATCATATATATTAAAGTATGTTCCACCTGTGAGCTAGCATTAAGACAAGGATTTTCTTTTTCCTCTTCGATCTTTATCAAGTTCCCCATTCTGTGCTTCTGTTCTTTTCATCCCTTTTCCTCCTGTGAAGATGTTAGCCCACTGATTCAACTTCCAATAATTTCCATATCCAATCAGTGTTTAGATGTATCTCTGTCATGAGCAGCTCGTGTTTCTCTTGGAAACCAAACTATATAAGGCATAATCTTTTCTACAAGAAGATTATCTGAAAAAAAAAGAAGTGTTTTTTGACTAGAAATTTCAGATATGAAATGAAACAAATATTAATGAAATTAGGAAAATGCATACGACACTGGTCAAGTCATATTGAGCATGTGGTAGGAAGTTAGAATCGAATTTGAAACTAATCTGTAGTTGGGGTTCTTTCTTGGACCGGATTTAAAATAGAAAAGCAAGGTAAGAAGCCGCAGTACCCAACGAAGGAATGAATGAATCTATTTCGTCACCCAGTTGGTACAATTCTCCTATAATCACTTACCATATGGATGCATGTCACTTGATATAACCATATATATATCATTCTGGGAAGAAAGAATTGTATGATTATGCATGCTCATTTCTTTTTTTCAGAATACTAATACATTATCAGTGGTCTACCGGAATAAAAATTAAAACTATGACGCAACCCAGAATAAATCCTGGATTTCTATTTATTGGAGAGAATTTTCCTCCCCACACAAAGTGGGATTGGAACCAAGGCACCCATTATGAGTATCTTCGTTCTAATTACTATTATATATATATATGTGTGTGTGTGTGTGTGTGTGTGCACGCGCGCGCTAAAGTATAAATATTTGCCTCTCTGCAATGCCCCATTTTGATTTTAAGCTGTCAAGCTTTTGCCCACTATAACTTAAAATTGTTCTCTATGTAGGAAAGAAACTCTTGAGTTACAGCTTTGTTCTGAACAGTAAATATTTTAACTTAACTTTTAATTTTCACCTGTAATGAGTTAGATTTCGTAGTGTGAAGCATGGCTCTGCCAACACTTCCTTTGTGATGAATCATACATAAAAATTATATATATACATTGCGGCATATATGGTGAAGCAGTACAAAGTGAAAAATATGTGAAAGTGTTGGTGAAATAGCCAAAGATGTCGCATTGGCTTTTATATATTACCATAAAGCTCCTTAAATACTAGTAGTAGTTTTTTAATTAATTAAAAGCTTACGTTATCTTCAAGTCATAGTTTAGGAGCGAACGAGAAGTCTGAAAGAGAGGTGGGCTAATGTTCTGCAAGAGTTGTGCATGCTAGAACAAACGAAATATGCTTAGAAAGTGAATGTCATTTTATTAAATATATATAACTGTTCAACATACCTACCTAGAGAAAGCCTGTTTAGAAATGCCAGTTTTACACAAATAATCTGTGGCAAGAATTTGGCGCGCCCTAAAACTCTTCACCTTCAGCTTCGCTGAATACAATACCTGTGCTGCCAAGAAGATGAATTAAAATGGAGCCCTGAATGATCATACACATATATACACATTGTATTATTTTATTAGCGGGCTTCTGACCACCTAACGATTGTACTTAGTGTAGAAAGAAGGACAAGAAACGTATATATATAAAAATTGCAGCAGTACTATATATATCTTAAAAGAATTTAAAAGAATAGAAAGAAGATAAAAGATGTACTACCACCAAACTTGAGGTATATCTGTAATTTGTAATTAATTATATGAACCATCAGTCACCCAACTGAGCTTCCGATAGGTTGAGTTGAAGAGTGTCAGATTTAAAGCGTTGAAGGAGAATATAGAAGAAACTGTGGCTTGACCGCCGTGAAGTAAGTTCGAAAAGTTTACCTGCGTTTAAATACCAAGAGAAAAGGAGCAAATTTTAAGAATGGAATAAATAATAATGGATAATCAGACTCACAAGCAAGATATTTTATTTGTCTCTAATTGACCTGGAGAACATCCTCATCCTCATCCTCTTAATTACTTGGGTTAAAGTCAAGCATGAAAATCCCTTAAAAGCAATGACAATTTTTCCAAGCGACATAATCATTGGGCGTGCTCTCATGATCTCATGGACTCATAATGCACCGAACTCTCACGATAGTGAGATAGGGGCTTGCAAGAGAGAAGGATTTCTGATTGGATAAAAGACTAAAAGCTTAGGAAGTGAGTGCTTAATTTTCTCTGACTTTAGTTTGACGGGCTTACGCTTTCTCATTAGGGTTTTGTTTCGTCACTTGTGATAAAAGAAAAATAATGAATAACTTAGGATCAATTTCTTTTGAGTCAGTGTCGTGCAGCCCCCAAAACCAGCATAGCATGAGCATTAATCGATGCTCTGTGTGCTGTTGAGTTACATAATTGGGGTATATCATATTAAAAATGTTGTTTGCTGATTAAGTAAGATAACATCATTCATCCTGTCAAACAATCCCATGTGAGGCAAAATTATTAGTGTCCTTCCTCGCTCCCCAAATGCCAAACCTCCATAATCTCAGAGTCCGGATTGTACTTCTCATGTATACCTCATATTCAAGTATATTCTGATACTCGTTAATATACATTTATTATAACTGTGGTAAAGGACTGATAATTTGATCCCATATCTCTAAGAAAAGTTTAAATGAAAGGAATTAATGGCAACTTCAAAATTTCTTTTTAATTCTAAAGAATAGAACATATATTACATATACGATCTACTATAAACGTAACTACAAAGGTGCCAAGGTTACAACTTTAATTTTAAATAAAGATCAATATCTTTGCAATACATTTATTTTAAAGCCAATATATACAAGGAGAGATTCCTGTCGAATTACTTTCAATTATTGAATTTCTAACTCCGATGGATCCCCTTGTTTCTGGGTTTCATTTAATGATTTCATTTCGTATTTTATGGAATAAAAAAGTGCATCAGATCACAAGGGCTTAAAATTATAAATTTGATAGGACTTTTGACTTCAACTTTTTGAAAATGATTGATGTTGTTGGAATCATGTTGATCCTATATAATACATACATAGAGTGTATTGATTATTATAATACAAGCAATATGTACGTATATATAAGGTATTTCAAGTACAAATTTTAAGTAGCAGTACTATCATTCACACGGCAAATTAAAGATATATATATATATATATATATATATATATATATAGAGAGAGAGAGAGAGAGACAAGATCAGCAGCCCTTTTATTTTACACAAAATCTTATATTAATTATTAGCCTTCAAATTAAGTGTCTATCAAGGGTGAGGATTACATTTAATAAATATTAAAAAATTCTTACAAATTCATTTAATAGAATATTTTATATTTTTTTAATTTTTCTTTCTTATCTCTCATTTATTAATCTCTCTCCTTACTTTTTTATTATTTATTATATTTTCTCTCTTTTCATAATTTCTTTTTTGTTATTATTTATAAATTTAAAATTTAAGAATTTGAATAAAAATTAAATTAAATTTTATTTTGAATTCTGACTTATAAATTAAAAATTTTAAAAATTAAAATTAAAATTATATTAATTATTTATCTAAAAAATTTAAAAAATTTTAAAAACTATCATAATATACAAATATTCAAAAATGATTATTTAATTTATGAATTTTTAAGTTACAAATGATAATTACAAATAATAATTTATGAGTTTTTTAAGTGATAATTAAACTAAAAATTAAAATAGTTATTTAAAATTTTGAGTTATTTAATTTATAAATGATAATTAAAAATAAAAAGAAATTATGAAGAGAGAGAAAATATAATAAATAACATAAAAGTAGAAGAGAAATTAATAAATGAGAGATAAGAAAGAGAAACTAAAAAGACATAAAAGACCCTATTAAATGAAGTTTGTAAGAATTTTTTAATATTTATTAGATGCAGTCTTAACCATTGATAGACTCTTAATTTGAAGGCTAATGATTGATGTATATATATATATATAGGGATAAGTTCAATGATTTTTTTTTTATGCAAAATCTTACATCAAATATAAGCTATTGGATCTAGGCACATCCAACTGTTGAATTGTATTTGACCATGTAATTAATGCGTAATTAATGCACATACCAGATATAATTTTAATCGTTGAATGTACCTAGATCTAATGGTTTATATTTAATGTAAGATTTTGTATTAAAAAAAAAACCCCTTGATCCTATTTCATATATATATATATATATATATATATATAATTGTATATATGTTTACTACTTATTTTATTATTAGACGAACAAGTGTACATCACCCCATTTTGAATAGTTTCTACTTATCAAAGAGAGACGATATCGAGTGCCCAAGCGATGATGCGGTGAATCTACTAGCGAGGTATAAGGATTGAGAAGGGGCAAGAGAAAAGAGAATTGACACGGAGAGAGGGCACATACCCTGATTAGAATTGCTTGAGGGGTTAGCCATAAAGGGAACACCCAATTCTTTGTTTAATGATGAATGTTTTTCTGAGCTTCTCGTTGTTGGTCCACTAGAGAAAATAAGGAGATATAAAGTAAAGGCTACGCAACTTGATGATCGATTTCTTCACCACTTGGGAGCTCAGACAATCTTCTTCACCACTTGTTTTCTGCTTTCATTAGACTCAACTTGCAAAGTAAAATCCACTACGTGTACATTATCTTTTCCGTCTCTCTCTCTCTCTATTCATTTGTAACTCTTTCCTTTATGTACGTCGACCTTAGCTCTTAAGGCTCTGTCGTCATATTAATTTGATGGGGAGTCCAAATTCTGAATCCAAAAGGTTATCCCAAAACAACATTCAAACAGTTGTGATCTAGGAGTTTCATTGGCACAAGGCGTTTGTTTGCACTTCTTTAATTGTATCCTAGACTTATGCATCTCCATATGTACACACACATATATATAAGATGTTGCATATATTTATATATAGCTCAAATCAATCAACAGTCATGGAAAATTATTTTGCCTCACAAAGACCAGTCCCTGGGTCACAAAAACCATCCCGGTCAAGTAGCTTCTGAGGTGGAGCACTTAGCAGAGGAGAAGAAGGGCTGCCATATGCATTTCTTCGGCTATTTCCACAACCTAAGCTTTTCCTGGTGCTCACCCCCGTTATAGGATTTGTTCCATTGGCATACTTGCAAAGAGCCTACATACAAACAAACACATATTAACGGCAAATACAAAACATTAATATATCTTCCGCTAAGCAGCACTGATTGTTGTATAATGATGATCCCACAGTAGAAACGCATAGGATTGTAAATCATGCTGTAGACAGAATGGTGAACACCTGGAGACTAAAATCATGAATCCCCTGAAGCCAACAAAAGTTGGAACAAGATTTACTCTCTGTTGATAAAGTAAAAGTACTACAATCTGTTATTGACTAAACCTGCTTCTGTGGAAGATCTATAACAGCATCACTGAAATCAGCACCTTCAATTATGGCACCCGCAAGATCACTGCGAGTTAGAACAGATCTAACAAGTACAGCATTCGTGAGGTTAGCTTCATTAAGTACCTGGAGATATGCGGCAAATAAATATCATTATTCACAAGCTTCTGTAAGCAATAGTTAACTAGAAGCTAGTACTTTCAGGCTGCAGCAGCTATAGTTCGTAGACATCAATATAATTTGACCCTGACATCTCAAAATTACAAACATTGCCCAGAATTTATAATACATGATTCTAATTTGATTAGTCACAATCAAATTGCCAAGAATTTGTAACAGTAATTAGCTTTACCATGCGATCCATCAATGTGTCACTTAAATCCGCCCCTACACAGCAACAACAACAACAACAACAAATAATATTAGGCTTAGAACTCAAAACGACTAACCAAAAATAAATTGTGAATACGAAGTGAATTATAAATTAAGATATACTACAACCCAAAAAAAAGTAATACTTGGTTTGAGTATTAATAGTTGATTTCAATGACCAAACTTTACCGGAAAAAAGAAAAAGATAAAACTACAAATCTTATTGAAATAAATTATAATCTTAATTTTGGATAGCAAATGTCCTCGTTATTGACAAGAAAAACAAGGGTAATCTTTTACATGCTTGTAGTTGTAATTCAAAATTTTAAAAATAATAATAGACGTACAAAATTTATTACAAATGATTGTATTAGTGGAATCCTATCCTAATTGATGTGGTAAATAAAATAATTAGATAATAATTATTTAATTTATATCCCCCAAGTTGTAAGTATATTGTTTGATTTAAAAGATCAGAATGTAATGAAAATTCTTTTATTACTTTACGTTCCTATTTAATAGAGCAGAATAGAGCCGCACTAATAAGTTCATACAACTATATAGCATCTTAAACAAGAATCTAGACCTCGTAATCTTTCAAAAAGGGGAAGTCAGATCGTTTTCAAGGTAAAGATGAAATTCTCGTGTTTTGAACTGATCTCTGATTCAGACCCTAATACTGTTCTGTTCTGTATATGATATTCTCTCTGGCAACTATTTTTACTTTTGGTAGGGTTTATGTTTCTCTGTCTTTGTTGAACTATTAACTTTAAGCATCCACTACCCGTTGAATGCTTTGTTTTTCAGTTTTTTTGTTTGATTCAGAGGCAGCAAAAACTACAATTAAAATCTTTATATGGGTTGAGTAAAAAAAAGGTTTTAAAGGGACAAACAAGGGAAATTTTCTCTTATTTTCTCAGGATCAACCTTTATTGATATCTATACTGAATTTTTAAGAATTGGGTACTTCTTGAATTGTTTAATGATGGTACCATTAAGACTTTCAGGTGCTTATATGTACTGCCTAATTATAAGGAGGCTTAGACGGCCATATTAAGCTACCGAACGGAAGGTCTAATGTTTTAACGAATTATAAGAACATGGAAGATAAATGCTATTCATCACTTTTCCAGTTGTAGCCAACATGAAAGAATTGTTGCTGATGCGATAAAGGATGGGCTTGCAGATTGTTGCAGGACTCAATCTGAGGAGATATCAGCCATGGCATCAGGGAAACATAGAGGAATACATATTGCCAAATCCTCTGGATACTGAAGGATTATCCAGCGAGGCAAAAATTTTAAAACTCAAAGCTACTAAACTGCCTGTCAAAGCTGTGCCGGAGATCTTGCCTAGAGTATATCCACCACCTAGAAGAACTTCATGTACTAGATGCTTTCCAGATGGTTGTGGTAGAAAGGCTGCACAATCTGGTAATGGAGATGCACAGCAAGCCAATCCTAGTAAATCCAATGGATTGGAAATCGAGATATCTTGTTTGGAAGCCATATCATTTGAACAGAAAATTAAGAGTGATACGCACAAAAGTAAAATTGTTGCGGACATCTTGTCTAGAGCTTATCCACCACGAAGACGAATTTCAGCAACTAGATGCTTTCCTAAGGATTGTGGAAGAAGGATCTTTCAAGCACAAGCAAGTGAGAAAGTTGGACAGGAGATTCTTGCTAGCACAGCCAATGACTCAATAAGCCAATGTGGGAGTACTGAATCAACAGCAGGGAGAAGTACCCATCAGTTTGAAACTTCCAGTGTGTAGCGGGATTGTGCTGGGATTGATGGCTTCAGTTGAATTTACACAGAGACAATGAAAAAGGGTACAAAATCTAAATGTAAGCAGAGGTTTAGGCAAAGGAAAAGGCATTAACTAGTCTAGACAGATATCATCTATTACAAATAAACCGAAAGGGCTTAAGTATTAATCTACATGTCAGCTTAACTAGAGGAAATATCTTTCATGGATAGATAGACAGGCCATATACTTTTACTGTAGGTACCTGTCACCAGATGATCTTAGAGTTTCTAATTTTATGTGAGCTATATAATGATCTAGGGGCAACAATGTACCTTTAAAATTTGCCTTATATGCAACTGCTTTCTCAAGGTATGCACCGTTGAACGTTGAACCACTGAAATCAGATTCTCTCATATCAGCAGCTGTGAAATTCGCTCTTCTGTATCAGCCATTTAGATTCAGTAAATACACAAGAAATGAGTAGAAAACACTTCTGTTGTTAAATTTCATTCAAGTACTCGAAAGACCATTCAGTTTAATTTAAACAAGCTCACATCATATATAATCCTCAATTGTTCGGATAATCTTCTTTCTTTTCAATTATAAAATTGTCTAATGCTCACTTATGCTGGCTAAACAATCTTCAGAGAAGCAGAGAGGCAAAACTTCATTCTGCACTATCTGGTTTTAGTTAATAATGTACTGGACCCGTTGAGAGCTACGGTTTTAAGAGGTTTGAGAAATGGGAAATGGCAGATTGATTTCTCTGTTTTCTTTGCCAATATTGGAATTAAATTATAGGCTGTACTATGCAAAGATACTGTAGAAGGAAGAATCACCTGAAATTTTCGTTCACATGTACTGCTTTCCTACACAGTAAGAGAGAATTTAGCACTCATCCACAATCAAAATTATATTAACAATTGTGATACAAGAAACTGACTTGAGATCTGCAGAACCAAATTGAGCAGCTGATCCTATCCCAAATTCGCCGCGAGTTTCTGCCTCATACTTGTTGAGATCAGCTAGAGCAGACATGTTGGAGCTACATGCAACAACTGCAGCTGCCAATGCAGTTGAAACAACTGCTCTCCAGTTCTTCGATTTTGCATTGGCGACTGCACAATGATTGATGGAACAATCTTCCTTTTCAAGTAAAATTAAGTTAGTAACTGCGAGCAAGAATTTTGTTAATTTGCATAAGAAAAGATGTACTCACCAAGAAATTGACCTTCTCTTTCAGAGTTCATCTGACAAACTACACGAAATGACTTTGACAGAAATTGCTGCTTTGTAGATGAAGAAGAAAAAGAAGAATAAACGTTAAGAGATTTAATGGATAGTGGGGAGATGAAAGTGAGCGCCATTACAATCTGATAATTTTTTATGATAAGCTTCAGGAATCAAGACAAGAGGAATGTTAAAGGAAGAAGAGAGTTACAGTTAATATGACAACACAGAATAGAGGGAGCGATTAGATAGAGTTAAACAGTATTTATAGTAATATTTGTTCCGGCTTAATATCCACTTGTTTATTTATATTTTGTTAGAAGAGGATCGATTGGTGGGGATGAGCACACGTGTGTTACTTTCTTGGTTGGTTGGTTGGGCGCCACGTGTTACCCTCTGATGTGAGCAAATTTAGTGGCCCCTGATATATGAATTTGGGCATCGATTCTCTCTCTGCTATATGATTATGGGCATCATAAAAGGTTTTTCCTTGTGGCCCAGGCCCAATATAAATGGCCCTTTCTGGGAGAGTCTTTTGAAGAATGGTATGGGCACGTTTGGTACACAGAAGTTTACCCTTCCTTGGACACATTGCTTAATTTTTAATCAAATTAAGATACAAGGGATGTCTATACAGAATATACCTTGAATTTTAGTTACGAGAATAAATAATTACAGTATTGTGTATACCATTTAGAATAAACTAATTGAAAGAAAATGTTGAAATTATTTAGATAAGCAAAGATTTATGCAAGATATTAGGAAAAAGAATGAACGAGCGGTGGGTGTATTTGGAATAAAATGGATAATGTTGGAATAGTGTGGTTGACTTTTGATTGTCGAATACGTTTCATAATTGTCAAAGAACCCATTTGTGAGCTGGAATCCGCCCATGTCTCTAGGGTTATAGGTCCTTAAAAGACGCCTAGCAAATATATATTGCTTGGGTTATTTTCATGAGGCCCAAAACTTAAAAAGAATTTGGATTCGGCCCAAGGGAAAAAAAGTTGAGGTCCAGGTGGGGTTAGGAAATTGAAGAGAAAGATTTAAGGGCAAATTGGTAAGAAGAATAACTGGTTTACAAAAACGGAAAGAATCTAAGAGCAAGGGAATCGTGAGGTTTGAACAGACAGAGGACATATGGCTGTAAAAGCTCTAAAGGGCTCCATGTCTTAAAAGAGAAAGCTGGTAAGTGGTAACAGTTGAGGGAAAGGCTCTCCAAAGGGATAGCCAGCCTCTTGCCTTCAAAGAATAAGAATTTAATCTCCCTCACAACGATCTTATAGGACAAATTTCTTTAATTCGTATTTGGAATATGAGATATAGCAAGTTCAGCGAGTGTGAATTTTGAAAAAAAAAAAAGGGAAAGGATTTCATAAGGTAGTAAGTACTCCAAGAAAGGTAAGGGATGGCAATGGGGTGGGTGGAGATGGGAGGTCTTTTCTATTTTCTATCCTGTTTTAATTTTGATCTCTATTTTTTATTTTATTCTTAATAAAATTTTAATAGAACGGATGAAAAATCTTTAAATAGAAATAAATTTTATTCCTATTTTTATATTTTATTTATATTACATATTAATTAAAAAATATTATTAATATTATAATATTATTTAATGAAATAATTATATTAAAAATATAAAATTTCTTACTTGAGAGATAAAAATTATGAATCAATAAAAATTTTTAATTAAGTATTGTTTTACATATATATTTTTTATTTAAAAAATAACATATTATAATATATTATTAATAATATTTGAAGAACGAGACAGAAATGAGGGTGAGAAGTACTTGTACTCATTTCATTAACAATAATATAGAGATTAATCTGTTGGAGATAAAGTTTTAAAAATTTTCATAATATTTATTAATTAAATATTTGTAAGAATATTTAGAGTTACAAAGTTTAATTCTCCTAATAAATTTTATGGAGATTATGATTTCATATTTCAAATTTTAAAATCAAATAGTTATGGAGATTAAAAGTGTTAAGAGTTATAAATCTTTTTAAATTTTAAATTAATTTTTAATTCTTGATTTAATGCTAAAAATTAAACCCTACTATATAAACGGTGTTATTTCTTTGTGCTTTATATACTTAATTATCTATTTTATTCTCTAAAATTGCATATACTATTTTATTACAATTACAACTTTAAAGACTTAATATTTTCTTCTTAGTGATTGTGCTCATAAAAAAAGAGTGGCTGCGAATTATAAGTTTTATCTTAGAATTGAAGAGATTCGTTAATATCCGCACAAGAAATGACTTTTTGACTTTAGAATATTAGAAATATTATATAAAATTAACTATTTACCTTATTAAATCTTTAGTTAATAAGGAAAATATATTCTTTAATGCCTTTATTACATTATGTGAAGAAAATATAATTATACATGAGATAATACTGTCATACTCACCATAATTCAATGGTGTTGCTAAAAGGAAGAATAAACCTTGTTAAATATGATGAATATAATGTTGTTAAGTTCTGGTTTACCCGATAACTTATGGGAGCAAAGCAATGTTATCCATATACTTTATATTGAATAGAGTTTCTATAAAAGATTAAGAGAAAATATCTTATAAGATTTAAAAAGGTAAAAGTTCTTAAATTTAATATTCTTAAAGTATAGGGATATTTAACAAAAGTAGGTATACCATATCCTAAAAGAAAGAAAATAGGCCTCAAAATTTTAAATGTCGTATTTTTAGTTGTACATTTTGAAGTTAATGAGATATCTAAATAATACAGTGATAAAAATGGACATAGATATTATTCTTATCCTAAAGAGTAAAGTAATATTTATAAATGATATGTCATGATATTCCGTGTGTATGAATAATTTGAAGGGACTGGGACATCATTCATCACGAAGCTTTGAAGTGGGTTGGCGTGAACTGTAAAGATGAAATTATCAATCTTATTCATTGGATTCGCCCATTACCAAAATCAAATCACTATAGCACTTATCCAAAAAGTCTTTGAAAAGGTAGGATCCCATATTCGTTCCCACAACACAACATGCTTCTGCTTTTATCCCTTTAAAAGATGTTATTTATTCTCAATCTGTTCCTCAAGCCATCCACACTTCAAAATGAAACGGAGTGAAATGAAGTCTTTATTTAAGTCAAAAAGGCCAAGAAGCATTTTAGAAAAGCTTGTGTAAAGAAGAGTTTATGTGCTTTAATTTAGGCAAATGCTGATTATGTAACTTAATTAGCCAATGCTTGTAATCAATGCTCCATTGCTGTCATATTAATATGCCAGTAATTAAGGAGTACTGATCTGGAATTAAGGTCTCCAATATATCTATCTAGTACATTTAGTTTACTGATCTTTTCTGTAGCTGGGTTGAAGTTGAATTTGTTCTGAAATGTTTCCAAGTCTAAATCGCAAACAGATGCTTGAATGAAGCCAGGGAAACGAGAAGTCAAAAGAGGAACAGAGTAAGAGACAGGGCAGTAGTACATGGGCCACATGTTGGTTGCCAGTCCAAATGGGGTGGTGATCCAGCTCGGCTGCAGCTGCCTGGCAATACCCCAAGCAAAGCATGATATCCAGCTGGATCGACCAGACCTTCATGTGATGCGGGAATAGTTCTGTTTCTTCATGATACGCAAATCAAGCTCTATCCCGTCCTGCCCTGCTTCTTCATATTCACAATCAAGCTCCACCAGAGAGATTAAAAGGGAAAAAAGAACTGGTATGCAGGATGTTAAATTGTATTGAGAAATTGATGAACTGTAATCAGTCGTACAATAGTTGTAGGTAATAAAAGAATGGTGGATCAATAAATTAAACAAAGAAACCTCGGGAGCAGCATTACAACATTACTTGTGGACAAGAAAAGAAAATACAAAAATAAGAAAAAAAAAATATATGTCAAAAATCACTGAAGAATTGTATCAACATGCTACAATTACACACCTAAACACTCAACAACCACAAACCTCACTGAGAAACCAAGATCCGATAAGGGGCACAGAGGAAACATCCTAGAGGAAAACTCTTAACGAGACAGGAAAATCATACTCCACATGGCCATCAACACTGTGAACATCACCTTCAATCTATCTCCTGTAATGGCCGTGGCTGCAGAGATGTCTTCCGGCCTGAAAATAGAAACAATGTGCAATCAGAATTGATTGTCTTTCTTCAAAAACAACTTAGAGAAGGAAATATTTGGCATAAATGAAAACGGTCCATACTTTTGCAAGTGACTAAGGGCACCACAGAAGAGAGCATTGTCTGGTATGGGGAACTCAGTTTTGTTTGTAGCCTCTGGATTGACAACTCTGACATATGTTTCTTGCCCAAGATACCACGAGTCAAGGTTTTCTGTTCTGAGATTCCAGATGCCAACATTGTCAAGTGATACCAATATTGCAGTCCATGCTCCAGGATAAACCTAAACAACAGGAGAAAGAGAGATTATACTCGAGGCCTCATGATAACAGAGACAAAATCCTTGTCAGCATCTTTTCTTTCTCTGTAACAATTTAGTAGTTCTTGATCACTACAATTTCAAACCTCAAGGGTTAGCTTGAACACATGGAACAAATGGAACAAATGCTATATGAAATACATCCATCATGACAGTTAAAAAAAGTTTATTAGGATATACAAACCAAACAAGAATAAGAGTAGAATTCCAACAATGACACACCTGTGCTGTGGTACGGGCAATACCGTCCCACTTGTTATATGTGCCTCTGCTATTTTCTGTCCACTCTCCATAATCCATGCTGCAAAAGATTGATAAAAGAGGTGTTAAAAGCACATTATTACATCAATTTGACATGCACAAATAATGATGGCCAAAGGACAGAAACCAATGCCTACCCAACTACAAAAAATGCATATCCGCTCATGTGATAGGTATGCATCTTGGTGTCATTGTTCTGTAGGATGACTTCCATAAATCCCCTATACGTTCCATTAATTACTGATGTTTCCATCCGAGGTGGTCCTGTAGGTGGCTTAGTGGGAAAATCAAGCTTATAAACTCCCTTCAATTTGTACCAGTCAGCAAGCCTAATTGGCGTGGAAGGATTAACAAATGATATTCCACTGAGAGTTGCCCGACTTTTTCCATCAATCATTTCTCGTGGCTTGTTTTTCAACACATAAACTTCTGTCACATTGATTGAGCCATATCTAAAAGAACCTTGTGGGTTTGGGCGAGCACCACTGGCAGATACATTCCATCTGCAGAAAAACCCTCAAAAGTGAGTAAAAATATAAAAGTCAATTCAAAAGAATCAGAAAACTCTTCTTCAGGTTTAGCAACCAACACATTCCCCAGCCCAAATCACAAGAAATATTTTTTACCAATAATTGGAGTTTCTTCTTCAAGTCGAGTGAAAATAAAGCTACTAAATATTAACTAATGAAGTTAAGATTTCCCAAGCTTTTAATAAGCCATACCACATGAAATACAAAAAAGTTTCTAAATATTAGATATGAGAAACAACAAAGAAATAAATCAGTTTCGTGATAAGAATGAGCTACTGCATAAGTGAAAACAACCTGATGGATCTTGCTTGGTTCATGGAGAAGGTTTTGTCAAACTCATCATTTGGACCCTCTGGGAGGGGACCATGTGCCTTTCCTTTCGAATTTGAATAGTGTAAGATGGCAACACCAGTAACTCTTTTCCATTGTGATTCATTCACAAACCTGGCACTAGCTACAATGTAGTAATCACTACTAGCATTTTGATCCATGGTTACTAAAAATGAATATGATTGTCCTACGTGTATATCTAAGCTAGTATAATTTTGTTGCACTGTATATGATCCCTCACTCTCTGCTAAAAGCAGATTATGGTTTTGGATCCTGAAATTCAGAGAAGTTGAGATTCCAACATTGTGCACACGAATGCGATAAGTTTTCCCTGTCAAACATAACAAAAATGTCAACCAAGAGTTTAAGTAGTTCCGCCATGAGCAAATCGGAAGAAAAGATTTACAGAGTTAGAAATTGACCTAAGGCAACCGATCTATAATATTTAATGGAACATTCACATATCAATAACAATTTCTCCCTTTTAACAGTCAATCAAAAGATTTAGAATTGAGTTTGTTTCCCACGTAAACAGCTGGCTGCCAGTAGTGCTCATTTAAACATTTTAAACCAGATGCCATCAGCATTTGGCATGATTTATTTTATTCATGTCGGTAACCCAAATGCATAGCACTACTGGGCATCCACTCAAAAGTTCTGAGATTACTAATCTAGCAAGGAAATGGCAATCTCCAAAGACATAAGTAGGAATGAAGATAATGCACATCCACAAACTTCGTAATCATGCTAATAGGAGCATAACGACTATTCCATAATAAGTCAACAACAGTTCAACATGGTATGAGAATCTACCTAGCTACTGTTTTACTAATGGGAAGGTTGATAATCATGATATGTTCTATACATCAAAAGAACTTTTGCTAACAATGTCATATCTATAATACCCACCTGGATGGACATCAATTGTCTCGTATTCAATGCCATCTGGAACAAGTGTAGAGTTATATTGATAAGGGCCTTTCCCATTAATTAGAACCCCATCTGGCATTCCTAAACCTTTCCCGGCATCAAGTGTCTTCCTCAGAGCCTACAATCCGAGAGTTTAACCAACGTCAAACATATTACACTAGTAATTCAAAAACCATACTTAAAATACTAAATTCCCATAATTTCAGTAACTACTAACCGTGTGGTTCCTTGTATACCAATCCCCAATCATAATTACTATATCCCCATCTGGGGTTGCGAAGGGAATTGGAATAATGGGGCGGTTATTTATAATAAATCCACCAAAACCCCCTGATGCTCTCTGAAAATGGAGAGATGGGAAGTAAAAGAAACTCCCAATTTGGTCCTTAACCTGAAACTGGTAAGTCCAGTTCCACTTTGGAGGAATGGGACAGTTGGTGCCCAAAAGCCCATCTTGCCATGAACTACGCCTTTGCTGGACGCCAGACCTGTCATGCAACCAAATTTTAGTTACAGAATCATTATACAATGATAGTTGTAGGTACAGGTGCCAGAAAATTGAAAGTAGATTTTACCAGTGGATTAGTAGACTTTCGTCTAATTTGTTTTTGACATTGACAGCGAGATTGTTATTAGTAGTAACATTTATAGTTGGGACCTGGAAACTTCCCATTAACAGCAATAACCTGCAAAGTAAAGCCATTACAGAATCAGTCAGTTACTACACTCTTCAACATCATTTGAAATCTCGCTATACTATGCAAGGTAAATATCTACCGCTAAGCTCAAATACGAAAAAAAGCTGACACATTTCATAGATCTGAAGCTAAAAATTGAAACTTGAAGAAATCCAGAGCTAAGCCATTTGACATTTATAGAAACTACGCACATCCCACATGAAAGAAACTAGATAATGAAACGAATGTAAAGTGAAGAAAGAGATCTAGAAAAGATACCTGCTGGGGAACACCAAGAGGAGAAGCAGTGATGTAAGAAACCTCAAAGTCGTAGGAAACGAATGGATCTGCAGCCGAAGACAAGGTAGCAAGCAAGCCAATGTGGATAAAAAACAAAGCTAAACCCCTATAAAAGGCCATTTATGAATATTTTCAAACTTTAGGATGTCTTTTCAACAAATTCTGAGCTAAATTTCGAAACTTTTTCTGGGTTTTACATTATCAGGTAAAAGAAGAATAAGGAAGGAAGCAAGAAGGAGAATCCAGAGGCTCTAAGCAATGTTTAGAGAGAGAGAGAGAGCGAACGGCTATATTTTTCACTTTGTTGGGTAGCGTTTCTGCGTTGGAGTAGCTTAGTTCAAAAAAAAAAAAAAAGAGTGTAAAAGTGCGACTGACGATCCCAAGCTTTTGTCGGTCACCACTCATCATTCCATGAAAATGGAAACATAAAAAAAAATAAAAAAAAAATTAAGTCATAGAAAAAGACAGTGACAGCCAGTATCCAGTTCATACATTAAGTGTAGAGATAAAATTTGAAGTTGATTATGATTCGTTTCCATAATGCTATTTGTTTATCATATTATTGTTGCTCTAAATTTTTTACCACTTAAAATAAAAAAAATAATAATAATGTATGAATAAAAAGATGGGTCTGGACTCACAGCACACACGCGTATCGTATTTAATTAGAGAAATAATGTTGTAATGGTCTGTATAGGTTAAGATTACAGAGTAGATACCGCGTCCCAACGGTAAGATCCTCTGGAAAATGCACATGATTGCCAGCCCATGTGGACCCCCCATCCTAGGTCATTAACATGGCTGACTATGGAGTTGTGTGAAGCGTGCGTGTGATTGATTCACCACCTAATAACCGTTTGATTTTATTACATTGATTGACTGCAACTGTACTGAATTGTTGACGAATTGATTGTTTTGGGAATTGGTAAAAAAATAAAAAGGGAAATTATGATGGATGGAGCATTGCAAATGCCATGTCTTGGCTTGGTGGGATGTGAGCCAACAAGCAAGTAGCCAAACTTAATTAATAGTCTCTGAAATGTGAAATGGTTTTTCTGTTGATGTCAAATCTTTATTATCAAAATTTCCCCTAAATTTTGGGATAATATCAATTAGATAAAAAGAATTAAAAATATATCTTGTTCCTCCCCTATCATTATTGGACTCCTAATTGACCGTCATGTTGAAGAAACGTAAATGTCCATGATGTGATACCTACTTTACTCTATGAAGAAACACTATTCCTTGTTTACATATTCTCTCAACTCATACAATTAAAACTCATGTGAAAAAATTATTTCCCTTGTTTTCCTCCTCTTGTCTCCTTTACTTTCTGGTTCTATCTCTTGTTTTCTTTGGTCTTCTTTCACTTCCAACTAATTATAGAAAGAAAAAAATTTGAGATTTTTTTTTTGCCAAAGCATGTGTACAGTACCTTTCAGCTCCCAATTTTTTTTCTCTTGTTGTTTAAAATGATGAAGTAAGGTTGAATTTACGGCCATTTTAGTGGTAATTTTCTTTTAGATTCATATTTTTACTGTTATTTTCAAATAAACAATAATCAATGAAGGGAGAATCCATAACCCATCTCCACATATCAAGCCTAAAGTAGTTGTGGCAATCATTAAAACGGCCTTTTTGTTGTTTAGCTTGTGCCATGCAAACATAATCAAGCTACCCACACACATATCAATTGTAAAGTAGGCTCCTACTTGGAAAGACACAACTATAACTATTAGAGGAGGAATCTATTTCTTAAAGTTCTTAAGAGAAAAATCTCTCAATAAATTGGTTGTTACACAAAACGGAAAAAAAAAACCCCAGAACATAGCTATAAAAAATGTTGAAGCAAGTCGGAGAAGCCTTCAACACTTAGAATCGTCATGTTTGGTAGACAATAGCATAAGGAACTTTGCATTTACCATCTAAGTTTCCCACATCAAAAGCCTTAGTAGAAAGGAAAGAATGAAAAAGTAGCTACAACACAACTTAAGGTAATGCCAGTAGCCTGGTCGAGAAGCATTGATCTAGGAGAAGTGAGAGTGAGATGTTAGATTTTAAAATCATGCATCAAATCAAAAGAGATAGAAATAATGGATCCAATCATACCACAATCCACAAGTTCGGCTACCACACGATTTTCTTTTTGGCTATCATACGATTTTATTATTATTATTGTTGTTGTTGTTGTTTGTGGTCTTAATTTGCTGTGGTTAGATTGGTTTTATAATAAAAATAAAGTGTTAAAGGCCAATTGAGTAAATGCATAACTTGGGGTTAATTAATAGTAAGAGCAGAAAAATGATAGATTTTCTCATTCTTTCTATCTATTTGGTGTTATTCTCAACTTTAGGGGAGGGATTTGATAATGGCCTAACAAAAATAAAAAACAAAAACAAATTTGGAAAATTAACCTCGAGATGCCCAAATCCGAATCTAGAGACAAATTTCTTTTCTTTAAAAAATTTTGTAAATAATTTTTCTTGGTAAGTGTTGTTGGGTGGTTACTATGGTCCTAAAGCTAGGCCTTAGCCTATTCATGCAGCATGCGCAAGACAGAATCCAACGACAACGGATAATAACTGATTTTTTCCCCCTAGTTTTGAATATATTTTAGTGAAAAATACCCACAAAGTTCGAATCCATTCCCTCAAAATGGAGAATGGATAAAAATTCGTTATTATTCGAAAGAAATGAGTTCTCACCGTTCAGACTAGATTTGAATTAGTTTTAAATATTTTTAAAATAAAAAATTACGTATAAAATATAAATTTAATACCCTCAAATTTTTTACGTTAGACAACATTAAAACAAAATTACTAGTTTACTGTAAGTACCAGTTTCATTTCTAGATTTTTATTTATTTTTTCTAAATTCTTATAATTAATACAATATATACATATACTCGTAACTAATATATTTTCAAACTTTTTGAAATTATTTTATATATATATATATATAATTAATGGATTATTTATTTTGTTTCTCTACTGCTACTTCAGAAGCCCCTACAGTGCAACTAGTACCACTCCCGCTTTTTTCTGTTGCAATTTTGAAGCTGCTTTTCCTTTTATTCTTCCCTCCAGCTTTCTTCCTTTATTTTTCCTACTTACACATACATTAACTAATATCTCACACATATTACTAAGCCCTATAATTTAGGGGGTTCAAACACATGCCTTCTAATCCTTCACCACTCATATTAATTAGTAATAACAGATTTATATATAATTAGAATAAATTTAAATTTTTTATTTATTACTCCTAAATTTGAAAGAAATTTCGGTGTTCAATCTTATCCATCATCGGCATCTATAACAATTAATTTATTTCGCTGCACAAATAATTATATATAGTTTTAATCCATAACTTTTTCTTGGTTTTGTTTTTAAAATTATTTTTAAATTTAGTGATAACATTTACATCATTTATAAATATGTATAAAAAAATGAATTCTTTATATATTTACTTTAAAATTAAATGTTTAGATTGAATGAATTAATAAATTATATGATACGATAATATGAAATTTGTGATTATATTTCTTATTTAATACTTTTAGAAAAATGTATGATATCTCTTACTTTTAAGTTTAATATCTCATCATCCTTTAACTTTTTACTAATATCTCATCACTTTCTTATCGTTATTTTTATTTTGATTAAAAGTTATGTTTGAGTATCAAGCATGGATGATAGGTATTAATCAAAGTTTAGAGGGTGATGGGCTATTAGAATTGAAGTATCGGACATTCTCCTAATACTTTTTTAGATTAGTTTAAGTGAGTTTTAAACATATTGTGTTATAGTAACTTGATTGCTAAATTTTAAATATATTAGCTACTTACTATGGCTATAAGTATGTCTATTAAATTTATATTGTTGTGTTATATGAATCCCTAGGTTTTTTGTCCTTTTAATTTTTTTTCAAATTAAAATTGATTAAGATATTGCTAAATTTAATTTTTGATACCAATAGTATGATCAGTAGTATTGATTAACTTGATTTTAGAAATAGACATTTTTATAATATTATATATTACATATAGAATCTAAATCTACTGGAAGTAAAAGTTTAAATAACTAATATTATAACATACCTTAGAAATCTACTTACACAATTAGTGAGATTAGATAACTACTGTTATAGTATACCCAAAAATTTGCTAGCACTTATAAATTTACTGTTTAGATAAATACAATTTTGGTGCACCTTATAAATCAACTCACACAATCAGTGACATTTTTTATCGTGTCTAGGTACACTCTACTTCTTGTACTACAATCAATGATATTTTTTACTATCACTAAACACAAAAGAAGTTTTACTCATATGAAGTGAAAAAGTTCCATATTTTTCAAAAGTGTGAGATTCAGTCTCTACCCTCGAATTAGAGGGTAAGGGCTCTTAGCCACCCATATCTATTTGAATTCTATCAATTTGTTATTTTTTATAGATAGATATTCAATTTGTTTGACACTTATAAAGAATGCATGATTTATTGGTTTTTACTTAATTTTATAAGTAAAGCTAAAAAAAAATTGATAATACCAACTTTTTGTGAAACTTACTTATTTTTACTAATATTTGACATTTAGTGCTTTTATTCCACCTAAGATATACCTTTTTTATGTGAAATATGAATCAATATGATACATAAATCTGAATAATTCTAAATAATATGTTTGTTTTATATTGATCATATTTTAATATAAATATTTAAAAATTAATAAATTTTACTTATTAGAAAAAATAAAAAGGTCAAATTTTAAAAATTACTGCTAGATATATAAGTTTTCTAAAATTATAATCAAATAAAGTTATTTAGTTTTCAAACCTCAATGTTACTTTAAAGTTTTAACTTATTTTATTTAAACATAATGACCAAATTTTTTAAAATAAAAAACAAACACTTCTAACTAAAATTAAAATTATATTAAAATTAAAATTAGAAAACAAACAGACATTAAATCTCAATCTAAGCTAATCATACCTTAAGAACATAATTATAACAATAATAGGTAAATGTGGAACATTAGATGGGGTATGAATTGGAGCAATGAGTAAATGGACAAATGAAGCAAATAAAATTGGTATTGGTTGCGTTGCAATGCCTACCGGCTGGTAGATATATATGGACCCCCGCCCTCAACGAAAATAAATGTAATAAACATATGTAGTGATTCCAATAATTAATTTAAAAAAATTAAAACCCATTATTTGATTTAGACAACATCCTAATTATTTACACTTTCATATTAGTCGTTTACTTAATGACATAACATATATTAATTAATTAATTAGTAATGAAAGCAACAATTTGTCCCTTTTTATTTGTAAGGGAATCGGCTCTTGCGTTATCTAAATAACCCTAGCTACCTTTCAAAACATAGCGAGGGAGAATTGATTAATCTGTTATTAATGTAAATTTAAAGCATATTTTCTATTTTTTTTATATGTTATTATTTCAAGAAATGAATTATATGGGGGCGGTGGGTTGTTAATGATTAATGTATTTGTTATGTCTATAAATGCAAATTGGTGTAAATCATTTCATATCACATGTGGTACTCATATATTCATATATGTATATATATATATATATATATATATATATATAATTATATATATATAAATAGGAATAGGATTAATAACTTTTTTTTTACACAAAATTTTATATCAAATATAAACCGTTAGATTTATGCATATTCAAAAACTACATCTAACATATGTATTAATTATGGATGTATTAATTATATGATCATATATAATCTCAACCATTAAATGTACTTCGATCTAACAGATTATGTTTAATATAAGATTTTGTGTAAAAAAAAAAAGACCATTAATTTTGTCCTCTATATATATATAGCAGTTTATGCCATTGCTAATTCACCAACGCACACACATGCCAAGACAACTCACTCTTCTTACCTACCTAAACCTCTATTTCATCTTGTTTTAGTGATTGAAAGGATCGATAAATTTTTCCTCAAAATTTTCATATAGATATATTATCAACTTTAATCCACCCACTAATAATTTAATAATAAAGTATGACACTAAATAATATGAATTATTTTTTTAAATTAGTAACAAATTTTATTTAATTTAAGCATAAATTTTTGTGAATATGACTAAATTTATAACAATTTTGATTCCTAACTCTTCATAAATTTCAAATCTATATATCGATATAAATTATACATATAATTATGTAATGGTAGAAAAAAAATTCAAATACTATTGAGATATCAAATAATTTTGAGTGCAATGGTATTTGTGGTGTAAGTATAGGATAATTTTTATAACTCTTGCTAATGACAAAGTAGTGTCAATAGATAATTTTTTTTCTTTATTCTAATAGTAACTAAAAAATGATAATATACTTTTTATTCGTTACATCAAACAAACAAGAAATAATGGACCGTATTATTTAATAAATTATATGTAATAATATTATTTGTTATTACAAAATATTTATTTTATTTAATAAATAATTAGTAAACTAAATAATTTACAATCAAAAACTAATAAATGAGAACATAAATACATATTTATATGATCAAAGAATGTATATATTAATAATTATATATTTATTAAATATTAAATTTTATTTACCAAGCATATATTAAAAATTTATTTAAAAAATGATAGACAATATATTTTTAGCAAACCAACTTATTTTAAGGGTTGATTATTTTAAAATTTAAACTAGAATTAATTATTTTACAATGCATTGCAATCCTGAACATTGACTAAGCCTATCTTCAATCAATCTCAACAAATATTTCTTCAATTATTTTTAGATATGTTGATACATATATGAGAAAATTTTATATGCAATATATTCACTATGTTATTTTAAAAATCGATGAATTTTAAAAATAAATGTGAAAGTATCTAAAATTTATTAGACAAGGGTATTAATGACATGTCACAACCACTGAATCTAAGACTCATGAAGATTCTCCGAAAATTTGTCTTCCTAATGTGGTAAGTGGGTAGGGTCGATTCCAATTGGATTGAGTTGGCATAGCATGGTTATAATATATACAGTACATATAAGAAGAAGACTCACATTACACCTAAGGCCACATGGGTAATGATCTGCCTTTCCATCCTTAAAATGTATAATAATAATAATAATAATAATAATAATAATAATAATAATACGTCTATGAATCAAACAGAGACAAGAAAAGAAAACCCACGCATGGATTTGGAAGTCAAAATTGGATAAAGAATGTTGTAAATCGATCATATTCCATTTCGCTTGGACCATTGCTTGCTTGCTCCCTTCCTTCATCTTATATTATATTATATTATATTATGAAGTTGGTTTTGGTTTACTACAAAAGAATGAGTCAGCCAATGCGAGCAATGGGTTAGAGTTTGGTCACCAAACATCAAATGGGTGGGACTGGGGCCAAAATTAAGGCGAAATCAGCTGCCGCAAATCCAGCAGCAAATGCCTCCAATTGCCTGCCCCCAACACCGCAATTTTCTCTCACGCTCACTGCCCCCCATTTATTATCAATCCTAGTGTCTATCTTACGTTACCATGAAATCTTTCTTTTTTATTTCTTTAATCTCTTAATTATGAAAGAATATATATATTATATTATTATAAGATATATGAAACTGAAGATTGATCGTGATTTAAGCAATTGATTCTAGGGATTAATTGCACACTTTTTGGATGGATTATTATGCATATAAGGACAATATCAGAAAAACTTTTTCGTCAAAGAATAAATGTCTTACCTAACTCACTAACTAATTATCTTTCTAATTTTAATGTTAAGCCTCATATAAAATTTTCACTTTTAAAAATGTCAAATGGGTTAAATCTATTTTATTATTTTATCAAACCTAGGGATGACAATAATAATATATTAATATATCAAATTAAGAAATTTAATCATATTTATTATTTTTCTAAAAATACTATTTTTACACACATATAATTTAAACTGATTATCCCTATCTTAAAAATTGAAGTTATTTTTACACACATATAATTTAAACTGATTTATAAATAGATTGAACAAATTTCTATGTTATAAATTGAAATTATTAAAAAAGGTAACTAAATTTTATGGCTCTCTTAAAAAGGCTTGTCAAGCTTGAGCTAAATGAGCCCAAACAAGTTGGAAGTTGATGGGCTTTAGCCCGAGTTGTTCATTTCATGCCTTTACTTACTCTTCTTAAAATTATCTTTGCAACGACTCTTTTGTTGTCTGAAGCATTGATCTATTAGCTAACGTATCACTCTAAAAAGTTATAATTATGGTTAATTTTAGAAGGTATTAAATTAAACAAGACTCTAATGGAGAAATTTTAAGATATTTTGCAACAGCCCTTAGATCTTGATCATCATTTTTTTTTCTTCTAAGTCCCCAAAATTTACCCTACTATTTAAGTAATGGGATTGACTTTTGAAGGATGATATATGTTTTGGTTGAAATCTAGAATGATCATATGCATTATACATGTTTGTTCTACAATAATGTAAAAAATAAATGGACTCCACACGAATCAATTTCTAGTATTAAAAGAAACTTGTTATCTATCTGATAAAATAGTTACTCATATATCAATTATTTATACAAGAAAAAGTTTATTTATTAATATTTTAGACGATAAGTCGATTAAATTTATCAAATCAATCATGCTAAAAAAAATGTACTATAAAATTAATACGAAGAATTGAACACCTTTTTACTAGAAATGAGAGATGTATGAACACTTATTATTACATTATTAGTGGAAGGCTTAATGTTAAATATACAAACTCTTGTACGAGTTCAATCATATAAACTGTTAATAGTAGTATTATATCAATATTATGTCTTATATTTTTGGGCGAGTAAAAAAATAAATTATATGTAACAAGTGTCAATAATATTACCGTTGTTAATTACTAGGTCCATTTATATAAAGAATTTATACTTGTAGCATTATTGCTCTTTGAATTGGGTTGACTTTATACATGACTCGCACCCAAAGTACATTTATAAAGAAGATAAAAAAATCAATGCATATTGAATTTCTACAAAAGTGATGAATTTGAGCAACTAGTGCTCATCATCAGGAGAAGAAAATGGCATTTTTCACATTTGGGAAGAATCAAATAGATTCCATTCCCATGTACCGATATGATCAAATGAGAAAATAATTTTGATGAGTCTTTTACAACTCTTGGTCCTCGGAGAATGGGTGAATGAAGGCAGAATTCATTTGCCATATTTTGAGTGAGCTGGTAATGCTACTCTCAGTAGCATTGTTAAACAAAAACACCCGAGCAGCTCCATAGATTGCTTTTGTTGGATAAACTCTAGAAGTGATCGTTGTTCTCCCACCTTGAACAAATCCTTCAACTATTGAATGATCCACCTGCGTATTGTACATTTGTAGCCAAATTTAGCGTTGGATTCTATTAACAATTGCAAGAAAAATATATCTATGTATCTCCATTAAAGCATGTATATATCAACTCACCAATACTCTAACCGAAAACTTTTCGTCCTTTAGTACTGGGACAAAGCTACCGTAGATCTTTTTATTGACATCACCTGCCTCAGAAGACCTACAAGAAACAATGTGTTATTTTGATGGATTAAGTTGGAGAAGCATGCTGTGAGACTTAGATATTCATGATGGTGAAACGGTTTATACCTTGACTGATCAGCGCAGAAGAAAGTTGCAAGATTTCCATCAGTTCCTTTTGCAACATAGAAATAGACAGGAGTCTGTTCAGAGAGGCTATCATCTGCAAGAACCAGAAGGCCAAAGGGTCCTAAAGCGCCGCGTTCAGCAGCTCCACCACTTGAGCTGCAGCTGAACTCCACATTCGCCTCAGCTGTTCTTTGCAAAGCTTCCTTGTCTAGCTCAAATTCGGCTATGATATCCAACTGTTACATTGCATTTACCAAAAATTTCCAAGTTAGCTAAAATTTCCTGCTTAGTTTTTTACAAATAGATATGGTAATTAAGAATATTATATATATTTATACCTGAGTGGCTGGACCAACATCAAGGGGCACTACTGATCCTGGCTTGACCTCCACTCCCTCAAATTCCTTGCTGGTCAACCTCAAACTGTCTACTTCCTCCACAGGCCATTGGAGAAGATTAGAACCTGTTTTTGGGTCAAACAGCACTGTCCTTGGAATACCCTGAAGTGATGCCCATCCTTTCTTCACATCTGCCATTTCACTATCAGACTCTCCAATCCATCCCCACAACACTCTCCTCTCCTTGTGCTGATCATAGAACGTCTTGGATGCATAGAATAGCCCATAATCATATCTAATTCCAATGCCAACATCGATCTTGTGATTATCTGGAACCCATGTAGCATTATTTTCATAATAAGTACCAATTGCATAGTAATCATGCCTATCATTATCCATGCTTGCCTTCACAACATGCTTCACATCAGGGCCATTGTCTGATGTATCCAATCCTTTTTGTTCTGTTTTTGAAACCGGATAAAAGTCGACACATTCCCACATGCCAGTGTCAGGTACACCATGCAGCAGCCCATCCAATAGTTCATAATTGATAAAGTCTGTAGTATCATATACAAAAGATACGCCAGTTCTATTAATCCTAGACCCTATTGTAATACGCCACTTTCCTTCAGATGTCAACCAAGCTGTTGTTGGATCACGGAAATCCTTGGCACCAATGCCAGGTGGGGGGACTAGAACAGGGTTGCCAGAGTATTTGACCCAATTGATGAGAAGAGGATCATCTGGGTCAGCAGGGATAAGCAAGATTCTGGACCTGGACAGACTCATT
This sequence comes from Melia azedarach, assembly GCA_028052125.1. Classification (NCBI taxonomy): domain Eukaryota; kingdom Viridiplantae; phylum Streptophyta; class Magnoliopsida; order Sapindales; family Meliaceae; genus Melia; species Melia azedarach. The sequence continues at coordinate 5,887,210 of CM051401.1, read as the reverse complement.
GGTGGAACCAGTGTAGAGCATGACAAGTTTTCCATCAGGAAGGATTGTAGCTGAACCAGTCCAGACACCATTGATGTCGTACCATTCATCAGCAACCATAGCCAATGGAAGATGAAGCCAATGAATCAAGTCCCTTGATACAGCATGACCCCAGACTATATCACCCCACACTGCAGCATGTGGGTTGTACTGGTAGAACAAGTGATACCATCCCTTGTAAAACACTGGACCTGTAATAAGTTTTGAAAAGCAATTCATTAAGGTGATCATCAACATGCTTCATCTCTCTTAAAAAAAGATTAATTATAGCCTTATTCCGTCAATTTTTCAAATCAAGGACAATCTGTTTACTTAACCTCCTGTTCCATACAAATGTTTAATCTTAGTGGTATGTTTTAATCTTTAGGTCTGGGCGCTGATGGTCACATGTGGCAAGCCAATAGACCTTGGGCGGTGTTCCAGGGAGTCCGGACAAAATTTTCAATTTGCTGAGTGTCAATTATATCGTATTTTAGTAAAAAACCCTTTTCCTAGATTTTGTCGTTTGGCAATCAATTCATTAAAAATTGAGTCTTTAGCTGTAGATCTCAAAAGGCCAACAATTAATTCAGCAGAAAGATAATGGTCGACAAAAAGAAAAAAGGAGAAAGAAAAAGGAGGACATACCATTAGGATCTACACAGGAGGAATCAGAATCCAAGATCGAGAAATGATAAGTCCACGTGGCCAAGCAATCAAAAGGAACGGAAGTTAGCACAGAAGAACATGGAGCTCAATCAATAATAAACTATACAGAAATGTAATGTCTGCAAAAGGTCAACATCAACAATAGAAGCTTAAATATTTTTTTTAAAGCAACTTTTTTTAATCTTTTCATCCTCAAACTTTGGCTTTGACCTAATACAACCATAATTTCATTAACTTTTATGTAAACGTAAGCCCCGAGGCTCATGCGACATTTGTATTACAGTACATGACCCTCAACTTTAATATTCAATGTCGATTACAAATAACCCTTATTAAAATAACAAAATTACCCTCGTATTATTTATTTTTGAAATCATAATATCAAGTTTTGTAATTAAACTCTAAAACATATTTTAATCATTAAAAGATAGAGATTTATACGTTAAAACCACTACATTCTTATCTTTATCTTTCAAAACATGAAATCAACCAGCCGTCAGGCATTGGCCTAATGGTTAGAACTCCCGCCCTCCTAGACACTTGCGGATAGAATTTCCTACTCGGGGTAGATATTTTTCAAAAAATTTTAATATTAGTAGCTTCTAAATAATATATAGGATTGAACCATTAAAAAAAACATAAAATCAATCAAGGACTCCAATATTAGATATATTAAAAATGATATGAATAATGTAAAGTGGACGGCACCGTTTTTCTTTTTTTGCAATTTTTAATATATATTTTTGTAAATTCTCAAAAAAGTCATTGGACTTTTCAAAAAACAAGAATTAAAATAAACTATTTGCAAAAATGAATTGAGAAGGAAGAACAATGTACCATTCATCCAATTCTTTTGGGGTTGAAAATGGAAGGCGGTTCTTTGCCAAGACAACATGTTATTGGTCCACGGATACGACGACGTCCTGGCCCCAAACCGCCGGTTGGACTTCTCAGACACACCGGCTGAGCGTGCACGCGACAAGGGCCGGGGTGCGTTCTGCTCTTTTGGGGTAGCAGAGAAGGAGGAGGCGGCGGCGTCTTCCTCGTCAATGATAGGTACTTGATCATCTGAATGGAGATCAATATTGCGGTGGTCATGATGAAGGGAGGGTGATCCATTGTGGTCGTCAGACACAAATGCAACGAAACAACCAACCATTAACAAGGCACAAAGGACCAGGATTTGGAGCCCACGGCGAGTGGGGGGAGGTTGTTCAGGCTGAGAACCATCTGAGAGAGGATTGTAGGGTTGGTCTCCGAGGTTTGAAACAGGCAGATATCTATTGGTAGAGTCCGCCATTGTTGTAATAATGTATTGTATTCTTGTCGTTGGTTTCAGATGGGAGGAAGAAAGATAGGAAATGGGGTGATTATATAGAGGAAGAGGGGGGAGAGGGAGTCGCAGAAATCGAATGGGGGATGATTTGCTATTTATGGTGGGGAGGGGAGGGATGGGAGGTATTTCAATGGACAAATAACAGAAGAAACTGAATTCGGACAACTGGAAGTTCCATTTTTGAACGTTACCCAATGAACTGGTCCTTTACAATTGTAAATCATAATTATTTAATTAATTATTAATCATACAACGATAAAAGACATGGGCAGGTGTGGGTTTTGACTCGTGATCTGAGGGAGGCGGAGACTGAGACCAAGACTGCGGTCTGAGGCTCTTCATTTTCTGTTTTCAAATTTTTTATAATTGGTATTGGTAATGTTGCTTAATCATCATTTCTATTTTTTTACAGTAGATGAAAATGAATAGTTGGATTGATTTGCGAGAAAAGCTTCTAATAATACAATCATTGCGTCTTCTGGGGAGAAATCAAACAATTATTCTTTATGCAAGATTAGTATATGATGAGAATTCTTAATTTATTTTGGTAAATAGTTAATCCAACTGTACTTTTAAATGTAAAATTCTATCTGAGTTGTCGCTAAGGTTTAGAATGGAAAATATATATATATATATATATATATATATATATATATTTGATTGACGTGAGTTATTAGAAGTTCAAGATATACTTAGGAATAAGAAGATGTAAAAGGATATAACACGTCCTCAAACGTGTAGTTACATCTATTATTGAGTTTTATTGTTTTAAAAATATTCACCTAAATGTTTATTGAATATATTATTTGAAATAAAATTTTTCAAATAAACGTTTAAGATAAGTAGTTTTAAAGTGAAGAAAATATGCTAATTATCGTTAATTGCTTTAGAAGAAAAAGTGATTAATTGTCGTTTAAGGTTTTGTAGCAAACAAACATTCGGAATCTCAAGTAGTGTATGTATGGATAAGACTAATTAACTTAAAATTAAAATTATTGTTATTAATTTAGAATTAAAATTATTAAAGTTTGACGATATGACCAATAATACAATTTACAGGGAGAGGAGAAGAATCGAGAAAGAAAAAGGAATACAGAATATTATAACCGTAAAATTGAGCTGACAGGATTGATTGAGTCTGGCGGTCTGACTCAGAATAACGTGGCAATGACAAATTGACAATTGTTTGTAAGAAACAAAGGATTTGGAGCAAACTGCTGATTCAGATTCGGAAGAATGGCTGTCGATTCCTAGACCACAAATGGGAAATGATTACTAATGTAGAAGAAAAACGGCAAAAGCCAAAGACACTTGGCACTTTGGAGGTGGCTTATTTGCTCATTCATAAATTTGAATTATTGAACACGAATTGTTGAGAGCCACATGTTTTAGAATAATAAGAATAATGATAATAATAAATGTGTTTTGTAGTTGGCCGAATTTGGTGGACGATAGTGAATTCTGTCCCTCCGGTATTTGCATTATTGATTTAAATACGAAGTAATTAATAATAATGGACGCAAAACAAGACAGAAATGATTTAAAAGCCGATTGCTTTTTTTTTTTCCCTCTTTTATTTTGGACAAGTATGATGGATGGATGGACCGATTACAGAAGTTCCACATGCAAATCCCATATGATGTTGACAGGTTTCACATGCATTTTTGCCTCCAAGATTACAGAGAAATTGGTATGGGATTGATTTTCACATGTTGAGAAAGTTACATGGAACGCCCTTCTGGGTGTTATGGAATCATTGGAGCCACATCAATTTCATACATAGTATAATGAATAATAATAGTAATTGGATTAGGTGAAGGGTATGGGTGATTTGATCTATCACTCATGTTTTTGTCCAAACACAAGAGAGCATTATGTCCAGGTATTATGGCGTAGGTGGATGGAATCTACTATTTTTTATGTGAACTGTCTTTCACTTTTTCTGTATATTACAGTTCCCGTTTTCACTGCCAACGCATCCAATTTTTAGTTTTCGGAGAATACCAAATACCCTTATTGTAGAAATATAATCCTTACCCTCAACTATTGTTTAAACAAATCTATTTTAATTACTGATGTTGTGCTGTGTCCAGATGATTTAATTCCTTTTGGTCTCATACACTACCGTGTATGTACAGGATTTTTAACTTGTAAATAAGCCACAAGACTATGGTAATATTGCCATCGAAATTGACAGATGGCAAAAATTTGACTCAATACATCCGCGTTGCAGACACAACGCGGACATCCTCGAATAATAATCCTGAGGTCTGGCGGCTCCAGCATCAGGGAAATAATTAATGGATTTAATCAATTCTAAATATTAAATTCATATCTTTCCACGCAAAGCTAGACGACAGAAAATACATTTTATTCAAAGACAATACATGCTGCTGCTGCTGCTTCGTACACCACAACACTCTCATGCAACTGTTTAATTATTGCATTGGATTCAGGTAATGTGGTGGTGGCAGAAAGCTCCAGCCATGTGATTGTGCTCTTAACGCATTTTACGGAATCAAAGTTATGAGAACCAACTGGCAGAGATGTAGCATATATATAGAAGACAAAGCACATTCCTCATTGACAACAATGCCCGACTGAATCCTTCACATGATTGTAACACAACAAGGATTCATTTCAAACATTTTATGGTCAAATTAGCGGCCTTAGTAGAAACATGTGCAGACACAGATCAAGATTCAAGAGAACAGACATCCGGAAAATGGAGGAAGCAGGGAAAATATAAAGGAAAAAAGACATCAATTGAAGCCGGCATTGTCCCCTTATTCCATGCAGCTAGACAGGAAGCACAGCAATGAACAAACCACTTCACACATTCGGGGGTGGCCATATCTTCCCAAATAACTCCTCAACTCGTTTTGCTTGATTTGCATAACCTTCAAGTCCAGCAGCCAGAAGCTCCACAGAAGCAGGCCCCATTGTTGATGCAAGGCTTAATTGGTCCCACTTTGTAAGCTGATCAGAAAGAATGAATGAATTAGTAAATCATTTAGGCAGTGACATACCAAGGTGAGACTCCAGTAAAAATTAACATGATTGTACATTCTGACGGGAACTAAACTGAACTGAACACACCTTCGGCAGCAGAAAAGTACTCTAGTTGTTTTAAACTTTTTAGTAATTGAGGATTCTAAACAGAGTACACCATACCATTTATGCCCTTCAGAAGTATCATTGTGAAACGCTAAAAACAACATAACTTGCATGTTTCTCACCAATACTAAAATCATAACTGCAGAGAAAAAAATTAAAAAAAACCCAAAAAAGGAAATTTTACATTTAACCAAAAACCTATTTGGGCATTGACATGTGACCAGTGTAATGACAGTGATTCAGAGGACAAAATAAAGTGGTGATGGGAGTCTAAGGTGGATAAACGTCTAAGATTGTTGAACTGATGCAAATGGCATTGATAATGGTTCATATTGTTATATGTGACACAGTGGTAGCAATAACAGGAATATAGATTGCAGATGAGGGACACAGAATCTTGATGGAAAACACCAAGGACATTGTACACAGGCGCTGTAAGATGCCAATGCAGATGGCAGCTGAGGGATGGAGACAATCTTGATGCAGCAATAGTACATCAAAGACATGGTACACAGGCACTGTAAGATGTCAATGCAGATGGTAGCTAAGGGACAGAGAGAATCTTGATAGAGAAAAGAGTACATCAAGGACAAAATTTATTGTAGACATGCACTATAAAATTTCACTCCAGTTTTGCTTGCAAATTTTATTTTTTTCCCTTTTAGGGGAAAAAAAAAAAGAAACAAATAAGTTATCAAAAAGGCAAACTAGCCACCCAGGTCATAGCCTCCGTGGTAAAGAGTGCAGAACTCTCTTCTTCGTGTGAGGGTAGAAATCTCATTCAGAGCAAATTTCTGAGGTGCACCATAACAATAGTTTTCCTGAGTTCTAATGTATATAACAAACTCTCCCTCCCAGTAGAGTTCTCATGTATATAATAAACTCCCACACTCAATAGAGTTCTGATGCATATAATATAGTATATAATAAACTCCGACCCCAGTAAAGTGCTGATGTATATAATAAGCTCCTACTCCCAGTAATTCAAACTATCTAGTAATTGAGATTTCTAGACAAAGTTTGACCGTACCATGTATGTCCTTCAAAAGTACCATCATGAAATGCCAAAATAAAAACATAACTTCGAGTTTCTCACCAAGACTAAAATCATAACTATAGTGAAAAAAAATATAGAAAGTTCCAGAAAAGGAAAATTTTACATTTAACCAAAAACTTGAAAGTGCATTGCACTTGTAACCAGGGCAATGATGGTGGTGTAGAGGACAAAATAAAGTGGTTATGATAGTATGAGGTGGTTAAACTGATGGAGATAATGAAAATGGCCTTGATGATAGTTACTATTGTTGCATTTGACAGAGTGGTAGAAATAATAGCAATGCAGATGGCAGCTAAAAGGGACACTAGAGAATCCTGACAGAAAAATAGTACATCAAGGACAATACTGTTACACAGAGACACTTTAAAATTTCACTTCAGGTTTTGCTTGGAAATTTAATTTTTTTTTTTTTTTTTTTGAAAAGAAAAATGAAACAAAGTTTATCAATGAGGCAAACCAATGAGATGGCACGAGAATCTTTGTCCATATTACCCTCCAACTTGTATGCAAACCAGAAACTAATAGATAGCCATGGTCAAACAGTTATCGAATTCTGAATGAAGCTCGATAAGAGTCTGACATGCAACTGCACTTGTTATATGAAAACAATCAGTCAACATCAATGCATCAAGATCAACACATGCAGCAAGCCTGTGCAAAATGATAGTCGAATGTTGCATAATATAATTAAAGGATCATGAAACTGCATTTTGCAATGGTTGAGTAATTTGGTGCCATTCTACACTATGAATCAGTTTCAAAATACAACTACTAAGACCAAGTGAATAAAATGCAAGAAAAAAGCAGACCTCTTCTTCATTAAAATTGTACTTGGCAGCAGACTGTGGGGATAGCCTCCTAACAAAAGAGTACTTCTCATCAGGAGAAGTAACAGATTCTTTGAGTGATTGCAGAACCTTCAATGGTGCAATGATATAGTCAACTCTGAACAAGGAGTGAAACAATGTGAGCAGCAAATATCATTCATGAAATTAGTTATCAAGACTTTCCAATTAAATAGGATCACAGGTGAGCCATATAATTACCCTAGAAGACTAAATAAATCTTGCTTGTTTCGAACTGCTGCTGCCATCAACTTTGACTTATGTCCATATTTGTGGATATAATTATAGGCCTTCGTCACCTGCAATAAAACATAATATTATGTCAGGTTCATTCAATTGTTGATTGTGCTGTTGGAAATATAAGCCATCCAGTAACTTCACTAGTTCAATGCAGTATCTAGTAGTCAAACAGACTATTGAAACTTCAACTTAATGATGAAATTCCGGTCAATTAATCTACCATTTGATGATAGTGGACAAAGCCGATGAATACAAACCAATGCATGCAACATATATATTTATGTTGCAGGGGGTTATCTCCTGTGAGGGCGATATATCACCTCCTCTCACAATAATGCGGGATCCAGCAAGGCCCACCACCTCTGTAAACATCATGTGAGAGCAGATAAATATGCCCTCATGTCATATAACAAAGTATGGAAATTAGATTTTAGCATTGTATAAAATTTATTCATATAAAGTGTTTATTTAAGAATATCAACCAACAGTGTCAATTCACTAAACACCATCTAGTAATGTAAAACAACCTTCCTCAACATTATTCAAAATTACATATCCAGAAGAAAATGTTATTCAACTAACCAAAGCCAACCCAGGATCCTCCCCTCTATTAAGAGCAGCTTCTATCTCAGGGTCACCAGAGTGATTGCGTGCCCAATCCTGAAAGACAGAACATGCACCTTAATGATGTTACCAATGACATCTTGCAGGTTTGCTAAACCTTGTTATTACTTAAAAGGAAGATCATTACCCTAAGGCGCCCAACAAATATCTGAATAACAGAAGCACCAGCTTGGGCAGCTGCCGCAGCTTGAGCAAAGCTGAAGACATTATGACCAAGCCAATAATTGAAATATAAATAAAAGGTTGATTTGATTTTAAAATAAGCACAAACTAAATTATTTCATTTCGGGAAGAGAGAACTGTGAGAGAGGAAGTGAAAAGCCAATTTAGTATGAAGGTTTTATTAAATTAACAAAGCTCCTTACAAGCAGATATTTTGGGGACTAAAACATGCCAAGAATAAGCATATAAAATTTGCATGGACCAGAAGTAGCAACCCAACATAAAAGATTCTTTCTGTAAGATATTTGTGACATGAAGGAATGCTACATTACATAGTAAAATTCTACCTAACATATTTACTTAAACAGATGATTCTACATTAACGGGTTAATAGAATAGTCAATCATATGGCTGAAATTCCGGAAACAGATCTCCAGACATGCTGAATAATGGCTCTAATTTACACTTCAACCATACACCAAGAGATGTTCGGCTGAACACGAGACATTTTGGATACACACACAACTTCTCATACGCATTTTCCACTATATTAGATCTATAAAACATATATAGACAATATATTGAGAAGAAGTGAGGACCCCAGGATTCTTAGTAACATAAAAGAAGCTCCAGGTCTGTCAGATGAATAACTGTTCATAGCACAGCAGAGAATTTCTGGCTCAAAGTATTCCATAAAACATCTTAAAGATCTCTAAAGCCAGAGTGAAAGTACATATTGGTTTTATGAGAAACAGAAGAAGAATCTGTTACACTGAAAGAAGAAAGAGTTAAGAAAGTAGACCAGATTGCCCACAGTTAACGAAAAAAACTCCCTGGAGAGAGTGAAGGGCACTTCAACCATGTCAAATAATGCATTGATTAACATAAACTTTGCTCTTTCTACAAATATAAAGTTTTCACAAATGACGATGAAAAATATGAACCATAGAATCGGGTATAGTAGCATGGACCAAACTTTTATCTTTAAATCATAAAAATCAAATGATATTACTGCTTGATTAATCTACGCATGTACCTGTACACAAAGGTCAAATGTGTCTGTATACCTTCAGATTCCAGCAATCTCGAGGCCTCTATTCCCTGACCATAAGACAATAAAGCGATTGGGCACAGGATTTAAAAGAATAACTGGCTTTCAGTATGGACTTAGCAAACAAAATTTTTGAGGTCACCAACAAAGACCTATATTATCAGGTACTCACTTGCCAAGTTGAAGGAATTTTAAACAACAAACGCTCAGGCGGAACATCAATTTCACTGTATAACTTCAACAAGTCATGCACCTGCACATTTTGATGAACTAAGGGCATCAAATTGCATGTCAAGGCAATGGCTTAAAATATTTCAAAGGCAACCTGCCAAGGTTTAGTTGAATGAACCAAACATGTCCCAAAATATAGAAATGATATGACCATAAATAAGATCTTAAAAGTTAAAAGGAAAAGGGGAAGAAGAGAAGCAGCTCATGCCTTCACCCTCTCCCAACAAACAAATAAATAAACAAATAACACACAGGCACTCACGTTCGATGAATCTAAACAAGGAAAAGCACCGCCATTATTTTTTTAAGAGTAATTTCTAAAGCCATGAAAAGTTCACAAACTTACTACAAGTTTCGATAGTTTAATTAATCTTAAATACTAAAATGCATATAAAGCACAAGTTTTATACCTCAAGAAAAGGTATTTCTCACAAAGGTCTAAGCATAATTCACATAGATGCCCAACCAATATTCCTTTTAAAAGGTTAGAGTTTTATCTTTGTGACTATATATATAGAACAAAAAAGAAAGTTAAAGGGCCAAATGAATGACTTGTCCTCAATGTATCTGCGAATTCAATAAGAAAGCTCCTGTGTAATTGGCTTTTTAAATTTTTTAAGATCTGGCATTCTACGAGAGTGGCACATTAAATCTCTATTCTAGTTTCTCTACATGAGCTTCGCTTAGCTTTTCTGTGTGCACTTCAACTGAAATAAAGACACATTTACCAAGAACTCATGTCACTGACCTTCCAATATCTAGAAGTTAAACAATTCCTACAGCTAGCTCTTATCTAATTCAGAGTACAGAAGCAAATGAAAAAGTAAAATTTGCTAAGAAACTTTGCAATCCCCGTAAGAAAAGAAAATAAGTGGTTAGGGTTCTTTTGAATAACATGGCTAGCATAAGACGGTTTGGAAATTCAGAACAACACTTATCTTCAATAAATGGATCAAGCCAAAAAACTGAGTCTTAGCCAGAAAGATCCAGAATATAAACATAATTTTGAGGTATTTCTTGCTGCAACCAACCGCGAGTTAACAACCAGGTGGTAAGAAAACCTCTAATTGCAACTTAAGTTTGCGCCTAAATCTCATGTAGAACTGAAAGAACCATCTAATTACATAGTTTGATATAGAGACAGCATCAATTTATGAATTGCAGGTCCTCGGGCAGCAAATGTCATGTTAAGTTTAATGCTACATTAACTCAATCAAATGGTTCATCATTTCTATGGTAGAAGACAATAAAAGAAATGACTTTTAAGGAACCATTACCTTCCGGATAATTCCATGGGTATCATACGCCAGCCTTGCATCCACTTCAGTCGAAACCCGACCAGGAACCAGTTTTGCCAAATCACCCCCAACATTTACCATAGCCTACATATCCATGTCCAAAGGTCAACCTTATCAGTAATCCAACAAAAAGAGCATATGAATTTTCTAACAGGTAAGCAATAACAAAACCAACCTTGTTGAAGAAACAGGACCATCTCAGCTCAGAGTTCTCAAGCTTACAACAACTGGAATCAGCCAAAGCCATGTCCACAGCATTCTATACAGAAAATGCAAATTGTGTATCATTTACTGTTAAGCCTACAACAACTGAAATCGGCCACAGCCATGTCCACAGCATTCCATACAGAAAATGCGAAGTGTGTATCATTTGTTGTTAAGACCAAACTGCATAAGCTATAATCTTTCTTGTTTTCCTCGAGAAAAATATAGTTTGAAATTCTTACCCTAAATTTGGTATCAGGAAGGCTACAAATGCCCAACAGGAGTGAAGAGCTGACAGTAGCAGCAGTTGGAGGAAACCTAAATATCAAATAATTAAAAGACTTATCAAGAACAAAAATTGATTAAATGCCCAAATGAACATTAAATTGCAAAAAAAAAAAAGAAAGTTTTTGAATCTCGTGCTACGTTTGATATTATTGTGCTTCTATTTAACTTTGAAAGCATTTAAATGAAAGTGTTCGGTAAATACTAATTTAGCAGGATGCTGTCATTTTTCCAAATATATATTTAGTTTCAATCCAAAGCAGTTGTAACTTCAGGGCCACGTGATCTCAATTCCAAACATTCCCTCTGTCATGTTTAGAATTTTGTGCTTCTAATTTACTTTCAAAGTATAATAGGCTAGTAGCTAAAGAGCCACTTTTACTTGGCAGTTAATGTTAGCGTGCATTCTGTGACTTAAAAGATAAGTTTTTGGCCCACACCAGTTATAGATTAAAAGCAACAACACTGTAATCCCAAAAACACCTTACGGGCTACTAGTAATAATATAAAGGGAGATCAGATTCTACTCACTGATGACACAATTTATTTCCTTTTTTTCCAAGAGAAAAAAGATAAGTTTCATACCTCTCGAAATCATCGAAAACGACAGTGTCAGGAACGATCTCACTAAAACTAGACACAGCATCCAACTCCGTACTTAATCCTTTATTTGAAAAGAAGCCAAAAAGATAATTAACAATCAAGAACAAGAATAAAAGCAACTGTGAATCACACTAAAATCTAAAGGAAAGATGATCAGAGAAAGTTGACCTGCATCAAGCGAAGAAGAAGAAGAAGAAGAAGAAGCGCGAATGAGAGGAAATGATGCGCGGAAGTTGAAGTGTACATTAGAAGATGTTGATAACAACCTCAAATTTCTTCCCTGGAAATCAAATAAATAAAACACTTAAATGAACTGTAATTATACATACATTTATCATAGAAACTAAAAATTGAATTTACCTGGAAAGAAGAGGAAGAGGAAGAAAGAGCTGAAGAGGGCGGAGATCGCAAGGAGAGTGACATTTCTCTCTGCTTTGCTTCGATTTTCGGATGATACTGGTTTTGGTAGGGAATTGGCCGATTCGGAATTAGCTTTTATACACAGTAGTTTTTTCCGTTAATTATTACAACAGGATAAGTTGTAATCGGTACACTTAGATGTTTGCTTTGCACGTGTCACCCTGCCTCACGGTTTTTAAAATTCCAACTTTTAGTGTATTCAAGCCCGTGGTAAAGATTGACTCCTCTCGCTCAAAATGTCCGCTTCGATTCTTGCATTTGCAATGTTAATAGACTTTTTTGTGAGGGCACAGGGCACATCTCTCTCGAGGTAAACACGGTCTAAAATTGTATTTTTAATATAATATTAATAAATTGTACCTATAATATTTAAAAATTAATTAATTAAATTAAATATAAACAAAGTTTTATACACTAAAATGATACAATTTTTACTTGCGCACTTTTAATTTTATTCAACCAAAAAAAATTACTAATAATTTTTACTCATTTTACACCTATTATTCGCAGCCTTAATAAATGAAGTTCCCTTCGCTATGATTTTAGAAAGAAAAAGAAAATTAAATGTTTGTTTTCATCTAGAGCGAAAGAAAGTTGATGATTGTATCTAGGAAGATGATGTCGACGGGATCACCTCCCCTTGGATGCTCCGTCAATCCCATATCCTTTACCGGATAAAAATATGATATCATATAATATCAGACAAAAGATGATGATAAATGTGAAATAATTAAACTCAATAATACAACTTTAGTATAATTTATAAATTTAACCAAGAACTGAAAATAATTATAATCCATCAGAGCTTAATGAAAGCTTTACAGATAATGAGGGAAAAAGAAAAATTACTCAACATATAATTTCAAAAAACAAATTAATCATTAAAAATGACAAAATAATGATAATAATAATCGTAATAATAATCGGGTTGATTTTATTATCAACTTAATAATATAATGCATCCATCTATGCGGAGAATGTACTAGAGCCCCGCCCCTTCTTCCAAGTTATGGTCATTTCTGCTTCTTCTAATTTCTTCCAGCGCACCAAAGACGTGAGAAATTCCTTAACCTGCATTTGCATTGCATATATACGACTTTTTTTAATTAACGAGTATCTTTTTGTTATTTGTATATAAACCAAGCACAGAGAGAGGATTTTTATTGCACCTCTGAAGGGTCCCTGAGGGAGTAAAATGCTTTAGTCTCTTTGGGAACAGAAGATACCAGAATTCCGTAACCTCGATTTTTCTCCCGCAACACCTGATATAATGAAATCGGCATTTTTCATTGCAATCACAATCTTTCGATTTAAACCTTGCAGTAAGATCAACTGGGTATTACCTTAAATGCGTCTTCATCAGTCTTATCATCTCCTATGTAGATTGGGAGCACATCATCACTATTACTAAGCCCTGCATCAATACATGTGTCAAAGATATGGTATTATATAATGATTATATGATGATCGGGCAGGCATTCAAAGAAAGATATATGCTTGGAGAAAAGAACGTAAAAGTTACCAAGAGATTCAAGCAGAAATTCCACTGCTTTACCCTTATTCCAGTCAATCACAGGACGGACCTCTAAAACCTGTAATACAGGACAGAAGCCTCAACTGTTATCACTAACGTTATGCACACTCATATTATTAGTATGACAATTAAGGAACCAAAAGTTTTCACTACTTAAATCAATTAATTCAAATTAATACCTTCCGCCCGTGAGTTAATCGCAAGCGAGGATAGTCTTTAATAATATCATGGACACATTGTGCTATTGTAGGCCAGTTCTATTAATATCAAAAACGGAACAGAGAACATCTTAATAACCAACATTTAATTTGATGAAACAAAGTGAAAATGTGACAAAATAATGTCAAGTGATGATCACCTTCTCATCTACGTTACGGTAATGTACAGAAACACAAAACTTGTGGTTCTCAACTTTTGCACCTTTGATGCTTTTAGTGTTCTCAACGAGGATTTTAAGCACCTGCATATACATTAATCAATTAATTAATTATATATATATATATATATATATATAAAGAATCAATTTTTCTCCATATAGCAATAAATTTATCTTCAATAAGGACAAAATTTCTCTGTACCTCTTGGATCATAGGTATAAACTCTCTAGCAGGCTGGAAAAGAGTTACTTCCTTGCCCTACCACATCCAAATACAAAAGAACCAAAAACTGTAAGAGCAGTCAAGATTGCCTAAAACTTCTTTCGACAGAATAAAATCCCCAGAAGTCCTGTTCTTTTCAAGATTTCTAGAGTTGATAAAAAAAAGGGTCGAGCTTCTTGAAGGCCTAATTATGTCTTACCATCTGGTCAGTAGATTTAATACAGTTCGGATGGTCATCAGACATTGTGTGGGCGACAGGGCCCATAATGTCCATCCCATGACTACCAGCATAATAGAGTTCTGTTAGTCCTACCAAATCATAAACCTGATAAAATAAAATGCATTGAATCAGACCCTAAAGGTAGCCGGATAACAACCACATAAAATAAATAAAAACTAATGCATAAAACTCTGAAAATCCCGGAGCAGATTTTCTCCATCTACCTTATCACGGCTTCTTCCACTAATAATTGCAGTCGGGAAATACTTAGCAACATTTCTTACAGCAGAGCGCATCTGCAAAACAATATCTACTTTCAATAGGAGCACAAGGTAGCAAAAAACTCCTTTTTACATAGAACAAAGAAAGTGCAAATTCTCACACTCTCAGACATAATGGCACAATCCGGGTCATCAACTATAGGAGAAAGAGTCCCATCGTAGTCCAAGAACATAGCAATCTTCTTATTCTTTGCATAACTTGTAATATGCTCAAAAGATTTAAGAGCTGATGGATATTTAAGCTGCACATTTGGAAAGAAAGAGGAACAAAATTAAGAACGAAGAGCAGAACAAATGACTGGATATATAGGAATTTAAATACAGTACTTAAACCCAAGAGTAATGAACAATGATGCTTGCTTACCATCCAGGAGCTATAAGCAATATCGAAGTCATCTAAAGCAACTTCAGCGGTGAAATCTTTAATTAGCTTCTTGCGAGGAGGGGATGAGGATTTCATGGCGTCTAGCCAACCATTGGACTTAACATCATCAAGCTTCCCAGGCTTTTTTCTTGGAATTGCGATATACTTGCCAGAGAATGATGCCCCTGGCTGCGGGTAAGGCAACAAATTAGAATGGATGCCTAGTTTTGACTTGTTTAACGGCGCAGGATCAGTAAGAACAGGAGATGCTTGATTTGACTTCAACTCCATTGGGTACAGATTACTTGCAAAATACTTCAAATTCTTTTATAGACTAACTGTTATATGATGTTAACAGTCACTCGGTCAAACACTGCAAAAATATTATATATTCTACCCACCCCTTTTGTCTATGAAAAACCACCTCTTCAAAGTTTTCTTGTCACTGCTATTGGGTGAGCAGTCCATTAAGCGCAGGCTTCCTGAAAACTGGTCATGCAACAAACAATATCATTAAGATATATTATTTCTGCGAGTAGGTTGAACCAAAACAGAGCGCACATGTTCATAATATCTCCATACCTTCTCATCTCCAAATCTACACCGCATTTATAGCAGCTTACTGAACATTATTTGACCAAGAGAGGATAATAATTCACTAACCAAAACCAAATAACTTCAGCCTGAAGAATTTTAATTAATCTGTTGAAGAATAGAAAAAAAAAATTATTGCTTTTCTAAAACAATGTACACATATTGTATGATTAACATATAATGGAGTATAATTTGGCATATAAATAGATAGATTTCACTAATGGCTAAAATTTTAACAGTGAATAAAATGAATCTATCCAAGAAATTATACACAAATCAAAATGTAGACCACGAAATATGAAATAAATATTATTTATATGATCTGCATTTAACCGCCACCTCACCCACCATGACATGTGTCGATTGTTATTTGTAATGTTCGTCTAGATGCATCTTTTTAATTTTATCGAGAATATAGATGACGAATAAAACGTCAGACTCACCAGTTTGTCTACCATATATGTTCATATCCAATATATTATAATATAGGCCGGTAATTTCACATTGTAGATCTAATACATCGCTTTCAGAGTTACATAAATAAAAACACAAAAATAATATAAAATTTTGTTGCAATGAAAAGACAATGCAACTACCAAAACGGCCATAATCTCTAACCCTCACGAATGAGGATGAATAGAAAATATATTATATAATTAAATGGAAACATCTGAAATTGAGCAAAAGGGACAGTATTTATACTATATACACAAATATATTTTCATGAGTCATCAGCTGTTTGCAACCAAGTCAATATACGATGAAACTTCCAGGCATGAGAATAGCCATAATTGTTAAAGAAAAAGAACATGGAAAACTGGCAGCTAGATGGTGTCACTGGAAGTCTTTTTAATTGGGGCTTCACATCAAATCACAGGAAAATGATTAAAGGAAAGTTTCTTTTTGGTTTTCGATATTTCAACATCAGCAACCGACAAAATAGAAACTTATAATAAGTTTTTTAATAAAATAAACAAATGCGCCGTCAAAATCATCTCTTTTTAATATTGGTATTGGGTTCCAGAACAATAATGGATCCCTAACTTCCACGGTTAAAAAACAATTCAGAAAATAAATTCCCCAAAAACCATAGGCTAGAATAGAAATGGTGAGAAACTAGCCATGAAAATGCTTAACGGTGATGGACCCACGGCGTGAATTTTAAAACTTCGCTTAAAATTCATTAAAATATAAATAGACACATCCATTTCTGTCGTAAAAGCTGGAATCCTCGTAAAAGATCAAGAAATGATGTTTCAGAAAACCACATCAAAGATCTTATGAAGGAGGAAACGACACTACAACATGGACGACGAAGAAAGCACAAAAATATTATGATATTGATTTCAACAACCTTACGTGAAAAAGAGACGAGATTTCAGATTTATTTAACAATATTATAAGAAATAAAACTTACCAGCTGATTGATTCACGCGCAAAACAAACGCGAACAGGTAGCTTATTTTCTATCCGGCCAAACACGAACTGATCTCTAGAATGGAGCTCTCAGCTGAAAAAATGACGCATATGAATGCTGAAAAAGGAGATTACGGGGGTTTATGAGAGAAAAAAGGGAAAGAAAGCTGAGAAAACCCTAGAGGAGAAGCGCAAAATGTGAAGAGAAATATATAACTGAAAGGAGGAGAAAAAGAAGGAAGGAAATGGAGGAGAAAATGTTCGGTATTTATAGAGTTTGATACCACTCTAAAAGACGTGTTTAACAAGACAACCTGGTTGTACAATTGGAAACACCTCTTCATATTTTCACCAAATCTTTTTCTTTTCTTTTTTTTTTCTAAAATAAAAATTATAATAATTAGAAGGAAAGGAAAATATAACTATCTATGGGCCTCATTGGTCCCACTTTAATAGTTGAATACTAACTGACACGTGTATATGACGCCTTGAGAGTTATTAAAAGGACGACACCTGTGAACGTATCTAAGTGACGTGGCCACGTGTCAGCTTCAACCGGTCATACACTCAGAACGATTTCCTGTGGATACTCATCGATGTACAGTTGGTGGCGGTCGTCGGTGACCGGAATTAATATTTCTCTGTTATTATTATTATTATTTTTCTTTACAATTTTGAAAAATTAAGAAATTATATATATTAAAATTAAATGCATAAAAATGAACTCACGTGTTGAGATGGAAGTCTTTTTATAGTTGTCACGTGCGAAATTTACAAAATGAAAGTGGTTCTGCCTTTTACGGCTCAAATTGCACTAATCTCGTGAGGGAAATCACGTGGGTCGTGATCCGATCTGGAAAATCGGGTTTGGGTACAGTAATTTAGCCGTAAATGGTAAGAATAAATGGAGAAGGAATCCTATTGCTTTCAAAAAAAAAACAGAAAAGAAGGAAAGGGAGCGTTAGCAGTAAAAGAAACGGGTGGAATTGGAAAATCAACGTACTGACCGGTGGTGGAGCCCAGGCCCAGGAATGGCTCGGTGAGTTTTCTCGATGATATCACAAGCGAATCTTGTATTATATTCACGACGAAGAGCTGCTAAGAGCCTAAGACTACGCGCTCGACTCTGTAAAATATACTACCCGCTTTGTTAAATTTTCCTTGTTTTGTAATTGCTTACAAGTCAATAAATAACAACACTATCAGTGGAATTTCGTACAATAATTCTGCCTTCTTAAATTCCAATTACAACATCAATAATTTTTTAATTTAATAAGTATTTTGTCTCCAAATTATTTTTATTTAAGAAAATAGAATCTCAGAAGATGAATCTGTTCAGATTAGATAATTACTTATTTAGGTAAGAGGGCTATAAATAGTACCTTAAATCGAGGAAATTAATAATAGGGTTTGAGCCTTAATTTAATTTTCAATGTGCTCCATTTTTGTTTACTATCTACAGATAACATAATTAATTTCAACGTCAGTGCCGAGTTAATTTTTAAGTTATTTTTAAAATAAAAGACTTTACCCTTTAGGGCCCAGTACTATTTAAATAAATAATGCACGCACTTTTTTCCCAAATATGTAGCGGAAGATTGCAAACACACGAGCACCTAGAAAGTTGCAATAATGGTAAAACTATTCACATTCCATTAATCGGCCTCTAGCTAATATGCATTAAATTTCAGCCCTAATACCGACTTAATTAATTAACTCATACCCTTTCAAGTCAAATTATTTGGTTACCACATATAATATATTAAAATCATGCATATAAGGTGAATTATATTCTATATCACCGCATTTTAGGTAACCGTCTTTCAAATTAGGATTTTGTTCTGAAACCAGATCTTGGGATAAAGACGTATGTTAATTAAAAACATTAATTTACTATATTAAATAGTTATATTAGTGTTAAAAACGATCATAACAATGAATTAAATGTTTAAAAATTTAAACAAATTTTTATTTTTATTTAATTTACTCACTGTCTATATCCTACCTTGAAGGCAACGAAACAGGAAATGGAAAACGAAGGGAAAAAGAAAAAAAAGAATATATAATTTCCAGCTATTATTGACTAGCAGGTAGAGGAAGCTTTAGCTAAGCGAAGGACTAGAAATGTGCATGAAAGTTCATAAGCATTTTCTTGGTAAATTCTCGACGTTGACTAAAATTAACACACACTAATATTGCTTTTGTTTTCTTAATTAATTAACCACATCAGACGGCGCTTTTCAAGAATTGAGGTCATTTCTGTCCAATATTCGCACTTGTCAACTAGAAGGACAAACATGTAATTTGGCAGTGTCGAGTAGTTTGTAATTTTTTTTTTTTTTTGGGTTTTGGAAAGTGGTATTGAAATTGAAATACGTGTAAAGTAGTAGGTAAATTAGGTTGGCGTTGCTTAAACCACAGTATATGCCAACCAAAAAAATTCAGGTGATAGATACCAAACAAATTAAATCACAGCTACCTACATGAAAACATGCTAATAACTGTATATATATGAACCAACAACTAAACAGTTTGGTTACGAACACCTTCAAACTATGACTTTTGATGTGACTTCAATTAATTTCTGTTTTAAGTCTTTGTCACTTTTTTAATTTAATTAACCTATTTTTTTTTTAAATAGTTTTTAGTGTCTGTTCTACGTAATCAGTAGTAGTACTATGCACGTCTAGTTACAAGAAATTTGAAAGTAACTTTGATTATTCGGAGGTTACATTAATATTTAATGGACCGAAAATTTTGCTTTACCAATTTGTTCAAAGATAAAAAGAAATAAAAATTAAAAAGTTGTGTCCTGGTCAAACAAGCATCCACCTCGGATACACGGAGGTAAAACGTTGTCCATACGGTAAAAGACAAGTAACTCTCACGTGGGCCCATGTACGCACGTACGGGGGCCAATCATTGATGCTAAAAGCTGACGTGGATTGATACTTTATTTATTTAGACAGTGACTGACTTACGTTCCAATTTGGGCACTTCGGTTTGACGCATTTGCAAAACCAAAAGCGAGAGAGATGGAGCCCACGGTTACGAGGAAGCTGCAGGATGACGTGTCAGTGACGTTATTGCAAAAAAGTTAAACTAGGGCTGACTCGGCGCTGATGCGGACTTATTTGGAAAGTGCCCGAGCCTGTTGGCCAGAGGTCGCTTTTTACAAGATATTCAACTCAACCCACCCAGCTCACTGTCTTAAATAGTTCCAAGTGTTTCATACTGAATAGTGAATACTGATTTGAGGAGATTGGAGAACAGAGAAGACGACGCCGTTTGCCAACTTTCCAAGCATTCGCAAGGAATTTACGAGGGCCTAAGCTAAAAACGTGGGTTGAATGTAATATTGAATTCCCAACTTTGTAGAGTAGGCGGTGCCCACTGCCCAGCAATTGGGTAGTCATAGAGTTAGTCGCTATTGACAGACAGACAGCAAAAGTTGATTTTATGGATTAGTTGTATTTGGTCAAAAACCAAGCCGTTCAACAGTATTTTCTTGCGAATTAATAGGATTCAAGTTCAACTGATTGCCGTCTCGTTAACATCTCGATGATTCTTTGACAAATCTGCATCTGAATAGCATTATGATTAACTCAGGATGACAACATACAGATACATTAGTTTAATTTTTTGCGTGAAAGAGTTAAAAAGCATGCATATATAAAATAAAGATATCTGGAGACACTATTCTCATAATTCACTGCCGTTGTCCAAACTTGGTTGTCCTTACAATTTAATTAAGATGGCCCTTGTCATGCTCGTAGATTGATTGATTGATAGGGTCAGCGTCCCTACCTACAATACGAACAGTTTATTCAATTCAAATCAATTCTCACCTACGTATTACATGCATGCACCAGTACTCATCAGAAGTTCTCACGAAATAAAGATTAGAAAATCAACATTTTAATTTTAAGCCGTATATATATGTATATCCGTCACATTCTTCCTTCCAAAGAGTACAACGATTAAATATACAGGGACATTGACAAGATCGGCTGTATTAATTATCAACAGAAAAAGCGTCTAAATTTAAACATGATGCATGTCCTAGCTAGCTGGCTAGCTTCTATAATTTTGGGATATATATTGGTGAAGAGGCAAGTTAACAAAGGGAATTAGGTTTCGTGTGGAAGAATACAATAGCTAGCCAGCATGGGGGATCCACTTCGTTACTGTTAAAGTTATATATGGTCTTTGTTTGGATTTTGATTTAACTGCCACATTCACCAATATAATTAATTAATACATAAATATGTATGTCACACTTACACCAACATTATCATATTCTAAAATATATATATATTAATTGTAACTAACACCGGAAAGACTTCACGAAAAACTAATATTTGATGCAGATCTGGTTCATGATCATTTAATTTTTATCCTTAAATCAACAAGTTGTAGCCTCTATATGTACTAAAAGATTAGCAATTTGGAAGGCAGATAATACTGTCAGTGCCAGATAATTTCAGCAGTAACAAGCGAAGAAGATGATGATCAATTTGGTTTCAAGGATAAAATATTAAACGGACAAGACAGCTGATATCTATTAAACTTTCCTTAAGAGGAAGCCATTAATGATGAACGCATTGGTTAAGAGATAACATATTAAATAGAATCAGAAGACAGCTCCTGAAACTTTAAAGATGATGATGATCAATTTGATAAAACTAGGATAACATATTAAAACGAATGAATAGACAGCGTCTTCATCATCAACAGAAACAACAGCTTCCCTTATATATATTATTTGCTTTTCAAATTGAACCATGTGTGTATGAGTATCCATGTGTTTCTTTTAAGGGAAAGATATACATAACTATAGCAAGTGGAATGAATTCAGATAATTATCAAAGTTCAAGTTGACAACCTGCAGATGCATGATCCTGCAACAAATAAAAAGAAGACGATGAGTGATGTAATTGAAACAATCTCTCTGTTGTTTCATCATGAGTCGGTGCTCACGTTAGCGGCTTAAAATTAAGCAACCATCCCCTAGCTAGTACATGTGATATGACCAAGTTTCAATTCTTTTGTATTGATTAATTGCTTAAAGATATTAAGCCTGGGAAAAAAAAATCTATAGACAGCTATAGCTCACTCAGGCACGCAACAAATTGAAATTAATTTGCAGGAATCAGAGCTTGTCCTAAATTATATCGCATATTTAAATTTTGAATATAAGTGCAACTGGGATATGTTTATATATTTGAGCATCTATCTATTGACATAAGAGCATCTCAGCAATAGTTTTTTTTGTTTTAATTATTTTAAATTACTGTGCATTTGAAAATGATTGACTGGATAAAGAAAACTTGCCTGACATGATCATCAAGTAGACTTAATATATTTTATATCTCATCCCTAATTATGAACCAGAATTAATAAAATATTTAATTTACTCAGTCTAATGCAGCGCTAACAATTTTAAAAGTATTTCCTAGTAGCAACAGCAACAGTGAGTCTCTTCTCTCGTTTAATGATAAACACGATCAGGTGATATTTGTTTTCTTTATATATATATTGTTAACGAAGTGATTACTCATTAAGAGTGGAAGGAAACATACTACAATTAAACTTCTCTTAAATTAGAGAGCATCAAAATTTAATCAAAGGGTTACAGACAAATTCCAAGCTTTTTCATGAACCTCATGTTAATAATAGATGCATATTTTCTTCAAATTGCAAATGGGGACAATTATATGTATGTTTTATCTTCATTTTTCAATCAAAATTTCCCTTTTATTCCAAGGGTTCTAGTCAGAGTTGTTTCTTCAATACTGTTACTGCTTTCATGTTTACCTGCTGCTATTTAATTCATGGATACACATGCTACAGCCGCCACAAAATATAGCCATGGGCTATATATATAGGCCATTGAAAAGGCCTCCTATCCTGATAGATGGGCTTCATCTCGAAATACGTATTTTGTGGGCTGGGCTTAAATTTATGAACATGAGTAGATTTAGGGGGTCAAACCTTTTCTTTTATTATTATCTATAAACTGGTTTCTCACCATTGAAGAATGAGATCTTGCATGCTATAATTAAAGATATTACTGTTGGTGATGCTATAAGAACTGCGATTAGGGCTCATGTTCAGTAAAAGAAGATTAAAAAGCAGGTTTATTTCTAAAAAAAGTTTCACGTACGTACCCTCAGGCTATTACATCACAAAGTTAATGTATTGCTCTCATTCAATTGAGATGTATTGAATACCAAACCAGATTCTATAATACGTAATTCTTTCTTCAGTAACTTCCAACGCAAATTTGCATTAAATTGCCACCACACACAATTTGACACAAAACCTTCCTAGCGACATAGCACTCCACAATCCCATGTCAAAATTAACATACCAAATCCATACCAGTCATTATATATCGACGTTACAGCTGAATTGAGACTCTAAAAGTGAAAAATAAAACCAATATTCAAGTGTAGACCAAGAAAACAGAAAGAATAAATTACACCCAAGCCATGTATGCAAGCAAGCAAGAATCATTCACTGATCGGAGTCCTTACACCGTTCGAATTCGCGGAGCAGTTCTGGGTCCCTAAACCCAACAAGAAATTGGGCTAAGCCTTCAAGAAACAAAGCCGCCTGATAAGCACTCAACACACCAACAATTTCAGTGATGACACTCTTTCTCAACCTGTTGGCATCCACAAATACACTTACCATCTCTTCCATCTCCTCTTTCATTGCCTCCCCAATAATCACCTCTTTCAGTACTCCGTCGTTTTTCCGATCAATAGCCACCCAATTCTCTGCTACCCTCCCCATAAAACCAGCCTGCAGCTTTTTCATTCTACTAATCAATGCAGGAACCATTAGCCTTAACCCACACTCTATTTGCTCTATTCGGGTCGTCAAGTTTTGAGATACATTCTTCCACGCCATTAGTACTTGCCACGGTCGTCGCTGTTTATCACTAGCTACATCAAGAACAAGACCGCAAAACTCCTCGTCGTCGTCGTCTTCTTCATTGTTATCTTCACCAAGAAATGATCTAACAAGGTTAGGTGAAGAGATAGGGGTGAAGGTCGCCAAGAAAAGAGAATGGTATTTCAAGAGAATTACGCCAAGAAGGGAAGAGAAGCTGAGGGAGATTTTCTTGGGAGGCAGCGAGGTCTAATGTGTCGTAATAGGAGAGAAAGTGGTTGAGAAGAAGATCAACGTGAGAGTAAAGGAGTGTTTGTGAAGAAGAAGAAGAGAGGGATTGGCGAATGAGAGGGAGGAGGGTGTTCTTGAGAGTTTTGAACCAGTTTGTGTAGTAATATTTGAACGCAAGTTTCTCTGGTTTCTTGCGAGAGAAGAGAGAAGACAAGGGTTTCGGCATCTTTGATGCTTGTTGATTTGATGATTCTGTTTCTCCGCTCGTTTTTTCTATTTCTGTAGCAGAGTAACAGAGGAGGAATTCTGGGTTTGTTTAGTTTTGGAGGGAAACCCGTCATTGTTATTGGGCCAAACGATTTTCTTTTTATGGGCCGAGCCCATTAGCCCATGAGGTATTGGTAGGCGGCCGAGCGAGCATTCCTGTGTGATTGGAGATAGGTAGGAACAATCCATCTTATTTGGGCCTCATTAAAAAAACATAAACAGAGCGGAAACGCCGCCGCATTAGATGGGAGTCGTCATAAGATAAAGTAGCAGCAAAAGCAGTTGCTTCCTCTCACCGACAATGGTGGATCAATCTTGTAAAGTGTAAAAACTAACTCGGACAAACAGATTGGAATTTAACCTTACTTTCCAAAAATCACTCCACTTTTTTTTCTCTCCCACTCTCAACTTGAATTTAAAAAACAAAACACCTATCATGTTGTTGTGTTGTATGGTTAAATGATGTCTCTCTCTCTTTAGACCCATTTTTCCTCCATGGCCTGCAAATCTGCAAATCTCCCTATCTTTACCTTCTTCTTCTTCCTCCTCTTGCCTCAAATTTGATTTATCTTATCAAATCTCCATAGCTGAGTCAGATTGCACTAACCGTTGGATCTACATCAGACGACTCCCGTCACGCTTCAATCTTGATCTCCTCTCAAATTGTTCTGCATACCCTATCTTTGATAATTTCTGTGCTTATTTACAAAATCACGGCCTTGGACCCAAAACCCACAACCGTTCTCAAAGCTGGTATCGCACTGATCCCCTTTTGCTTGAACTCGTTTTCCATCGAAGGATTCTTGAATACCCTTGTTTAACTCAGGATCCCACTTCTGCAAATGCTATTTATTTACCTTATTATGCAGCCCTTGATGCTTTAAAATATTTATATGGTCCTGAAACCAACTCTAGCAATCAACATGGTCTTGAATTATTCAACGTCCTACGTTATGATCAACCTGAAATATGGGATCGCTATGCAGGTCATGATCATTTGTTGGTTATGGCAAGACCAGCTTGGGATTTTTCACAACCAGTGAATGTTGATCCTCCTATATGGGGAACATCATTTCTTGAACTTCCAGAGTTCTACAATGTGACTGCTTTGATTCCGGAGAGTAGAGTCTGGCCTTGGCAAGAACAGGCTGTCCCTTATCCAACTAGTTATCATCCGTCAAGTTTGAATCTTTTTGAGGCGTGGATGAGAAGAGTTAAAAACTCAAGAAGAAGTACATTGATGTTGTTTGCAGGTGGAGGAGGGGTTGGTGCTACTCCAAATATTAGGAGAAGCATTCGAAATGAATGTGAAAACAGCAGCAGTGTCAGTGACAGTGAAGTAAATGTAAACAGAGTGTGTGATATTGTGGATTGTTCTAATGGGATATGTGAGCACGACCCAATTAGATTTATGAGGCCAATGTTGCAAGCGAAGTTCTGTTTGCAGCCTCCAGGAGATACACCAACTAGGAGGTCAACTTTTGATGGAATTCTTGCAGGCTGCATACCAGTTTTCTTTGAAGAACTGTCAGCAAAATCACAATATAGGTGGCACTTGCCTGAGGAGTTGTACGGGGAGTTCTCAGTGTTTATACCAAAAGAAGATGTGGTGTTTAGAGGTTTGAAGATTGTTGATGTTTTGATGAGTATACCAACAGATAAGGTAAGGAGGATGAGGGAGAGGGTTATTGAATTGATTCCAAAAATTATTTATAGAAGGCATGACAGTACTCTGGGTTTGAGGGCGAGGAAGGATGCGTTTGATATTGCAATTGAGGGTAGTTTAAAGAGGATCAGATCCAGGCTCAATAAACTCTCAATTCAGTGACACTTACACTTCTGTTTGCCTTCTTGTTATTGTAAAGATTATTTATGATTGATCTTTTCTTCATCTAGTTTTTATTTGTCAAGTATTCCCTGTAAAGAGGAGAGGAAACAGAGCAGTTGTATTCTCATTTATAATTTTAATTATTCAGTTTTGGTAAACTTACGATATTCCATTCAGTTAATTTTTGCAACACTTTGTAGAAATACGTGTAATGTTATTGTTTAGCAAATAGCAGGGTAGCAAACAGAAAATGACTCAACAATGATGCAATTTAAACCACTGTCTTACTCATCTGGAAAATATTTTTTACCACATTTAATGGACTGCCGTTATTCGTAACCCAGAAAAGAATTGGAAATTTTGCAACTTCAGACTACGAAGAAAAAAAGAATTAAACGTTTATTATGAGTGCCACAACTGGGAAGTAAGAAAATTCAAACAAACAGAAGGGGATTGAAGGAGATTATGAGATTGCAACCTCCCCAGTCATCTGGAATACATATCGTAACAGGAAGCAAGAATTCAAGGACTGCTCCTACAACATATTTTTCCTCTCTCTTCTTCTGTACTGGTACTGGTACTGGTCATTGGTAGTAACTTTTCACCCCCATCTAATAATAGCAGAACCCCAGGTTAGACCAGCGCCAAAACCTGCTGCCGCAATAGTATGGCCTGACTTCACCTTTCCACTTCGAACCGCTTCATCCAATGCCAATGGAATGGATGCAGCACTTGTGTTCCCATAATTTTCCAAATTTGAAATGACCCGTTCTGATGGGACTTCTAAACGGGTTGCAACTGCATCTATGATCCTCTGGTTTGCCTGCAATTATCGATCTCTTATCAATACTTGTTCTTCTACCTTCCACAAGATCTCTGTTACTAATTATCATCTGTGATACATGTATATAAGGCCTAAACATGTCACATGTTTACAAATCCTAGGGATGTCTCTGAAAGTCCCATCAGAGAAGCTCTCTACTTTTAGGATGAGCACCTATTATCTGCACACTGCATCATTTCACTGATTGTTCTCTTTTAAATCAGTAACCAGTTTTCCCACCTAAGCAATTTGTAAGGAAGTGGGTATTAACCCCTTACAAGTTTTTTTTGGACATTCAGATATTTTATGCCCAATCATTATCTTTTTAAGATGCAGGCAACTGTAAATCAAAATTGAATTGCTGATAAATTCATCCTCTTTAAGTTGCTCGCAAAATCTTCTAATATCTATAATCTATGTAGAAGAGACAGTTTAGATCAATTTGGTCGCTCAAAATCATTTTGAGCTAGAACCCTCAGTTCCAGGGTCATGACTTTGCGATTAGAAGAATTTAAATCAAGAGCTAAAGAAAACATATTGTAGGTTGCATATCCCATACCTGATGAAGCAGTAACCAATCAATATTGGACACGGTGAGACCAGCCTTTTGAAGGGCAGACTCAATGGTCTGTGGTACAACTCGGACAGCAAAGCGAAAAACTTCTTTGCCATTCATATGAATGCATGAATAAGCAAATCGTTGAGGAGTGAAGCCTAAAACCGAACCATTAGAACCCAACATATTATCAGTTACATTTCCTTTGATGCCAGCATTAAGATGTCTGCATTAAGGAGGATCAGAGCTCAGTTATCTTCGTCACAGAAAGAAAAAGAAGCTTATTTACAGAAAAATGAAAAGTACAAACCTGCCACCTTCACCATCACTATGCATGTCAAAACTAAGTAAACCATCCTCTTCAATATCACAAGCCTGCAGAATCATTTTATTGCAACAGAAATGAACTTTTATTGTGGAAGAAAGCAGATAGGTAATTATGACTTCTTAGCAAACAATTATATAAGCAATCTTACACGAAATGAAGGTGAATCAGAAATAAGGCAATAGTTAACAGCTTTATTAAATTATTAATAGCTTAATAAACTAAACACAAAACATAGAAGATGATGTGGATGATTTCCTGCTTGGTTGCCATCAGAGTTTGGTTCTGAAGAAACTACTAAATATAGCTACAGAATTGAAATAAAAGAGGTAGCCAGTGTTCTTAGTTTGCCAGCAGATACTAGGATTGTCTATTACATGGATTATAGTAAATTTTTTATGTGAATATCCAGGAATTCAGATTAATATAATTCCCAAATTTGAGGATACAAAAATGTGACTATGTGAAGAAATAACTGGGTTTCACATAATATGCCCAACTGCAGTTATCACTGCCCCTTTACTATACCCATGCAATATTAAGAGCAAATGAACAGGTAAAATGCTGAAGCAACAAAGAAACCAGGAAAAATTATATTTTTTCTCCATTTAACTTTTTGATAGCAATAAAAGAAAAAGTCTTTGTCTAACGCATGAAAAGCAGACTTTGCAAGAAATAGCCTTGAATATTTTAAATTTCTTTATCCAATCATATTCCTTTATCAGTGATAGCATCAGACTTAGTCAACCAATAAATTATTATGTCACTTCTGTAATAGAGTAAAACAAAGACTATTACCTGCAACAGTACGGCACCTGCAGCATCCCCAAAGAGAATGCAGGTTCCTCTATCCGTCCAATCAGTAAATCGAGAAAGAGCGTCAGCCCCAATCACTAAAACATTACGAAACCCACCTCCTATAATTTATAAACGTAAACATTTTATTGGATTAGTCTTAGAATTTGTAATCAAAACCTCGTTTTATAGCAAAGTAAACAAGTTTGTTACCCCTAATATGACAAGAAGCAGAGATAAGACCCAACATAAATCCACTACATGCAGCTGTAATATCATAAGCCAAAGGATTGTTTTTACACCCAAGTGCCTTTTGAACCTGCCAATTACAATAAAACACAGAAAGAGGAGCATATATCAATTTTTGAGGGTCGCCTTCCCAGCCAATACAGAAAACATTAATGGAAAAAATTGAGAGCTGTTTTTTTTTTTCCTAATCATTCATAACACCATGACATATTGACATGTGTGAATTATGCACAAAATCCTGGAGAATTAAGTACCTATCACAG
The DNA here is from genome assembly GCA_028052125.1 of Melia azedarach. Taxonomy (NCBI): domain Eukaryota; kingdom Viridiplantae; phylum Streptophyta; class Magnoliopsida; order Sapindales; family Meliaceae; genus Melia; species Melia azedarach. The sequence goes on along the minus strand of CM051401.1, from coordinate 5,857,805 downwards.
GTCACCAAGAGTAACAAGGTATACAAACCATAATTTCACACCAGTAAGAATGTAGCTAACTACAGAGTCAATGCAGAAAGCTTACAATAAATACCACTGTTTTTACCCTACAGTCAACTATAAAGTTTCACAAATTTCTATAAGGATTGCAGCTTGAAAATTTTGGAATTGAGTGCACTTAAGAAAAGCCACAAGGACCTAATGAATATGTTACATTAAATTGCATACTGACATTTTTCCAGATTGATTAGGCAAGATTCCATGCTACACCAACACAATCCCAGAATAACCAGTGGAAGAATCACTTTTCTGGCCAAACAGAACCAGTTCAACACCAAGATAAAAATCATTCATAAATAAGGTTGGTTGATTTATGGCCATATCTGTTTCAGTATATTACCATAGGAACCTGTTTCCAATTTTCAATATAACGAACTCTGCCTCCACTGCTAAACTTGTTACTTGGAAATGAGTGGTGGCATAGGTAATGGTTCAGTAATTTGCAGCAGGGTTAACTTTCATAGAACAGAGCTATTTGAACCCAAATTAGTCCAAACACTACAAAAGAAGGCTGACAAACCCAACTAATTGGCCAGATCACCAAACCCTCGCTGCTATGCTAAATATAGGACAAATTCGAACAAGCAAGGCACTCTATCAAGCATGTCTCAAGGAATTTTACCATCAGAATTTTGAGCATCTACAACATGTTAAAAAAGACAATTCACATGAAGTGAACAATTAAATGAAAGCAGTGGGTGAAAAATATAAGAACAATAGTATAAAGATCATTATGATTTCCCATGTTGAGATTTCATATTATGCCTAAGAGTGGTAATGTACCATGCAGGTACCTCAACAAATATCAAGAAAATTTTCATCAATATCTGGTAAAATTGTTGTCTTATAGTCCTAAAATCATAACTATATACATGTAAATCAAAATGAGAGGACATCTTTAGACATGAAGAATTCTAAATGTAGAAAGCACATGGATAAAATGACTTCATTTAACACTTGCAAATTTCTAGAGTAAGGAAATCATGAGTCTAGTACCTGCTCAACCTTCCAAAGTCTGAAGAGTATGAAAAAAAAAAAAAAAAAAAATTCTACTTGACAACACATCATTAGCTGATATTGATGCCATATCATACAAGAAATATTCTAAGAATGCATAGAAAAACAAACTCTACGTAATCAGAGGCTTAAACATAGCTAAACTTGAAACAAAAACTACTGTGTTTGACATGTATTCATTTACTTTTGGATATATATCATCTCAAAGTCCTATACCTGAGGAGCACCACCAAAAAGATCCTCTGGAGTAGATGTGCACATCAAGACTAGATCAACCTCATCAGGATCAACCTCTGCCATCTGAAGAGCTCTACTTGCTGCCTCTACTGCTAGACCAGTCAAGCTTTCTTTGCCTGTACTAGCAATTGTCAAATATAAGTAACTTAACATTTGGAAACAAAGGTGCTAAATAATAGAATGTAAGTTTTCATTTTGTTGTCATCATTCAGTAGATAAGATCATGGAACAATAGCTGCAAAAACTACCAGCTATGCATCACCAAAAAATGAGACAGCAATTAGATCTCTTCTCTAAGTCCGCAATAATATGGTAAGGTGGATTATGCTAAAAGATCAGCTGGAGAATAGTAAAAGATATTTGACCAGAAAAAGCTAAGCAATCAGAGCCTTGGGAACATTCTAATTAAACCAAACTCAGACTAGCTATGGCCATGCTTCCCAAGCTGAATAGCCGTCCTTGAGGCTCAAGCTCAGCTTTTGTAGACAGAGGCTGAGTTGTGAAGCAGGCAAAGCAAGCCAGACTGGTCATAGTTACCCTATACATGACACTAGCATGCATTGCATATCAACTGACCTGAAAGTATTCGTCGATTGCGGATCCCAGTTCGAACGGAAATCCATTCATCAGAAGTTTCAACAATTTTTGCAAGATCATCATTGGAAACCCGAAGACTTGGCGCCGCTGAGCCACATCCAACTAACTTGCATCCTCTACTGACAAGCCTGTGTTTTGTTTTTAAGTATGACAAGAGGAATGCAGATATACAACAGTCAAAATGACATTTTCTAAGCCAAAGCCCCATTCCATTGAATAAAATAAGACATCAGATGAAAATTACTGTAGGGTCAGGCTTGATTGATTATACAGAACACGTGTTACCATTAGGCAGGACCACCTTTCCCGGCACCTAGCTCAATAAAAATTGAACAGATAAGCATACACTTTCTACAGTGATTAAGCTTCATGGAAAATCTAGATTATCCAGGGTATCATCACCAAAATTGTGGATAAATTTCATCCTGCAGATTGGTTATTCAGCCAATGAAATGAAGTATAAAGGCCATGAGAATACTGCATATATGGAACTTGACACCTTTGAGATACAATGGAAAAATATAGCCTAAACTTGAAACTGTTGCACTTCCCCAACCACCGAAAGCAAAACTATTAGTGCTACCAATGTCAGAGCAGAAACTTGTATTCCCTACATCTAAAGACCAATGGCTAACTTCAACATCCCTAAATATTTTAATTTGTTTTATGAGATTGTCTTCTTTTAACCAAAAAGAAAAGCCAACAAGGAGTGTTCAATTTCTTTACAGCTGCTTTGCATCAAAACCTACAGAACCATCAGACCTTGTAGCCAATCCAGAAGTGGTATCAACAAACTAATCTGAAACCTTTCTATGTAACCTGATGCACATCACTCATGCAGCATAAAGAAAGGCCAAACCAGCTCAATCACTGAGTACAATCAAGGTGATACCGGTAGACACTTTAAAACAAGAAAATTAGCAATACTATGCCTAACTTCTAACTGTCAGCAAAAAGAATTAGAGTTTGAATTTTTCTACAATTTCAGTCTCAAGTAGGAATTTCTTCATCACTTCCACAAGGCAAAAAACCTAATGAACTGTTACGACTTCAGTAGTGAGCAATACGGGCCCAGTACAAGCCTGAAGTCTTATCTCCACAAAACTCACCAACTCACCAGTGTTACAGGACTTTGGACAACATTCACCACTGAGGAATGTTGTTCCAACTAGCATGATGTCACTTAGTTAGCTCTCCCAAAGATCAACGCAAGCAAAGGAGGCTTAGCTGACACGCCTAAAAAATAACATACTTCTAGATGTTTAGCATTCCTCACAGAAAAGGCAGGATTGGAACAGAAAGTTCAGCTTATACGGAAAATCATAAGCATCCTGAGCACTTATATGATAAAAGCAAGCAACAATACTGATACTGTCACCATAGCAGATATTAATGTTGAAATAAAAATAAAGTCAACACCCCCACCCCCGCTATATATGGACTCTTAAGTTCCTGAACATGAAACACTTTCATCATTTAGTCAAATAATGAATCTCTTTTCATCAATTCTGCATGACAAGTGCTCAGACGTGAGCAATTCACCAATGAACTATACAATAATCACCATATACAAACTAACTAAATTTTAACAATAAAAATCCGAAACAACTCAAATTTCCACTTCATTCAACAAAAATAACACTCCGTTATAAGCAGAGGGATCCGAGATTTGTGCCAAACGAAAGCAAGCTTGCTGATTGGATAACTATTTTTCAGCAGAAAAAATAAATACACGAACCCAATTGCATTGAAGACCTATTTTGACTATCAAACGGAAGAACGAAGCAATGAATCACGAAAAATGCACAAAAAAGAAGAGTAAAAGTTTACCTGGGTACTCTAGATTCAGAAGAAGACACACTCTTCTCAGAACCTGCAATGGTGCTGGAGCACAATACCTTCCTAAAGGTACCCTCAGAGAAGCAAAAACCAGATCGATATATCCCTATTGAAGGCTGGACCTTCCTCCTGAGACTGGGAACTGAAGGTGTAAATAACCCAGATGCATTTGCCATTTGGAATCTCTATAACGCCCAGAACCCAATGTCAAGTTTGGTCTTTTAGAGAAACAAGTGAGAAAAAAAGGATCTTTTCAGCTTATATTTTAGAGAAGAGGAATGCAATGAAAAGAGTAAATAGAACACATGACAAGAAAATCGAATAAATTATTTATAAGTGATCAATTAATATAAGCACACACTGAGAAACAGAGTTTTCAAAGTATTTTGCTTTTTCTTGCTTTGGGTTAAACTTTCTTTGGAGGGTCCGAAGAAAGACAAAAAATTTAAAAATAAAACAAAAAAAGAAAATCTGGCGATTATGCCAACCGATTTGAGGAAACTCCAATGCTATAAAAAAACTTCTTTTATCTATAAAGAGCCCCTTTCTCCCCTCTCTAAACTATGCTCCCTCATGCAAGTGCTTCTCTTCTCTATTTTCAAGGTATCACTTTGTCATGTAATCCAACTATTCTATCTAGAGGAGACACACAGTTACCACTTGACACGTCAGCTGAACATCATTTACTTCTTGTCTGTTATACCCTTCTGGAACACGTGGCTGAATATGATTGGCCCTCATTTGGAGTCTCTCTAGTTGGAGTTGTACCATTTCGGTTCCTTCCAAGTCTCAGCTTCATTTCTTTTTTTGATAGTAAGTACAGCTTTATGAGTTGGTTTAGCTACTTTATTTCAGTGTCTGCAAATTGACTTTTTTTTTTTTCCCTTGCTTTTGAAGATAATTCAAACAATACTTAAATTGTGAATAACACAGTTAGCCAAATTATTAAGAATGTTATTGAATCTTGTAAAATGCTTAATCTAAATAGTTGGCAATCTGGTTTTTTGTTGTACGAAGTAGGAAAAATATATATGTAGCACATGTTACTTCTCTTTTAAGAAACTTCTAAATGGCTTTAATTTCGGTGCCCCATTTGGTGGATGAGAGGGTTTTTAATATTATCATTTGGGCAACAACTAATTATAAATAATCAAATCAAATCAAATCTTGAATAAAATAAGAGAAAATCATTCATTATTAGGCACCCTCTAATTTGATATAATAACATTTGGTTTCTAATTCTTTTAGAAATATTAATTTTAGTCCACATTATCAGATAGTGTTGGTAATGTAAAGAATTGACTGTTGTTCACTTAACAAGGAGATAATATTACTTTCAGAAAATATTTTAAAAAAAATAATTATGACCCTTGTCAATATATATATATAAAAATTGAACAATTAAGACTTAAGCTAACAATATTTCTAAAAAGATAAAAATAAATTAAATAATAAAATTGATATTAACTAAAAATTATATAAAAACATCATATGATAACTTCTAATAATTAAGTTAAAAACTTAAAAATTTTAACTATCATGAATAACAATTATTTATAATTGCCCCAATCATTATCTGTTAAGATCATCATGAATATTATTATAATTCTTATCTCCTAATTTATGCAAATATACTATCATCATCGATGTTTGAGTTTTTATTGGCCGTTAAATGGCGGTTAAAATTTTGACCACTTTAACTCTTTCATATAACATAGATATATATATTCTGCTCTTTGGTAATCAATAATGACTATTTTAGACACTAAAATTTTGACTATTATTTGCTAAGCAGCGAAATTTTAAATAAGAGGAATAATAGTATAAATACATATATTAGACGATAAGAATAGAATTTCACGTGTATTTTTAGAGATCTCAATAAACGGTAACCTACATTAAAATGATAACCTACATTGACTAGTAATTATCACATATGATTGTTTTTATAACTATAATAATTTTTTTGTTTTAATAATTAACATAAATATTATTCTAAATAGTTAGTTATGTGTCTAATTTAATCTTATATTATATTTTTCACTTCTAAATAGGCCTAATAACAAAAAAGGTATTTTCAAAAAGTTATATATTGAGACTCTAATTAAGTGAAATTGAAGGGTATCCCAAAGTGATTTTCCCACGAGGGGATTGATTCATGTAGCCGTCAAAATAGGACAAAATTTTTCTAGTTTCTACCCAACAACTCATTCGGTTTTTAATTATACATAGATGGCCACATGATGCTGCAGGAGCCATTAATTGAAGTATATAGTGAAAGATTTATATATGAAAATTCTTATTCATAAAATTACTTATCCCTGATTTTTATTTTTTATTAAAAGAAATTTAATATTTTTATGGTAATTATATATGTTTAATTAAGTTTAAGTACATAGTAGCAATTGCCCAGGTTGGGTTGCTGGTGTATTCCTAACTGACTATTGACTAGTAACTTCATAGGATTTTTCTCTGAATAGACTATTAATTGTCATAAAAACAAAATTGGATTTATTAATTAAATTAAGCTCTTTTTAGTTGGTACCTTTCAAAATCATGCTTTGATTTGATTTGAAACACCATCCTCTTTGCTTTTAAACGTTTCACTTTTTGGTTCACAATGTCGGTAAATACACCCACAATATCAAACATACAATACACCAAATATTTATTGATTTGATTATAAAAATTTCGAACCTAACCTTTTAATTCCCCACATTTATGCATGAACTAAGCTCCAATTTTTTTAATATAAACACGTACATATTAAAAACTTAGTATGATCATGTTCTAACTTTATGTTATTTATTGTTACTACTATTTTTCCATATAAACTCATAAACATATAGTTTAATGTAGTAACAAGTTATCTTAAAAGTGAATATATCGTTAAATTAAGCATCCATTGTTTTTATTAAACATTATTAGATAGATATAGTTATATATGTTTACATTATTTGTATGTATAAGAAATTTAATAATGTGAGGCGTTTGATAGATATAGTTAATCCCAAAGCAAAAGCTTGCAAACAATATGCCTAAAAAATACATTTGACTATACATTTTATGGTAACAGTTCCTGAAAAATAATGCTCCAAAATTATTCTTAACACAAATATTAGTAATAATGATAATAAGAAGCTAAAAATTAAAAGGGAGAATGAATTTATTTTATTATACTACTATATATATATATATATAAGGGACGGATCAACAGTCTTATAAATTTATTTAAATTTTTTTATATTATTTTATAAATCATTGGATCTACTGGCTTTCGTTGATAGAGGTTAAATATAATATATGCATTAATTATATATTAATTACACATGTGAAATTTAATATTAATTATTATAAGTGTTTAAATATAATTAAATGGTATAAAAATATGTATAAATTTATGAGACTGTCGATATGTTTATACATACATAAATATACATATATATATATTGTCTGATCATAGTTCAAATAAACAATTAAGGCAAATAAAATATACAAATGTACCAATGTTACCACTATGTTGAATAAAATCTATAAATATATAACTTTTAAATTATCTTATTTTATGTAAAAAATTAAAGGAATTTATAGGAATTAACTTGAACAAACAAGTAATTTAATTCACAGTCATTAATTTAAGCTGGGTAATTTGTATGCAAAATAATTAAATATTATTTTTAGTTTTAAAATATTAAAATTACTCGGTGGCACATAACTGCCTTAATTCAACAAGCTGCTACTCTATTGTGCTGTTTGAAAGGAAATTAATAAGAGAATGTCTACCAACCCATAATGACAACAATTAAGTTACTGTTTTTTTTTAATTTAATTTAATTTAATTTATTTTATTTAATACTTCATTGACAGAATATATATTTTAAATAATTAAGTGTCTGTTTATTTTTTAATGGAAGTACGAATATACTTCACTTTAAATCATTAAGATGATGTCTAAAATTTGAATAAATTATTTAGTTGTAATAAATTATTCATATATTTATGCTCAGACTTGATCTAAACATTTTCTTCAAAGTAATTTAGATTTATTTTCAAAATTATTCAGATTTTAAATTAAAAAAAAGATCTTAAATATGTTTAATTTTTAACTTAATTACAATTTTAAGGTATTTTTTTTGTCAAGTAAAAAGTAGGTTTTTTATAATATATTTTTTAGAAAATGGGCTAGTTTTGTATTTGGTACTCTCTTGTTCATTGTTTCAAAACATGCTTCAATTTGTCATAACTAAATAATTAATTTTTAATATTAGGGTTTTTCTTTTTAATATTTAATATCAGCGTTGATGAAGAAAGAATCAAGAAAGGGGAAGGGTATGACTGAATGCAAAGAAGTGTTTCTATTCGTTTTCTTCTACATAGACAGATGGGCCGAGCCTTCTGTTTTTGGTTCAGTTCTATTAATGGATCTTGTGTTTGGAATTCGATGATAGAATCCATCTACAGTGGTTGATGGGCTAACCCCAGTACAGCCCATAATTTGTGTTTGCACAAACAATGCTTCTAGAAGTAAAGTAATTTATAAATATATCAAGATATTTAATAATAGTTTTAAATTTATTTCTATTGATGCTAGATTTTTGCATTGTGACCACTACGAGGTTCGTGATGTAGGAAGCTTACCCCTCTCTAGACTAACTTTGACATCAATCAATGGTAGACTGTGCCTTTTTTAGGGTGTTAGTATGAGATTTTCACAAATAGCGCCAAATATTGTAGGAAGCTTACCACTCTCTAGACTAACATTGACATCAATCAATGGTAGACTGTGCCTTTTTTAGGATGTTAGTACGAGATTTTCACAAATAGCACTAAATATTAATGCCATATTTTTGCATTGTGGCCTCCATGAGATATTGTCCGCTTTGACCCTCACTGATCTCATGATGTTGTCATTCAACAAGGCCTCTGTGGTGTAAGAAGCTTACCTTTCTCCATATATATCATAGGCTAACCTTGATTTGAACTAATGTGGGACAAGTCCCTCCTTAACACAAGACTGTGAGATTTATGGACTATAGTAGATAATACCTTGTAGTGGCCACCCAAGATTGTACATAGTGCAACAACTCTTGCATCAACATTAGAATTGTATATGAAAATCCTATACCCACATTTTGAAAAGGTACAGTCTATCCTTGATTGGGGGCTCTATTAGAAAGAGAATTATTTTACATTATTGAGTTAAGACTAATTTGTGATAAATATAAGGAGGGGTGAGTCTTTTAACCCACGAGGGCTTTTTTTAAAAGGCAAAAATGTGAGGCTTATCGGCTAAAGCAGATAATATTTTGTGGTGGCCACCCAAGGTCTGTATGCAGTGTAGAAATCTTACATCATAGTAACGCCATGTAAGGGATCCCATATCGACATAAAAAAAAAAACACAGTCTACCTTTGATTGGAGACTATGTTGGGGAGAGCATTATCCTAAATTGATTAAAATCAAGGTTAGTCTGTAGCATATATATGGGGAGGGATAAGTTTCCTAATTTTTACTATGTTATAACAAAAAATAATTTATGACATCAACAACATCCACATATATTATAACTAAAAGATCATTGTATCTTATATGATGAAATTTTATTTTATTTTATTCATTTTTTGCTATGTTATAATTCTTTCCAATTTCTACATGAAATTACGTATATTTTAACAATCATCATGTTTTAAGTAATATCAAGTATTATTTTCTTACTTTTAGACATATAACTTTTAAAATATTATTTTTATAATTTTTAAAAATACTATTTTAAAAAATTAATATAACAGAGTTAATTTTTCTCTTAACGAGAATAAAAATGTTTCATCTTTAAAAATAAAATTTTAAGTATTTTTTTAAATTATAAATTACATATATAATTTATTAATATTATATAAATAGTTATGAAGAATAGAAAATTTAATTTAATTTAATATGATATTATTTATTAAAAATAAATTTTTTAATTGATTTAATTTATTACCGATCAAAAATTTATATTTAATTTAAATAAAATTAAATTCATAAATATTTAAAAAAAAATTTGACTTTTACTAAGTAGACGAGAGAAAGTGAAGAGGTACAAGTATCATAATAATGGATTTTGAAAAATTATGACCTTAATGTGTATTATTTATGACTCGCAGTAAAATGAATTACTTTGGTGTTTTACCCGTTGGGAAGTTCCTACATCCATTTTATTTTTATACGCTAACCTCTTGACGGATGAGTTTGACTGTTTGATTTGAATATTACCTGCACAAGTTAATACAATTTCAAGTTGGTCCACAGACCATAGCTTGTAATGATGACCATGAGGACACGTGTTACAAACACCGCAGACTGGCGGTAATATACGCTGCCGCTGCCGGCCTACTCTGTCTGTCGGTACGACTACGCGGTCACAGTGAAGAGCTATCGACATCGTAGGCCCCACTCCAAAATCAATCTTCGTCCATCTTTTTGCAACAAAATCTCCGTCCATTGACGACACAGATCAGTTTCCTATCGACAAATTTTTAAATAAATCTCTAATTTTTGACAAATTTTTATTTTACTCAATTAATTTAAATTAGTTTACACTCAAGTCCTTAAAATTTTCGTCGATGTCAAAAAAAAAAAAAAAATCCATTAATGGATTTTTTTTTTCGACAGTATATAAATTGAATCTGCAAAAGCTTTAAAATAAAAGATACAATGTAAAAACTTAGTAGAGTTCTTGAGCTTGAGTTAATCTAAATTAAATTTAAAATCTAATTAATAATATTAATATCATATGAATTAAAATTTTTTTTGTTTGTTTTAAATTAAATTAATCTTACTTCAAGATTTTTAACCCATTTTTCAATTCAATCTAAATTAAATTAATCACACTTTAAAAAATTAGTGTAAGAGTAAATACTCGAACTTTTAATTCCATACTTTCATTAAAAAATTGATTTAAAAATATTTTTAGTTACAAAATCAATCAATTCTTGAGAGACAGAGAGAGAGAGAGTAAGGTCTTACTATCCAACCACACGGTTTGGGCAACGTATTAATACTTGACTTTTTTAAACTTTTGATAGAATTATTTCAACCAAAAAAAATGAAAATAAAAAGAAAAATGCTTAAAATGTTAAATTGGTCAAGCTAAATGAAAATTTCTAAAACATTAGGGACTCTTCTATAAATTCATCACGAGTTTATAGTTGACACCAGCTCGCAGCCCTGCACTCGACACATCACTTCTTCAGCCAACTAATAAACTGTTACAAATTGACCATCTTCCACGCGACCTAATTAAATACATTTAAAATTTTAAAATTTACTTTTTTTTAATACTATAAACTTTGTTGTAATAACTTATAAATTTTTAAAATTTAATATACTAGATTGATTAGTTTTATTACCCTTAAAAATATTTATTCATCAATTTATTAAAAAATAATAATTATAATAATTATTTAATCAAAAAATTATTAAATTTAGTTATAAATTAATATTTTATTATTAAATTAATAAAAATTTTAATATGTAATAAATTTTGAATTATTAATACATTATAAAATAAATAAATTTATATTTTAGTTATAATTTATTAATAAATATTTAATTTAGTTAAGAGGTTAAAAATAATTTTGTTAATTAACTTTTATTAAATAATTAATATAATTTTTATTTTTAGTAAATTAAAATTTTAAGAGTACAGACTAAATTTTGAAGAACTATAAGTTATTTTTTTTTCTAAATTTTGTATTAAAGTTTTTAATTTTAATGTTTAAACTTTGTCTTATAACGTCAATTAAAATTTCAAGTGTTATGTTATAATTTTCACAATAAAGCAGCAGCTTACATTATTTACATATTATAGAAAGACATGTATGCATAATTATTTCTATAATTTTATGACACTATATTTATGGTGTACCTAAGACCTAAACAAAACAAAGGGGTCGTTGGCTGTATATGAGAAGTTATTGTTACCCTATTCGAAAATATCAACTATTTGTTTAGGATTTGCCTCATCTCTAATCCAATAATGCGTAACAAGAATAGAAATACAAACCCCATCCCATCGCATCCCATCCCATCACATCCCATCAATTATCCGAGATTTGTTTTACTCTTTCTTCTGACATTGAGCCATGAATGAACAGAAGTGCTAACATAACACTTTGGGAAGTGAGTCTGTGTTTTTTTAGACTATAGGTTGGGAGGGTTGGATGTTTTCTAAAACAGCAAAAAGATTTGATTTTTGATATTCAAATTCGCACAGGTACTGTAGCGAACTAAGTCTTACTGCCTTAGAAACAGCAGTGGGTGCTACTAATTTGAAAAACACCGAGTAATGCCTCTGCCTCTGCTTTAAATATTGGTCCCATCATCAGTATAATCAGCAGTAGTTGCTAGCTGCTTTCAGCAGGGGAGACGTTACCCTTTTCCTTACTGATATCTCATATCATGATATATCCCCGCTATCTCCACCACTATCTGCCTTTCTCTATTTCTTTTCCTCTTTTTCAAATGACATGACAGCTATAGGTTTAGTGACTACTCTTTATAATCCTCTGGCCCTCCAGCTGCTGCCTCCATTATCAGAACCACCCATGGTGATTTGCTTTGCTTTGCCTTTATTTTCTTTTACATTTTGCGGGTTTATTATATTAATTCAGTTTCGCTAATTGAGTACTTTTTCCTAGGTTGGTGTGAATTTTTCAATCCCTCGTTGGCTGCAAATTCTTCTCGGGGAAAAATTCTTCACTCCTTGTTTGGTTCATGAGTCTGTAAAAAAAAATGAGAAAAAGATTTTCTGCTTGGATTGTTGTATTAGTATCTGCGTTCACTGCTTCCACTCTCACCGGCCTCACCGTCTCTTACAGGTTCATTCCCATTCCCATTCCTATTAATTCCCATGCAAACATATATAATGATTACAGATTTCACCACCATGTTTAATTTGCTTTCTTCAGATAAGAAGGTATGTTTATCACGATGTTATACGGTTGGGTGATGCTCAAAAACTGATGAATTGTTCCTTCGTTCAAGTAAGTACTGCAATTGCCAAGCTCTTAACTTAAATTGAACTATATATATAAAATTATTATTCCAAATGCAGATCTCTGATATATCTTTTTTCATTATAATTAAACTACATATATAATTATATATTCTCTCTATGAATTTCCTTGTACAGCCATACACAACAAATAGTGAAAAAGTAGTTTTTCTTCATAAAAGAGCAATGAGAACGCGTCCCCTTAAAAAAAGCAGCAGCAGCAACTTGTGCATGAAATGTCACCGTAGCCTTCAGGACTCCTATCTGTTCTGCTCTGTCTCTTGCAAGGTAATGTATGTATAACATTTTTCAAACTCATGCAGGTCACCATCCTTATTTCCTTCATTAATTCTTTTTATGTTAATACAGATTCATCACCTGTTGACAAGTAAAAATAGAATCAACAAGGAAATTAACAATTCGTTGGCTTCATTGTTTGATAAAGCAAGAAGCTTGAGCTTGTCAGATGCAGGCCGAGGCCAAATGACATCTGATCACGAATCTCCAGTTTCAGAAAGAACTTGGTCCAGTGATGCTAGTGGTGATAGCGTAGTAAATTGTAAAACTCTTGCATGCGCTACCTCTGTTAACGCTGAATCTGTGAAGAAAAAGAAACGCAGTGTAGTATCGGCGCCTGAAGCTTCGTCCCGGCAAAGGTGTTCGACGATTAACCGGCGAAAGAGTGTGCCGCGTAGGGCACCTTTGAATTGAATGTGTAGGCTTATTATTTATAAACTATTATTACTGTATTAGTGTACGTTGTCTATGAGCTAGCTGGTCTTGGTGATCTTAAGTAGGAAGGCAAGGTTGCAGGGCCGGAGATGGGAAAATATTAATTCTTTCCCAATTTTGTGGAGTGGGTTTATTTTTATGCAACCACTTAACTTTAATTTCTTTAATTACTGGCTAGTTAGTCATGTATATTACGTTTCAGTAAGGGTTACAGAAATTAGACAATGTGTGTTAATTTGATGTGTATAGAAAAGAAGATATCATTAGAAAATGCAAGTTTAATTATTGGTTAAGTGAAGTGGAAAAAGTTGCGGAAATATGGAAGATGACGGATGAAGGTTAGATTTCAGATGACATATAGCAATTCATATAACAGATGAGCTGAGCTGAGGGCAGAATAGAGGAGATGAAGAGGAACTGTTGTCACTATCAGGGCTCTCTAGCTGGAACTGGAATTTGGAAGAAATGGCCCCCCAGCGCAGATACAAATACATGTGATTGTGAAAACAAACAGAGAAATCATGAGTAAAGATTCACTCACCTACCCAAGAAACAAGAACCAACGTCTGTATTAGTGTGCAAAACGCTTGTCCCCTTTCCTTTTTTGGACGTCCATTTCCTTCTCTTACCCGAAGCATACATCTCCAACGACATACAAGAAAACATTCGTATTTAATTAGTTAGTTGTTGTCTCTTGTGTCTTCGTAGGTTGAAATTGAATGCAGCAGGCTGTTCACGTTTTCAGCTTTAATGAAAACTTTAAACAACAAGCACCAGTGGTCTAGTGGTAGAATAGTACCCTGCCACGGTACAGACCCGGGTTCGATTCCCGGCTGGTGCAATTACCTTTTTGCATTTCCCATTTCAGAAAACCGCGAAGCCATCTCCATGAACACTTGCAATCTCAAAGAAACATTTCAAGTGAATTCCTTCATTTAAATATCTTTCATACAATTTGAACTCTCCATAATTATTATAGGTAATTCGTGAGTTCCCTGAAAAAATCAAACAGTGTCAAGAGGTTTGAGCTTGATTCTTTGTAATTGAGCTGAAATCGTACAGTCATAACTATTTGTCAAAACTGAGAACTCTTGCACCATTAAAATCAAGATTCATTCCACTTGGTTTATGTCGGCCTCGGTGTGCTGACTTTGCCCATGAACATTCCAAAATAACATACAATAAAACTAAACTATTAATTTATAACCATGACAATGTAGTCTACCAGTAAATAAATTGGCATTTAACCTTTGCGTATGATAATAAATACATGAATAGAACTTGATATAACAAGATGAGTTATGAATACCACAACTACAACATGGATGAGGGGTGCCAACAGGCCACTTTCACCTTACCTCAGATTATCAGATCATCGACCTGTTGTGAAAAATGGATGTGTAGATGAAAAGGTTTTCTTCTTTATTAAAAAGAATATAAATAGAATTTGATATAACGAGATGAATTATGAATACAACAACTACAACATGGGTGAGGGTGCCAACCGGCCACTTTCACCTCACCTCAAATTATCAGATCATCGACCTGTTGTGAAAAATGGATGTCTAGATGAAAAGGTTTTCTTCTTTATTAAAAAGAATACCACCAGAAGCATTGGAACGGGCAACAAGGCACTTTCAGCTCAATAGTTATTCCTTACACCAATTGGAGGCGTACTTGACAAAATCCTCCTGTGCTTGCAAAACCAGGTCCTCATCATCCCATTCATCACGGTATGTCTCTGGTCTAACACGTTTGCTTTTGGAAACTGCAGAGTACATTTTCACTCTCCATTCCTCGATGTTTGGATGCCCACACTGTTCAGCAAGCCAATTGTCGTAATCAAACTGCACCAACATGAAAAACACATTATAAAACTTTGTTGAAACTATATAGACAATAATCCGACTATGCTGGGTTTCATTTGTCAATGGCAATCTAAAATTGCATATACAGAACTAGTAATGTGATACGTTACTGAAGTATTTCTTAGTAATTCAGAACATTTGCACCTTGAAGGAAGGAAACTGGAGACTTGGTTTATCTCCATTGAATTCAATAAAGAAGTCAAATTGAGAATCCCTGGTTCACATACAGAACTATCCTTACCAGATCACTGGGTCTACATATATGTTGCACTGATACCGAGCAATAAAAGATTTGCAATAAATGTGCTCACTGAGATTAGGGATCCAAATGTTTTCTGAGATTACAAAGGATGGATTGCCAGTTGAGAGATTTGCATAACAAACATCAGCATAGGCAACAAGAAGAGAACTTTTGCCCTCTATTTGATATGAATACGAAGATTCAGTTAGCATAATCAAAGAGCATCAAAATGAGAATGGATTGCTAAAAGCTAGTTGAAAAGCTACCAGAGAAGACAAATGATTTCAAATTAAATCAAGATGAGTATATATTTTGCCTCCTTAATCTATTATTGACTCAACACTTCAAATCAAATGGAACCTAACCTGGTGCCCATCATTCTCTCAGCAATGTCAAAGAGTATGCACAACCTCTGAAATCAATCGACTAATGATAATTGAGAAGTTGACTTCCACAAAAATTCAATTTGAGCTCCGATTAACAACATTTGCTTAAAAGCAAAAAAAGGCCAGAATTTTTCAACAATAAAGTAGGCTATCAACATATCCAGATTTTACCTGGTAATCAGCCATGTTATGGGTGTAGCGCTTAGGCATTCCAGAAGCTTCTAGCTTTGAGTAAAAGGCCTTAACATCTTCCATCATCTCCTCTTGTGAAGGAAGCACAAACCGACCAGACAAAACACCAGCTATCCACTTGCTTTGAAGTTCACATAGAGGGAAAGGGATAACCTGGTGCCAATTGTATGCAACAGTTTAGTTTTGGGAATGAAATAAAGGATCCAATAAAAATAATGGTGCATTATATGAAGTTAGAGATTAACCTTCCAGGGCAAACCAACAAAAGAAAGCCAGGGGGCCAAGACCGGTGGAAAAACATGCTGGTATAGGGGCCCTACCCGATTATCGTCCACAGTGACAACACCGTTGGTTTCAAGAAATGGGAAGTGATACTTGTACCTTATAAAATAGAGAATACATTACAATTAATCCATTGATTTTGTTTCACTATATGATAATGCATTAGCCAACACATAATTTCTTAATTAACAGATTTTAACCAAACTCAACAAAAGGCAAGCAAAATGAAAAATACCCAGTGCAGTGCAGAATTACATCAGCAAGGACAACATTGCCATTACGGAAGACCACAGTACCATCTTTGTTGGCACGTTCAATCTGCATTATTTTTATAAACATTAGCATTTAAGATAAACCCATCTCCCAGCATCAGGATCAAAAGACTCCTGCCATGAAGTTCTGGTGTAAGCCACTCCATTGAATATTTTTACCATTGAATGAAGCCACATATTGTCATATCCAGGCTGCTTTTCATATGTTTCATCTGCAACTGATCTACATGCGACATGGACTTCTTTTGCAACTCCAGCTAAGTCCCTGCATATATCAACAGCACTTGCGGCACTCCCTATCAAAATTATGACCTGTACTTGGCAGAAAAATTTTTAAACAAGGTATCAGATGTCAGAAATAGGAGAAAGAAAGTCATAAATATTTAACATTGCAAATCTGACAAATAGCAGAAATGTGGTTAAGTTGTTAACTGTGTGAAAGAAAGAGTTTCGAAAGGTATGACATGAGGAATGTGTTGCATAAGCTGAGAAGTTAAAAGGTGCAAAATTGCAACTTCTGCCACATCTTCAGCTAATGAAATATAGGTTTGTCAACTTTTGTTGAACCTTGAAAGGTGCTGAGGCATTTCACAACATAAATGCGGCAAATCTCTCCCTGTCTTTAACAGTTTCACGCTTAAATTTTTTCTTTTCGATAAGAAATTACCAAAATTTCCTTCACATAATATTGTTTAAATTGGATCATTCCTCCTACATTCCACAATATCCAATCTTCAGCAAGAACAAAAAGAGGTCTGATTAAGGAGATGTTGGGATGCTAACCAAAGACCTCTCAAATTGTCTAACCTAATGTGTGTAAGACATGCATATCATGAATTTGATAGCTTATTCACCTTATTATCCATGCTTGCATGCAAGCAATTTCACCACAAAGAGGATGAACATAAAGATGTTGGCAAGAGAATTCTCAAATCTGATAAATGAGAAAATGCTTCCTTCATCGAACATGTTACAAAGTTGTTAGAATAATTTTGTATTCGTATCACTTTGCATACATTCTCATAACAAATTGCATGGAAAATTTATGCATCTAATTACAAGAACAGACCAAGAAACTTAGGTAATGCCACTCCCAATTGAAAACTTATGTACAGATATTATAAAAGAGAAAAAGAAACATGATACGTACTTGATCCCTAAAGGGTTCAGAAACACGATAATTGTGGCTGTGCATTTGCTTCCCAGGCCATGAATTGATGCCTGAAAAATGCATTAACAATAAGAGGAATTAAGGACATTAGTAAACACCTTTATGCCAGAACAGAGAGAGTTATGCTTCCACAAAAGTGAAAGAATCAGAGTAATAGCACATAAAATTGTTGCTACGGATTCTGAGACCACGTTCATTTGCTTTCAAAATAATATTATAAGTCCAATTTTGTCAACAATAAAAAGTGTAAAATCTACAAAAAATTTACTTTTTAAATTTCACAAGCTCGCTGGTACTCAACTTTGTAGTCTAAAAGTCTTTAACAAAAGCACAAAATAAATTTAAAGTTCAGATCTTGACACGTGTGCAATACATATTTACACTGGCAGTTTTAATAAGCAAAAGCCAATTATCCTAAACAAAGTCACTTATCTTGTGAAAAGAAAATGATGGAATGCACAGCATATTTGGACCAATGATTAAACGAACACGGATGTAACAGCCTTGGATTAAAAAGAAAAGGGAATTCTTTTCTCAGATATTTGTAAGCATAAAGCAAACCCCTCCCAACTCTGTTGTGAGCCTCATCTCAAATCAACCAACATAAATCGTGATTAACCTACGTCTCAAAAACAAACAAATACGATAAAAATAATGAGTACATCCATAAACTCCGGAGTAACACATTCACTATCCCCTGATTGCTTTGGACAATTGTTTATCTACATAAATCAGCGGTTCCTTATTCTTGAAAAATCAGAACGTTAAAAAGAAGATTTGCTATTTTACAGACAGCAATAACGTTGACTGCAAGGCATGATGGCAACATAAAAGCAAAACAATGACACCCAATTGAAGATGTGCTTTACGTGTTGAAAGTATTAAGGACAGTGTACCTGGAATTTCAGCAATACGAGGCTGAGTGTAGTGTCCATTACAAACAACAACAGCATCGTAAATTTCGTCATCATATTGATAACCGTTATTTTTCTTTTTCGACCTCACTCTCCACTTATTATTCTCTATTAAACCAACATTCACAACCTCACTCTCAAACCTCACCACTTCTTCAATCCCAAACTCGCTCACAAACTCCTTCAAGTACTTCAACACCTCCCCATGACCCGGAAATCTTCTGGGGTCTCTGTACCCGTCATCCCGGGTCACAAATGGGTAGTCCAAAAACCCCATCACCTCTCGAGGTAGGTTGGTCCTCAAGGAACTGTAGAGACTGGAATGGACGACGGTTCGATCCGGGTCAAGTCCGAGGGGGTCGGACTCTATCCGATTAGTGTAAACCCATGTGCCGCCAATTTGGTTCTCCCTTTCCAGAACTACCACCTTGTGACCTTCTCGGCGGAGTTCACGAGCAGCTACTAATCCGGCGGCTCCAGCGCCGATAACTGCCACGTTGCGGGACTGGATTGGTAAAATTGTGGTGAGTAACTTGGGATTAATTGTTGGTCTTGGACTGGCCTTGGCCATAGATATTGAGGATACGATGATGATTCAGTAACTGAGGGATGGCCGATTGATGCGGTCGGTGAGAGGAGAGTATGAGTTGAGTTGGGTGATTTGATCAGATGATGCGCAGGACACAAGCGATTGAGGTTCTAGTCAGTCGAATCGACCAGCCGTGGGCGACACGTGTTCAAAATTTACACGGCAGTCATTTTCCGAATTCAGTTCATGACCGCCACGTCAATCTGACTGATTTTTTTTTAAACATTTTTCCAAAATTGTCGAATATAACTATGACTCACGTGCATGATTACGTTTCATCACATGTTAAAAGTTAATAATTGCATTAGGCTAATGACCATTCAATCCCGTTTTTCAGAACAAATGCCCGAATAAATAAATAAATAAATATATATATATATATATACTCTAAATCTATTTGATTTTATGATTAAAGTGTGAATATAATTATTTAAATATGAAACAACAGTTTATTTTTTAATTTATATTTAAATATTTGTTAAAAATATTTTAATATAATTAAATTAAAAATTTTGATTTAAATTTAAATAAATAAATTTTTAAATATTTTATTTATTAATAATATTCTTAATATTTATATATGTTTATAATTTAATATATTATTATAATTATTTTTAGGATATATATGTTAATATATCGATTTTAAATTTTTATTTTTATAAAAATAAATAATTTAATATTTATATTAAAATATTTAAGATAAAAAATCAAACACTTCAATCAGATTCAGATTTTACTTATATTTAAATTTTAGATAAAAAAAATATTACCTTAAATTGAAAATATATGTTAACCAAACTCATCTGATTAGTTTTTTTTCTGTCACTGTTAAAGTTTAACTAACTTTAACCGTTAAAATAATATAAATATTTTGCTAATTTACATTAAAAAATAAATTTATATAAATATTTTTAATTTTTTTAAAATAACTTATAGAATATAAAATTATATATACACAATACACTAAAAATAAACAAATAATTAATATATTCTATTAATTATAATTTTTAAAAAAGATTAAAAGTATAAACAAATATTTAAGTATTTTTAATATAAATTTTTTTTATAAAACTTATATTTCAGAAAAGTATTTACATGTAATATTTCATAATAAATTTTTTTGTTATGATTAAATTAATTTTATATAGCTTTGATTTTAAAAAAGGTCATTCAATTGAATAGAGGAATTGAATTAAGTAATGAATTTGGCAGATTTATTGAGAAAAGAAATCAAAAGCAATTATGGTACGAGTTATAGCCAAATATTATTTATATTCTTATATTTATTCTATTTATAATATAAATAATATTAATCAACATATCTGTTGATTTAGGTTCTTGAAGTATTTAATTTTTTTTATATTATTTTGTTAATTAAATATTTTCACGTTATATTTATTATAAATGTTATTATATAAATGTCTTTATGAATATACTCTGTGGTTGCTATAAAATTAGATCTTCCACAATAGAAAATAAGAGTAGCATATTATATTGCAACCTAAATTTTGTTACTAACATGGCATGAAATGTCATTGTTTGTGTACCTGTAGTATATTGAAATATTTAATAAAACCTCATAAGGCTACCATGAAAATGGAAAAAAAATTAATCTTCTCGAAAGGGAGAGTTAGGGATGTATGCCTAACTGATTGTAGAATTATACAGATTGTTCTTACATATAAGAATTATTTCTTAGAATTGAAAATGATTAAGCTGAGGTGAATAACATATCAAGTTTTGCAGACTTGATTGAAGGCTCCATAAAAGCCTTAATCTTGTTAGCAAGTGGAATCATATTACGTATACATAATGCATTTTTATTCTAGCAGATCTAGCAAAAATTTTCCTACATTTAAAGATATTGGTTGAAATGGATATCATATTGATACTTTAAATGATAATTAATTAGAGTATTTCTACATTACTTATAATATCTCAAACAAGAAATGTATACTAGAAAAGCTTTAAGCTTTTTTATATGAATTATATTATACAATCATGTATGCAATTAAAAACATGCAGTAATGAATTAGAAGTGCAGTGATCTTAAAATTTATATTATGGCATGATTGCCTTAATCACTTAGGATCTATAATGATGTGTAGAATTATTGAGAAATCTTATAGATATCTATTAATAAAACCAAAAGATTTTATTGTCTAATAAAAATATTTGTGCTGCTTGCTCTCAAAGTAAATTAATGGCTTAATTATCCATTTCTAAAATTAGATTTGAGTCTTCACTATTTTTACAGAGAATTTAAGGAAACATTTATGGGTCAGTTCATCCACCTAGTGGACCATTATATTATTTTATGGTATTAATTGATGCATTTGCTCAATAGTCACATGCATGCTTATTATCTACATGTAATGTTGTATTTGCTAGATTGCTTGCACATATATAAAGTTGAGGACATTTTTTCTGATCATCAAATTAAGATTATATATTTGGATAATGCTAGTGAATTTACCTATAAAGTGTTTAATAACTATTGCATATCAGTGATGATTGATGTAGAGTATCTAGTTTCATAGTTCATACTCAAAATGGATTAGTTGAATAATTCAGTAAGAGACTTCAAGTAATTACTAGAACTCTATTATTGCATATTTAATTATCAATCTTTATATAGGGACATGTTATATTATATGCTGCGACATTAATTCACTTTAGGTCTATTGTTTATCATTAATATTCCTCACTTGTAACTTGTATTTAGTTATTCATCTCATATATTCCATCTGTGCACTTTTGGTTGTGCTATATATATTTCTATAGTACCTTTATAATATACTAAAATGGAACCTCAATGTCGTTTGAGGATTTATGTTAGTTTTTAACTCATCATCTATTATCAGATATATTGAACTTTTGACAGATGATCTATTTATCGTATGGTTTGCGAATTATCATTTTAATGACAATTTTTTTGCCATTAGAAAAAAACAAAATACCTCATGAAATAAGGCATGTACTTTGTTGAAAATATCTATTATATCTCATCTGATTCTCGCCCTAATTAATGTAAAAATAAAGTGTGGAGAATAATACAACTTTAACAAATTGCAAATCAATTACCAGATGCATTTACTTATATTGTAAGAGTGACCAACTCATATATACCAGCTGCCAATGCATTAGCTTGGATAATTGTTCCTAAAAAACAATATGATCAAAATGTAGTTGTTGAATTATTTGTTATATGCAAAATGCGTGGTAGACCAATAGGATGAAAAATATTATTCTGCGAAAAAGATGATTAACAAATTATGATCTTGTTGAAAATAATGCTCGAGCAATAAGTATTGTAACACCCCCCAAATGGTGCGCATTTTGTATACATACACGTCATCTTCTATTAGTTTGTACGTAAATAGCTTAATACACTTAAGGTATTTTTTTTGAAATATTATATGAGTGTATTTAGTATTAAATAAAAGTTTACTTAGAAAGGCCCAAATATAAAATTAGAGTATCAATACATGGGTGTGTTTAGTACTAAGTGTTGGTGTACTTAGTAAGGCTAAATTACTATTCTAAGTATAAATACATCATATTTCTTATTTTAGAAAGAGGAACACCATTTTGCAGATTCTAAGAGAGAGAGAGAGAGAGAGAGAGAGAGAGAGAGAGAAGAATTTGAAGAGAAAATTTAGTTTTCAAGGAGAAATTAAGAAGATTTAAGGTAATTTCTTTTCTCTTTAAGATTTATTATGTTATATATGGTTGGATTATGTTATGGAAGTATATTTTGTATAAAGATTACATGAATATGTTGAGGATATATTGATTTGAATCATTTGTGGTTGTGAATATTATTTGTGGTGGAATTGGTGAAGGAATTGGTAGAAGATGATCATTGTTGTTAAAGGAAGCTTTTGCAGAACTTAGACCTTGGACAGTAGCTTGATATGAAAATTTTATAAATTTTTACATATCTTATTTTGGAAAACTGATTTAATTGGAAATATTAAGCATCAAAAGGGTCATGATAAATTTTATTTCATTTGAAAATATGGAATATTCGATTTTATATGAATTTTTCGATCTAACTCTAAGATGCTAAAAAATGTTAATTTCTGTAGAATATATGAATTACGTGATTTTCTGGGTTAACCAATGGTCTCCAAAAATTACGAAATTTTACAAACTTATTTCTATTTATGTTTATTGTAACATATTAAAATTTCATGTTCTGATTCTATATATATAATATATTATGAATTTTTTAAGTAATCTATATCATTGAGAATGTGCAGTTTACAGAATCTACAAAGTGCAAAGTAAAATTTGTTTAAATTGGTTTGGACACGAATTATGTTTTTCAAGATTTATCATGCTACTGAATATGTGTCTATATAATTTCTGGAAAGTTTCATAGCTATTAGATACGTGTTTGATTTATTAAAAATCGGAGACTTAGATATACTTAGTGATGCTCTATTTTTGGGGCCAAGTGGCTAAGTGTTATAAATGAAAAAATAAATAGTTTCAAATTGAATTAAGGATCTATATTTTTATATGAGGTTATATAATGTTTCATTATGACTATATTCTGATTTCATGAGGAGATGATATCATTTAGGATATAAGAAAAATCGTTGATGGACCTAAGGACAGAATTAGGATGTTTATTTGATGAAATGTTATATGTTTGATTTTGTGTAATATGACTTATGAGATTAATTTTGATTTTAGGATTTATGTGATTGTGTTATCTTGTTGGGAACATCAAGAGGTAAGTATACTAGACTTTTTAAATGGGATCACAATGAACATATATATTTATGTGTGACTATGTTATAAATGTTTTGGAACTATGCATTAATATGCAAGTATCAACTTGCTTATGATTATATGTCAAAATATTTGTTTATGTGTTGTGCATGAGTCATTGAGCATTGACATTAGCATGTACACATGCATAAATGATTTTGAGAAATGAGAAAGTGGTCTTGTAAGAAAAATATTTGTGAAAGTTAAGATTTTGTACTTTAAGGGATATTCCGAATTCATTATTTTCTTAGTATGCAATTATAAGTGTATGGAGCCTTTTGATATGTGTGGCCATTCCTTCGGGTTTGGTATATTTGATATATGTTATGTGTTCCGTATGACATGAGAGAGACCTTTAGGTACCCTTAAGACTTGTAAGTCTTTGCATTTGTGCGTCGACGAATTTGTGCATGTGGGAGGACTCGCCGATCATCAGAGCAAGGGTGTGGCTCTTACCTTCGGGCACGAGTGTTTATTGTGTTTAAAATTTTGTGCCCCACTTGCTGATACCCTATATACAGAAAGTTATCGACAAGTGACTCAGGCTCAATATGTGATATGTTATATGTAAAGTCCTACTAAGTAGTAATTGAATGAAGATATTCCTAACTAAATGTGAATGAAGATATTCTTAACTAAATGTGAATGAAAGTTTAAAAATGAGTTAGTGACATGTACAAGTTTGATGTGATTTTGTATCATGTATTTTGGAATGAACATAGTTATTATCATGTTACATATTCATCTCATACATTATAGTTTATTGTGATTCCCAGATAAATGATCGTGTGTGTAGTGGATTTGGCGAAGCTTCTGCTGTCCCTTGGTTCCCTAAGTTTAGGATATTGACTTGTATTTTATTCTTAATTTAATAAACATTATGGCTTGGAGTATAGACAGTGAAGACTTTTTGAATAGAATTTGTATTAATAAATTTTGATGAATTTTTTTAATGAAATGTATTTCTTGATATGTTATATGTTTAATAGATCACTCTTTAACTTTTGCAAGTCGGGGCGTGACAAGTGTACTTATATTTTTTGAATCATTAGCTCTAGAAGAGCTGATAGTCATAAAGTGACACGTGTCTTTAAAGTGACATGTGTCTTTAAAGTAACACAAACTTCTAAAGAAGTATTAGTGCTTGAAGAGGCACAAGTCCATGAAGTGATAAACTTCTAAAGAAGTATTAGCCTCTGAAGTGATACAAAAATCTTGAAATAAAGAAAAATCTACAAATTATGTATATATACACGTGGTATGGGATGGTAATAAAATAGTTGTTGACAACGTATTTTCTTTTATAGTAACTATTGAAATTATGATAGACGATTACGATTCACAAATTGTGAATGAATGTAAACAAAAGCATAATTGGCTTAAATAAAAAGAAGCAATTCAAGCATAATTAGCTTCTCTTGTCAAACATAGAGATTTGGGCCTATAATCTGGACAGCTGAAGATGTCAAACCCATTGGATATAAATGGGTATTTGTAAGTAAACGTAATAAGCATAATAAGATCATTAGATATAATGCACAATTCATCGCTTAAGATTTTTCTCAAAGACCAAGAATTGAATTTGATTAAACATGTTCTCCCATGATGGATGCTATTACGTTTCAGTTTTTGATAAGTTTGATAGTCTTAGAGAGACTTGATATGCATCTTATAGATATAGTGACAACTTATTTATCTGGCCCTCCAGCTACTGCCTCCATTATCAGAACCACCCATGGTGATTTGCTTTGCTTTGCCTTTATTTTCTTTTACATTTTGTGGGTTTATTATATTAATTCAGTTTCGCTAATTGAGTACTTTTTCCTAGGTTGGTGTGAATTTTTCAATCCCTCGTTGGCTGCAAATTCTTCTCGGGGAAAAATTCTTCACTCCTTGTTTGGTTCATGAGTCTGTAAAAAAAAATGAGAAAAAGATTTTCTGCTTGGATTGTTGTATTAGTATCTGCGTTCACTGCTTCCACTCTCACCGGCCTCACCGTCTCTTACAGGTTCATTCCCATTCCCATTCCTATTAATTCCCATGCAAACGTATATAATGATTACAGATTTCACCACCATGTTTAATTTGCTTTCTTCAGATAAGAAGGTATGTTTATCACGATGTTATACGGTTGGGTGATGCTCAAAAACTGATGAATTGTTCCTTCGTTCAAGTAAGTACTGCAATTGCCAAGCTCTTAACTTAAATTGAACTATATATATAAAATTATTATTCCAAATGCAGATCTCTGATATATCTTTTTTCATTATAATTAAACTACATATATAATTATATATTCTCTCTATGAATTTCCTTGTACAGCCATACACAACAAATAGTGAAAAAGTAGTTTTTCTTCATAAAAGAGCAATGAGAACGCGTCCCCTTAAAAAAAGCAGCAGCAGCAACTTGTGCATGAAATGTCACCGTAGCCTTCAGGACTCCTATCTGTTCTGCTCTGTCTCTTGCAAGGTAATGTATATGTAACATTTTTCAAACTCATGCAGGTCACCATCCTTATTTCCTTTATTAATTCTTTTTATGTTAATACAGATTCATCACCTCTTGACAAGTAAAAGTAGAATCAACAAGGAAATTAACAAGGCACTTTCAGCTCAATAGTTATTCCTTACACCAATTGGAGGTGTACTTGACAAAATCTTCCTGTGCTTGCAAAACCAGGTCTTCATCATCCCATTCATCACGGTATGTCTCTGGTCTAACACGTTTGATTTTGGAAAATGCAGAGTACATTTTCACTCTCCATTCTTCGATGTTTGGATGCCCACACTGTTCAGCAAGCCAATTGTCGTAATCAAACTGCACCAACAGGAAAAATACATTATAAAACTTTGTTGAAACTATATAGACAATAATCCGACTCTGCTGGGTTTCATTTGTCAATGGCAATCTAAAATTGCATATACAGAACTAGTAATGTGATATGTTACTGAAGTATTTCGTAGTAATTCAGAACATTTGCACCTTGAAGGAAGGAAACTGGAGACTTGGTTTATCTCCATTGAATTCAATAAAGAAGTCAAATTGAGAATCCCTGGTTCACATACAGAACTATCCTTACCAGATCACTGGGTCTACATATATGTTGCACTGATACCGAGCAATAAAAGATTTGCAATAAATGTGCTCACTGAGATTAGGGATCCAAATGTTTACTGAGATTACAAAGGATGGATTGGCAGTCGAGAGATTTGTATAACAAACATCACCATAGGCAACAAGAAGAGAACTTTTGCCCTCTATTTGATATGAATACGAAGATTGCTAAAAGCTAGTTGAAAAGCTACCAGAGAAGACAAATGATTTCAAATTAAATCAAGATGAGTATATATTTTGCCTCCTTAATCTATTATTGACTCAACACTTAAAATCAAATGGAACCTAACCTGGTGCCATCATTCTCTTAGCAATGTCAAAGAGTATGCACAACCTCTGAAATCAATCGACTAATGATAATTGAGAAGTTGACTTCCACAAAAATTCAATTTGAGCTCCGATTAACAACATTTATTTAATGGCAAAAAAAGGCCAGGATTTTTCAACAATAAAGTAGGCTATCTACATATCCAGATTTTACCTGGTAATTAGCCATGCTATGGGTGTAGCGCTTAGGCATTCCAGAGGCTTCTAGCTT
Source organism: Melia azedarach (assembly GCA_028052125.1). Taxonomy (NCBI): domain Eukaryota; kingdom Viridiplantae; phylum Streptophyta; class Magnoliopsida; order Sapindales; family Meliaceae; genus Melia; species Melia azedarach. Next base: position 5,829,934 of record CM051401.1, on the reverse strand, counting down.
TGAGTAAAAGGCCTTAACATCTTCCATCATCTCTTCTTGTGAAGGAAGCACAAACCGACCAGACAAAACACCAGCTATCCACTTGCTTTGAAGTTCACATCGAGGGAAAGGGCTAACCTGGTGCCAATTGTATGCAACAGTTTAGTTTTGGGAATGAAATAAAGGATCCAATAAAAATAATGGTGCATTATATGAAGTTAGAGATTAACCTTCCAGGGCAAACCAACAAAAGAAAGCCAGGGGGCCAAGACCGGTGGAAAAACATGCTGGTATAGGGGCCCTACCCGATTATCGTCCACGGTGACAACACCGTTGGTTTCAAGATATGGGAAGTGATACTTGTACCTTATAAAATAGAGAATACATTACAACTAATCCATTGATTTTGTTTCACTATATGATAATGCATTAGCCAACACATAATTTCTGAATTAACAGATTTTAGCCAAACTCAACAAAAGGCAAGCAAAATGAAAAATACCCAGTGCAGTGCAGAATTACATCAGCAAGGACAACATTGCCATTACGGAAGACCACAGTACCATCTTTGTTGGCACTTTCAATCTGCATTATTTTAATAAACATTAGCATTTAAGATAAACCCATCTCCCAGCATCAGGATCAAAAGACTCCTGCCATGAAGTTCTGGTGTAAGCCACTCCATTGAATATTTTTACCATTGAATGAAGCCACATATTATCATATCCAGGCTGCTTTTCATATGTTTCATCTGCAACTGATCTACGTGCGACATGGACTTCTTTTGCAACTCCAGCTAAGTCCCTGCATATATCAAAAGCACTTGTGGCACTCCCTATCAAAATTATGACCTGTACTTGGCAAAAAATTTTTTAAACAAGGTATTAGATGTCAGAAATAGGAGAAAGAAAGAGGCATTAGAAGAAAGAAAGTCGTAAATATTTAACATTGCAAATCTGACAAATAGCAGAAATGTGGTTAAGTTGTTAACTGTGTGAAAGAAAGACTTTCGAATGGTATGATGTGAGGAATGTGTCGCATAAGCTGAGAAGTTAAAAGGTGCAAAATTGCAACTTCTGCCACATCTTCAGCTAATGAAATATAGGCTTGTCAACTTCTGTTGAACCTTGAAAGGAGCTGAGGCATTTCACAACATAAATGCGGCAAATCTCTCTCTTTAACAGTTTCACGCTTAATTTTTTTCTTTTCGATAAGAAATTACCAAACTTTCCTTCACATAATATTGTTTAAATTGGATCATTCCTCCTACATTCTACAATATCCAATCTTCAGCAAGAACAAAAAGAGGTCTGATTAAGGAGATGTTGGGATGCTAACAAAAGACCTCTCAAATTGTCTAACCTAATGTGTGTAAGACATGCATATCATGAATTTGATAGCATATTCACCTTATTATACATGCTTTCATGCAAGCAATTTCACCACAAAGAGGATGAACATAAAGATGTTGGCAAGAGAATTCTCAAATCTGATAAATGAGAAAATGTTCCTTCATCGAACATGTTAAAACTTGTTAGGAATAATTTTGTATTCGTATCACTTTGCCTACAATCTCATAACAAATTGCATGGAAAATTTATGCATCTAATTACAAGAACAGACCAAGAAACTTAGGTAATGCCACTCCCAATTGAAAACTTATGTACAGATATTATAAAAGAGAAAAAGAAACATGATACGTACTTGATCTGTAAAGGGTTCAGGAACACGATAATTGTGGCTGTGCATTTGCTTCCCAGGCCATGAATTGATGCCTGAAAAATGCATTAGCAATAAGAGGAATTAAGGACATTAGTAAACACCTTTATGCAAGAACAGAGAGAGTTATGCTTCCACAAAAGTGAAACAATCAGAGTAATAGCACATAAAATTGTTGCCACGGATTCTGAGACCACGTTCATTTGCTTTCAAAATAATATTATAAGTCCAATTTTGTCAACAATAAAAAGTGTAAAATCTACAAAAAAATTTACTTTTTAAATTACACAAGCTCGCTGGTACTCAACTTTGTAGTCTAAAAAGTCTTTAACAAAGGCACAAAATAAATTTAAAGTTCAGATCTTGACACGTGTGCAATGCATATTTACACTGGCAGTTTTAATAAGCAAAAGCCAATTATCCTAAACAAAGTCACTTATCTTGTGAAAAGAAAATGATGGAATGCACAGCATATTTGGACCAATGATTAAACGAGCACAGATGTAAGAGCCTTGGATTAAAAAGAAAAGGGAATTCATTTCTCAGATATTTGTAAACATAAAGCAAACCCCTCCCAACTAGGGATGGCAACGGTATCAATTTTTACGGATATTCATCATGCGTATCTGATCTTCATAGATAAGATATGGTAATTATAAGAATGAATATGAATAGGATATGATAATTATATATAATATCCATTTAAAATATGATATGAATATAGATATCCTAAAATATCCGTATAAGATATTCGTTTTATCATTTTTTTATAATATTTTTTAATCAAAACGACGTCGTTTTATGCTATATATTTGTAAAGGATAGTAAGCCCTTATTCGAAACTATCTCTTTGTGTTCGTTTGTGTTAACTTTATGCGAACAGCAGCCATCCTTTCCTCTCCAGTCTCTCCATCACAACATTACGCAATTACTGAATCTTAGAATTAATTAATTTATACATTTACAAGTAAACCATCTAATTCAAAGTCTATCACGTGGGTATGCTCAATTTTATCTCTTTATTTGTTGCCTTGTTCAAATTATTTTATTATGGATGATAATTATATATATATGGGGCAGGTTCAATGACTGTTTTTTTGTACACAAAATTTTACATCAAAATATAAGCCGTTGGATCTAGGAACATCCAACGGTTGAGATTGCATCAGACAGTGCATTAATTATGAATGCATTAATTATACATTAAATACATGGTCAGATGCAATTTTAACAACGGTTTATATTTGATGAAAGATTTTGTGTTAAAAAAATGGGGTCATTGAACCTGCCCCTATATATATATATATATATATATATATATATATATATATATATATATATAGTGTATTGATTGTGAGGATGAATTATTTAATCTAATATATTTCAAATGACATTAAGGAATCAAATGCAAAATGTTTCCCTACTGCCTTGATTGATATTATTTTATTACAAATGAGAATATTATATATATATATATATATATATTTAATGTATTGATTTTAATGATAAATTGTTTAATCTAATATATTTCAAATGACATTAAGGAATGGAATGCAAATTATTTCCCCTGCCTTGATTGACATTTTTGACATTATTTTATTACAAATGATAATTATATATATATATATATATATTAACAATTTGCATTCGGTTCCTTAATGTCATTTGAAATATATTAGATTAAACAATTTATCATCAAAATCAATATATTAAATATATATATATATAATATTATTATTTGTAATAAAATAATATCAATTAAGGGAGTAGGGGAAACAATTTGCATTCAGTTCTTTAATGTCATTTGAAATAATTAGATTAAATAATTCATCATCAAAATCAAAAAAATATATATATATATATAATTGTCATCCATAATAAAATAATTTGAATAAGGCAACAGAGAAAGAGATAAAATTAAACATACCCAAACACGTGATAGACTTCGAATTAGATGGCTTACTTGTAAAATATATAAATTAATTAAATCTAAGATTCAGTAATTGCGTGATGCTATGATGGAGAGATTGGAGAGGAGAGGACAACTGCTATTCGCATAAAGTTAAAACAAACAAAAACAAAGAGATGTTTTCGAATAAAGGTTTACTATGTTTTATAAATATATAGCATAAAACGACGTCGTTTTAAACAATTTAAAATGACATCGTTTTCATTTAAAAAAATATTATAAAAAAAATAGTAAAACAGATATTCTATACGAATATCCGCGGATATTTTAGGATATTCATATTTATACTATATTCTAAATAGATATTATATATAATTATTATATTCTATTCATATCTGTTTTTATAATTATTATATCTTATTCATGAGGAGTGGATATGGATGAATATCCGTCAAAACAAATACTGTTGCCATCTCTACTCCCAACTCTGTTGTGAGCCTCATCTCAAATCAACCAACATAAATCGTGATTAACCTACGTCTCAAAAACAAACAAATACGATAAAAATAATGAGTACATCCATAAACTCCGGAGTAACACATTCACTATCCCCTGATTGCTTTGTACAATTGTTTATCTACATAAATCAGCGGTTCCTTATTCTTGAAAAATCAGAACGTTAAAAAGAAGATTTGCTATTTTACAGACAGCAATAACGTTGACTGCAAGGCATGATGGCAACATAAAAGCAAAACAATGACACCCAATTGAAGATGTGCTTTACGTGTTGAAAGTATTAAGGACAGTGTACCTGGAATTTCAGCAATACGAGGCTGAGTGTAGTGTCCATTACAAACAACAACAGCATCGTAAATTTCGTCATCATATTGATAACCGTTATTTTTCTTTTTCGACCTCACTCTCCACTTATTATTCTCTATTAAACCAACATTCACAACCTCACTCTCAAACCTCACCACTTCTTCAATCCCAAACTCGCTCACAAACTCCTTCAAGTACTTCAACACCTCCCCATGACCCGGAAATCTTCTGGGGTCTCTGTACCCGTCATCCCGGGTCACAAATGGGTAGTCCAAAAACCCCATCACCTCTCGAGGTAGGTTGGTCCTCAAGGAACTGTAGAGACTGGAATGGACGACGGTTCGATCCGGGTCAAGTCCGAGGGGGTCGGACTCTATCCGATTAGTGTAAACCCATGTGCCGCCAATTTGGTTCTCCCTTTCCAGAACTACCACCTTGTGACCTTCTCGGCGGAGTTCACGAGCAGCTACTAATCCGGCGGCTCCAGCGCCGATAACTGCCACGTTGCGGGACTGGATTGGTAAAATTGTGGTGAGTAACTTGGGATTAATTGTTGGTCTTGGACTGGCCTTGGCCATAGATATTGAGGATACGATGATGATTCAGTAACTGAGGGATGGCCGATTGATGCGGGCTGCGAGGGAGAGTATGAGTTGAGTTGGGGATTTGATCAGATGATGCGCAGGACACAAGCGATTGAGGTTCTGTCAGTCGAATCGACCGCCGTGGGCGACACGTGTTCAAAATTTACACGGCAGTCATTTTCCGAATTCAGTTCATGACCGCCACGTCAATCTGACTGATTTTTTTAAACATTTTCCAAAATTGTCGAATATAACTATGACTCACGTGCATGATTACGTTTCATCACATGTTAAAAGTTAATAATTGCATTAGGCTAATGACCATTCAATCCCGTTTTTCAGAACAAATGTCCGATTATCTCTTTGTTTTTTTTATTAAAGTATGGGATATAAATATTCATATATATATATATGTGTGTATATATATATATATATATATAAAATTTATTTATTTTTTAATTTATATGTAAATATTTATTAAAATTATTTTAATATAATTAAGATAAAAATTTTAATTTAAATTCGAACGAGTAAATACTGAATAATTTAAATATTTTATTTATTAATAATTTTTTTATTACGTAATACTTATATATATTAATATAAAAATTTTAGGATATATATATAATATATTAATTTTAAATTTTTATTTTTATAAAATAAATAATTTAATATTTATATTAAGATATTTAAGATAAAGAATTAAATACGTCAATTAAATTCAGATTTCAGTCAAGTTTAGATTTTAACCATATTCAGATTTAAGACAGAAAAAATAAACATTACCTCAAATTGAAATATTTGTTAATCAGACCCATCTGGTTATTTTTTTTTCTGTCACTATTAAAGTTTAACTAACTTTAAGTATTAAAATAACATAAATATTATGCTAATTTACATTTAAAAATAAATTTATATTCTTATTTTTAATTTATATTTTTTTAAAATAGCATAAAATATAAAAATATATTTACACATACACTAAAATAAACAAATAATTAATAGAATCTATTAATTATAATTTTTAAAAAAAGATTAAAAGTGTAAATATTTAAAATTTATTTTTAAATATAATTTTTTTATAACACTTATATTTCATAAAAGTATATATATGTAATATTTCAAAATAATTTTTTTTGTTATGATTAAATCAATTTTATATAGCTTTGATTTTAAAAAAGATCCTTCAATTGAATAGAAAAATTAATTCAGAATTCGACAGATTTATTGTGAAAAGAAATAAAAAACAATTATGGTATGAGTTATAGTCAAATATTATTTGTATTCTTATATTTATTTTATTTATAATCTGAACTAATAGTTTACAACATGTTATCAACACAATCTGTTGATTTAGGTTTGTGAAGTATTTAATTTTTCTTATATTATTTTCACGTTATATTTATTATAGTTGTTAGTATATAAATGTCCTTATAAATATATCATGTGATTGCCATAAGATTGGATCTTCCACAACAGAAAATAAGAATAACATTATTATATTGCAACCTAAAGTTTGCAAAATAATGAAATAATTAGAACTTAATGCTCTCAAGGTAATCTCATTAATCAGAATTCGAAGTTCTGAAATGAAATTATTAATTAGAGCTCAAAATTCTAAGTTGAATTTATTAAAATTAGAACTTGAAGTTCTAGATCTATAATATATCATTTATATGGACATAAAGTTTCATATGTTATTTGTATAGGCCTGGAGTTTCATATATCAATTACATGGACCGAACGTTTCAGTTATTAATGTCAGAACCTAAGATTCTGTATATTAATTATGAATCAGAATTTGAAGTTTTAAAATTCAGAACCTGAAATTCTGAATATAAATTGTGATATTATAACCTAAAGTTCTAAATATATGTTCTCAATATTTTTCATGAATTATGTTGAAATACATTTTTATGTCATGAGCCCAGAAGGCACTATTAAAAGAGAAAAATATTCTCACGGATAATTGAAAATTATAATTTCTCTTTTCATTGTTAAAATAATTACTAATGGATTATAGTTTGTTAAAGTAAAGCCATGAATGTAAGATTGCAAATTTGTTGCTGAATATAGTTCAGATTTATTTGTGTACCTCACAACTAAAATTGTTAATATGGATATTAAAATTTGCATTCATGTTTTTTTACTTAAGTTATTATCATGTTGATTTATTTACCATTCCTAGAAGTGAATGGAAGTATATATGATAATTATAAGAGTTGTATAAAATGATAAGAAAGGTACCTTATTGGCCCCGAAATGACTATAAAACTTATAATTATAAAATGTAATTATATTCAACCACCATAAATAGAATGTTTATAGTGTAACAAATTTTGTTATTAACATGACATGAAATGTCATTGATTGTGAACCTACAGTATATTGAAATATCTAATAAAACCTCGTAAAGCTCCCATGAAAATGAAAAAAAAATTAATCTTTTCGAAAATGAGAGTTGGGGATGTATGCCTAACTGATAGTGAAACTATGCACATTATTCTTACAGATAAAAATTATTTTGCAGAATTGAAAATGATTAAGCTGAGGTGAATAACATATCAAATCTTGCAGACTTGATTGAAGGCTCCAGAAGAGCCTTAATCTTGTTAACAAATGGAATCAAATTATGTATACATAATGCATTTTTATTCTAGCAGATCTAGCAGAAATTTGCTTAGATTTAAAGATATCAATTAAAATGGTAAAATTATATGGGTCTTTTATCGTATGTAATATAAAAGTTGGTAAAATTATTGGGCGGACAACATTAAATAGTACCTTTAAAAATTATATGGGTGGATGAATAAAGATTTATATATTGTTGTAAATTATTAGTTCAAATTATAAATAAAATAAATATAAGGATATAAATAATATTTTGCTATAACTCAACCATAATTTCTTTTGATTTCTTGTCTAAATAAACCTGTCGAATTCATTATTAATTCAATTCCTCTATTCAATTGAAGGATCTTTGATTCAATTCAGGGTTGATTTATTCTTCAGTTACAGTGACATGTATATATAGTAAAAATTTGAGAAATAACCATACTTCATAAGTACTATTCATATTTTAGGGAATAGAAGAATTTTTCTTTTTTTATTTTAACGGTACAAACTTATAGTCACCGAGCTTTTAGCGTTGAGATAAGATTTAGGTTTTCTAAATATAAGTGGTTGGAAATTTGGGAAGGTGTTTTTTCTTAAGTTATTTTTGGCTTTATCTCCAAATTTATTGACAATCTTAAGAAATAATCCAAAATTTTAAAAAGTCATCTGCAGTACCTTTATTAACAGCAAAAGACCATTATCTTTAACAGAAATTGTGAAATGACATATTTACCCATGTTGCAGTTAATATTATGTGTAAAAAGTCAAAAATAACTCTATTTATACTTTTTTCTTCTCTCATCTTTCTTTCTCCCTCTTAATTTTTTTCACTTTTATCTCATTTTTCTTCTACTTTCACATTAGGAAGCCATCCATTTATATCTTCTCTATCTCTTCTCTTCTGCTTTCACCGTCTGAGTAAGAACCTTGTTGTGATTTTCGCCGCCAACTACAAGAGCCACATTATACTCAACCTAGCGGTGGCTTCGCACAACAACTTGCACCCAACATATGTGACAGCTTCGCGAGGCATGACTGCCATCGTGACTCCAAAGGTAGAGATGGTTGATTTTTGTAAATTGAATCTTTAATTGTTAGTTTTTGTAGAAAAATCCTAATTTGATATTGTGTAATTGAAAACTCTAACTTGATTTTAGGTAATTAAAACTCTAATTTGATTTTAAAAACTCCGATTTGATTATGAAAAATCTCAATTTAATTTTTTTAGTACTTAATTATAAATAGAATAAATAAATTATAATTTAACAACTCTTATTCCCTACTAAGTTTGTTTGTTGGGTTTGCTGATTTTGCTATCACGCAAACTTTCTACTGCTGTTATTGTTGTCGTCCTAGTTTCGTTAGTCTGAAAATTCTCTCTACTAATTCTACAGATTTTTCTGCTTCTGTTTAGCAAGTTGCTGGAATATCCTGCTGGTGTGGGTGCAAATTTCTTGCTATTAGATAGTACAAATTACTTGCTATTAGATTTTTGCTATTACAAATGTTGGCTAGTGTTATTTGTTATCATGTGTTGGCTGGTTTGCTTACTGCTGCAGTTAATTTAGTGCTGAAGTTGTTGGATTATATTGCTTATTGCCAGCCTGGCTCTAATTCGGTAGAAACACGACAATTTCTTGTGAAAATTGTCTACTTTGAAATTGGTAGGTTGGATTTGTGGTGTGTGCTACTGTCCTTGCTAGGAGGGAAGTTGTCACTTCTTTTGCAAGCTTGTAAAATGCTTACTATCACCCTTTATTTTTTTTCTAATTTTTTTTGCAAGTTTTGCTAGAACATATATATCTATCTGTCTATCTACACACACACATACACATATCCATCTATCTATCTATCTATCTATATAAATTTGAATCTATGGCCTAAATTGAAATTTCATGTAACTGAGATGTATTTTTTTTTTAAATCTAAACAGTGAATTCCCTTTTTACTCCTGATAATATTAAAGATAACAATCTTCTATTGTTAACAAGGGCATTGCATACGACTTTATAAAATTTCAGGTTATTTCTGAAGATTGTTAATAAATCTAAGGGTAAATTCGAAAATAGCCTTATTTTTTTTATATATGAGGGTAAATATCATTCCGAATGTGAGACAATATTTCACAGTATGTGAATAAATGTTTTAATTGGACAGAACTATTAGAATCATTATATAAATTTTTATTCTTTTAAATGACATGTAGGTAAATATTTTCAACAAAGCCCCAATCATATCGTAGATTTTAATATTGGGATATTTTCAGCCAATCGCTCTACTTTAACATGTATTAGAATGCTACACTATAGTCTAAAAAAATGTCAAATATATCAACGAGCTACATATGCATAACGTCTGTCCACAAAAATTTAATGGAAAGAGTTGAATGACCATTATGCTCTTAATCTTGTTACGTAGCATAAAATTACAAAAATATCTTTAATATATTTTATTATATAGCTCGTTAATATATTTATCATTTTTATAGATTATAGTGTAGCATTTTGATACTTATTGTATCATAATGAAATATTGTCAAAAGTTGAGCAGTTATGAAATTATTCAAAAAAAATTAAAAAAACATAACCCTAATTTTTTAAGTAGATTCAAAATCTTAATTTTGAAATAAAAGTTAAAAAAAATTAGCTCTTCATGATTCTAGAAATGCCACAAGTAACAGCAACTGTCCACCATACTGTAAATGTCACTGGTCGTCAATGATTTCGGAGTGATGAAAAAGATTTGGCTAGAGGAGTAAAAGAATGACATTGGTTGGCGGTAAGTTTGACGGTGATTTTAGAGGGAGCATGAAAAGTTAAGTAGTGGATGATTTGATATTCAAACGTAAAGAAACAAAGGGAGGAAGAACATGGTGAGGCATGAAGGAGAATGAAGGAGAAATAAAGAGAAAATAGTAAGTTTTTTCTTGTACACATATGTAAAAAGGAAAGTAGGTAGAGGTATTTTTCAGATAGATAAGATAGTAAATGGACTTTGAGATAAACTCATGTTTAAGTTAAATTAGGATAATAATATTCATGTCTCTGAATTTTTTAATTTATGTCTCTAAACGTTTTGGGAAAAGTAAGAAAGTGATTTTTTTTTTTAGTTTTATCGAAAAAATAATTTTGTCCTCTTATTCGTTAAATTTTTTTGGACAGACATTACGAATCTGTAGCTCGTTGAGATATTTATCATCTTTATGGACTGTAATATAACATATTAATACTTGTTACATCATAATGAGATATTCCCTAAAGTTAAATAAATGGACGAAGTTATTTCTTTTTATTTTATCAAAAGGATAATTTTGTCCCCCCACCGTTTAATTTATGTTGATGGATGTTACGAATATATAATTTATTGATATATTTGATATTTTTTTAAATTGTAATATAGCATTCAAATATATGTTGTATCGCGATATCACCTAAAATGAAGCGGTTGATTGACAATATCCCTTTAATATTTAAACAAAACATAGCACTAAAAACTTATTTGATTTATTTGCATAGACAAAATTGGGCTGATCTGGATATGGTATTGGAGGTCTTAAGCAAGTAGGCTTGCACACAATCAATTTGGGCCAATTTCTTTCAGACAAACTAGTCTATTCTCTAATAAATAAATAATTGAACATTTATCCCATTTTAACTATAAAAAAATATGTTAAGTGAAAATATTTTAACGCGCGTGTAAAATTGTCAACCCGTAAAAGGAGGCAGGTTCGTTACCAAACATTTAAAGAGATTGTTAGTTAGGTCGGAATCTCCAAAGAAATGCTCGTTGAATAAGAATATTAATCTTATTATTTTATTTTAAAATAAATTAAATAATTAAATTCGTTTTGTATAATATTAGGTCCTGGCAGCACAAACGGGAAGCTAGTCAACGCGAGTGTGCTCACCTTCCCACTGCTCGTTGGATATTTTCCGGACAACCAAAGATTCGATTCGCCTCGACTCCGACCTGTTTTGTTTAAACTTCACGTGCCTTCTTGCGCGTGACTGCTCTTTCAGAATTATTTAATAAATAAAAATTAATGGATCACTCCTTTTATAGCTTTTTTTTTTTAATTTTAAAATTTATTTTGCTATGGTAAGATGCGTAACGTTAATAAATTATACTAAATTGTATATACGGGTTAGGAATTGGATAAAGCTCCTTTTATTTTACATAAATTCTCATAATAATTTTTTGATATAATTGAATTAATTTATATTACATACTTAAAATTAATTTTACTTTTAATTAAATTATAGTATATTAATTTAACTTTTAATTAAATTATAATATATTAATTATACTTTTAATTAGATATATTAAATATAATCTCAATTATTGAAACGTATTAGTCAATGGTTAAAGTTTTGGGTAAAAATTTTGGTGCCAGAGAATCAACCGCTCTCTCTCTCTCTCTGTCTCTCTCAATTATTGAAATATTATTATATATATATTTTAATGTAGATATCAGAGTCAAATCGCATGCATTACTTTTATTATTATTATTATTATAAAAGAAATGGTTGAATCTGCAATAAACAAGTGCAAATATTATCTTAATGGAATTAAATTAATGACATAAATTAACCTTTAATAGTGAAAATAATCACAGTGCTAACATGAAAAATCACGAATATTAATAGATGAGAGTGTGCAGACAGCTCAGGCATTGTACTAACTAAAAGACAACCTGTTAAAACTTAAAACAGTTGATTAAATTGGAATATGGTACAAAATAACAATAATAAACCCCACAAAACTATTTGGTCTATTCTTAGTCAGCTGTGTCTCTTTCAGCTTCTGGTACACATCTTAAATTCTCAACAAAGCCCCAACCAGCTAATTAATTAATTAATTAAATAATAAATATTAAAAAAATAATAATAAAGCTACCTCATCTTAATTGGCTTTCAGCAAGGAGATGAAACTGTGATTAATTGCAGTCTTTCTCTGACCTGACTGGTCCCCTTGATAAAGCCAGAAATCTGAGTGCGTAAAAAGAAGAAAGAGATTGACGAATCCCGAAGATTTTAAGAGAGAGAGAGAGAGAAACGAAAGAGACGGAAAGGTAATAAAATACCAGGAAAAGAAACAATGATGTAATGCAATTCAAGGTGGTGTGGTGTGGTGTGGTGTGGTGTGGTGATAGTACAACACAACACAACACAACACAGCACTAAAACCACATAACTTACTAGTCATTAGTCATCTGTTTCCTTACAAGAGAGAGAGGGAGAGAGAGAGAGAGAGAGAGAGAGAGAGAGAGAGTGATTATGTTTCTGTTCTGTCCCCCAGCCATCTGATTCTCTCTCTCTTACATATCATCTCGCTAAATTCTTGTATATCTAAATCTACCTTAACATTTCTTTGGGATATTTTATTATTGGGGGATCTGTCTTCTCTGTAATGAGAAATTTTCGGGGGAGTGAAGAACCTGCAGCAGATTCTATGTTGGTAGAAACAATAACGTTTCTTTTATGGGTTCTCTGACTTCTGGTACGTTCTTCTTTTGTTTTAAGTAATATTGAAATTACTGAAGTTGAAAATATAGCTGCTTATTTATGATCTCGAGGTTCTTGGTTTTTTATTTATGAAGTAGTTGTCTGTAATTTTAGTGTATTAATACTGGGTGTTTATGGAAGAATTCTGGGTATAATGTTCAGAATGAAGCATATATATTTTGGGCAAGATATCTATTTTTCAAAATCTAAAAGACAGGAAGTTTATTAATTTCCTTTTTATCAGTATTTAACGAAGAATTCCTGCATGGAATAAATAACCGAACCGTTAAGTTGAGATTCGTTGAAGTTGGAAAATATTTGTATACGATTGGATGTCATTCAATCTGCAATTCGTTGCTTGATTGATGCTCGTAGGTGTAGCAATATTACTTGCGAGATTACACTACTTTACTCGCAGTTATATCCTCTGTAATTCTGTAATGATAAAAGGTAAAAAGTTGAACCAGAAGATTTACCTTTTATATCTAGGATTGTTCTGGTTTTACATCAGATTAACTTTCATGGTTGTTAACAAATGTAAGATGTACTGAAATAATCGGGACAGTTTCAATGATCATTGACTAATGATATACGGATTTGAATGACTCCTTTTCTTTGGTCTTCTGTTCTAATTACTATTGCCTTTCTTGTAACTAGCATTTATTTGTGGTGGCTGAGCAGGGACAAAGCTAAGGTACAGTGTGATAATTCCTTCCAAGCATTATTTAAATCCGAGGATGCAGCAAAGCAGTAACTGATCTTAAATGAGAGCAATAACCAACTTCAGGCCAGAGAAAATGTTTGTGCGGGGAGATTTTGATTTGAATTCTGTGCAGAGATACACTGATTCACTCAGAGAAGCCTTTAAGCAAACAATGATGAACCAGGAGGTTATATTTAGGAAGCAGGTACAGAAATGCCATTGCATCATTGTGTTATGGCTATTATTTCTGTCTGTTATTTGCCCTTTTCTGTCATTAGCTTGTATCAATTAAATTACCAATGCTTTTGGTAAAACCCTTCTATGGTGGATGGCTTGAAAACCATAATTCTTGCCAATCATGGAGCTGCTAAAACTCTTCTAGGTTTGTTTTATTCGGGCACTTTTTCTTAGTATATGTATCTTTTGCTGGAAAGATGGAAAGCAAAACCTTCAATGCTGACTTTTTCTTAGTATATGCATCTTTTGCTGGAAAGATGAAAAGCAAAACCTTCAATGCTGACATAATGGCCTCATATGTAAAAGAGCTGTGGCTTCTCCTCTATATTTATATACTTATCTTTCTTGATATTAATACTTCTTCAGGTTCACGAACTCCACCGGTTATATAGAGTACAAATTACTCTAATGAAAGATCTCGATTGTGAGGAGTTTGGTAGATACAATTCGTGGGAAGAAAACACACAATTGTCTCTACTGCATCATACAAATCCAACAAGATATGAACCACAAGCGGAAGAAGCAAGATTTTCCTCGATTTCTACGGTAAATGTTGCCATCAACTTTTGGAGCGTTATGCATGCGTTTAAGGTTTACCTGAAGTTATTTTAGCATTTCTAATCTTTGGAAAGCACACAGTTCCTGTGAATGTCCACAGCACTCGAAGATATGATCTCTTATATTTGTCTTCCATTGATGAATCAATAAGTGAATCATACATACATATATACATACATATATTTGAAAGAAATAATAACGAATATTATTTTGCATTTTCAGGTTGGTTTGACGCTGCCCATAAAGATGGAGTTGATAGAAGGATGGCAGGATAGGCAATATAAGCCTCAACAGCCTTTTGATCTTCAAATTCCTGCAGATCAATTTATTAGCCATTTAGACCGGGATTTTCAAGACAATGGGAATGTTTCAAATCACTTGAAACATAATTTGGAAAATCATATTCATAACAAATCAGATGCCATGGATTTGAAGCTTTCCCTTGGCCTTGTTGTGGACAGCAGAAGAGAAGGTACAAAGAAATCTTGGTTTGATAAGAAAACTCATTCCTGCACCCAAGTTGTCATTGATTTAGAAGATTCAACTGAGAGGAGATCAAAAGGTGATGCAGAAGAAGCTCCCTCTCTTGGCTGTACTGGTTTTGTTACGTATTTTGCAGGAAAGCATGAGTCACAAGTGTCTGTCCTTTCTGATTTAAGCATTCCAAAAAGTGTGAAGAAAGATTTATCTCGTGAGATTACAGTGAGTAGCTCTCTTGTAGATGAAGGTGAATGCTATCAAGGATGGCAGTCTTCCAACCAAGGTAATGATGATTTATGCATGTCAGACTAGTTTTTGCCTTTATCGGCACCAAAATTTTGTTACTGTACTTCGACTCTTTCCAGTTTGACCATATTCAAAGCTATTATGATTTAGTTCTTCTTCCTTTCTCATCTGCAGAATTTAGAAAGTCCCAGGATGATATCCCATGTAACTATATGTCCATCAAAAAGCAACAGAAGCCAACTTCATGTGATGCAAGGCAGTTGGACCTAAACAAGGTTCAGCTTGATGACTCATATTGTTACTCAAATGATCCCATTATGGCCTATCCTTCAACAGCCAGTTCATCAGGTGCAATAGTTGGCAGTGGAAAAGAAAATTTTTGTCCAACCACAATTTGGAGAAAAGAAATTAATAATTGCTCAAGTGGAACTTCTGAAATGCTTCATCAACTAGATGGCAATGCAACTCTTGCTCTCATGAATTCCAGGTGGAAAAAATGAGGAATTAGAAATTTGGCATAGCAGTTCCAAACTTGGAGGAACAGATGAAACTGAAGCAAGTCCTGCAGGTCTCAAGTCTATTTCCCAGCTGCCAACAGATCTTGGTGAATTCCATGGTAGCTGTTGTAGTGACCCCAAGAATAACAGAGATAAATTGACATCAGAAGTCTGTGAAGGTCTGTTAAATGATCTGAATCATATATGTGTAGCAACTAAACAAATGAGCTGTGAAAAAAGTGAAGTAGAGAACACAGTATATTCTTATTCTGGCCAAAGTCTAGAAAAACATGGAGATAAATGTGCTGCCTTACTCAAGTCCTGTTGCGTGGTTGATAATGCATCAAGCAATATAAAGACCACCCAATCTGGTATTGAATCAGGAAATTCAAGTACTGCCATTGATCAGTTTTCTGGAATCCATGTACAATCTCAAGTGGCAGAAATCTTATCAGGCGATCAGGAACGAGGATCTGGTAACAGTGAACATGTCTGCATCAACAAGAAAGAAGAATCTGCTGAAGTTGATGTTTTGATTCAGAGGGCAGCTGAATCACTTATTGATATCTCCTTGGAGAATTCAGTTTGTTTTCAAGAATGTTCAACAAGATCAGGCTCCGATGAAATAGAAAATGTGGAGAGTGGGCAGCCACAGAACTCTTATGATTCTTTCGAGTTAATTGCTCTGAATTTAACAGAAAGCAGCTCAGATGACTATTGCGTGTCATCAAAGCCATTTGAAGTAAATGATATGGATAAAAGAGATTTTAGTATCAAGTTGAGGAGGGGCAGGAGATTGAAAGATTTCCAGAAAGACATACTTCCTGGTCTGGCATCTCTTTCCAGGCATGAAATTTGTGAAGACATAAACATTCTGGAGGGAGTCTTAAGATCAAAAGAGTACAGAAGAAACAGAGCCAGGATGGGTGATGGAGAGAACTGGTGTCCGCCATTGAGAAGCAGACGCACAAGGTTCAATTATACTCGTAGAAGAAGTTTTTTATAACAGCTCAATTTTAGGACAGGAAACAAATCATATCTGCACATATTTTTACTATGGATGTGTACACCTTTACTACAAATAGTCTTCGCCGAGTTTAGAATCTTTTAGACACATTCTGATACACTATCACTAAGACTTGGTTGTTAATTGTTACTCCATTTTATTTCCACTATTTTTTTTTTTTGGGAAAAGACTTAATTGAAATGGAAAAATAAATGAAAAATAAAATAAAATTGTAGGTTTCAGTGATGAAAGTAGACAGCAACTTGGCTCTTCACCAAAGTAAGGCAAAATGTGCAAGTAGATAACAACTTTTCTACTTTCATCACTGAAACCTACAATTTTATTTCCACATTTTTACTTGGTTCTTCACAAATACCTAGGCATGGGGACATCAAGTAACTTCTCACATGGCTCAACAAGATAATGCTGCAAAACCCACATTGATGGATTCTTTGGAGTCACAACTAGGACAAAGGTACTGAAAATTTGGGTTCCCAGAGACCTCAGTGAAGAACTTGATAGTCGCAGACAGAATTTGAAATATATACTTAATCATTTAGACCGGAATCAAATAGATGTTACTTCTAGATATAGCACACAACTTTCTTAGAGAAGAAAAAAATGGTCCAATATCAGATAGGATGCAGGTAATTCTTCACGAAATTGACTATACTGTTACGGGCGCACAAAGCTTTCCCAGATCCGAAGACTGATTACACTGTTAAACAAGTCCAGCTTAACATAAGCAACAAATGAAAGCCAATTTGTTGGTTTACTTTATTTGGATAAATATCAGGTCGTGGTCATACTATACTGTTAATTTTAACTGATAGATGCATGAAAGAAGGATTTCCCGGAGTTTCACATGATAGTTACATGAAATTTAAAAAAACAAATAATGGAATAATGGAAGGAGTGGAGGCAAAGCCACTAAAGATGATCCTTCGGCCTTGGGGGACAAGCGTGCTTCAATCATGAATCCAATAAGGATAAATGCAAATGGTGTAGCACCTTGAGTGAAAGCGACTGCTTCAAATATCAAAATCTTGGGTGGTTAGCTGTTTAGTGGATTAGATTCATGGCCACATACAACCAAAGTTTTTCACCTAAATCCTTGAATCTTGTCCGTCTTGTTATGTACTTGGCCCACAACACATATTTAAAATAATGTGATAATAAATATACAAAGCGCATTCTCTGTTTGTTTTAGGTCTAATTCATCCTATTTCTTGCTTAATACATCCTATAATTAAACCACTTGAGTCCCCTGTATATCTCACTTTCTATGCAGAATGAGTAAATTGCTGGAAGGAAAGCTTTTCCTCGACAATTAGGTGATATATCAACTATGTAGTTCTTTCTATATGAATATTCATTTGTAGTACCTTAAGTTGCAGTTTCAAAAAATCCGTGGATTGACCATTCCAAAAAGGTATACTATACTGGTTGGAGTTTTCTTCTAATTATTTTGGTAGGGATTTGATGAAGGTTTTTATTAAACACTATTAAACAAGGATGTGTTAAGCCGGTGCGGCGACGTGCAGCTTGAGCATGCTATTCACAGTTATTTTGATTTTCTAGGCCATTTGACATTTCCTCCATTTTAAATTTTCTTCATCTTGACTTCTCTCTTGTAAATAATTTACTTATTTCAAGATCATATGTGCAAATATTCCAACAAAAAAGAAAAAGATCAGATGTGCAAATCAAGCCTCCGTTGACTATCTGGGCATCAAGTTAAATGCAATCTCAGCTGCACCTTCAAAGCCTTGAGATGCCAGCTGATCAAATGGGTTTTGAAAGTATTTTAAAGTAAATATCTTTTATTCATTACTTGGCGGTTTTTTTCGGTACACAGAGTTTATCAAAGTTATAGTTTAAGTTTACAGAGCAAGCATGAAGCATACATGGCGACGAAAGATGATCATTTTTTGATAGTTTTGCTCTTTCTGTGTACTATTAGCGTTTCGTGTGAATAAAGCTAGGAGAGAAGCTGCTAGCATCTGTGTTTCAATGAACCCAAGTTGGGAATTGTGTGTCCAGGAAATAGCTGAAAGCAGTTTTAGGCATGCTAATCAGTTATTTAGTTGTATTTCAAATCAAAATCAGAAAAGCATTCAAGAAGTAAGCCTGATTGCACAAGATGCTGTAAATGGTTTCACAAAACTGCTCACCCTTCTTGATGGATCAATGCAGCCAAATTGCAAGAGGATCAGGAAGGGTCCACTACCAAATTCCAGTGACATAAATCCAGCTCAGTTTATGGATAGTCGCATCTCTATGTCTCAGAATTCTAAATGCAACTCAAATCAATCCCACATAATTGGACAGCTAATGCCTCTGACAAGTAGGGTTCTGATTCCCACCGGTGGTTTCAACTTGTATAGGGAAAATCAAAAGCTGGCATTACAGCACTATTACTCTGAAACTAATCCTGTGGGCTCATCAAAATTGATCGGATCTTCGCAACAGATGAACTTGTCAAAGACAAGTTCGGAGGAAAATCATGTTGACAAAAGGATAACCCACCATTCATCATCCCAAATTCTGGTTTCTCAGGACGAATCCTCTATGTTTTCCAAGAGAAAAGAAACTAACGGAAGACATGTAGCCTCTACTGGGGGATGTCACTGCTCAAAGCAATGGTAAACCTTGTTAGGTCAATTTCTCATCAAATCACATATTCTACATACAACTTATTTCTTTATGCAAGAGGTTAATTTTCGTGTAATTTTGTAAATGAGCAAGGGTTGAAATTCTGTTCCTTGGAGTCATATAATTTGGTTTGCAAACCTTCTTGAATATTACCATGATAGAGCTACTAATTCTTTGGTGATAAGAGTGACCATTAATAGAGGCATCTTGTGACTCATACACGGTTGACAATTTATGCATGTGACAATGAGCTTTCTAGGAATTTCCGGATTTGCTATCAGTTTGCAGCAAACAATTCTTGTTTTAATATTTTTCTATCTTCCTCTTCATATATATTTTTGTATAGGAAGCTGAGAATAAGGAAAATTGCCCGTGTTCCAGCTGTTAGCAATAAACAAGCTGAT
Organism: Melia azedarach; assembly: GCA_028052125.1. NCBI lineage: Eukaryota > Viridiplantae > Streptophyta > Magnoliopsida > Sapindales > Meliaceae > Melia > Melia azedarach. The sequence goes on along the minus strand of CM051401.1, from coordinate 5,810,015 downwards.
ATACCACCTGATGATTGCACTTGGAGGAAATATGGGCAGAAGCCGATAAAAGGATCTCCACATCCTAGGTACATTACGTATTTTGTCCTATTTCATCATTCTATAATCATATTGTCCAATAATGCTTTAGTTCTAATGCTACAAAGGTTTTACTAGACCAGCAATTCCTTATTACTCATAGCATTGCAACAAAAAGCAGACTAATTCTTTATGTAGAAAATATGGCCCTTGAATCCCATTCATAATTGACTGATGTAATAGAGGCATCTGATGACATGTTTGATGAATATATTGCTGACATGCTTTTATTTTAATTTGAAAAAGGAGCTATTACAGATGCTGTGGCACGAGTAGCTGCCCGGCTAGAAAACGTGTGGAACGATGTGTTGAAGATCCTACCATGTTAGTCGTTACTTATGCAGGAGATCATAATCACTTGAGAATTTAGTTTCAACGCTAGCCATTACCATTGGTTTTGGTTTTGGTTTTGGAGGAAGGAAGTACTATGCCTACCCTGTATTGCTTTTGTAACTTTCTCATATATAATTACTTAGAAATCAACAACACAAAACGTTGCAGGAAATGGAATTTATTTATCCAGGAAAGAACATATATAATATATAGAAAAGGGATTTAGTTCAAAGCATTAATTCAATTTCAAATGACCAAACATGGCCGACCATTACCAACTCTAAATAGGACAAGATGAGGTTGCCTGGCTCTACCTCTAACATTGTTTCATTAAACTAATAATATTGATTAATGTATTGTCTTATTCTTATATAAATATTAGGGCCAACTCGAATAAAAAGCCAGAGATTTTCGCATTAACTTTTCTTGATCCAAAAAGCTAAGGCCTCCCAAAATAAACAAATATAAAGAGAGAGTTTGAAACCCTACCATAGGATACAAAGAAATGTGGGTTTTGGAATTTGGATTGATTGATGGGCTTTGTTTAATTTAATGGGAGTCCATATTTAGGGGGATGTTGTTGTTTCAATTTTCAAAATTTCTAGATAGAGGAGATGAATATGATGGGTTTGGTCCACTAGAGGAAAGTGCTAAATTTCCTTTCTCAATGTGGGGTTAGTCATAACAACAATTTGGCATTTGCATACACTTTTTAGCCATTGGATACTCACTCTTAATTTGTTTGTAGAATCTAAAAGTCTTGAAAATCTTTAATAGAATAATTTTTAAAGATCCTCTGATCATTATATTCTATATTGAATCATTAACGTCCTTTAAGTGATATGATTTTAACCTTATCAAAATTGATGCATGAGTGAGATGAGATGTATAATATAAAGTTGAGCACTATCATCTGTTGTTTCTTCTCAACCACTAGTGATGCTTGCTTGCTTGCTTAGGTGGTAGGACCAAGATTTAGATTTACATTTATGTATATATATATATATATATATATCATTTTCTTTTGATCCTTTCCTGTGAGTAGTTAATGGTATTTCAATAGGACCTTGGCCCCTGCGCATTTTCCATCATCCATCTTAGATGAGAAAAAATTTCAGTCTAAAAGCAAAATAATACAATCATAATTAAAATCTTTTCAATGTACTTTTTCCTTTATATATGAATTTTTATCAAAGTTATAAGTCAATTATAATCAATTTTCATCTTTCTTTCAAAGTAACATGATAACAATTGCCAATCACTCTTGAATTGGGTAATTGGTAACTCATTTTGTTCAATTTTAAAGAAGTGGGTTTAAATAAATATTCTCAACCTCTCGACTACCAAATATGACAATCATTTATTGAAAGAAAAATGAAGAACTTCTTGTCAATAATCTCAGCTATCATGTTCAATTCTTCCATCATTTTAGCAGATAGCTTTTCTTCTAAATTACAACAGTGTGTCTCCCAACCGATTCTGTCCCAGAATAAAGAAAATAGCTATGCCAAGCCATATGTTTGTTCTTACAAGAACAGAAGAAGAACAAGGAAAGACAAGAAGATTACAACTTACAAGAAAGATGGAGAAGATATGGTGATGTGTCAGAAATTATTAACAGGGAATCCTTGTGTTTCAAGTTATGTAAGAGATTTGGTAAAAGTAAAATGCTTACACCAATCACCAATCATTTTTTCGGAACCTTCCCTTCATGATACTATTTTTTATTTTTTTACCCGCAGAGCTTGCCTAAATAAGTAAATTTCATTATTGAAGATGCAACACTCCCTTAATGACTTTTCATTTTACTAATGAAACTTTGCCTTAACAATTAAACTTCATTATTGTTATTATACCATTTAAATTCAAGTGGTAGGGTTCATGGGCACTTTTAGAATTTAAAATTAAGGGTCTAATTTGTGTTACATTTTAAAATATAATTGAACTATTTTCCCGAACTTCATTGCTGTGGATTTTGTTGTCTGAAATATTCAATAATTCAAATAGAATTTGCAATAGGTTGATTGCATTTCTAATTGTCTTACTAACATAATAACATAAGGACATTTGACATTTAGTGGGAACATATCTTATGCAATAATCACAAAGATCTCTCTCTCTCTCTCTCTCTCTCTCTCTCTCTCTCTCTTTCAAGTATGTAAATAGAAACTAAGTAGCACTAAGCAAGCACAAACCACACTATGAAAACCTGTTTATTTATTAAAATAGGAAGCTGCAGACGATCAGTAATTATGTTGACAGACATCTAACTTTGTATTTTCCTCTTGATCTCACATCAAGCTGCTGAAATGCAAATAGAATACATGCAATTTGTACTTGATGATCGAAGTTGTTAATTACTTTGACACCTAATTTTCAGGACCACTTGAGTTAATAATTATGGGCAAATGAACAGTTGGACAAGACAATACATATATGACATGCATACACACAAAGATAGAGGTAATTTAGTGGACAATATTGTTCACTTTTTCAATAGCAACATTACACCCACCAAATACATTTAGAATATATTTTGAACCTCTTGCACAAAGCAAAAGATTTTCGTCGTTGATGAAGTATTGGAAAGAGAGTTTTGCCTTGACTGTATGTAATACATGAATGCAATGGAAGTAGTGTTCAGGGCAATCTGGGTTCTGAGTTCTGAGTTCTGACCGACTTGTCATTGAAACACGAAAAGCCTGTTCATTTCGACTGCTGAATCTGATTTTAGATTTTTTGCAGCAGCTGAGATTGTTTGATAATCAATAAAGGCTGTCATATTATCTCAACCACCCAATTATTATTGCCCTTAATTAAGGAAATCTTGGAGGAAAAGCAGGAAAAAAAATTCATTTTCTTATGTCAAATTAACAGTAGAATATAGTAAACTTAATTCGCTAGCCACCTAGCTAGCAAGACAAACAACATGAACAGGCAGCATGCAAACGTCTCTTCCGAAACGTACATACAATAAACTGCCAATTGGATTCCCCGATGCCAAAGGCATGCATTAGCAAATTTGATGCTGCTGCTACGTACTGTTCATAGATTGCATTGGTAATGGTGGGTTGGTGTTGGGAGGAGAAAATTGATGGGGAAAGTGGGGACAATAAGATCTCCTTGCCTGTTTTCCAAGAGGAGAAGATCCCTCCAAATTTAAAAGTACCCAATTTCTGTACTAATGTTTAGGCCTCCCCCCCTCTAGCCTACGCTACTAGCCTTTATTCATTTTGCTTTCTGCCGCCCTCCTCGCTTGCCTTTCTTGCTTGCTATTCCCTCACATTTCCTTCATTAAATTGTTACATGTAATGTAATTACAATGGAATTAATGTTAATAGCTTAAACTATGATTAGGATTATCTTCATCTATCATTCATGCCCTCAGAAATTGTCGGATGGGAGTTTGAGACAAAACCATTCTTATTTTTAATATTCATAAAAATAATGAGAGTCCCTACCAAAACCAAAACCATGCAAATTCAATGCTTACATTTACATGCACTTTTTTCAGTAATTTGTAAAAACATTTGTTCAAATTCTAATTCAAGATAATGTTCACACATTCCTTTGATTTATTATTTATCTATTATCAATTATTTTAATTGGTTCAATTTGTTGTTCTATCATCATATACCTACAAACGTACTTCAATAATAATAATAATAAATAAAAGAGTTAGTATAATGCCAATCATTAATATTCTCTCCATATATAATCAATACAGAACAAACTTATTTTTAAAAAAAAAAAAACTTATATTTATTCATTATAATTAACAGAATCAGTCTATTTTAGACGGTTGTTAAATTGTAAAATTATGCGTTTTATATTAGACTTTTGTGAAATTTTGAGAAAAAATATTTGTTTTATTCTAACAAGAATAATTAATTAATTAAATTTTAAGAATATCCTCTCTGTTAAAAAAATTATAAAAACGTCGATAATATTATAAGTAACGTAAGTGTAGAATATAGATTGTAGACCCCAGAAACAGGAGGAATAGGAGTGTCGAGGGTTGTACAGGCGAGAAGATCTGAACCGTACAAAAGTGTGTTATGGCATTCTTCTTACGATCCTATTATTATTATTATTATTATTATGACGATAATTATGCCACGTCAGACACACCAACGAAATACACGGGTGGACTCCTGCGTGTGAATTGCACGAGCCTCACTGTCCTCCGACCATCGCGGCTGATATGGAGACTCCGTGTGGCCCACTTCTCAATTTCAATTTCATTATTTTGACTTCACGTTTCCGTTTGGTTCTACGTTTTTTTTCTTTTTTGTTGTCCCCAACAACCTCATTCTCTGTTGGTAGTTTTCTCGTGTTCATAGAATATTATCCGTTTGTTTCTCGGGAAAATTCTATTTTCTGCCAGCCATTATAATTAATAATAATTCAATCGAGTTGGCTGTAGGCTGTCGTCCGGAGTCTCTGTAATCCGGCCTAGTCCTGACGTTTAGCTCAGCTAGCTGCTGCTGCTTGACTAGCTGATGTTTGATTAATGCGAGCCAAGCTGTGATTATATTCTGTGAATTGACAGAAATACCCATGATCGAAATTTTTTTAAATAAACCACGCTGTAAACGCAGCATTGTCGTTTTCGTTATCATTTTTGGCATATATTCTTGGCAAGAACCAAAATTTAATTATTAACCTTTTGGCATAATCAATGAAACACAGTAATAATAATAATAATAATAATAATAATAGACTTGTAAATATATTACGTAAGCAGTAGAACAAGGACTTGTATGTTGTTGTATAACCTTGAATTTAAAAAAAGAAGGGGGGCACACAATCTTGGAAAATCAGACCTCTCAAGGAGGGGAAGATTTAGATGTCCGAGAGAAAATGAAAGAACAATCATCACAGAATCTTGATAATAGAAATGATAACCCACCTAATTGTTATTATTGTTGGAAATGCCAGCTGCATATAAAATTATTTGATAGGCCAACCCTTTATTACTTTCATTACATTAAATTATAAGCACATTGATTATATACACATATAGAGGAAGATTATTCTGGCAGTTTTCAAAAGGTGTTCTCTTTTGCGTAGGTTACCATATCAATGAAAAAGCCTGCTTATTTGCTAAAAGAGCTAGAGAGAGAGGGAGAGGAAAAAAAAGAAAAAAGGTTGATGTAAAATATATCAAGTATATATATATATATATATGTCAACTATAGAGAGTATCCATTGGAGATTCGACTGCTACTTCCTGCTTTATTTTCAAATCCGTGGGGATGATTTAATCACCTGTTTATTTTATACTAAATTGAGTAATTAGAGTATGATTGACGTTTACATGATCTAACTTTTAATACACATCATAATTGTCGTGAAATGTAATTATTAATTTGTAAATATATATATTTATAAAAGAGATTTGAGTATAATACATATGTATTGTATATTTTAACTTTTATATTAAATGTTATAAGTATCGTCTTAGTATTAGTAAATTTGTGCATGCTATGATATTAATTAATCAAACATAAACCTTTCACTTTGCTTAGCAACTTCTAATTAAGTTACTGTGAACATTGAAATGAACTTCTAATTACACTATATATATATATATATATATATATATATATATATATCAATGGAATTGTGCAACTCGATCGATCGAGTATATTCATTCTATATATGCATGTGCGAGTTAATTCTTGGCATGACAGTACCTCAAACATTTACTGAAGAACAACAACATAGGCATTACTATATATACGAGTTATATTTTTGCTACTGTTAGTTGTTGCCAAGTGTTCTACTTGAATACACATTTTGTTCCTCTCTCCAAAGCTTTAAATCATTTTTACCTTATTTTGATATATATAGTTCAAGATACACATAATTAAAGTCATCCACTACAACAACTCATCACCGTATATACTATAACCAATGCCTTCAAATTAATAGTTTATATATAGAATAGGCTTGGCTCCAAATCGACTCCAACGAGGCTGATCCGCATCCATTCATCGATTACTCTAATAAAAGAATAATCCCAAAGTGGTTATATTTATGCATGTATATATATATATATATATATATATATATATATATATAAACTCCAAAATCTGGTGCATGTTTAGATAATTTTTAGAGAGGGGGGCAAGTGCTTTATTGCTATTTAAATTAATTAATTAATATCGCATGTAAACAATAAGAAAAAGGATGTTAATTAGGTTAATGTAAAAGGGATGAGATCGAAAGCTGAGCTACCCTCAGAAATATATTACTATTCAGATTCTGAAAGCAACCCCGGCCTACTTACACCTAATTCAAGACTGCAAACACAACAAAAACGTACGAGTAGCAGATTAATAAAAAATTGGTTATCACTGTTTCTTTGCTGTTGAGTTCAGAGTTATAAATGATCTGAACTAGTCATGTTATGTCATAGTTGTTGCAAAAAAATAGTACTAAAAATAAAAATGGTCGAAGGAAAAAAAAAAATTGTTGTCCCCCGTGATCTCTAATTCTGTTACTTAATTTTCGGATTCCAATGGCACATCGTTGCTTTCATTAACTCCATGCATCGTATGGCACACAAAATCCGACAGTTTGCAGAGCATGATATATATAAAAATTTGAATATTAATTTGGTCTTGGATTACTTCAATGATTACGGGAATGTTTAATTCCAAACTTTCAGATTATTCCAATCGAATCATCTTTTGTTGTGAAGTACATGCTATGATATAATCTAATTTGTTTGTTAATCAATAATTAACTAATGTCCTTGATATATTCCGCCGCTAATTAATGTAGGATTATCATCGATCAGATAGATGTACTCTCTTGTTTGTTTTTACCAATGAGTGACGTATTAAATATAAAATACAAAGTATATACATGCATGATATACTTCGTTCATACATACATATATATATATATGATGTAGCTAAGTTGTCTTCTTGTCTCTCAGTTATCACCAAAATCCTCCTGTGATTGATTTTAGTTAGGCAGACGATGACTTATAAATGGGAAGTCGATTAAAGCCGAACCACAACCACAACCAAACGATGGGCTTTCAAATAAATGCAAGCAGAACAGAAAGAAAGAAGAGAAATAAAATTGAAATCTGTTTTATACACGAAAAGTTGAAAACAACATTTTGTCTTTTTGGAACTATTGCAAATTGGAAGTAGATGTTGAAAGTTCATGAATGGGAGCGACTCAGTTGGTGAGATTGAAGCTTCAGCTGCCCCAACAGTTACAAAGCCTGTACTGTACTAACTATGGATTAATGGCAAGGACAGATAAGGAATTAAAAATGAAGAATGGGGGGTATATAAGTAATTTAGAAAGTTAAGGAGCGCGCGAAATCCCCCCAAGCCGCGGCCAGTTTAGTTTAGTTTAGTTTAGTTTAGTTTAGTTTACTACAACATTCATTACTACTACCAGAGTACTTTTTTTTTTTTAATTTTTTTTAACTATAAACTATAAACTGGTTAGAGATAGACAGGGAGGCTGCCTGCCTTGTGTCGTTCGTTGTTCATTCTTCATTCTTCATTCCGCTTTTGGTTTTTGTTTTATTTATTTATTTATTTATTTTTTAACCTGTAACAAGCTCTTCTCTTCTCTCTTTCTTACTTCTTGAAAATGTTTTCTATATTTTATTTTATTTTATTTCCTTTTCTTGTGCAGTGAGCCCCTCTATCTCATTGTCACGCACGCACACCAGACCAAACTAATAAGACTCCTTTTTTCTCTTTATAAATACCATACCTTCCTCCTCCCTCTCTCTTCGTGTTTCACTGCTCTTAATTTCTCTCTTTACACAGAGAGAAAGGGAGAAACAGAGTTTGTGTTTTGTTGTTTGTTTGTTTGTTTGTTTGTTTGTTGCTTGCTCGCTTGCTCTGTTTCTTCTTGTTGTGTTTTAGTGTTACAATATTATAGTTGGCGAGATTGAGAGATACAATGTCGGCTTACAGAGACAAGGATCCTCGTATTAACGCCATCAAAGATCAGATTCGTGTTGTCCCCAATTTCCCTAAACCAGGTTTATTAGTGTAACTTTTACTCTCTTTCTATATTCCATCATTGGATTGCCTCCCTTCTCCTATGGCTATGTCTGTTCTTTCAAATCATCTTTTCAATAATATCTCTGGTTTTGCTTTCTTTAGTTGTTGAACAATAATAAATGCACAAAAATGAAGTGGCAAGTACAAAAAGCTTTCGCATAGTGGATTCTTTCTTTTTCTTTAGGATCTCAGGTTCACAAACGCGAGTGTTCAACTTAATTAAACAAGGACTTTTTTCATATTTTTCCAGAGCATAAATCCTAAAGACTCTAAATTTTTGTATCTTTTTCTTTGAGTGAAATTCTTGGTTTCCTTCCTCGAGCAAAGAGGTTCTATGTATATTTTCTTTTTTCAAGTAACTCCTTTTGGGAATTGTTAACGGCAAAATGGCAGGTATAATGTTTCAAGACATCACCACTCTGTTACTGAAACCCAAAGAATTCAAAGACACGATTGATATGTTCGTTGAGCGCTACAAAGGGAAAAATATTTCAGTTGTTGCAGGTAAATATACCAACAGAAAGCTATGGTTTATTTCATTTTACTCCAATTTTTGTTTTTTGAGGTGTTAGGAGATTTGATCCAGAGCTTTAAAAGAACCTTTTTATCATTCTGATTAGCTTTCAAAATGGCGGGGTCCATAAGTAGGTCTTCTGTGCATATACAATAAAGGATAATAAAGATATAGTGATTCATGCAATTGCTGAAGTTTCCGGTCGTCGTCCTTCTGGATGCTTTTGTAACATTATCAAATTGAAGTCACTGTTCTTTTCTTCAGCGTGATTTCATGTTTGACTATAATTTGCCTTTCTTTGGTAGTGGAGTGTACCACTGATTGCTCTTTGCTAATTTTTTTCCTTTGAGCGGTTCATATCAGCACCCTTTCTTGCTGCTGTTGTGAGCATGTTCCTGGATCCGATTTGGGTGGATGGTGGTTGGTGATGGATTTCCACCTTGTTGAAGGTGGACCCTTAATGTGATGCGGGTTTTGATTGGGAAATTTTCCTTTTTCTTTTTGGGTTTCATTATGATGTGGGTTTCCACACTTCACAGTTGGTTGAGTTTGATTTTGTGCTTCTTTTATACTCTTTCTTTGTCATCATGCCCTTGTTTTTTATGTCCACAATCATAGCCATTTTCAACTTTTCTTGAGTTTCAACTTCAGCATCACGGGGAGTTTAACATGATCAATTTTCAGTTTACTTTTGATAGGTTTTCTATCCTTTGATCATCTAGCATGTTCACAAATTTATTTTGTTTAGTTCTTCAGATTAACTCTGCAAGTTGCTTGAGTAAATCATTCAATAATGACCCTTTCCGCTTGTATTTTCTGTTACTTTTTTCTTTTATGGCAATGTTCATGATTTTGACTCGAGTTGTGGAAAAAAATGTTGAAAGTCAAGACCCCTTTTGAAACTACAGTCTTTACAGACTATAAAAATGCAATGTAGTCTAGTGGCATTTGATATGATGGTGTTTCTTTTGATTGATTACTTTTCCTTTGCATGAACCAGAATATGTGCTGTTTTGCACTCACACCCGATAGAAAGTCTCCTAATGTACTACTATTTCTCCCACAATCTTGTGCGAAGTTGAAAATGTTTAAATGATCTCATCATTAAGGGGGCCTTGATCATTTTTATAGTAATTTATTTTGATCAAAAGAAATCTGGGGAAGATTCATTATAAATGTGATTTGTCCTATTGTTTATGCTTTATAACCTATCTCTTTGTGTGCTCATGTGACATACATTGTCTTCTTGTTCTTACAAAAACCTTTATGCATCTTTATTCGACTCATTTGAAAAGCTATACATCTAGCTCTTCATTTTGTATATCAGGATTAGCATCATTATATCATTTGTCCTTGATGTTGATGGTAACCAGTGGATTGCATGTTCTCACGGGTTTGATCATTACAAAACACATTATATTGAGTTCAAGAAAGGAGAATGTTGCACCAGCCATCATCTAAACCAAATCTGGCTCATCTACCTGAAATGGTCTTCTTTGATCGTTTATTTACCTTGATCAATTTCACGTGGTTTATTTATTTATTTTTTACTCTTTTTCCTTGTTGCTTCCATTGGCAGGTCAAAGATTCCTGCATTTTGTCATTTATCCTTGGTGTTTGCCAGAATTTTCTTTTGTTTATTATGAACATCAGGGGCCTCATGATGAATGCTTTACTGGAGCCATATAAGCGGCCCTACATGGAGTTCTAATCTTGCTTAATTAAATAATCATTTATTTATGCAATTTTGGATCGACAAGGAAGCAACCCTATTTTGTTGCACAGTGTTCTAAGGAGTGTTATATTGGATGATTTGTCTCTGTTTTGCAATATGATTGGCTTAATAAATGTTGGATCTCATTTTCTTTTCTCTTGTTGAATATATGTTGTGATTATTCTGAAACTTTTAAAACTTGTCCTGTTCTGAAATGCTTGAATGATTGTATTCAGGAATAGAAGCCCGGGGCTTTATATTTGGTCCTCCCATTGCATTGGCAATAGGAGCAAAATTTGTCCCTTTGAGAAAACCAAAGAAGTTGCCTGGTAATCTTAAACCTTTTGAAGTGATTTCCTGTATATAAGTTTTGAGCACATTGGTATTATTTCCCTTTTAATTCAGCTTGTGTTCAGTAGTCTCTTATAATAGACATTTTCCAGTTTATATGCAATACTGGTTCCCAGTAAATGCTTTTGATCCATTTCGTTGTCTTTCATTCTGATCCAATCCATGCTGTGTAATATAGAATTTTCTGCCATTAGTGGGATCATATGTAATAATTGGACCTAGGTTCAAGTGATGCCTTGACTACATGACTAACCCTAATCTGCATTCTTGTTTTATTCTTGCCAGACCTTCTGGGTCTTGTCAGTGTATGTACCGCTTGATTTTTGTTCACCAAAAAGTACCTTGAGTTGCATACTTTTAGTCCTGTCTTCGTTCCATGTCCCATGCTTTGTCTTTGATGATGATTTAATATATTACACAAGTGCAGTACATCTCAAATTTCAGCATCTTAACAAAAGCTTCTCTCATTGTCCTCCTTTCAACAGCAGACTCAAATTTGTGCTTCTGTAAAACATATTTCTTTCTTTCTTTAATTGTTCCTAAAACTATAATGATGTTTTGTTGCTTATGTGACTATGAAAGTACACATATTTATATTCATTTGATGCCCCTCATGAGATCCAGTCATATCTAAATACTTGCAAACCTATGCTGGTTTAATTATTTTATGCACAAATCTTTGGTTTTGGTTTGCTTACAATTTTGAATTTTTGGGCATTTTATGGATAACTTTGTACTTTGTTTAGGAAAAGTTATTTCGGAAGAGTACATTTTGGAATACGGAAGGGATTGTCTTGAGATGCATGTTGGAGCAGTTGCACCAGGTGAACGTGCTTTGGTGGTTGACGATCTGATTGCCACTGGCGGCACTCTCTGTGCAGCCATTAATTTACTGGGTATGTTGTAAACTGTTAACACCTTTTATAAGAATTATATATAGAATGAGGCATGATTCTATTGGTTATTAAAGCAAAGTAGGCAATGCGAAATGTTAATCAGCCGACTGGTAATCACAACTTAAGAGAACTTGAGACAGTCATTTTACTTCTCCGGAAACTAACAAGTGGGCTTTCATTGAGATATTAAATGTCAGATGACATTTTGTTGACGATCTCGCTTCTTCTAGTACAGATCAAAGATCAAATGCTTGTTATACTCATTTATTGTCAATGGTTGAGATATGAAGCTGTCGGAATTTAAACCATTATATTTGCACCATCTATTCACACAATGCATGATGTAATGCAAGTCTTTTAAGGGTCTGCACATACATGTCTTTGATGCTTTGCCTGCCTGATCACCAAAGTAAGTTATGTTTTTGTTGTTGCACTATCATCTGATACATGCAGCGCAGTATGCTTTCTCACAATAAGATTTCTGTGTAAATTGTTTATATATTTGTGCTGTTTAGCCATTTCAATATTTGTTGTAACAGTTTGTTGCACCTATGTTGTTTTCCAGAACGTGTTGGAGCTGAAGTAGTTGAATGTGCTTGTCTAATTGAATTACCGGATCTTAAGGTGTGTTATATTGCTAAGTTTTACTCCTCTTTCCAATCATCAAATGATAAGAAGATTCTTCCCGGTTACAAACTTGGTTGCCCCTATCAATCTTCCTATATAATTGTTGCGCTGTTATGAACTGCTAATGTTGGTGCATGATATGACACTGCATAAATTAGTACTAGCGAATTAGTTAAAATTCTTATCAGTAATTTGATTATTTGGATGCAACAGGGTCGTGAGCGCTTAAGTGGCAAGCCATTGTATGTACTTGTGGAGTCCCATTGATGATCAGAGATGTTGCATTTTTCCTGCAGTGGTGCAGCATGACAAAATGTACATTAGAGGGCATTTAAATGTCTACTCTTAATCTGGAATTTGGTTCTGATATAATCCTACTGTTTTCATGCTAAGTGAATTTTGATGAACCTCAATGATTTGAGACCACCCTTGTCTTCACCTGGTAGCAATAGAAACAATGAATTTATTATGCCAAGCCAAGGGCTTGATTTGAAAAGTGCTGGTAGGATTATTTAGTTAATTAATCATTATATAGAAATATAATCATAATTTTTTAGTGAATTGAGATTTTATTGAATATTTTTTAAACCATTAGAATTAAATTTAAATAATGAGGTGTCATTATTACCGCTGGACATTTTAAGAAATGTATAGATTGAACAGAAGTTAAACTTCCCTTAATTTGATAGGAACATTTTAGTAGAAGAATTTTTATATTAACACTTTTATTTTTAATTTTAATAAAATAATATATTAGAATATTATGTTTTCAATATTAACAATTTAGTCCCTACCGTAGGACCGTGTCATCACCATGATACCATCTAGAAATAAGTAATAACAACGAGAAGAGAAGAGGGGAATGTCTCCTGTTTGAAAATCAAATTTCTGTCCCGTCCTTGTTCCTCATTCCCCGTCTCCAAGCCTCCATTTCTAAAAACTTGTGTACTAATTCTTTACTTCAGAATTTTCTTCTTTCATTCTCTACAAACATAATCAATATATACTTTAAACCCAACAACCTTCAACACAACAAGAAGCCACAAAACTAGCAGACCAAAATAATGAACCACAACATCATCATTTACCATAAACATACATTATATTTTGTCCTTCTCTACATTATGTTGGTACTGTAGAAGTTTGTTTAATTACTTTAATCCTTTTAAACTTGATATTGATATCGTAAAAGCACATTGATTTTTGTCCTTTTAAATTAGATGATAATGTCTTGAAGGTATTTTAATTTTTGTCCTTATGAACTAGACTAAGTATCAGTACTATGATGATACATGATTTTGTTCTTCTAAACTAGGTATTGATACTTTGGTGATACATTATTTTGTTTTTCTAAATCATGTGTTCGTATTTTGGTGGTATATAATTTTATTCTTCTGAATTACGTGTTAGTATTTTGGTGGTATATTTGGTAGTGTCTTTCTAGATAAAACATTGATATCTTTTTGGCATTTTTTTCATGTCCTTTTAAATAAGATGTTGATATCTTTTTTGTACAATTTTTTTTTTGTATTGTACCTCTTTAGTATATTTTTCTTTTTTTTTCTCATATCCTTTTGGACAAGATGGTACATTTTTGGTATTTTTTTTGTATTCTTCTAGATAAGATGTGATACTTGGTACAATTAATAAAATGTTGGTACTCTTTTAGTATATTATTATTATTATTATTATTATTGTTATTTGTTAATAACAAATAAAATTTTTGAAACTAATTTTAATGTTTTAGCACTAATATACTAATATGCAAAATATTTATACAATTATAAAATTAGCAAACTAAAATTTTAGAGATAATTAAAAATTATATTAACATTATAATGAATTAAAAATAATAATATATTTAATTTATGCATAAGTATAGCGTGCTTCAATAATAATAATAAGAAAAGAAAAAAATTTGAGTCGTATTGTAAATAGTTAAAAATTATTAGAGTAATACAAGAATTTATTTAACAATTCATCAAGGTCAGACAATTTTAGTATGAAATATAAATATCTAAACATTATACTGAAAAGCATAAATAATCAATAGTAAAGACTTTAATGATAATTTAATATTACACCTTAATGATATTTGAATCCAAATGATACTAAGCTTTGGACTCTAAAAATATTTGTTCATAGACTCTTATGATATACTCGAACGATAATTAATACTGAACCTAATTGGTATCTCTAAATCTTAATAGTATAATTAGTGGACTAAAATTAGATTTTTATACTAGATCCAACTGATATATAAACTAAACTATATTAAAAATTGAATAATGTAATATCTTTTTATCCATTAATAACCCTTATGATTCAATAAATCAATACAAGTTCAGGATAATTATCAAATTTAACATTAAATATTTTAAATATATACGCAATACAAATAACAATAAATACATGCCTTTTGATTTCTTTTTACAATGATAAATTAGCTTTTTATCCTTTTTTTACAAACGATGCTAACTGTTAATATTAAATTTTGTCACGTAATATTAATTAGTAAATTTGTTTGTAAGTAAAAAAGAAGAAGTCTTTGTCTTTGTTTTCCCTTCGTTTATATACTCCTCCCCCCCCTTTTTGATTAGGTCTGTTCGAATTTTAATTTTGATGAGATTCTTATAGAAAAATTGATAATTTGTGGGGTTACTGTTTTTCTATTGATTGAGGTTTAAATCCAAAGGTTAAAAAGTTCTTGTCTTCCTTAAACCCAACTTACATCACCCAAAAAAGAAAATAAATGTTTAATAAGATGAGAAGCTCACAAGACTCGAAAATATGAGACTTAACATGCACTTTTTTTAAATTTTAAGAAAAATGTCAATTAAATTATTTTTTGTACAGAAATAATATATATAATAAGGATTTTAGAAAAATAATCCACATTAGAAAATAAATATCTTCACAATGCTATACCAAAGTTTTAAAAAAATAATCTACATTCATAATTACAATGCTAATTACGAGATTTATATGAACTTGCAAATTTATATCTAACTCAAATATTTTTCATTTAAAGTGGAATTGTTGCATTTTAAATGCTGTTACAACAAAAATTTGAGTCAAGCTACACACTTAACTGAAAAACATTGAAAGTTGAGTTCAGTTTGTGGCCTTACAAACTTGCTCGTAGGGTGTAGAATTAAGATTGGAAACGAAACAATTAACATATGTTCTAAATAACTAGTAACAGGAATATGTCAACTAGAAAGCGAGACTCCCCCTCCTTTCAGCATTCAAGACAGCTAATTAAGTTTCGTCAAATGGTCTAATGAACTCCCACAGTAAGACTAAGGGGTCCTGCCGCCTAAGCCCTCCAATCTTAGACTAGAAGGAAACTAAAAGCAAGAGTCAACAAAACTACGATTAGGACTAGGACTAGGACTAGGACTAGGACTAGGACTAGGACTATACCCATTTTGCAATCTATGAAATATTATGTATGATAGATAGACCATTTATTATGAAACGTAGAAATAGACAGCAAACTTATAACATGAGAGAAATCATGTATTAAATGTATTGTATTATGAACCAAGTAATGAAACCACTCAACCATGCGGACTGGTCTAACTACTACTACTGCTTGGTTTGGGCATCAAGTGTCCGTCAAAGATGGTGACAATTTACCATTTATTGTATTCATTTTATGGACATGATCCTTTTATTTTGTCTCAAGCAAAGTAAGATCCAACTCTAATTATTATTACTAATAATATACAACATAAGTGTTAGATATCTGCTTGACTTGCTAGTCACTTTTCTCATTAACCAAAAAGCATCGGGTGGCTTAGCTAGCGGTTGAGTCCTTCCTTTAATGGCTTTCATTTCCTCTAAAACCAGGTGTAGTTAACAAAAATTAATTGAAAACTCAAAAGGAAAAGCCAAATACATAAAAGAAAGTTGGTGAAGTTAATATCATAATAAAAGTGGTAGATGTGCTTTGGGTTCTTTTTGTTTTGTTGCGTTTTCTATACTCTTAATTCCTTACTGAGGTTATGGCATTTAAAGTTTCTAAGTTAAAAAGTAAAAGGAGGCCTTATTCTCTAATACACCACCGGCCACCCCTCTATTGTCTTTTTTAATACATTAATATTTGTTTATAAAATATTTTATACGAAATAAAAATAATGTAGCCTATGTTGGAAATATTTTCTAACTATTATATGTAAATATAAAAGTAAGGAATGTTTAATTAATGTTGTAAAAAAATGAAGAAAGCAGAGGTGGGCGATGATAACTCCCTCCGCAAATATTGGCATGTTTTAGTGTAGAATTATGCTGTGATTATGATGGATTTTGAAATATCATGATCCAACTTTTGACTAAATCTTTGAATTACCTATCAAGTTGTTAACTTATCCCTTTCACTCATTTTCTTCCACTCCCTTCTTATTTATTCTTTATGAAAATATTTATAGATACGACTATATAATTATATTGACCAAGTTGTATTATATGACATTTTCATTCATTAACTTGTCTGTTGCCGTGATTTTATGGACCGAGCCCCATTGCTTTCTGTTAATTACATCATTAGCAATCCACTTATCGCATAATTATTATTATTATGGCATTCGAAATGAAATCATTAGAATTCGATTATGTGTCATCATTAATATATGTTTTGGCCTAAACCTATCATCACAACTTTCATCCATTATCAGAACTCAACCACACCAAAATGTTTGCAAACACGCTGTTCAAAGGTCTTAATTATCACAATGAAACATAAATTAGTTGATTGATTAGCATTTTAGTAACAAATATTACAAGAATATACCAAGCAACATAATTACCATTTATCAACCCAATTTTCTCATAATCATAAAATATTATCAAGAACCCCAAAAAAAATTAAAAAAAAAAAAAGCAAAATGTGTTGATAAATGCAATTTTAAACACGAAAAAAAAAACCCATATTGCCGGAAAAACATTAATACAGATTTTGGTTTTTTTAAATTTTCCATTAATATTACAATTTGTAGATGATAAGAAAACAAGGCAGCACGGCGCGTGAGTCAAACACAAGCAACTCGTCGCTCTCCCCGCTCACCGAGTCATACCCGATTTTTTTCGAAACCCGACCCGCAATGACCCGACAAACCAACATTGCCCTTCTTCCCCTTCCCCCTCCCGCGCTCTCGTGCGCCCCACTGCTCCCCGAATACGTGCATATTGCCGCTCCTTTTCCTCCCGGAAACCCCCACGCGCCGTACGCTCCGCTATCGGAGGTTGGACCCAGGCAGTAAAACCTCATCACCTCATTACCATCCGCCACGCACCTCGCATTCTCCTCGCTCGTGCGTCCCGGTTCCAAACCCGACCCGGCCCGACTCTTTACCAAGTCGCGGTACTCCTCGAACCGGGCCACGGTCCTCGACCCATGCTGCACCTTGAAGATCATCTCGATTCGACCGGCGAAAGGTTTTGGTCCCCAACTCGTGTGGAATATTATCTCTACTACATTGCGCGAAGGATGCCCGTCGGGCAGCTCAGTAAGCGCCGGATATATAGCGTGTTCAGGATTACGGGCAGGACGGTCAGATGCAGGATGACTATGACTATGACTATGACGAGCTCTAACAGAGGAGCTGTTGTAAACCCCGCCCCCGGGTTCGGATTTTGTCGGCGGTTTAACTTTTCTGGGATGTTTCGGGTGCTTCTTGGTGGTGGCTTCAATAACGTCTTTGATGCTCTGAGAACTTCTCCTGCAACTGGTACTGGGTAAAAGATTTTTAGGGTTGGGGTGGTAGACGTCGTCGAATGCTCGTGATTTGCACTGCAAGGATTTGACCCACCCGCTTGCCATAACCGGATCTTCTATGGTACCAGGTTCTGTTCTAAAGCTATCGTGGGTGTTCTCTCTATCTCTAGTTCTGGTTTTCAGCTTCGGGTTTCATTTTTGGTTTTGCAGGGTTGGAAGGGACATCGACTTGGAGATGGGTGGCGCGATGTTAAATGGCTTGTTTCTTTCTCTGTCTTTGTCAACAATGAGAGACAAAATGACTATATTGTCCCTGGTTAGTTGCCCACGTGGATATTCAGTCTTAAGAAAAGAAAACGACAGTGGATCATGATTTTAGGAACCAAATTACAAATACGCATTTATGAAGAAAGCAATATGACATCGGTTGGGTTTCGGGGTTTGGCAGATCAACGTTGATCATTGATTGTGTGTTGTTGCCTCTGCCGTTTACATTTTTAAATTATAATTTACTTTTCTTTTCAATTTTGCGGTTTCTAAACATTAATGCCGTAATTGAATGCAATGTAAATAGATAAAAAGAGTTGCTTTTTTTTCCTTTTTGGTTGGTTCTATCAAATTATTCTAAATGTATATGTAATTAATTAAAATGTTAATTGTGAAAATGAATACAGGACAAGTCATGTCATTGTCCATTTAAGGCTTATTCTGCCATCTAACATTGAATTGCTTACCACTTCGTTTTGTTGCTCCTTCAAATCAAAGCAACATTAACTATCCCACAGTGCTCCTGGTGACAATAAAATTTCCAATTTCTTTTTTCAAAATATATATTATGTCAACATATGATTGCACCAATAGATATATTTATTAAAACAAAAAGAGAAAAAAAAAGTTACAGAACATTTGCTCGATGTTTCGTAGGGCCCCACATATCCTTTATATTAATTTAGTAAACCTTAGTTTACAATATAAGAATTCTTCCAATTGCATTATTTTGCAAATTATGCCCACGGAATCATCCACTATGCCAATAGCCAATTGGCGGATTACAATTGCGAGGGCATTTCCGTCTTTACACATCTAAATTTTTTAAATCTTTTTCAGAATATTAAAAAGAGAAATTAAATAAGTTATATGGAAAGAGGTGGGTGAGGAAGCATTGCCATGCGGTGGAATCTTTCATAGGAGTTTGAAGTGAAACAGGTGGGAATAGAAGAATAGAAAGAGAATGGAAACTGGCTCCCATTTCTTTTTATTATTTCATTTTTTATTTAATTAATTACATTATTATTAAAAAAAAGCTCTGAAATTTAAACCTAATAAAACGACAAAATTACTTCTACCAAAAATTTGAAAAAGAATAAATAGTTGGGGGGTATTATGAAAATCGACCCACTGTAGGTAGTAAGTCAGTGTTATACACCAAGTTTGGTGCACATTGGGATAACAGCTTGTGGTTACAAGAGAAGGCGACAACATTGAGATGTGCAAAGCTTAACAATAAAATAATCAACATTTATCTTTTTGTAGGGTGCAGCTCCAATTCCAAATAATTTTTATATTTAAATTTATTTAATGATTGATTTGGAGAGAAACCCATTTTCCGAACAATGAAGAATTTGAATTTAGTTAAGCTGATTATTAGATTAAGCAGCGTTAGCATTAGCATACGGAGGAGTGGTATTAATTAAAAGCAGAGCCTTGGTGGGTGGGGCTTCGCCAGCCTTTGCTCTCACGCCTGCAGAATCTATTGGAGCTCCGGGAACTGCGTTCGTTTATACCCGTGCTACTTCATTTCATTTCAACCCACCTACATTTTCTACTTTTGACCCTTTTCCTTTTTCTTACCCCTTTTTCTGGATATTCAAAATCTTCTTTGCTACTGAACTTGACTGATAGAGTATATGCAATGAAAAAGATTTTTTCTTTCTTTTTTGGGATCATTCCATTAATTCCAATCGACCAAATATTTCGAGCCATGAAACCATGAATGCATTCAAGTAACATTAATAATGCTACATACAAATTTTCTCTCCATCATCCTAATAAATGCAGGATTGTTTTTCATTGTTTTAAAATAACTCTGATACACAGTGATCTATAGCGTCATTGAACTTGCATTAATGCCGCTTTGAAACTACCCCCCAGACGAGATATCTTATGCTATTATTCATGCATGCATGCATGCTCATGCTCTCTGCCTTACTTCCATGTGCTGCCTGCATGCCTTCATCAAGTCTGCAAATAACTTCGTTTTCTCCTTTTACAATTTGATTATCGTTCCCTAAAATTAATTAATTAACATTTCTGTTAATTGGAAGCATGTAAGATTTGTGCATGTGATGACAGAAAGACAATAAGTGAGGTGGGGATAGAGTAGAGCGATTTCCGGCGCAATCAACGATAAGTACTTTTAAGAGTGTTTGGAAGGGAACAGAAACAGAAACAGAAACAGAGTCCGAATTATGTGTCATGTGATTCTTCTGGCGGCTTGTTCGGTAATTTGGTAAACCATATAAACCCGGGTTGTCTTTGTCTTCGGCCTTGGCCTTAATTAGACTAAGGAAAATGAACTTCTCATTGTTAGAGGAGACTTGGCCAGGTGAATATTGGTCCCCCTTCGGCCTTAAGTAACTTTGTATGAAATGACTTCTGTCCTCTGTTTTGCTCTTGGTCCACATCCATCTATCAACGACAATCATCATGTTGGATTCTTCTTCTGTTCTTGTCGTGACAACATTACAACAAAAATGACGTATCAACACTCGTAATATGCTGAAATTACATATAAACGCTATAGGTTATAGATTATTTGCATTGTATTGTAAGAGTCCATATGTCATTTGTCTTAATATATAGTTTGTAGTGGTACCACTAGAATTAACATTAGATGGAGTAAACAACGTACGTTTTGTCATTTGTCATGATTAAAAATCCTACAATATAACGATTTTATTAAATAGTTGGTCCTTCTTCGTACAAATCTTTCATGTACTCAAAAGAAGTCTAAATTTTGATACAGAATTATATATATAAATATTACCGTACCAAGATTTTACCAAGACATTCATGTGACTCAAATTTAGAACATATTTCCTGAACATTTGAAACCACATGCACTTCCATTTACCTTATATATAAATTGTTGATCTGTAACTTATTAAGTTTAAAGCAAGCACATGCTGATATAATAAGTAAGTAATTTAATTAAAGCATATGCTTAATTTTTATTTAATAAGTTTTCTTTAACTTGCACGTGATAATTGAGTTTGGGATTGTGATTAATCAGCTTTTGACACATGGACATTTTCAGACATGCACGATCTCAACTTCGAATTTCATGCATCCGCAAAGGCGAAGGAATAAAATCATGTGACGTACGTGGTGGATTAATCATTACAACTGCTCAACCGATATTCAACATTAATTGGCTGCGAATGAACTTTCTGTACTCCTAATAAATATTTTACTTCAAATGCTCTTTTTATTTTTAAATGAGCTAATGTTTAATTTATTATATTAACAAAAATTAAGAAAATCTATTAGCGCCCGTCATGATTGGAGTAGCTAATTAATGATCATCTTAGTAGACAGACAAGAAGATGAAGGTAACTTTTTTTTTAAAAAAAAAAATGCGGATTCTCTACGTTGATATAATGGCAAATATAATCAAAGCAGGGAATTTGCTAAAATCATTCAAAATCCCGATTAAAAGTAAAAGGAAATTTCAAACAAAGAGACAGACAATCACCAACCTGAAAATCCTTGTATACCAAATCTCACCAGTTGTTAAAATAAAAGTTGTAGTAGTCTTTGTTACGCCAATTTTGAATTACTTGCACCCTCGCTAAATAAATAACTTATTTGCAAGGCAACGAGTGCGTCGGATTAAACAACGACAAACACCTCGAGGAAGTTTGTTTGTGGGTAGTGATTAATTTGAGTTATATTTACGTATTTTTTTTAATTTATTTTTGAAAATAAAATCAAACAAAAACTTGGCTCCCTATAGACTGCTCATTCGTAGAAGTCCAGCTCATCCGTTGCACTCAAGCCCAGCCCAGCCCAGAAACAAATATCACGATTTCACCGCTGTCCATGCGGCACGTTCAATGATAGTAACATGGATTTGATTTCTTTTAAATTGTCGAACTAATTAACATCGCGAGTTTCATTTATTGTTTGAACTATACAACGTATTGTACATACATTAATACATATATAATATAATATTACACACATAGATTAATATTCTTACATGTTATACCAGAATATCCCTCATTGTCTTTTCCATTTACCCAAGTTTCCCAATGGGCCAAAGGGGCTTCACTGTCTTCTTGGGCTTGGGGAAATTTTGTCCATAACACTTTTAATTTATTTGTAACTTATTCTTCAATATGTTATATAATTATTGATAAAATACAGTGTACAATTATTAACCGTTTGATAGTTAAAACATCAAAATTTGTAGTAATTTAAGAAGTTGATAATCTTCAAAAAAAGAATTATATTGATTAATGATTTGTTAGAGACTATGCCATAATATCGTTTATTTTTTTATTACGTTTTATCATCAAATTAAAAAATTATTATACAAAACGAGATGTTAAGTGGTGAGATATTAATCATGACTCCACTTCAATATTCTAATTACATGCACGAAATTATTAAGTGCAAATGACATTGTTCAAGTGTAATTTTCTGGATTTGATTTAGAAGAGTAATTATATTTTTGAATTTCCGGTTTTTCGTAAAAAGAGAGGTATTGTAATCATAGATAACTGTCGTATGTTAATCATATGTTATACGAATTATACCATGCAAATTTAGGGCGAAAATATATAATGTTGTCGCACGACAGAACACGACGCCGTTTAGAGTCACAATCCCTGTCCTCCCCTGAAAGTTAAAAATCAAATCAGTCTAGGCAAAACTAAAATTGTTTCCTGGACTTCGGTGTAGTTTGTCAAATCATTCGGAAAAAAAAAAAAAAACAATGGCTGGAAGATTGAGCAACGTGGCGTCACGGATCATGGGAGGTAACGGCGTCGTTGGAAGGTCGGTCGCTTCCTCTCTTCGGCTACGCTCCGGCATGGGCCTCCCTGTCGGCAAACACATCGTCCCCGACAAACCCGTCAGTGCATAATACGTAGTACACTCTTCGTTATTATTTTCTTAATTATTTATGCATTGTGAAAGTGTTTCTCCTCTTCTTATTCTGTTTTCAGCTTCCCGTTAATGACGAGCTGGTTTGGGACAACGGGACTGCCTTTCCAGAACCGTGTATCGATCGGATCGCCGATACCGTCGGCAAAGTAAATTGATCCTTTTGTACATTCCAGTTAATTTATTGCTGAAATTCATTGTTTTGTACAACTAATTTTATTTGTAATTTTGGATGATAGTACGAAGCGTTGGGTTGGTTGCTTGGAGGATTAGGGTTTTTCGCATCACTGGGAGCTTTGGCTGTGTGGAATGATAAAGCCTCTAAGATTCCTTTCGTAAGTTAAAATCTCTGATTTTGATTTTTTCAATTGAATTTTCAGTTACAACATCAAATTTTAGTAGACATTGAAAATGGAACAAATATTGAAAATGCAGTAGTTGTTTTGGTTTATATAATATTTGTATAAAATTATAGTTGTTTTTCATTTTATCCCATATAGTAGAAGAAGCAGTATAAAAGTTGCTCACATGGGAAGTTATGTATCGTTTCCTTTTATTTTAATCAGTACTTCCAACTTTTATCTCCTATGATTTCCTTTATTAACCCAATGTTTGACCTTCTGTTCTCTTCATTGCTTCCGTCCCTTTTCTTTACTTTCTCTTCCATCCTAGTTTCTGCCTAGTGGCAATAAATACTCGTGTAACCAATATGGCATCTGCACAACTCTTTCAATAGCTGGACTATTTGATGTTTCTTGAAGCTATTGGAGCAATTTTAGTATTTAGTGTGCCTAGAAAATATTGTAAGCAAAATATGATCTGAAATTAGTATTGAAACTGACATGCTATTGGAAAATGTTTGGTCTTGTTATAGGCTAATGAAGCAACATAAGTGTTTGGGGTTGAGATTTCATGGCTTTGAAGTCAGAGTTGCTGTGGGGTGAAATCACTGTAATTAGGAGAGTGAGTGGTAAAGAATAGCTCCATAAAGAAGTTGGTATTTCCCAAACACTTTAGTAGCCGTGCTTTCAAAGTTATGTGGAAGCACAATAGTCACAAACATATCTTGGGTGTGATTTAATTTTGTCATGTTTGCACCTAATATGATGCTGAAGTTATAGCTGAAGATGTCGTGCAATAGGAAATAGTGGATTTGACATCTCAATAATGGAGCTTAAATCTCTTGATCATGTACAATAGCTGAAGCTAATAGAGTGATATCGTTGTTAAGTATAACTAAATTATGGCAGGTTTTGATTGACAAACATGACAGTGAAGTTATAGTGGAAATTGTTCTTAGCCAATAAAAGGAAAAAAGAAAGATGAAAATAAGTTACAATTGAACTGTGGTGCTATAGCAAACCCTTGTTTGATTACCGTTAGAACATTATGAAAATGAGTGTAGAGAACTAAATGTTTGCATAATCTGGGAAAGGAAGGATTTTGGGAATAATATTTCTGCCTTGTACCAGAACTTGAGCCTCTTAATAACATTTTGATTGCAGTGTTCTGCTTCCTAAGTTTGAACTGAAGCCATTATGTACATTTTTCCCCCTTGAATATTTTCTCAGAATTCCATGGGGCTTGAATGTTACTTTCCGCCTTATGGTTTTCTTCCGCATTTTTGTCCCTTGCTGCCTTGGCTAACTAGAAACCAGTAGAGGACCAATTCAATTGTCACATTTCTCTTAGAAATTCTTGCCTTTTCCACACTTACTACTCTGTTTGCACCCAACTCATTTTGACTTCCAACATGAGACTATTGTTTGACATACTGAAGTTTTGTCTTTATTTTTACCATAGTCTGATTTATTGAATTCTTTGCTCTGATCTTCCAAGGATATTAGTACTGGTCTTTTCAGCTATTGTTATATTGCCCCTGAATAAGAGTATTTCAATGTTTTTCTTCCACTTGTTTAAGCAAAGTCATCTGCTTATTTTCATTGTTCGCAAGCACTTGATTTAGAAGGAAATTTTTTTTGTTGTTTACCTCCTCTTTATAAGTACAAAAATTTTTCTAGGAGGTCAGTGTCTTGTTACACCCTTTCATAATTGAATCTTTTCTGATCTATCCATGACCAGAGCTCTCAGAGACAGAAGTTAGCTACATTTGGATGAGCTGCATTTATAAATTGCAGCACACCCTTAAGAAGCGGTCTTTAATTTTACAAAATTCTTCCAGGATGTCAGTGTCTTGTTACACCCTTTCATAATTGAATCTTTTCTGATCTATCCATGACCGGGGCTCTCAAGGACAGAAGTTAGCTACATTTGGATGAGCTGCATTTATAAATTGCAGCACACCCTTAAGAAGCGGTCTTTAATTTTATTTTGCTATTAAATTGGTGCTCGAGTTAGAATTGCTTCATAGTATGTGAATGTCAATACTGAGGGTAGACTTGAGATGCATGAATTTGTTGTTCAATATTGAGCGAGTGGGAAGGGCACCACAAAAAAGATACAATCGACGAAGTTATCTCTTTTATGCTACCTCATTTATACTGGGGCTGTTGTCTACTGAGGGCCCTAAGACAATTGAGATGTTGGCTGTGGGGTGAGATTGCAAATTTGACGGAACTAGCTTACCACATGAGCATCCAGATTGTAGAAAACCATTGCCTATTCATGCTGGTAGATCAATATGCCTTATAGTACAGTAAAAGATACTGCTGTAATTTCAAGTGATAATTATATACTAAATCCTAGTGGCTTTATGTGGTTAATTATAGGTTCTCTTTTGTTGGTTGGAAGGGTTTATTTCTATTATCTGAAGTGTTTAGTGCTCTTTTCTTCCCTTTCTGTTAATGTTTGTGAAAAGAGGCTGTATGGAAAATGGCTCTGGAACCGTACCTGAAGATTTTGGGGGATAATTGGCTAATGAGTTGTGTGTTACCTTTGAGGATGTATTGACTAATTGCTCCATCAGTTGGTAATTTTCTGCTCTTGATCATTTTATCTTCTGATATTGATCGGGTGTTTGCTTTATTTTGTTCACCAGACACCAAAAGTTTATCCCTACGACAACTTGCGGGTGGAGCTTGGTGGAGAACCATAGGCTGATTGTGGTGTGAGTAATCATATGTTTATTGTTGCTTTGCATGGCTGTCTTCTTTTGTTCATCTGTTTGCATTTGCAAATTCAGAGCTGTTAGAAATAATGGAAAAATGAGTATGTCTGTCCACTGCTGAAATTAACATCTTAAGACAAATAGATTTATGTTTTGTTTGAAGCTCGTTGAATGTAACTTTCATGATAAGATGTGCAGTCCTGTGGTTCAGTTTCGATTTTCTAAGTTCTTTGACATTCTGTGTATCATTTTTTTAATTTGTGTTTCATTGGAGTACAAGTCCGCCAACAGGTAGTATTAACTCATAAAACGTTGAGCTTTTATTGGTAACCTTTTTTTGTTCATTATTAATAAATTTTTCTAATAGTTGAGGTTCATTAATTAAAAAGAAAATCATGTATACGGTAAATTCAATATGAAAAAGGATCATGAAAGTTTAGTGATTCTACTAACAAAAAATATTCTGGAACCTGCAACAACATGTTCTCAAAAGAATTTGTAGGCAGTTTGTTTTGTGATTAGATTGAGATGATAATAGATTTTATTTCTACTAAATGAAATATCGAAGTGCAAAGAATTAAGCCCTATTAATTTTCACAATGTTTATATTTAAATTTCAGCGTCATTAAAAGGTATCGCATTTTTTTGTGTTTTAAAGTTTATTAACTTATTAAATTCTTCAAAAAATACCAACTGTTAAGGTGTTCTGGTATTTTCTCTTTATTTCTCAGTAGATTTAAAATTTATTTGGTTATTTCTTATAATTAATCTTTGTAGTATATTTACACATATTGGTGTAAATTTGTTGGTAATAGTTATTTAACAAAATTTATTATTATTAAATTATTAAAATGTGATAAAATATAATATATACGTATTAAAAATATATTAATAAAATAAATCATAATATTATTTATTATACAATATTGGTTAACATATTATAAATTTATATATTTTATAAGTACTATAAATAATATTTGTTAATATATTATAACTAAAATATAAATTATTTATTTTACAATATATTAATAATTCAATATTAAATAAATATTAAAAAATAAATAGAATAAATTATAAATAAATATTAATATGTAAATAAAATATACCATAATATAATATTTATGATTATATTATAATTTAAATTTATATACGGTTAAAATATATAAAACATAATAAAAATAAAATTTACTATTTATTAATATATTTTTTATAAATATATAATATGAGGTTTTAATATATATCTCTCATGAGGTTTAAAATTTTAACATTTAGATGAAAAGTTCGAGAAAAAATACGTTTACTTTCTCTGAACTATTAATTGACTGTCAATTTTTTACTTAAATGACTATATTTTTTTGCGTTTTAAAATAAAATTTAAGAAATTTAATTTTAATCTATTTAATATTTAAATTTATTAAAATAACTAAAATTTAATTAACAACAATTTTAATAGATATTTATTAAAAATTAGAAATTTATTTAATGATAATTTAATTTGACAATTTTAATTTATATTTATTTAATATTTATTAAAATTAAGAATTTAATTAATGATAATTTAAATTTAAATTTATTTAAATTAAGAATTTAATAATTAAATTAATTTTTATTCACGTGTCATATTTATCTAAATTTCAAACTCTAATCTGTAACATGGCCGTTTTTTTTATTCATTGTTTTTGCAAATCCTTCGGTATTAACTATATTTTATTTAATTTTTTATCAAACAACTCCATAACCTTATCAACTTGACTATTCCTATAAAAACTCTTTAATATAAGATTTATATTATACATATTCGAACTAAATTTACTCTTTAATGTCAATCCTATAACTCATAAAATAAATTTAGGTTTTTGAGTTTGTACAAAAATTTCAATAAAATTAATCAACGATAAAAATTTTAAAAAAATATCAATACGAGTAAATTACTAATTTTAAATAAATATAAATCAAAATTATCATTAATTAAAATTTTAATTATTTTAATTTTTTAAATATTAAATAAATTAAAATTAAATTTCTTAAATTTTGCTTTTAAAAGAAATACGGATATGATAGTCATTTAAGTAAAAATAAATGATTACTTAATGGTTCAGGGGAGGTGTAATTTTTTCTCAAATCTTCCATCTAAGTGTTAAAGTCTCAAATTTCAGAAAAAGTATGTATTAAAACTCTTATATAATATTTTATCACATTTTAATAATTTAATAATAATAATTTTTGTTAAACAATTATTACTAATAAGAGTGTAATCATCTTTTTAAAATAAATTAAAATTTTATAAATATTTTTAAAATGAGAAATTTCCCTTTTCCCCCCTCAGGTTTGATCGAATTATCCGTTGCATCTCTGATGTTTTAAAATTACCCCGTTACGTCATTCCGTCTATTGACATTAACGAAAAATCCATCTTTTAGTGTATTTTTACCATAGTAGCCTTATATCATAAATCAAGAAAACAAATGGACCCATAAATCAGACGTGGATCCCATATAACTTTAATTTTTTATTTTGAGGTAAAATAAAATATATGCACACTTCACCGACCTTTAATTTTAAAATATAGTTCTTTTTTAAAAAATTGAAAATCATAATTCTTTAAAAAAAATAACTTATAATTTAAGAGCGTATGGCAAGATGCAATATTTCTTTAATTAGATGTTAAAAATTTTACAAATTTTAAAATTACTCCATTTTATCATCCAAATTAATGAAAAATATATCACTTATTATTGCCAATTCTTAAATTCCAAAACGAAAATTAAGTGATGAACAAGGTTCCAGCAAAATGAAAACTATTTCTACTTCATCTCAAGTTTTTTACCCGATTCATTAGTGGTCCTTTCTTCTTTAGACTTTTCCCACATTGCAGCATAAAATCTAGTCACAATTATAATTCCTCCAATCAAATTGCAACATATTTTTCATTGAATGAAAATGAAAAAATGGAGTAGAGAAAAAGATAATTATCTGCAATTGTACAGTTTGTACTAGTTTTATATCATCACAGTTTCCAGGTCTATTATCGACAAAACTAGTGATTTAAGCAGCAACACATATGGGGTTGAAAACCCGGCAGTGGCAGTGTCCTCTCGCAGTGGTGGTGCCATCTTCGCTTAAAATGAAGCAATTGACCGCCGAAACTCTTCCGCAGGCTAGCTTTCAAGATTCGCGAAAGACACCACCCTCTGCCACCCTTACCACTACCACTGGCACATCCAGATTTGGTGATTTTTCTCCATCACTGCCAACTCACCTCCACCCTCCTTCACCGCTGCACATGGCCCTAGCAAATCCATATCTGATGATTTTTTCCCACCACTACCACCTTATCCCCACCCTCCTTCACTTCCTTCACTGCCACATATGGCCACGAGACATCCAGATCTGGCGATTTTCCTTGATTTAGGTCTGATGGTTTCAGATGGAAACAAAACAAAAGAGAAAGAAAATAGATTTGATGATTTTGGATGCAAATAAAAGAAAACAGAAAAAATAAAAAGAATAAAAAATTTAATAAATAAATGTAATTTTAATTAACTACACGTGTCCACATTCATTTTAAAAGTTAATGTTATATTAAAAGACAACTATACCCCTATATAATTCATTTTACCGTTAATTGAATAGACGAAAGGACGTAACGGGATAATTGTGAAATATCAGGGATGCAATGGGTAATTCGATCAAACCTGAGGGGGAAAAAGGGAAATTTGTTTTTTAAAATTATTAGAATTTATGTTTCTATTACGCTAAATTTTAAGTACTTCCATATCCCTTTTCCTTTTTAAGTTTGGAGAGGAAAAAGCAACAAGTGGAAAACTTGTCTTAAGGAGTTGCTTCGATGTGTGATGTGTTGAAAATCAAAAGCATCCAAGGCTGTCTTTTATATAAATCCTAGCGCACTTCACTGGTAGAATATCAATAAAGGAGAATTTTCAATACCTCCCCTAAGGTTTATCAAATTCACAGGTAAAGAGAAACTATGATGTAATTTATATTTACCTTTCCTCTAAAGTAACGGTCCATCATTGTTTTGTTTATTAGCATTGATTTTTAGTGAAAAGTCAATATTAGCCCATGCATATATTAAATTGAATAGGCGCATTCCTAAACTCTTAACACATATAAAATTGATAAGTTGTATTTCTGACTTATTGTCAAATCACAAAAAACATACAAATTAAAACTAAAAACAAAATATTTGTAGGTGTTGCAATACGTCGCTCTCCACTCCAGTATATATACACTAAGTATCTTCAACAAACACTGCCAATTATAAAGATCCAATTACACAATCAATATTACCCTTTACGCTTATATTCTTCATTATGCAAAAAATAAGAAAATTAATTCAAAACCATAACAATAGCAGCATAATACAAGCCAAACCTAAGTATGTCTTCATTCATATATTATTCTAAGGAGAAAGAAAAGCACACCTTTACGAAGAGTCCCAGATTTTAAAGGTTTCTGATAAGTGCGTAAAACACGCATTAATTATTTACTTTTAAACTTCAATTGTTTGTTTAATCCTCAAGTTTCTTTTAGATTTGATTTATTTTGGTTGTTTTGTACAGAAAATGATAATTTTAACTTTTGAAAGTTAATTGGGCTCAAAACGAGTTAATTCGACTTGAAAAGGAAGAGACCGGAGCATAAGAATAGGGTGGACCAAAATGCAACAAAAGTAGGACTAAAATGAAGAATTATCACAGCAGAAGGATAAATCTCAAATACATGAGAGAAAGAGAACCTAATCGATAATTGCCAGATTTTCTAGTTTCATTGGCAGAAGCAGGTGCGCCATCGCGCGCCACGTTATGCCAAGGTGGACTAAATTGCAACAAAATCTGGACTGAAGTCCAATAAACTCTCCATCTATGGCAAAATATATGATTAATTATAAATACATAGATCCAATTGATATTTGCTACTTAAATTAAATTCCTGGGCAGAATTGGGTGCGTGACTGCGTGGCACTAGGGGACCCCAAAATTGGATGAATTTTAGGTTTAAAAAGGCAAGAAAAGGGAAGGAAAAGGGGAGTCATACCTAGGGTGAGATTTTGAGACAAATTTGAAAAGGAAGAGAAGAAGAGAAGGAGAGAGAGTGGATTGGAAAGAAGAATTTGGAAAAGAAAAGCTCTCTTAATCTAGATTATCCCTTTCCCTTATTTCGATTTATTGTGTTAATTGAACAAATTTGTGAATTTCGAATTTATGTTTTCAATTGTTGAATTTATCATTTATAAATTTGGATTTTACCCAATGTGTGGCTAAACCCATTTTTCTAGGGTAATGATTTAATCTATTTGAAGCATCCATTTATGAGATTGTGTTGTTTAATTGATTGAGATTATGTGTTGAGTGTTTATTATAATAACTAATGCTTTTAAATATTTGGCCAATATTTAGATGAATTGTGGATTGATGGGATTTGAGAAATGAACATCACATCTAGACCAATTGATAAACACCATAAATTGCATGTTAGATAGAGATGTACTAATATGGTTTGCGTAGTTGGATTAATAATTATCACAAATCGTAATGCGTTTTCGTTTAATTAATTTCACATAGAGATATAGTGAAGTTTTAAACGCGGAATAGATTCGAGTGATCTCGAGAGAGACAATCGAATAATTTAGGATAATTAACTAGCAACACGTAGTTTAAATTAGAACAACGTCAATTGAATAAGTGGATGCGACCAAATATGATAAATCATTAGCTCTAGACATTTTCGTTAATTGAATTCTTAAGTGTTTTGCTTAATTCTAAATTTTAATTTTCTCAATCAAAATTATTTCGTTTTCTTTAGATAAATTCGTTTATTAATCATCTTCGGTAATTATAAAATTAATATTTTTCATGGGATCGACATCTTCTTATCACTTTATTACTTGATTGCGATACGTGCACTTGCGTTCGTTAATTTTATACGCAACAGTTTGTTCTTTAATAAAGTTCAAGCACTTTCAAGCATGGCCTTTTTCTACTTTTCTCACTTTCTCAGCAATCAAACATCATCCAAATTGCAAACCCTTGCTGACGTAATAATAACTACAAATATTATAAAAATTATATAAAAAGTAGTAAAGATATAACCAATTGTGATAATTAAAGTACCATAAAAATTAAATTAAAAAGTAACCCTTGCTGCTTTACAAATGTCATTAAAATTTATGTTTGAATATTTCCCATAAATTTTGTTTATTAGAATAAATACCTCATCATCATTATATAATTTTGTAAATCCTTATAACAATATCAATGTATTAATATGTAATATTATAATTCATCATGTAAAGTATAATTATATGATTATATAAAAATCATAACAAGATTTTATTATATCAAGAAATTATCAATCATTAAAAAACCATTTGATATAATAAAATTGTAATATTAAAATAAATATATGAAATTGATAAAGTAAATTATAATACAATAATAACAATATATATATATATATATATATATATATTAAGACGATAAGGTTGTAAATAAGAATTTTTTAAAAATCAATTAAATCGATTGTGGATTATCTGCTAAACTGTTATGTGAAAGTAACTCATCCCTTGATTATGAAAACTAGTGTCTAAAAGCATTAGGAGAAAGCATTAGGGGTATGTTTGATATTGTCTATTTCTACTTGATTTTAAAATTAAAATAAAAAAAATTGATAACACCAATTTTTTTTATGAAATTCACTCCATTCTTTTTTATTAATATTTAACATTTAACGTTTTTATCTTACAACAGCGGTACTTTTAATTCCAAATATGTCCTAAATTATGAAATAGTGGCATAATTTTTTTTTTATCAAACACACATTTAATAAACAAAATTATAAATAAACTATTTTTCAATCATAAACTTGTTTGATAGGTTCTATTTTTTTCGAAATAAATAATTATTATCTATGCTTATTGAAAGAGATAACTTACATAATTTGATCTTTAATTGTAAAAATAAGAGGTCAATTAATCTATTCTCCCTCGTACAGCTTTTGGTACTTAATTATGTAATTATAGAATGTCCCAAAATAAAACGTGCAATATTTTTATATTATTTAACTAAAATAAAATGAAAAAATAAACCAAGGATTTTTTAAATGCATTTGGGACCACTTCTCTTTATTTGTTCGGTTCATACTTAGCTTTTCCATTTCTCTCGGCGGTGCAATTTTTGGCGCAAAAACTTTCACTCACGATGATGGTTGCGGCGTTGAACGATTCAGCGACAATTTTTGGTGGTTTCAAAGTTATTTTCACAAGCATTACGGGTTTTGGTAACGGGTCGAACTTGGGTTGAAGTTGAAAAAGGTAAACCCATTCTCATTTTCAACTTGTTCAGTGTCTAATGCATTTTGAATGTATTATGAGATGATTTTACGAAGAAAAAAAGCGTTTGAACTTGTCATTGCATTTGTGCTTCAAATATTGAATATGGGTTAGAGTTTTGCATGCTATTTTTGGAAATTTTTAATTTTAAATAGATAAATGTGCAATTAGTGGATATTTCATCATGAAAATATGAATTTTTTATGGATAAACTAAATGCATATTCGTTTTTTGGTTTACATTACGTGTTGCTTATGTTTAGGGTTTATGATTTTGTGTTAGGTTGTACTGAAATTGAGTTTACCCTTTTGCATTAGTTATTGTTGATAAATTAGTGATATTGCTGTGAATTTTTCTTCGCAAACTTGCATTGATGCATTGTTGTTACATGCTAGTGATTCTTCAGTATTGTTGTGATGGAAGGTGTTTTGTAATTTGTTATTGTTATGATTCTTCATTACAAGTTGATTAAATATGTTTAAGTACTACATATCATGAATATATAATCAACAATCATGGCTTAATATAATACCAACAGATCAAATTAAGCTTATGGGAAATAATTTGCTATTGGGTTGTATAGAATAGATGCCTAGCTTATTGAAAATTAAACTGGAAATAAAAAAAAAAACTCGCTAGCTTTAGTTCTGAAAATGGAAATTAATATGGACTCTCTTTTAATCTAAACAAAATCTCGAATGACATTTTCCTATATATATATGCATAATGCATTTGAAGTAAATGGAAAAACTAATCATGGGGATTTGTCTCTGTTTATTAAAACAGTTCCTATCTCTGTTTATTTTTCCAAGAGAAATCCTGGCTAATTTCTCAATTCTCAACTGCAATCTTTTGCGAGAAAATAAATAGCATTATTACTCTATTATTATTAAAAAGTTGTAAATTTGCACAAGTTTATTTTTACATTTGAGAATTTTGTCTCAAACCATCAGAGCATATACACATAATTACAACAAGAACAAATAATTTAATTTACTATTGTTGGAAATGACTGAGAAATTGTTGCAAATTGTATATATAATTAAATTAAAGTCTTCAGAAATTAAAAAAAAATATGTATATGCATGTGATGTGCCCATGTGTTTAATGATTTAGAATGTTATTATCCCTTCCATTCACGTGAAGAATTATTGTTTATTATACACACACATATATATATAAAATTAAATTAAAGTCTTTGGAAATTAAAGAAAACATACATATTTATATGCATGTGATGCGGTGATGTATTTAATGATTTGGAATGTTACTATCCCTTCCATTCACGTGAAGAATTATATAATTATATATATATATATATATATATATATATATATCGTTGAATTATGAACTTAATTTAGAATATTGAATTATTTAAATTGGTGTATTAGATTTGATAAGCGTTAGTGTACTGAATATGGTAAATATTAATGTACTAAATATGATAAATATTAGTGTACTAGATATAATGAACATTGGTGTGCTAGATAAAGTAAACATCGGTGTTTCACATGAATACTAAATCAATGGTTTATAATGATTTGCTTCAAGTATAAATATCTTTCTCTCCTTAATATTTTAAATTAAGTTATAAATAAAAGTTTGAGTCTTTATTCAGGTATTTGAGAATGTTGTTTATTTATTGTAAGTTTGTATGAGAAATAAATAAATTTAAGTGTTTTGAATCCTTACAAAATTCTTATTTTCAACAAAGTGGTATCAGAGTTCGGTTTCATAACGTGATTGTTATATTTATGTGATTACGTGCATATTTAGGACATTATGTCAAAAAAGCCAAGATTGCCTAAAGAGTTTGGGTTTTAAGTGGGACTTTTGTGGCCCCTCTAGTTTTCCTGAAAATTTTCCTAGTGTGTATTTTCACATATATAAGCATTCATATTACTATCCAAAATACTGTTAGAAAGCTATGGCAAATAGAGGTATGACACCATTCCAAGTTTTAATTCTCAATAGAAGCAATTATAATAATTGGAGCATAAAAATGAAAGCACTCCTTAGAGCATAGGATGTGTAGGAGGTCGTGGAGAAAGATTATAATGAATCTAGAGATGATGCTGCCATTGCCGTTTTGACTTAAGTACAAAGAGATACATTGAAAGACTCGAGAAAGAGAGACAAAAAAGCTCTTTATATCATTTATCAAGCATTAGATGATGCTGCTTTTGAGAAGATATCAAATCAACTTCCGTAAATCAAGCATGGGATAAACTTCAAACATCCTACAAAAGCGTCGATTAAGTAAACAAGGTACGTCTTTAAACCTTGAGAAGAGAATTTGAAACTTTATATATGAAGGAAGGCGAGTCAATTGTTAATAACTTCTCTAGAATCGAAGTTATTTCTAATCAACTGAAAAGAAATGGTGAAAAAATAAGTGAAGTGAGGATAGTGGAGAAGATACTACGCTCTATAGATTCAAAATTTGATAACATCGTCACAACAATTGAAGAAACTAAAAATTTGGAAGAAATGACGATCGACCAACTACAAGTATCATTATAAGCCTATAAAGAAAAAATAAAGAAAAAGTAAGGTATCTCTAACCAACTTCTTAAGATGCAATTCAAAGAGAAAGAAGAAATTCAAAGCTATGAGAGAAACAAACGTAGTCGAGATAGAGGTTGAGGTCGAGGTCAAGGAAAAAAATAAAGGCCGTGGTCGTGGACAAGGTGGGAATTATAACTACAATAATTTCAACAACTATGAGAAAGGAAAAAGCTCAACACGAGGTTGTGGAAGGAACAATCCAAATATGAGGTACGACAAGTCTAAAGTCATATACTATAATTGTCAAAAGTTTGGCCATTATGCTTCTGCATGTAGAGCCTACAATAATGAAGTTGAAGAGAATGCTAACTATGTGGAAGAAAAGAATCATAGAGATGATACTGTCTTGCTAGCATACAAAAATAATAATGGAGGCCAAGAGAACACAAGGTACCTTGACATTGGTGCGAGCAATCATATGTGTGAAAAGAAGAAGTAATATTCTTATACAATTGAAAGATGATAAACATCAATTTTTGAGTTTAGATCAACTCTTAAAAAAAGGTTATGACATTCATATGAAAGATTATAGTTTTTTTATAAGAGATGACAAAGGTAACTTAATTACTAAAGTAAAATTATCAAAGAATAGAATATTTTCTTTAAATATTCAAAATAATGTTGTAAAATTTTGAAAGTTTGTTACAAAAATGCATCATGGCTATGACATCTTTGATTTAGGCATCTCAATTTTGGAGCACTAGAACTATTGTCTAAAAAAGAGATAGTAAGAAGTCTTCCTTACATCAATTATCCGGACTAACTTTGTGAAGGATGTTTATATGAGAAACAATTCAGAATTTTTTTTCCAAAAGAGTCTACTTTTAGAGTTAAGAAACCATTGGAGCTCATTCATACTAATTTATGCGGTCCATTCAAGTCAAGATCTCTCAGTAACAATAATTATTTTCTTCTCTTTATTGATGATTTTTCAAGAAAAATATAGATATACCTTTTAGAGCAAAAGTAAGAGGTTTTTGAAGCTTTCAAGAAATTTAAAGCTACAGTTGAAAAAGAAAGTGGTCGTCAGATTAAGGCTATGGGAACTGATCGTGGAGGAGATTTCACTTCTAAAGAGTTCCAAGAATTCTGTAAGGCAAATAGAATTCGACGTTTTTTAACCGTTTTGAGATCTCTTCAACAAAATAGTGTTGTCGAAAGAAAGAATCGAATATTTATCAACATAGCAAGGAATATGTTGATAAGCAAAAGACTACTTAATGAGTTTTAAGCTGAAGCTGTAGCAACTGTTGTCAATCTATCCAATTGATCTCCAACAAAAAGCGTGTGGAAAAAAATACCACAAGAAGCATGGAGTGAAAGAAAGCCTGATATTTCTGATCTTAGAGTTTTTGGAAGTATAACTCATGTTCATGTACCAGACGAGAGAAGAATAAAGCTGGAAGATAAAAGCAAGAATTTTATCTTCATCGGCTACGATTCAAGTTTAAAGGGTTACAAGTTGTATAATCCAAACAACAAAAAGATCGTGATCAGCCGAGATGTAATATTTGATGAAGAAGGAGAATGTGATTTTGGTTCAGATATGGATGACTTCAACTTCTTTCCTTTGTTTGAAGAAGAATCAATAATGGAGCAAGCAGGAGATGTAAGAGAGTAATTTACTACTCTGCATACTCCATCTACTTCACCAACAATAAATATTTAAGGAGATTCACCATTATCTTTTCTAAATGAAAAAAATGAAGAACACATAAAGAGTCTATAAGATCTCTATGAGGTAACTGAGAGGTTAATAATCTCACTCTTTTTTTCCTTTCTGCTAAGTATGAATCAATGAGCTTTGAAGAAGATGCATAAGCTGAAAAATAAAAAAATACAATGAATGAAGAAATTAAAGTAATTGTGAAGAGTGACATATGGGAGTTTGTTTCACTTCCTAAAAGACATAAAACTATTGAAGTCAAATGGGTGTACAAAGTAAAGCAGAAAGCAAATAGAGAAATTAAATGATACAAAGCGAGGCTAGTTGCAAAAGGCTACAATCAAAGAGCCGACATCGACTATGATGAAGTGTTTGCTTCAGTAGCACACTTGGAAACTGTAAGACTAATCTTTTCCTTAGAAGCTCAAAACAAGTGGAAGATCCTTTAAATGGATGTGAAATCTATATTCTTGAATGAAGTTCTTGAAGAAAAAGTCTACTAAAACAACCAATAGGTTTTGAAGTTAATGGGCAAGAGCACAAGGTGTTGAAATTGAGAAAGGCTTTCTATGGATTGAAACAAGCATCAAGAGCATGGTGTAGTCAAATTGACAAATATTTCTAAAAAAATGGCTTCACCAAGTGTCCCTATAAACACGCACTTTACATCAAGATCAAAGATAGAGATATTTTGATCCTGTGCTTGTATGTAGATGATTTGATTTTTACTGGAAGCAATTCAAACTTGTTCGATGATTTCAAGAAAACAACGACCAAGGAGTTTGAGATGACTGACAATGAGCTCATGACATATTACTTTAGTATTGAAATGAGATAAGAGAAAGATGAAATTTTTATTTCATAACAATGCTACATAGAGAAGAACTTCAAGAAGTTCAAAATGAAAAATTGCAAGTCGATTAGTACGCCAATTGAGTCTGGAGTAAAGCTTTTGAAGCATGAAGAATGAGAAATAATAGATTCAACTTTTTTCAAGAGCTTAGTTGGATATTTACGATATTTAACATGCATATGGCATGATATTCTCTAAGCAACTGGACTTGTACTGCCACTACATGAAAACTCCAACAATCACACATTTCAAGGCTGCAAAGAGTATTATTCGTTATCTAAAAGGTACAAAAAACTTTGGCTTGTTCTATTTCTTTTCAGATGATTATGAACTTGTTGGATATAACGATAGTGATTGGGCTAGAGATATTGATGATTGGAAAAGTATAACTAGTTTTATATTCTATATGAGAGACACCGCTTTCACCTAGATGTCAAATAAACAACCAATTGTCACACTCTTTACATATGAAGCTGAATATGTAGCTGCCACGTCATGTGTTTGCCATGCAGTTTGACTTAGAAATCTACAAAAGGAGTTGAGATGGTCACAAGAGAAGCCAACAAAGATTTTTGTTGATAGCAAGTCAACTATAGCGTTGACAAGGAATTCGATATTTTATAATCGAATCAAGCACATCGACACACATTACTACTATATAAGAGAGTGTATAACAAGAAATGATGTACAAATAGAGTATGTGAAGTTCTATGATCAAATTGCTGACATTTTATTAAATTATTCAAACAAGAATAGTTTATAAGATTTAAAAATTCACTTAGTGTGATTAGATCAAGTGTAAAGAGGAATGTTGAATTGTAAATTTAATCTAGAATATTAAATTGTTTAAATTGGTGTACTAGATTTGGTAAAAATTGATGTACTAGATATGGTAAATATTGGTGTACTAGATATAATAAATATTTGTGTACTAGATATGGTAAACATTGGTATGCTAGATAAAGTAAATATTAGTGTTCTACATAAAAACTAAATCAATGGTTTAGAATAATTTGCTTTAAGTATAAATACCCCTTCCCCCTTAAGATTTTAAAATTAAGCTAGAAATAAAAGTTTGAGTCTTTGTTCAAGTATTTGAGAGTGTTGTTTATTTCTTATAAGTTTGTATGAGAAATAAATAAATTGAAGTGTTTTGAGTCCTTACAAAATTATTATTTTCAATATATATATATATATATATGAAACTTTTTAATAATTTACAAAACAACTTGTTAATTTATTGCCAGATTCTGCTACTTTTTTTTTTTGCTAGCTTATTGTTTGTTGTTGTTTGTGATGAAACATATAAAGTGTTAAACCATAACTGATGTGTCATTGCATACTGGTGGTTTCGACATTTGTACGTTGAACCTATTTTGATGTGTCATTGTATGTTGATGATAATGTGTTTTTGAATGAATTTAATGTGCATTCTCGCATTATGCTTGGTGTTGAAACTTTGGTTTTATTTTAATATGATATGTAATTTTTTAAATGAATTTTTGATCTTATACAAAATGTTGCCTTAAAGAAAATTCTCACCTTAAAAGCACCCAAAAAGTTTTTCCTCCACATTGTTTCTCCATTCAAACCTTTTATAAACCTACACTCAAACAACTCTCCCTTTATGTGTTATGTTAATTCTAATAGTGAAAGAGATAATGTAAATGAGAGTGGTGTTGAATGCAATAATTTGGGTGATGTCTTGGTTTCATATGATGATGATGTTGTTAAAGATTTGAATGATGTCCAGGGCAGTATTGTGGTTTAGGTGTAAGTGTTAAGGAGAGTAATTACAATGGGTTAAATGTTGTCCAGAAGAGAGATTATGGTGATATAGGTATAAGTGTTAAGGGGGACAATTGTAGTGATTTAAATGCTATAAGCAACAACGATCTTGAGGAGGGTGATTATAATGTTGATGAGGGTGATTATGATGGTTTAGGTGCTAAAATGGATGATCAATTGAATGAACCTAATGCTGAGAACTTTGAAATTATAGAGGATGTAAAACTACGTCCTTGTGATTTAGAATATGAAGAAAAAAAGAGATATGATTTTGAATATGAACAAGCATATATATATATATATATATATATATATATATATATATATATATATATACACACACACACACACATACACACATAGAAATACAACAGTTAGAGAGTTTAAGTATCAGCCTGATGGATCTATAAAATTGGTTGTTGGATATGCATTTCCAACCCTTGATTTTTTTTTTTCAGAAAAGTGTTAGTTGATTTTTGTGTTCAAGAGGGTGTTAGTATAAAGAGAGTGACAAATGAATCTTATAGAGTTACAATTATATGTAGGAATTCGAATTATGAATGGAGGCTGCATGTGTCCTATGCACGTGAGCAAGATTGTTTTGTCATTAAGACATACAAACCTATACATAAATGTACAAGAACAGATTACTGTGACGATGTAACAATAGTTTAGATTGCAAGGGCGTACGGTGCCTTGATTCAAACCAATCTAAACATTGAAGCAAGAGTGCTTCAAGAAATGATTTGTACAAATTAAGGGTTAGATGTGCCTAGGTCTGAAATCTACAGAGGTAAGAGGCTTAGGTTAAGAAGCATTAACGAAGATTATAAATTTGCATATGCCGAGCTGTACAAATACACAAATGCAATTAGGAAGTACAACTAAGGATCATTCGCCTTTATGAAGTGTAGCACACCACTTAATGCTAGAGGGCCAATATTTAAGCGATTTTATCTATCTTTTGTAGCTCAAATTAAAGGTTTCATTACTGGTTGCAGATCATATACTGAGTTGGATGGTTGTTACTTAAGGGGATCGTATGGAAGAGTTTTACTTATAGTAGTTGCTCTTGATGCTAATAATATGATTTTTTTTTTCTTGTGGTTGTGGATTAAAAAAATTTCAATAGTTGGAGTTAGTTTTTGAGAATCTTGT
The DNA here is from genome assembly GCA_028052125.1 of Melia azedarach. NCBI lineage: Eukaryota > Viridiplantae > Streptophyta > Magnoliopsida > Sapindales > Meliaceae > Melia > Melia azedarach. The sequence continues at coordinate 5,768,115 of CM051401.1, read as the reverse complement.
ATCAAACTATGAGTAGCAATGATGGCATCCATATAACATTCATGAGCGATAGACAAAATTAGTTGCTTTCGGCCTTGGAACAATAGTGGCCTTGAGCTGTAACAAGATATTATTCCTTTTATATATATATGCTAATTTCAAGCAATAGTGGTCTAGATTAGATTTGAAAAAACTCTTTTAGCAGGTTTCAAAAGTTTTCAATGAAGTATATTTTAGACTAGCCATGAAGAAGATCAAGAAAGTGAGGAAAATTGGTCTTGAGGCTCATGCACGATTATCTAAAGTACCTCTAACTTAATGGTCAAGATCAGCTTTTGACACAACTTCAAAGGTTATTCAAACCACCAACAATTGCACTAAATATTTCAATGCATGGATAGTGATAAGTACGTAAAACACGCGCTTATCATTCACTTTTAAACTTGATTTATTTGTTTAACCTTTATGTTTCATTAGTATTTGATGTATTTTGGTTGTATTGTGCAGAAAATGAGAAGATTGACCATCCAAAGAAAATTTGGTTCGAAAAAGATGAATTCGACTTGAAAAAAATAGATGTTTGAGGACTGAAGTGCAAGAGATTCAAGGGCCAAAATGCAATAAATTTGTGGACTAAAGTGATAGAATCTTGAGGACTAAAATGCAAGCTAAACGAATGAGGATTAAAATACAAAAATATCAAAACAGAGACCAAAATCCAAAATAATTAATATTAAGAAGGTTAAATTGAAATTTGTCACATAATTTGCCTTTGTTGGCAGTATCAATGGTGCGGCTATGCTAAATCATGGCGCGCTCACGCCATGTATTATGCCTTTAGGTAGAAGGGATGGCGTGGCTTTGCCACCAGGGCGCATGGCCGCACCATTTGCATCCCAGTTCACGTTATTTTTCTAATTTTGGCCTATTTTTGACTTTTAGATCCAAATGGATGGCTAGATTTAATGTTTCTTTAATTTTTTTTTTATGTTTTTTGGGGTTACAAAGATGGAGCCACTTTTGGAAAGAGTTTGACTTGCAAGAAAAGAAAAGGAGAAAAAACTTAAAGAGAAAGAGTGGGATTTGAAATATTTTGGAAGCTTTAAGTTTGAATTTCTAAAAATTAAAGCTCTCTTAATATAGTTTTATCTCTTTCCCATGTTTAAATTCTTGTCTTGAATTGAACAATATTATGATTATTGAGATTATGTTATTAATTATTGAATTGTTAAATTTTGTATTTGAACTCTATTTAATGAGTGACTAGACTTATTTTTTAAGGTAATGATTTAATCTATTTAAAATATCCAATTTATGATATTGTATTGTTTATTTGATTTAGTATTTAGTGTTGAGTATCTATCATGTTGATTAATGCTTTTAAATATTTAACAAGTATTTGAATGAATTGTGGATTGATAAGAACTGAGAAGTGAATATTATATCTAGACCGTATGACAGATGCAGTAAATTGTATGTTAGACAGAGAGATGTACTAATATAATTTACGTAGTTTAATAAAAAATTATCATTTATCGTAACACACTTCCATTTAATTAAATTCACTTAGAGATATAATGAATTATTAGGTGCAAAGTAGATTTGATTGTTCTCAAGAGAGGCTATCGAATAAATTTGGAATAATTAACTAGTAACACATGTATTAAATCAGAACATCAATTAAAGAATTAGGTGCGACCAAATACGATAAAATCATTAGTCTTAAATCTTTCCATTAGTTGAATCTTTCAATTAATTTGCCTAGTAGTCAATTTTTGTCTTTTTTAACTTTCGCAATCAAAATTATTTCGATTTCTTTAGATAAATTTATAATTTAATTACCTTTAGTAATTATTGGATTAACATTTCTTGTGGAAATGATATTATACTTATCATATATTACTTGTTTGCGACAACGTGCACTTGCGTTTGTAATTTACGCAACAAATAGATAGTTATAGGGATAAGCCTATGCTCAGTCTGATAGAATACATGAGAAGGAAAATCATGAACATATTTATCTCTCAGCATGCATATGCTTAAGCATGGTCTCATAATTTGCCACTTATTATGCACAACAAGTTTGCCAAAATTGTTAAACAAGAGAGGAAGCTGACAGTGTTTTGGGGTGGTGAGGCAACTTATGAAACTCTTGAGAATAATACCACAAACAATGTGGTCAATATGAAATCAAGGGAGTGCGATTGTAGGCATTGGTAGATAAGTGAAATCCCTTATAAGCAAGCTGTATGTGTCATCTTGTACCTGTGAAAAGATCCAGAAAACTTTGTGCATGATTTTTTTAAGAAGGATGTATTTATGAAAACATATTCAGGCGTCATTAACCCTATACTTGATAGGGTTATGTGGTTAGATGTTGACTATCAACTTCCACTTTGAACCTTATTGGCAAGCCAAAGAAACTAAGGGAGTTCGGTGAGCCTATTATTGGAACAAAAACTAAAGGTTTTGTATTCAGATGTGGGTGTTGTAGAGATATTAGACACAATGTAAGGTCATGCAATTAAAAAGCTAACCAGTCAAGTAATAATACAAAAATAAAGTTTTTGGGTGGTATTTCATCTATGTTTTTTTATGTATTTTACGTGTGTAATTAATTCAAACTTATTATTAATGATCAATTGAATGTTGTAAATTTTGGTATCAATTATTGATGAATTCACATGTCAATTTCCTCATTGTGTTTGCAAAGAAGTGCTAAAAATGGACACACAACTAGCATTTCAAGCCAGGTTCCTGAGCAAGAAAATAAGAGGTCTGTTCAACTTGACGCAACCAACCTTGTCTCTATTGCTCAAGAAGACATGTTCGGACTTAGATATCATATAGACATGATAAAAGGCAAACACAGTTTTCATCTCAGGCTCCGTTTCCTCCGGTTGTAGATTCAAGTTTCTTTTGGGTGAGTAACTCGATGCCTTCTTTGCAACCATGAAGATCTATTGACTTAAGTATTGCTAAGGCTTCTTGCGACATTTTTCTAGATAAAAACAAGCTTCTACATTGTATTTTTTAGAAAACAGAGGCATGTTTTTGCATTGTGGTACTTGTTTTGAAAGAAAAAAGCTTTTACATTGTGACTTTGAGAAAATAGAGGCACATTTCTTCATTGTGTTTAGTGCCTCGACTTGATACAAGTATATTTACATAGATGTTTAGATGTTTATAGTAATATTATTTTTTGGATGATGAAAATATTGTTGTAGGATGGTAAAACAATTTGATTTCATGTTTATATTAGATGATATTGTGATTATATTGGCTGTCAGTTCATGTTAGATGAAAAAAAAAATAATTTAGAATAAAATTATGAAAAATATTTGAATATATAAGGGAAATTAACACATACCTCCCCTGGGGTTTGGAAAACCCACATTTAGATGTTAGATTTGAAAAAATTTACACATACCTTTCATGAATTGTTAGTTAACCATTTAATTTTTATGAAAAGACTAAAATATCCGAAATATTCTTTTAATTATTTGACCAAAATATAACCTTTCTATTATCTCACATACTTATATATGTGTAATATGGGTTCTATGTTTTTGAATTTTAGTAATTTATACATTTTACTATTTATCTATCATATAATAAAATAATATAATAATTTTTTTTAAAAAAATATTATTTAATTGATACTATAGTATCACTTTATGAAATATAAAAATTAAAAAAATTTAATATTACAAATTTTTAATTTTTAAAATTTATAATAGGAATATAATTACTAGTTTTTAAAGTATAAAAAATTAAAAAAATAAAATAATTGATCATTTTTTCATGAATAAATTATATTTACAACACTAAAAAATATATGTTAGTTAATTTATAAAAATTATTTTTAGGATTTTAAATAAAATATCATTAAAAAGTATGGATCAATTGATAATATTAAATATCATTATTTTATTTTAAATTTTAATTATTGATTTACACAAAATTAAATTGCTAAAGTGGTAAAATGTCCAAAAATATCTTTAATATTAATGGTTATCTAATGGTCAACTAACGATTTTAGAGAAATATGTGTAAATTTATCTAAATCTAATATTTAAGTGTGAGTTTTCTAAACTTCATGGGAGGTATGTGTTAATTATCCGAATATATAATAGTGAAAAAAAAATTAAGGATATAATTACCATTATGTTATTTCAAAAATTATAAAATTATATTAATTATTATGTGTTAGTAATATGGTTAAAATAGTCTATGTATATGTCTTTTAAATGTATAAGAGTAAATGAGTCATTTTATTTTAAAAATACAGATTTAACTAACAGTGTTTGAACTATTGGGGAGTATATGTCATTTCTTAAAGTGTAAGGGAATATTTATCGATTTTAAATCATTAGAGGATATATGATCTTTCTCAATAGTTCAAGGGGTATCCGTCAATTTTTCAGAAAAAATAAATAATTAGAATTAGTCTTACATAATCACCAAATACATTTAAAAGCAGTTATTATGAACATAGATAATATAGTCTGTTCTTAATGCATTGAATTCGTATGTATATAATGCACTGTGTATCATGAATTAAGGTAATAGCACACACACACACGAAACTGCTTGATCGGTGTAAAATCTTGAAAACATTCCCAAATTTAGAAAGCTTAATTCTATCATTCAGTTACGTTGAGATGGTGTGAGAGATTAATCGCTCTTACGTGTAGACTTTTTAATGCATAACAACTTTTTATATAATATTAAAATGATGAAGCTGTTCAAGGCTTCAAGCCCACGTGTTTATCAATTTTTTGATTACATTACCGGAATTAGAAACTCCTGTATTTATAACATTTTCGATCATGTCGTGCTTACATGCACTAATACCCAATTATTAACAGGTGCATTCACTCTTCAGAAATTGACATCAGGAATTCAGAAAATGTTTTCTAGTACCCATTTGAAAGCAGTCACCTAAAAATCAAAGCAATAACACACCCAGTTCCAATCCACTTGCTAGATAACACCTACTCAATATTAATAATAGGGACAGATCAAGATTATAAGAGGCTTGAATTGGGGAGCAACAATAGAGATATGGCTTCCAAGACTTCAGCATCAACTGCCGTTTTGCTCTCCTTCAACCTCCTTTTCTTCGCTACACTGACTTCTATCCCTTCCTCATCAGCAGCCAATTGTAATCCTGAAGATTTCCTTAAATTGCGCGTATGTGCTGATGTACTGAAGCTCTTGGTCCTATATATTGGTCCCCCGGCCTCGACAATGGACGAATGTTGCGGTTTGATTGGCGATTTGGTGAAACTTGAAGTCGATGTTTGCCTTTGCACTGCACTTAAACTTAATGTCTTGAGTTTGATCAAACTAAATATTCCAGAACTTCCATTATTAAACTTGTTGCTGAGTAATTGTAAGCCAAAGATTGGTCGTGACTTAGTGTGTGAATAAGTTTTTAGTGATCCATTGTTCTCTTACATGCTGTGTTTGGATTTCATAATTTTGTATTGGTGTATGCAATAAAAGTTCTTTAATAATTAGTAACTTCACCTCTTTCTTATCTTCTATCTAATATTCTGTAGGAACCGGAGATCAACAAAATTATGTGGTGTTTCATATCTAATTAATTGATCAGTTATGCTGTTTGTGATAATTATTCTCCCCATCCCCTTCATCAATTTAAATTATCAATTTTCTTTGTACTGAAAAAACAATATTTTGCTTTCTTTAATGGGTTAATTATCATTCTACCCCAAGATAATACCCATTTTTTTTTTCTTTCTCAAGGAAAAAGAATTGAAAAAAAGAGCTTATGCTTTGTAATATTACATATTTATTTCTTAAACTTCTAATCACATACAAATAAATATTTCTAATAACTCTTTCCTATATATTTATTTTTATTATTTTAATAATATACATTTATTTCTTAAAGTTTTAATTACATACAAATAAACTCTGATATTAAGTCATATTTGTTATGGCTCCAAACAGAATTAAAAGTGATAACTGATAAAACAAGCAATACCATCAACTGTTAAGATAAGGTCGCTAATGGAAAAGAAGAGCATCTAGACTAACGTACTAACTTCATGCTTTGCAGAATAAGATTCGGAAACTTGCAATTTCAACCACTAGTTCTAGTTGACCTAAAATTATTTTATATTTTATATTTCACAATAACCATAAAGTTACAAGTATGTTTGAAAATAAGGTAACAGTGGTAATTGTAAAAGTATGTTTGAGTTAGTTTCTTTAATTAACGATTAAATAACATAAAATTTTAGCTTAAGATTTTATTAAAAATTAAAGATAAATAAACTATTTTATACTGAAAAATTTATTGAATGAGAGAAGCCTATCCACAAAGTAATATAACCATTTAATTAAAAAATATTAATATTACGGAAAATTAGCCTCAATAACGATGTTCTAGCATTAATTGATTTGATAATGTTCTAGCACTAATTTATTGAATGAGAGAAGCCTATACACGAAGAAATAATGTAACCATTTAATTAAAAAATATTAATGTTGCGAAAAATCAGCCTCAGTAACGATATTCTAGTACTAATTAATCAAAATTGTGATTTGATAGAAACTATTAGGTCTGACAAGACAACACAAAACAGACAAATAATAAGTAAGTTCAGAAACACAAAAATTACGTGGTTCAGCAAAATTGCCTACGTCCATGGAGCAAACACATGTAAGATCTTTTATTAAAATCAGAAAATAGAACATGTACAAGATGACTCTCTATTATTAAATCACCTCTTTTCAGTTTCTCCCTCTCTTCTCATCTCTCTCTTCCAGTTCTTGTTCCCCCCAAAAGGTCTAGAGTACAGGGTTTTTATAATATCCCTAAGTATCCCAATTCAAGTAGGTTTGTTATCCTAATTCAAGAAGGTTTGATATTATTTTCAGATTAGGATAACAACACCTCTTCAGGTCTTTAGGTTCTCGGGTACTCGGGCACCAGATCAAATCCCTTTCAAGTCAGGATGACTATTCTACCTCATGACATCAGGTATTCAGGTATTTAAGAATTTGAAGCATCTATTATTCACAATTAAGAATGTTTTTACCTAATGCATCAAATATGGTAATTAAAGCCAAGTTTGTTGAAACATACATTGAATATAAAATGATGATTTTATAAAATATTAGAGATACTTTTACCTAATACATTAAATGTGTTGATTTAAAATAATTTTTCCTAAAACATCAATGAGCAAAATAAAATTATTTAACTTGGAGATCAATGCCATATACTAAAATAATTATTAAGTCTTAACTTCAATTGAAAATATAATTAAAAATTTTAAATTTTTTGCTATAAATTATTTTAAGGTAGTATGTATCCATGTATGTGTATATGTTGACCCAATTTTATTTACTAGTTATATAGAGTAATTAGTTCGTACGTATTTTTACAATTACCATTATTACTTTATTTTTTATATAAATAAATTTATTATACTACTATACTATTCATTTATTAAAAAATTATAAATAAAAGATAGAAATTGATGTTTCGTATATATAAGTTAATTTTTTATATAAAAATTTTATTGAAAGGGGCCAAAAGTCCATTAATCTTTCTCTCTTCTTAATTTATATAGACTAATGAAAATAATTTAATAGATGTTTGATCAGAGGACAAAAATATAGTAATTGAAATGTTTTAATCGAAAATGAAGATTTTAGGAAACATTCGGGCACATTTCTGATTACCCCCTAAGGGTTTCATTAATACCTAATTAGTCCCTTGTAGTTTAAAAACTTATCTATTAAGTCTATTCAATAACTAAAATAACAAAAAAAAATACATTTTTACCATAATAATCCTAGTGATAAACTTATTTTTATTATTTTATTATATATTATTACCATTAAGTAATAATTAAATAATTAAAAAATCTCTTAATAACAAAATTATCATTGTTCTGTCATGTGAACTGACCTTTTTAATCGTTTGAATTTTTATGAATATTATTTGAATTTTTTTTAAATATTCTATACTCTGATATTGTTATTATTATCTTCCGATTAATTGTTCATTATAGATAAAATAACGATGATAATAGTATCATTATGTAGAGTATTTAAGAAAGATTTTAATGATATTTGTAAAAATTCAAATAGTTGACGGTTGTTGACAATTAGTGGCCATGATCGACCAATTATTGACAACAACAAGAGTCAAACACTTCTATAATTCTTTCTTATTAAAACTTTTGAATTATTTAATTATTAATTAAAAGTAATAATATATAATAAAATAATAAAAGTAAATTTTATATAAATGATATTTTAAAATACAACCACACATCAAACATAGTCTTGTATCAAATTTTGTTATTTTGTTAATTTTATGATTTATTTGGCTAATATTATGATTTAAAGATTTATTATTTATTTTGTTATTAATTTTATAATTTATTTATTTATAAACCTTAAAATCTAAAGTTTGCTGTTATCTTAGTTAACAGATAGACTTAATGAATAAAGTTTTAAACATGATGGAAATAATGAGGTATTACCAAAAATCTTAAAGGTAATAAGAAATTTGCCCGAAATACTATATATGTTTTTACCTATACACATAAAACATATTGACTAAAGTAAGGATTTTCAGAAATATTAAAGATATTTTTATCTAATATATTAAACGTGCTAATTCAAGTAATGTTTTCTGAAATGTTGCGGATCAAGGTGACGAGTTTTATAAACATTAAGATTTTTTACCTAATACATCAAAATATGATACTAAAATGGGGTTTCCTCAAGCAATAATAAGGATCAAAGTGAAAGGATCCCCATTTTATGTATATATTCCAGAACAAAACAGTCTTATCTTCCATTATTATTTCTTTCAATAATTTTACGGGAACCCACGGAAAACTATTATTAATGGACTTATTATGGAATTAATGCGTCTTATGGAATTAATGCGTTAAGACGCATTAATTCAAAAGAGGAGGAGGAGGTTGAGGGAGAGTAAAAGGGCTTACGAGGACTGATGAAAATGCCTCTTCCAATTACGTACCTCATGATCAAGACAAGAACTCGACCATAAAAATGGAGAGAGGGAAAACTAGAGACTTAGTTTAATTCATGCATGAACAAGTACAATAGCATAATTCAAATATACCACATGGCATCACCTCATTGGCTGTCCAGAAATTTCTATGAACAACAGTCAAATTATGAGGTTAGTATAACAGCCCAAAATTTTGCTAGAGAAAAATAAATTGAATACATTATTACTAACGAGAAAGTTTGTGTTAATCCTCCATGGGAGAGTTTTAACTGGAAATCTACCAGGGTCTTCGTATCTCACATTATTTTACTAAAGAGAGTAAGAACCTACCACTTAGAGCTTGGCACACACTCGGCGATCCAACCCTAGTGACCAAGTTGAGAAAAATTCTGCATGCAGTATTGTTGAGCTTTACTGTACGTCTAACATTTTGAAATATATAGATGAACAAAATAGCTATAATTTTCATCATTTTTTGCTTTGACGCTTTCACGAGAATATTTTAATTTGGTCAAATTTATTATAACTTCTAATTTGTTGGAAATTCAGAATTTTTTTTCCTCACTTGTGATATGAATGATTATGCGTGAAAGGCAGGATTACCAAATTGACAAATAAAAACAATAAAATATTCTCTCAGTCATCTCAAATTAAGTCTTAAGATATGAAGAATTTCCTTGCAGGGTAGGGCAACGGTTACCATTTTGATTATTACTTCTCCTGAATTATTTTACTAATTATTATTACCATAATTGGCAAGAAATACTTTTTTTATTTGTTTTTTTTTTCTGGTCCCAGCAGAAATGGCCCCCGCCGATAAAATTAAATGCAGTTCTATGATACGTTATTACAAATGAGTTTCATTAACACAAATTGTAATAATTTGTCAAGAACAAAGAACCAGCAACTTGTGTCCGGAAAACTCTTGAACAGAAATTCATGACTCACTCATGAAAGAAAAAAGGCTTCGAAGGTATTGCTCAGAAAAGAGTTAAAAATTAATTAGAGATAAAATCGTGGGAACTCAAATGAAAGTCCTAGCAATACCATCACAAATTAAGATAAGTTCGATAATGCAACAGAACAACATGCACCTTAACGTTATAAGTTCATTTTTTTTTTTTAAAATAGAAAATAATATATTAAAATATAAATGAAGATAGGAGAATACAAGAGAAACCTGAATGTTTAAGTGTTCAAAGGACAAATAAAGTCTTGAAATAAGCTCCTATTAAATTGCTAGAAAGAGCAACTTATAATTATAGCGGTAAAAGATAACCTGCTGTTTTCTTGCTGTAAAACAGCCAAAACAGCAGCTAAACAGCTAAACGTTATAAATTCATGATTTGCATAAATAAATTAAATTCCATAGCTAGCAACTTCAACCACTCGTTCTAGCTTAAGAGTAATTAATGTTATTCTTCTGTTAGATGGTTTGGCAAAGGTATACTGACGGCCTCTCTAAAGTTATGCTGCTTACTGGGCGGTGTTCAGGGATACTTCCGGTTACTTTCTTAGTGGATTTAGCATGCTACTTGGTGTGAATACGGCTTTCTTTGCTGAGTTAATGGCAGTAATTTTAGCTATTGAACATGCCTTCGCTAGAGGTTGGACGCATCTTTGGCTTGAATGTGATTCTCTTTAAGTTATTCAACTGCTTTAAAAGTCGTCTTTACCTCCTCCTTGGACTCTTTCTACTCCCCGGATAAATTTCCTTTTGCACGGATGAACTTCAGCTACACCCACACCTTGTGAGAACAATGCAGTGGCAGATAAAATTGCTATCATGGGTCTTCTTTGCAATGGCCTTGTTTGGTGGACTCGTCCTCCTTATGGGGTTGGGCATTTTCTGACAAAGGATGTTGAATTGTAAACTTAATCTAGAATATTGAATTGTCTAAATTGGTGTACTAGATTTAGTAAGCAATGGTGTACTAGATTTGGTAAACAATGGTGTACTAGACAAAGTCAACATTGGTGTGCTGCACAAAGTCAACATTGGTGTTCTACGTGAAGACTAAATCAATGGTTTAGAATGGTTTGCTTCAACTATAAATACCCCTCCCCCCTTAAGGTTTTAAAAAAAAGTTAGAAATAAAGCTTGAGTCCTTGTTCAAGTATTTGAGAGTGTTTACATATTTTCTTGTAAATTTGTATGAGAAATAAATATATTTGTGTGTTTTGAGTCATTACGAAATTCTTATTTTTCAACAAAGTGGTATCAGAGCTCGGTTTTGTAACTTGGATGTTATATTTGTGTGATTACGTGCATATTTAGAAAATTCTGTCAAAAAGGCCAAGATTGCCTAAGGAGTCTGGGTTTTAAGTGGGACCGTTGTGACCCCTCCAGTCTTTCCTGGGAATTTTCTTAGTGTATATTTTCACACCTATAAACATTCATATTACTATCCGAAATACTATTAGAAAGTTATGGCAAATGGAGGTATGACACCATTTCAAGTTCCAATTCTCAATAGAAGCAATTATGATAATTGGAGCATAAAAATGAAGGCACTCCTTGGAGCACAAGATGTGTGGGAGGTCGTGGAGAAAGGTTATAATGAACCTAGAGATGATGTTGCCATTTCTGTTTTGACTCAAGCACAAAGAGACACGTTGAAGGACTCGAGAAAGAGAGACAAAAAAGCTCTCTATGTCATTTATCAAGCATTAGATGATGATGCTTTTGAGAAGATATCAAATGCAACTTCCGCAAAGCAAGCATGGGATAAACTTCAGACATCCTACAAAGGCGCCGAGCAAGTAAAAAAGGTACGTCTTCAAACATTGAGAGGAGAATTTGAAACTTTATATATGAAGGAAGGCGAGTCAATTGTTAATTACTTCTCTAGAATTGAAGCTATTTCTAATCAATTGAAAAGAAATGGTGAAAAATTAAGTGAAGTAAGGATAATGGAAAAGATACTACGATCTATGGATTCAAAATTTGATCACATAGTCACAACAATTGAAGAAACTAAAGATTTGGAAGAAATGACGATCGACCAACTACAAGGATCATTGCAAGCCTATGAAGAAAAAATAAAAAAGAAGCAAGGCATCTCCGAACAACTTCTCAAGATGCAATTCAAGGAGAAAGAAGAAATTCAAAGCTATGATAGAAACCAACATGGTCGAGGTAGAGGTCGAGGTCAAGGACAAAGTAGAGGCCGTGGTCGTGGACGAGGTTGGAATTATAATTACAATAATTTCAACAACTATGAGAAAGGAGAAAGCTCAACACGAGGTCGTGGAAGGAACAATCCAAATACAAGGTACGACAAGTCTAAAGTCAGATGTTATAATTGTCAAAAGTTTGGCCATTATGCTTCTGCATGTAGAGCCTACAACAATGAAGTGGAAGAAAAGGCTAACTATGTAGAAGAAAAGAATCAAGGAGATGAAACTGTCTTGTTAGCATACAAAGACAATAGTGGAGGCCAAGAAAACACATGGTATCTTGACACTGGTGCGAGCAATCATATGTGTGGAAAAAGAAGCATGTTCGTGGAGTTAGACGAATCAACAAATGGAAATGTTTCTTTTGGTGATGATTCAAAAATAGCCGTGAAAAGGAAGAGGTAACATTCTTATACAATTGAAAGATGGTAGACATCAATTTATTGGAAATGTCTACTATGTGCCTAATATGAAAAGTAATATTTTGAGTTTAGGTCAACTCTTAGAAAAAGGTTATGATATTCATATGAAAGATTATAGTCTTTTTATAAGAGATGACAAAGGCAACTTAATTACTAAAGTGAAAATGTCAAAAAATAGAATGTTTTCTTTGAATATTCAAAACGATGTTGCGAAATGTTTGAAAGCTTGTTACAAAGATGCATCATGGCTATGGCATCTTCGATTTGGGCATCTCAACTTTGGAGGGTTAGAGCTATTGGCTAAGAAGGAGATGGTAAGAGGTCTTCCTTACATCAATCATCCGAACCAACTTTGTGAAGGATGTTTACATGGGAAGCAATTCAGAAAAAGCTTTCCAAAAGAGTCTACCTTTAGAGCCAAGAAACCACTGGAGCTCATTCATGCTGATGTATGCGGTCCATTCAAGCCAAGATCTCTTGGTAACAATAATTATTTCCTTCTCTTTATTGATGATTTTTCAAGAAAAACATGGATCTACCTTTTGAAGCAAAAGTCTGAGGTATTTGGAGCTTTCAAGAAATTTAAAGCTGCCGTTGAGAAAGAAAGTGGTCGTCAGATTAAGGCCATGAGAACTGATCGTGGAGGAGAATTCACTTCCAAGGAATTTCAAGAATTCTGTGAAGCAAATGGAATTCGACGATTCTTAACCGTTCCGAGATCCCCCCAACAAAATGGTGTTGCTGAAAGAAAGAATCGAACAATTCTCAACATAGCGAGGAGTATGTTGAAAAGTAAAAGACTACCCAAGGAGTTTTGGGCTGAAGCTGTATCAACTGCTGTATATCTATCCAATAGATCTCCAACAAGAAGCGTGTGGGGAAAAACACCACAAGAAGCATGGTGTGGAAGAAAGCCTGGTATTTCTCATCTTAGAGTTTTTGGAAGTGTAGCTCATGTTCATGTACCAGACGAGAGAAGAACAAAGTTGGATGATAAAAGCGAGAGTTTTATCTTCATTGGCTATGATTCAAGTTCAAAGGGTTACAAGTTGTATAATCCAAACAGCAAAAAGATTATGATCAGTCGAGATGTAATATTTGACGAAGAAGGAGAATGGGATTTTGGTCCAGATGTCGATGACTTCAACTTCTTTCCTTTGTTTGAAGAAGAACCAATAATGGAGCAAGCAGGAGAAGCAAGAGAAGAACCTACTACTCCGCATACTCTACCAACTTCACCAACAACAAACAATCAAGGAGATTCACCACCATCCTTTTTAAAGGAAAGAAATGAAGAACGCACAAGGAGTTTCCAAGATCTCTATGAGGTAACTGAGAGGTTAGATAATCTCACTCTTTTTTGTCTTTTTGCTGAGTGTGAACCAATGAGTTTTGGAGAAGCTATACAAGATGAAAAATGGAGAAATGCAATGGATGAAGAAATTAAAGCTATTGTGAAGAATGATACGTGGGAGCTTGTGTCACTTCCTAAAGGACACAAAGCTATTGGAGTCAAATGGGTGTACAAAGTAAAGCAGAATTCAAAAGGAGAAATTGAACGATACAAAGCGAGGCTAGTTGCAAAAGGCTACAGTCAAAGAGCCGGCATCGACTATGATGAGGTGTTTGCTCCGGTAGCACGCTTAGAAACTGTAAGACTAATCATTTCCTTGGCAGCTCAAAACAAGTGGAAGATTCCATCAAATGGATGTAAAATCTGCATTCTTGAATGGAGTTCTCGAAGAAGAAGTCTACATACAACAACCTACAGGTTTCGAAGTTAAAGGGCAAGAGGACAAGGTGTTGAAATTGAGAAAGGCTCTCTATGGTTTGAAACAAGCACCAAGAGCATGGAATAGTCGAATCGACAAGTATTTCCAAAAGAATGGTTTCACCAAGTGCCCTTATGAACACGCACTTTACATCAAGATCAAAGATGAAGATATTTTGATCGTGTGCTTGTACGTAGATGATTTGATTTTTACTGGAAGCAATCCAAGCTTGTTCGATGATTTCAAGAACACGATGACTAAGGAGTTTGAGATGACTGACATTGGGCTTATGGCGTATTACCTCAGTATCGAAGTAAAACAAGAGGAAGATGGAATTTTCATTTCACAACAACGCTATACAAAGGAAATCCTCAAGAAGTTCAAAATGGAAAATTGCAAGCCTATTAGTACGCCAATTGAGTGTGGAATTAAGCTCTCGAAGCATGAAGAAGGAGAAAGAGTAGATTCAACTTTTTTCAAGAGCTTGGTTGGATGTTTACGATATTTAACATGTACTAGGCCCGATATTCTCTATGCAACAGGACTTGTAAGCCGCTACATGGAAACTCCAACAACCACACATTTCAAGGCTGCAAAGAGGATTCTTCGTTATCTAAAAGGTACAACAAACTTTGGTTTGTTCTATTCATGTTCAGATAATTTTGAACTTGTTGGATATAGCGATAGTGATTGGGCTGGAGATACTGATGATCGAAAAAGTACAACTGGTTTTGTATTCTTTATGGGAGGCACCGCTTTCACCTGGATGTCAAAGAAGCAACCAATTGTAACACTCTCCACATGTGAAGCTGAGTACGTAGCTGCCACGTCATGTGTTTGCCATGCAATTTGGCTTAGAAACCTACTAAAGGAGCTGAGGTGGTCACAAGAGAAGCCAACGAAGATTTATGTTGATAACAAGTCAGCTATGGCATTGGCAAAGAATCCGGTGTTTCATGATCGAAGCAAGCATATTGACACGCGTTACCACTACATAAGGGAGTGCATCACAAGAAATGATGTACATATGGAGTACGTGAAGTCCCAGGATCAAATTGCTGATATTTTTACCAAGCCACTCAAACAAGAAGATTTTATAAGATTGAGAAATTCACTTGGTGTGATTAGATTAAGTTTAAGGGGGAGTGTTGAATTGTAAACTTAATCTAGAATATTGAATTGTCTAAATTGGTGTACTAGATTTAGTAAGCAATGGTGTACTAGATTTGGTAAACAATGGTGTACTAGACAAAGTCAACATTGGTGTGCTGCACAAAGTCAACATTGGTGTTCTACGTGAAGACTAAATCAATGGTTTAGAATGGTTTGCTTCAACTATAAATACCCCTCCCCCCTTAAGGTTTTAAAAAAAAGTTAGAAATAAAGCTTGAGTCCTTGTTCAAGTATTTGAGAGTGTTTACATATTTTCTTGTAAATTTGTATGAGAAATAAATATATTTGTGTGTTTTGAGTCATTACGAAATTCTTATTTTTCAACAAAGGAATGCTCAAGATTTTCCTTCCTAACGCTTTTGTTAGCTTTTTGCTTCTGCTAGCTTGGTTTGTTTTTCTCGTTTGGTGGCTTGGATAGCTGTTATTTTTGCCGCTGGGTTTGCTGAAACCCATGCTGGCTGGTGCTGGTTTTCTCACGAGGTTGGAAGCGCCTCTTCACTTGCTTCTGCATCTGAAGCTCTGTCCTCCTTGGTCTGTTTTCACTAGTTGCCGGCAGACGAAATTGTAAATTTGGCCTTGCTCTGTGATGGATTTGTTTGGCGGCATACTCCTCTCTGTGATCTTGGTCCTTTTCTTTCCAAGCTGGATGCTCAAGGCTTTCCTACCTATTATTGCTTTTGCTAGTTTCATCTTGGTTCGATTTAGTTTGTGTCATTGATGTGGTTTAATTTTAAGGTTTCAGCACATTTCCCCCCTCTTTGTGCTGTTTTCCATATCCTCTTTAATAGTCTTTTCCCTCTTTAAGAGGTTCATTTTAAAAAAAGTAATTAGTGTTATTAATTATGCAACTAAATCTTGGACAAAATGCTTGGAATCAGTCACCGGAAACAGAGAAAGCAAATATTGTTTTTTCAGTAAGAAAGAAGCAAATTAATATAATTATGATTAAAAGCAATAAAGGGATAACTATTTCACATAAGAGCAGAAGTTCTATTTATTACAGAATTATACTGAAACATGATATACTTTTATTATATTCTGTTTGCAACAGAAGACACAAGCATAAGGAAGTGGTGAGAACGCTTCTTTATCATCTTTTTCATCACAAGAACACTAGAACCTTCCTTATTAAACAGACAACAATTTTATTGGACTATTTATGGCTTTAATGAGTTAATACACATTAATCCGGAAGTCCAAAGTACAATATGGAAGGGAGAAGATGAAAGTAATAGCTAACAGATTTAAAATGGGCACTTGAAGCCCCTGGGAACCTTGCAGTAATTGAACAGCAGGGTCAGTGAAAGATTGGAAATGTCTAGGTTGAGGACATCCAAAACATTAATCTTAAGGGAAGTGCAAAGACAAGCAGCAGCATCAATAGTAATCAAATTGTTAATGAGAGTGCAGCATTGGGATGGCTTTGGGTCACCAAGCGTAAGCAAGACGCCCAATACGTCGGCACAAACGCGCAACTTAAGGGCATCTTCAGGACAGTTTTCTAGTGTGGCTGACGATGAAGGGATAGAGGTGAGGACAGCAAAGAAGAGGAGGTTGAGGGAGAGTAAAAGGGCTGACGACTTTGAAGCCATTTCTCTTCTTCAAGCACAACCTAAGACTTAAACTTTGTTAATGTCCCGAGAGAGAGTATATGTGACTGGTGAATGTGGTTAAGAGGCTTGTGGTATTTATAGGCGCAAATCTGATCTATTTCGATCGCGTATTACGTTTGACTACCAAGCAGATGCCTTTTCCAATTATCGGGGGTTTTATAATAATGTTGATTAGTTGTCAACTTGTCTATTAAATATTTAGGCCATTGCTTTCACCGAAGTCTACAACAATTTTTTATGTGCAATTTTATCAAAGTCAATGTATGAATGCGCAATTAGATTACCTATTCGTCCGCGATTAAAATATATAAGACAAATAATTCTAAGATTTCTAATTCCAGAAATCTATTTCAAATAAATATTATTAATAATTGAGTAAGGAGGTTGAATAATGTACTAATAGGACAAAGAATGAGGTTTTCGATTACATAAAATGTATTATTATGGTGCGTATGTTTTAATTCTCGTTATTTGTTGCTCGTTAGTTTTTTGTAATATTTTTTTTGTTAAATTTGTAACAAAAAAAATGTTTCTATTTTACTAACATGTCTTTGCCATTAACTTCATAAATAATTTATACTATTTTCTTTTTGTTTTGTTGTCTTATTTTATTGAAACGTAGAAAACAATTTATTGAAAAATATTTTATTTTGATTTTGGTTTGCTTTGGCTGCTGAAATATAGATGTTGTATACGGCTTTTGGAAGTAAATTACTGAAATATCCTTGATAAATAGAAAAATGATATTGGTTTTCTTTACTTGATTTTTTATCTTGGCGGAAAATAAGAAAGCTGGAAATGGAGCCCAACAGTCATAAACAGCAAATGAGTTTTAAGCATTTAACAACCACAAAAATAATGCGAGAGATAAAAGCTTCATGTCTTTTAATTCCCTCGGTTTTCAAATTTGTGGGACTGATAAGGTTAATTGGCCAAACTTTAGGGACTAAGATATTATTTATCCTTTCTTTATTCTCTCCATTTTTTTTCATACACTTTCTCAGTTTTTTTTTTACCCATTCTCCAACTCGAAAGAACACAAGTTCTTCCATACTCCCAACATAGAAATAAAACAAAACACTATAATAATCTTCATCCAATCATTCAACAATGGAAATGAATGCGAGAATAATAAGATTCAGAAACAAATTACGTTGATGTAGTAGGAAGGCTAAAATAGGTATTTTTGAGTCTCAGAAAATCCTAATAAGCTTTTCCTCTTGTATGTTAAGAGTCAAGTTGTAGATTCCTTTGCTTTTGAAAGCAAACTAACGATGATTTCAAACAACATGCAGACTGTATTTTGTACATGAACGGTGTGGATATAAGTGTCCTTAGTGGTTGTTTTTGTTACTTGATACTGTTTATGCTTCTTTGTTGGGTTAGGATTTACTAGTATTGTTGAGCTGTATGTCTAAGTCTAACGTATGAAATGAACAAAGTAGAAACTCTCAAATTATAGCCTTATCTTTCATTGGTTTTTGCTTTGAAAATTTCACATGAATTTTTTAAGTTGGTCAAGTTGATTATAATGATCAAGTAAATAAAAACTCCAAAATATTTTTTCTTTCCATTTTATCTGCCACATTATGTGGGAAATGATTGACAAACTAAAAAGAAAAAAACAATAAAATACTCTTCGCTACTCATCTCAGTTTAACTCTCTAAACAGGCATGAATAATTTCCTTCCAAGGCTTGACACGTATGATCATACATAGTCGACTCTATTTTGAAGATTCTATCCAACGCCATGGTAAGTCAATGATTATCATCACCCTCATCGTGGTGATTATTATCTCTAAATTATTTTACTAACTATTACCATAATTAGGCTAGAATATATATGACAAATGACATATGGACTCTTACTTTATTATTCAAATGACATCTATACCTTCAATTCGAAAATAATTGTCAAACACACTCTTTCGATCAATTTTTTTCTTTAAAATTAACTGCTAACTTATGTTTGCTCCACACACACATATATATATATACTCGGTCTATTTGGATATATCACATATTAGGTTGGACTACCAAGTACATGCATGCCTCTTCTGTTTATTGCACTTCTATATTGTTTATTATACAGGATTTGTCTTCTTTTTTTAATCTAAAATTTGAAAAAAATTGATGAAATATTTAAAAAATATTTTTTCTTTAACTTATTTATGAAGCTCGTTAAACATGTCAAGATGTAATCAAGTAAATAATAATAATAATAATAATGCTATATAGGAGATGGAATAATTAAGTAATAATAGTATAACGGGGGACGTCTTGGATTGGATAAAAAGTCTTAATTCTCTGTAATCTCGTGGAATATCAGACACATGCATGCCTCTTCCAGTTATCGTGCTTTTGACAATATTGTTGATTACTTGTCAAGTTGGCTAGTAAGTGTCTATAATTGCCCATTGTTTCTTCCAAGTCTACAAAAATATTTTCTTTGCAGTTTTTGCTAAGTCAATGTGTGGATAACCAATTAGATTATCTGCCCGTGCTCCCATAAATGTATCTAATACAAATATTCCGGAGGTTCGATTTTTAATAAATGTTAAGGGGAAATATAAATATTCACAATAATAGTGTGAGGAGATGGAATAGTCTACTAACAAGACAAAGAAGCGCAAGTCTTGGATTACATAAAAGGTTTTATTATGGAAAATATCTTACTATTTGTCAAATAATAGGCTTTCTGGAATCAATCCCAGAAAAAAAGGAAAAAGAAAAAGAAAACCATCAATTTGCTTTTCAGATCTATTGCTCTCGCTCCCTATTTAGTTTTAATAACAAGATTATTATTAGCTTCTGCGTATCTAATATGTCTTTGCCATCAAATGCTCAATACAATATACGATGTGAATAAATCGTATTACACGTACAGAAATCAACCGATGGTATAGTTTGTTTTAAACAAGAAAATGAGAACTTGTATCAGAGTTACAGATAGCTTTCTCAACCTTCCTATATGTAAATGCTACCAATTAAGGGTTTGTTGCTTTTTTTAGTTAATACTTAATTTATTTAATTTTGTTATATTAGGTAATTAAGTATCACTTTGGGATTCTTGTGGTTTATAAAATAACATTGCTTTTAATTCTTTTTATAATTCTCTTTTACTTATGTATATTCTAATTTAGATTTATCAATTAATTAAAATGCGGGAGAATGTGGCTAATGCTATCCCGAAATAATTGTTGAACTCTCGCGATTACAGTCTTTGTAATAATGTCCCAACAAGACTGGTAAAAAGGATCCAAGAAAACCATTGAGCACTCATAGAATCGAGTTGAAAACCACGCTTTTAATCTCATCTTTGTCTGGGATAGAGAAGCAATAACTATTACCCTCATCCGATACTAAAGTAGGTATGAGATGCCTAGCATAGGCGAGAAATTATATCTAGATGAGTGTAGCAGGCAGAAAACAACTCCTAATAGCAAACTATATATGCTTAGAGATGTTCCCTTAATTCTTGAGCTGGCTACTGGCGTGCCTGACTTTGGTATAAGTATAATGATTTTTCCCTACTTTTATCTCCATCCTTTAACTACCAAACTATGAGCTCGATTCCACCAAAGACAACTGTGCATAACAAATTAACAATTGGATTGAGGCTTGCGAATATATAATGTATTAGAAATTCAGAATTATTTTTTTCTTCCCTTTTTATCTGCCACGTTATGGGGGAAAGGATTAGCAAATTAAAAGAGAAAAGCAATGAAATACTCTTCAGTCATCTCAAATTAAGTCTCCAAATTATTAATAATTAAAATACTCCTTCATTTCGTGAACTTGTAGAAAACTCGCATCAAAATTCTACCTGGCGCCACGGTAAGGCAATGATTATCATCACCATAATTGTGATTAATATCTCTCCTGAATTATTTTATTAATTATTGTTACCATAATTGGCCAGAAATATATTTTTTTTCTGGTCCCCAAAGAGCTCAATCGATAAAATTAAATGTGGTTCTGTGATACAAATGAGTTTCATTGAATAAACATATATACTGACTTCCAGATTTGCATAAAGAACATCCCAAAGCTAGCAACTTCTAGCAAGGAGTGGTTAATGTTCTTAATTATACAACCAGACCTTGGACAAAATGAATATAGTGTGCACCAAAAATAGAAGAGGAAACACAACGAAATAAGATAGAAACTTCATTTTCTTTATTTTTTCCATTCTGAAATCCATAGGACTGAACAAATTAATTGGCCAAACTTTAAGAGTTAAGATATCTTTTACCCTCTCTTTTATTTTTTCATAAGCTCTTCCCTGTTTTTGTTCTTCCGTTCTCCCATTCCAAAGAACACAAGTTCTTTCATACTCCCAATATAGAAATAAAAAAAAATTAACACTATGATAATCTTCATTCATTCAATCAACAATCAAAATGGATATGAGAATAATAAGATTCAGGAATAAATTTATATGTTCATGTAGTAGGAAAGGTGTAATAGATATTTTTGAGTCTCAGAAAATCATAATAAGCTTTATATGTTTATGTAGTAGCAGAGACAAGGAACCTAGAGGACCTCAAATTTTTCAGATATTGAGCTGTTAGGCTGTGAGGGGATACTTTTAAAAATATTATGTGTTTATGATACGTTTAGATATTAAACATATCGCAATTTATTTGTATATCGATGTGTATAATTGCGTTGTATGAAAAGTGACTTTTAAATTTTTCGTGATATCCAATGAATATATAAAAGTGATTATTTTCTATTTGAATATTGTTTGGGTTTATTTAAAGTACCCGCCATATACCCATCCTCCATATTATGTGGTTAAGGTCCTTGAGATCTATGAATTGTGTTCTCCCCGAATGATAATGCGAGGCAGCTGGGTTAGGTATGACTTTCTTGCTTGGGCGATGGAAATTTTGCCAAACATGATGTTTTTGCGAGTACTAATTCTGTGTGATATGAATTGTTTGTGATGACACGCATTCTTATTATACAAATGATATTCGGTATATGTATGATTTAAAGATATCTTACAGTAATATATAAAAAATATATATTTTCTAAATTATATCCACTCACTGAGCCGTAAACTCATACGGCTCATTCTTTTTCCTATTTTTTCTATTTCTTTTTAGGTTATATAGGATTTCATGTAGAGTGTAATTTTTATAAATGAAGTTGAGATCATTCTACGTATATTACGTAAAATATTTTAAGCATGTCATGTATGTATGTGATCATGTATATATGTTTGATGGGGTACAGAACGTTAATGCATGTTAATGATAGAGATTAGAGGCCATTTATTTTATCCATGAGTTTTATTATGTGATATTTATGAGAAGATTATAGATGGTATTTATACATTGTTAATAGGATTTGTTCTGGACTCTAGGAGAAGTTGGAGCAGGTTCTATTAGTAATGATGATTTCAACCAACATATGCTAGGAAATTGTATTTTGTACATGAGCTGTATGAACATAAGTGTTCTTAATGGTTGTTTTTGTTGCTTGATATTATTTATGCTTCTTTGTAGGGTTAGGATTTATCTTCCTTTCCCTCGGACTTTGTCGTTGTTTTAATTATTTATTAAAATTTCCTCACCTATTGAGGTTTAACTAAAAAAAGAAAAAGATTAAGATTAATTTCATATTATATTGGATGAATGTGTACAATGAACATGAAATTAAAGAACAAATGAGCCATGCAAAGGAAAGAAATAAGAGATTAAAAAAATTAAAATAAAAAAGATAATTCAAAAGATTACAAATAAGAAAATTAAAATAACGCATAGATGAAATTTCTTTTTATGTTTTCAACACACTTTCTAATTTTGTAAGGCGACGAGTATTTTTTCGTGGGTAAATCCAAAACATTTACTTATGCCTTGGAGACTATATTTTGGCTACAGTCACTATCAATTATCACTTTGCACACTATATTTTTAATTGTTCCCTTTGTACGAAAATCTTATTTCGTTGTGTTTCCTATTCTATTTTTGGTGCCAATAATAGCTTTTATATAATACAAAAAACGACTTCTTCTTCATCACCATTAACTACATCAACCTCTTCCCTATCTTCATATTTACCTTCTTCATCTTCTACCACAGCCCCTCCACATAATGCATCACACCTTTATTTTTTCTCCATTCTAGACATTCATTAATATATGCCTAGGCTATTGACATCTATAATATTTGCTTGTCATTGGCTTCCCATACGGGTTACTAGTTTGTTGCTAAATAGTTCGCAAATTAGTTAAATTACCCCTTCGCCTAAATTCTCCTCTACCCATATTTGGTGCTACTCTTCTATTTCGTGGTACCTGGTTTAGTGATGTGCTACAGTTTGTGATTTAATAACAGACCACCTTCATTGCCTCTCCAGCTTCCTTTCCTTGTTCACAAGTTCAAAAAAATTCCAAATCATATACATGTCAAGCTGGTCTTGTATGTCAGTTCGTAGCCTTCCACTAAATCTGGCAACCATTTGCAATTTGGACTCTTTCAAGTTGTTCCTAGAACATAACTTATGGAATTCTTCAACATCATTGTCGACTGAACAGTTTCCTTGTTGGCAATTGTTTAAATGCTTGAATAAATCCTGCTAATAATTAGAGGAAAAATATTTAGCCTTTATCTTTTGTTTCATGTGCTTCTAAGACTTAATTATGTTCTTTCCTTTATGCTATCACTTATTCTGAACCTGTTACCACCAAACAGATACACCTCTTTTCAATTTCATGGCTGTAAATTTTACTTTCTTCTCATCTGAGATATCCATATAATTAAAAGAATTCTCTATATCTAAAATTAATCAAGAAAGTCTTCTACGTGCAAACTCTCTTTAAATACAGGAATGTCTACATTTACATTATAATCACTATAATTCCAACTTTCACGTGTCCCAGTAAAACCTCGATTAATAATATCATCGTCTGAATCCTTATGTCTTTGAATTCTGTCATTAATAATGCCAAGTGTTTGTGGCACTGGTGTCGTACCACTGGGCGGGATCTTGTGTGTCCCTCTAACCTTATGTTTAACCATCTTGTTGCCACCTAGTTCCAACCTCTCTAATCTTCTATCAAAATCTTTCAATTCTTAACAAATAGTTTAAGTAAATTCCCTGACGGCTACCCTTCCGGCGTCCATGGCTATCACACAAATAACCTCCACTGTTAATGCCTGCATCTCCTAAACATCGTCAGTAGGTTGGTTGCTTCTCGTATCGCTGTTGCGTACCATTGCAATTCCTACTCTAATACCAATTGACGAAGCGAAAATACAAAGATAAACGAAACCAAAGTTTTAAAAGTTTTTAAATGAAATTTTATTGAATGAAAAGATGACTAAATAATATTGTAGGCTCCCTTTTAATAATAGAAAAAATCTAAGCCAACCTTAATAAAGAAAGATAAACTCCTACCAAGGTAAGGAATCTAAGAAATTTTTTTTTTGGTAAAACCTTGACTAATAAGGTCTATGTATTAATAAAACAATTAAAAAGAAGAAAGATTACAATAAAGGGGGGACATAAAGAGCCTTACCCTTTGATAAAACATATAGCGGTTTGAAATACTTAAATAAATAGGTAACAAGGAAAACCGTTGGCATCATTCGAAAGCAATCTATCAATTAAAGAAGGATAAGAGGACCACCAATGGATAGAATCATACTTGAATCCTAGATTAGCCAGTGCATCTGTCACAGTATTAGTTTCCCGAAAGGAGTGAGAACAACGAAAGTTCATTTTTGAAATCAAGAGTCGAAAATTGATCCATCGGTTATGTAGTGTCCAATGAGCTAGAAGATAATCCTTAAGAATAAGTTGGATTACCAAAAGAGAGTCACTTTCAAGCCATAGGTTAATCCACCCGTTATCAAAAGCAAATTCAATGGCTAGAATCACAGCCATGATCTCAGCATAAGTTGCCGTTTGGTTACCAAGAGCTAAGCTATAACCACCCAAAAAATCTCCATTGTTGTTACGGAAAACACCTCCACAAGCCGAAGGGCCTGGTTTGCCTTTAGCCAAGTCATCCGTGTTGACCTTGATCTAGCCAGCTGGTGGAGGCTGCCAACGAAGAATAAGCACACGCGGTGCTCTACCCAAATGCCATGGAATTCTCAAATCTGACAGGATAGCTCGATCAGAGCCAAAAGCTACATAACCAGGACAAAACCTTGCAAAGTATTTAATATGTGCCAAGATGTCCGTTTGGAGTCGTCTAAGAGACGGATAAATGTTTTCATTCTTTAGTCGATTTCTAGACCGCCAAATAACATAAAAAACAAAGCAAGAAGTAACCATCCAGATATTAAACAGCTGAGGGCTAAATCTCCGATCAACAATCCATTCCCATAGCTCCAAACATGAAGAAATAGATGGTAGAGAAAGGCGAAAAAGATTACTTAACCACTGCTAGAGGTTATTTGCAAAAGAGCATTTCACAAAGACATGATCTATCGTTTCTGAGCAAGAAAAAATGTCGCAAAGGGAGCATACTGATACGATACAGATGCCTCTTGCTCTTAACACCTCTTCTGATAGGAGCTTATTCTGAAGGACACGCCAAACCAAAGTAGCGAATTTAGGTGGGATAAAATTTTTCCATAAAATTTTACACCAATTTTGGATCCCGTTACGAGTTCGAATGAAGTTGTAGCTTTCTTAGAGAGTTAAGATCCCATCTTTCAAAGTCTTCCAAACTAAATGATCAGGATTATTCATTCGTGGAAGAATTATATTCTGGATAGAGTTTCTTATGTGCGGGAACATTTCATAAAACACTTCTGGAATGCACCAATTCCCATCTCTGATCACTGAAGAAACTGTTGAAGTAAATCGTAGTAAACCAGCTCTTGGTAAAATAGGTGAAGGAAGCCAACTGTCATGCCAGAAGTTCACTTGCAGACCATCTCCTATAATCCATGTCGAACCTTTGTGATAAAGATCCACCACTGAGCACAAACCACTCCATAAAGAAGAACCCAAGTATTTCCTTTTTGCATCTAATACATACCTAGCTTTGATGAAATTAGCACAATTCGTATCGCTAGTATGAATCTCCCATAATCTTTTTAACAGGCAGGAAGCATTAAGATAATCAAGTCTGCGAAGGCCTAGTCCCCCTTCCTCTTTCGGTAAGCAAAGACAATCCTATGATATAATGGCAAGCTTGTTATGAAAAGCATTCCCCGATAGCAAGAAATTGCAATCCCAAGTTTGTAGAGATTTTAAAAGAGAACGAGGCCATAAATAAATTTTAAACTGTGCATCAGGAAATTTTGTAAGACTGATTTTATAAGCTCAGCCCTACCAGGTAGAGATAACATCTTACCATGCCAACTTGTCAATACTGATTTAACACGGTCTGCTAAAACTTGAAGGTGTTGGCGTTTTGGACAACCCTGGAAGATAACATCATTAATAGACTTTTATCTTTATTAATGACTTGCCCAAAGGCCTTCCCATAATTATCCAGGAACTTACATAATGTAGTAAGAGAGTTCTGGTCTCCACGGCTAAAAATGAATACATCATCTGTGTATAAAGAATGTGTTATAGCTGGATAACCACGCGGAACTGAGATAGGGAACATTTTGCTAGATTCGTGAAGATGAGTAATCCCTCTGGACAACACCTTCTTTGCCAAACAAAATAAAAGTGGGGAAAGTGGATCCCCTTGGCGGACTCCACGTCCACACGTGAAAAACCCGTAAGCAGACCCATTTAGCAGGATTGAGATTCTCGCCGAAGAAAGAATCAATGATGTCCAATTTACAAATCTTTCCTAAAAGCCAAGTTTTCTTAGCACTGTAAAGAGAAAATCCCAATTGATAGTGTCAAAAGCCTTAGAGATGTCCAATTTAATACCAACATTTTCGCCGAAAGCTTTACGATCCAGCATATTTATCCCTTCGGAGACCAGGGAGATGCTATCTCGAATATGACGACCACGGATGAAAGCTGTTTGATGTTGATAGATAATTCGATCCATGAGAAGTCCAAAGACGATTTACTAATATTTTGGTAATAACCTTGAAAAAGAAATTTGCCAAAGCAATTGGACGGTAATGCGAAACGGACACCACATCTTCACTCTTAGGAATAAGCACTAGGAAAACAGAGTTGATATTTGGAAAAAGATAGCTATCTCGGAAAAACTGTTGAACACCAGCTATAATGTCTTTCCCAATTATATCCCAGCAAACATGGTAAAAAGCCCCAGTAAATCCGTCAGGCCCTGGAGCACTGGACGAATTCATTTGGAAAACCGTGTCTCGAATTTCTTCAGTACTTGGAATAGCAGTTAGCTGAGTGTTATCTTCTATTGACAATACAGAAGGGATCAAATCAAACAATCTTGAATAGCTTTCTAATGGACCTTGATTTGCATATAAGTCTTGGAAATAATTGATTGCATGAGAGGAAATATCTACCAGATTATCGCACCAATTTCCATTAATGATCATACCAAAAATTCCAGATCTAGCCGGTTGCATTTTAACATAGGCATGGAAAAATTTAGAACTTTTATCTCCCTCCTTCAACCAAGCAATTCGTGCTCGCTCTTTCCAAAAAGTTTGTTGGGTTGCCACTGCATGTAAGAGCCTTTCCTTTGCTTGAATTCTTCAATCAGTAGACCCTCCAAGTTAGCTTCAGAATTAAACCGCTTTTGAATCTCTTCCAAATGAGATCTAGCACTCAATACTCTTTCATGAATATTACCAAAAACTGATTTATTCCATTCGCGAAGCCTGATCTTCAGTATCTTTAGTTTCCTGGCCACCATGAACATTGGACAACCACAAACCGGCAATGAATTCCGCACCTCTGCAACTAACTTTTTAAACTCGGGATGGTCGAGCCACATAGATTGAAAACGAAAAGGTTTAGGACGTTCATTTGCCCGATTTGAACTGGATATAAGGAGTGGAGAGTGGTCTGAAACTGAACGAGGAAGGACTTGACAATTCACCGAGTCCCAAGCTTGAAACCAGTTAGCATTGCACGAAGCCCTATCTAATTTGCGTTCCATGTAGCCCAAATTTTCTCTGTTGCGTGCCCAAGATAAGTTTAGACCACTAGAAGGGATATGAAACAACCCGCTATCATCGATAAAGCTCTGAAAATCTGCACAAGAGAGAGACCCCGGCATACCACCACCATATTGTTCGTGTGCACCCAATGTTGCATTAAAGTCACCAACAATAACCCAAGGATCTGTTATGGTATGGGATAAATCAATTAACTCCGACCATACTGTTCGACGTGACACATAATAGGTTGAAGCATAGACAAAGGAGAATAGACAGATAATTCCCTCTATCTTAGTTTTGATAGTCATTTGTTGATCCCCACACGAAACAACTTCTACATTAGCCAGTGCTTCGTTACGAAAAATCCAAAGTTTTGAGTTTGTGATTGTTGAGTTTGAAACCAAAGACAACTTGATGGAATGCCAGAAAGAGCTTGAGATGTTATCTAGATCTACCATCGGCTCTGCAATCGCTACTAGAAGAGGGCGATGATACAAACAAAGGTTGGCTAGTTCATTCTGAGATTAAGAGTTGGCTATCCCTCTTATATTGCAGTAGAGAACTTTCATGGGTTGGGTGAATTACGTAGCTTACCCTGTATAGGGTAAAGATTATTTGTTCATATCTGTTTCGCTCTAAGAAAGACCTTAGAATTCGAACGAGAAAACGCCGTTGCACTGAAGACAAAGTCTCCATGGAAGCCATTGAAGAAATGGTAATGGAGAAAAAACATATTGACCAGTTTATTATGAAAGAAAGGTTTGGTCGAACCTTCTATAATTAATTCTAGTATCATCATGGAGAAGCAGATGGCCCTTCTTGCGAGAGAATATCATTAATTCTCTTTTGCTTGACCTATAATTTTTTTGTTAGATTTGGACATTACGATTTCAAAACCATCTTCTGTCACTGGCTTTTTAAGAATAGATGCTACTTGTCGGATTTCATTGACTAGATTCGCATCGTGTTGTATAACCATCGTGCTCGTGAAAGTTGGCTGTAATTTCGAAATCGAATTTTCTTCCTTTTGTTTATTTGAAGGCCGGTCACTCGATTTTTGTAAATTGTGAGGTTGCTGTTTATCACATGATCTATGCGTATCTCTATCCTCACAATCCTTTATATTAATTTCCATTGGAATAATCTCAGTGCCTTCTCCACCACATGGCATGTGCTCACCATCATGTGCAATCTGAAAAAATTCATTATTGCCCTCAATTTGTGTAGTCTTCATTCCCTCACCAGCTTTGTCACGTGATATGTCTATGCGATGGGCAAGTTGCCTTTCCTCCCCCTCCTGTGCATTCTGCTCCATATTCTGAGAAAGTATTATCCCACTTCCTTGTGTTTGGTTAGGTGGTCCCTGCTTCGCTGTCAGCTCCTCCGTAACCGGAGGAATGGAAGAAGAGTTTTATACCTTCTGATCTCCATGTTCATCGACTTGAAGGAAGTCGTTCTCGGAGTCAAGGCTGTTGTTATTTTCCGTAGAGGTCTTCTTCTCCACTTCAATGGATTTAGCCAGAACTGGTTTATATATTTTCTTTGGCTCTGAATTTTTTTGTGTGTTATGATTGTTCTGGATTTGCCCGTGGCGACACTGATGTTCAGCATGTCCGAATCTATTACAAATGTTGCACCTTGTAGGAAGATTCTCGTAGTGAACTTTAACATCGAACCCATAGTCTGGTAATTCGACCGTTACGATGTCCAGTAATGGCTTCGAAAGATCAACTTCTACCAATATTTGTGCATAGAAGCCATATTTCTTCTCCCTCGTAGCTTGGTCAATCTGAAGGGGAATTCCAACCCCTCGAGCAATGGTCATTAAAATTCGCGGGTGCCAGTATTCCAGACTTAATCCTCGTAGCCGAATCCATAGTTGCACATGTGACTGAATTTTGGGGTCATAGGGATTAAAATTTTGTTGCCATTGATAAAGCCTGAAGACACCATGTTGT
Organism: Melia azedarach; assembly: GCA_028052125.1. Lineage (NCBI taxonomy): Eukaryota > Viridiplantae > Streptophyta > Magnoliopsida > Sapindales > Meliaceae > Melia > Melia azedarach. The sequence goes on along the minus strand of CM051401.1, from coordinate 5,737,959 downwards.
AGGGAGCAAGAGACGCTACCCCACACCTTCCTCATATCCACTTCATCCGAAAAATGTATGTCATAAAATCCACGAGCCAATGGGGCCATATGCCACTGATGTTCTGGTTGCCAGACCTTGTGCAAGATGGTTCTTAATTCCTCCACTTTCATAGGTTTAGAGCCTGGTCTGAGTATAATTCGTCCGATAAGGTTCGTCCTGCAATGATTAAGTTGTTCCTTGTGAAGCTCAGGTTCAATTTTGACAATGGTAGTATCCCCCCGAAGTTGAGGGATCGGGAGTTGTTTGGAAAATTCGGAGAAATCATTCGGACGGGATAACAAGGAAGCAAAGGTAGGTTTCTTCGTCAAAGGGATCTGAGTATCTGGAACCTTTTGAGATTTTGGGGCAATTAATTGACGCAACTGATCAAGTAATGCTGATGCTTCCGTCGATGAGGCTGCCATCAGGAACTGTGAGCAAGGTTGAACAAGGATGGTGGTTATTGTGGTGGCCACAGAATCTTCGGCGGCGGCGATGGTAGTTGCATGTTAAGACAAAAAGGGAAACTTTCGAATCTAAGAAATTAAAAAAATATATATTAAATAAAAATAAAAAGACTAAAGTCGTCCTATGTCATAAAGCTATTAAATTAGAACCCAACAGGAGCGATTGTCATTTTTCCAAAAAACTTCCCTCAGTTTAATTTCATAATTTGTATTTTTAAATAATAAATTAAAGGATTAATAATCCACTTCGAAGTGTTCTCACTGATAAATTTGTTAACATCCTCCGATCTCATATTACTTAATAGGAGAGAGTCAAAGAAACCTCTTATAGCATAAAACACATGCAAAGATTCAATGCGAGCAAACTGAGCAAAGTTCTGCATCAACCAGTATTGTTGAGCTGTATGTCTAAACAGCATTGGTTTTTTCTTTGAAAATTTCACGAAAGTTTTTTAATTTGGTCTAGTTGATTATATTGGTCGAGTAACTTATTAGAATGAAGTTCATAATTATCTTTTTTCCTTTGGGAAACTCTTGATGAGAAATTCGCGACTCGGAAATGAAAGAAAAAAAGAAGCCTGGAAGGCATTGCTCAAGAACGAGTTAAATCAATAAGAGACAAAACTTGGGAAAATGGAGTGAGAATATTATTAATCTAGCATGCAATACCATCAGCTACTAATTAAGATAAGTTGGATGATGCAACAGAACAGAACAAAATCTGGATTGACTTACTAACCTCAAGATCTGCATGCAGAAAGAAAATCCTGAAGCTAGCAACTTCATCTACTAGTTCTAGCTAGGAGTGATTAATATATATCATTAATCATTATATATCAAACCTTGAACAAAATGCTTGGAATCAATTACGTAAAAAAAAAAAAAAAAGCGACATATTGCTGTCAGTTAAAAGGAAATTAATATTGTTATAAATATGATTAGAAGCATGCAAGGAATAAGTATTTCACACCAGCAGAACTTCTATTCATTAACACGTATGACGAAACATCACATAGGTTTATTATATTCTGTTTTCGACGAAAAACTTTAATTGCATAAGGAAGTGATGAGAACTCGCCCTTTATTCCTGAAACCTTCCTTATTAAACAGACAACAATTATCAGTGGACTCTTTTATGGAATTAATGCGTTAATACACATTAATTAATCCAAAAGTCCAAAGTACAGTGTGGAAGGGAGATGATGAAAAAAAAAATAAAGGGCTAGCAGATTTAATATGAGCACTTGAAGCCGGCGGGGACCTTGCAGTAGTTGAAGAGCAGTGTCAATGAAAGATCGGAAATGTCTAGTTTGAGAACATCCAAAACATTAATCTTAAGGGAAGTGCAAAGACAAGCAGCGGCATCAATATTAATCAAATTGTTAATGAGACTGCAGCAATCGGATGGCTGTGGGTTACCGAGCTTAAGCAAGACGCCCAATACGTCGGCACAGACACTCAACTTAAGGGCATCATCAGGACAGTTTTCTAGCGAGGCTGATGATGAAGGGATAGAGGTGAGGACAGCGAAAAAGAGGATGTTGAGGGAGAGTAAAAGGGCTAAAGACTTGGAAGCCATTTCTATTCTTCAAACACAACCTAGCTAAGACTTAGACTTAAACTTTGTTAATGTCACGAGAGAGAGAGAGAGAGTGTGTATATCTGAGTGATGAAAGTGGTTAAGTTGCTTGGGGTATTTATAAGCGGAAATCCGATCTGCTTACGTTATAAATATTTGGATGGTGTATTAGATTAGACTACCAAGCACATGCCTCTTCCAATTATCGCGTTCTTTATAATATTGTTGATTACTTGTCAAGTAGTCTAATAAATATTTAGTCCATTGCTTTCACCGAAATCTATAACTGTATTTTATGTGCAACTTTATCAAAGTCAATGTGTGAATGCCCAATTAGATTATCTATCCGCACGCCCATAAAAGAATATATCTAGTACAATCAACAAGCTTTCTAATTCTCTAGCTCCCTTTCAAATAAATATTAATAATAGTATAAATAAAGGAAGTGTTTGTTAGTTTAGATAAAATGTGTCAGTTCTCCGTTATCTCGTAGTACTAGTTTCAGTAAATATTTTTGATAATTTTGAAGATTATTAGTGTTAGTCCTAGATGAAACAGTACTGTACCTAATTAAGCCAACTGGTTTATGGAGTGCCATTCAAAGTTCTTCGGAGATAAGTGACCTTCTTTTGCTGACCATCTAAGAACATGTATTCATGTGATCATATATGTTCTGCTAATACTACGTGGAGAAAGGCCTTTTGGGATCAATCCCCAAAAAGAAAATGAAAACCATGGAAATGCTTTTCAGATCCATTACTCTCGCCTCCTATTTAATTTTGATACTTAATAAGATTATCGTTAGATTCGATGTGTGTAACATGTCTTTGCCATCAAATACTCAATGCGATGCACGATGTGAATAAGTGATATTACATATACCAGAGCTCACCGACTGATGGCCTCACTCGACTTTCTAATATTATACGCTACCAATTAAATCGAAGATTAAATAATTTTTAATGAATTAAACGATTAAAAGAAACTAAATCAACTAATTGCATATATAATAATTTAGTTTAAATAAAGAATCCAGAATTCATAGACAGATAGCTCTCTAAATCTTTCTTATGTATAAAGATATTAATTAAGGGTCTTTTTAATTTTTTTTAACTTAATATTTATCTGCTTAAATGTTATTCTATTATATAATTAAGGGCCAGATGAAAAGTTGTATATACATATATTTAATTTAAAGTTTAAACAAAGAGTTTTAAGCTAAGCGAAAAGTTAAAATACTCATGATTATATTTAATATATATATAAATACGAGAATTTAATTGAAATTTTTATGTAATTTTATTTAATATTAAAATTTATAAATAAAAAAATGTTTTAAAATAAATTTGGAGTGGGGGTAACACTTTCTATCTAATCGAAGATTTTCCCCCTTATTCCATTATTTGATTATTCCATCTCCTTGCATTATCTACTAATATTTAATTGAAACAGGTCTCGAGAATTAAAAAGAATATTATACGTGCAAATAATTCTATGGGATAGATAATCTAATTTGCAATTCATCCAATGACTCCGATGAAATTGTACATAAAATAATGAGAACTTGTAGGCTTCGCTGAAAGCAACGGCTAATTGCTGAATACCAAGAGAACCTTTTTACTAGCTTTTATTAGACAACATGACAAGTAATCAACAATCCAGAAAACGTGAAAATAGGAAGAGGCATGTGCTCGATAATGTAATACACCATCATGATGATAATGATGATGATGATGATGATGATGATGATGATGAAAACAACCACAAGAGTTAATAATAATAATAATAATAATAATAATAATAAAACGATATTTGAATTGTTATTTGACCCAAAATTTTAAATTTAAGCAATATCTGATATTTAAGTGGTTTAACATTTTTCTGATGTGTAAATTTAATTGTTAAACCACTGGTTATGGAAGGAGTATAGAGAGAAGGAGGAGAGGGATTTTTTTCTTTCTCTTAGATTCTAAATTTTGATTTGTTTGAAAATCTCAAACCCGATACTTTTTTCCTAAAGCATAACAGAAAATTAGTTTACTTATAAAATTTGAAATTTCTTTAATGAAATGCCACTAAGACAACCTAAGAGGAGGGTGAATTAAATTTTTAAAAAATATTAACAATAAACTCAAATTCCTACCTGACCACACAAAAAACACAATATATGCAATAAATAAAAGGATATAGAGTTATGAGGTTGAATATCGGTTTACAGTAGTTCGCAAACACTTGGGCTACATCCACTCATTTAAGCTCCACTTGAAGATTTCACTAATATCAAGTTTTGATTTTACAAAATTTCAAATTATAACCAAGAGGATTTTCAGGTACCTCTTAAACGTTACAAGTGTTTACTTACCTTAAACACTTAAACAACCAAGATTTACGGTTTCCTACAACCCTTACAAATGTTTGCTTAATCCAATTACTCAATACAATCTCAACCAAGTGAAAGACTCATTTCTTTCACTTTTTTACAAAAACAAAATGAATTAAAGGGATAAAAATGCTTACAACTTGATCGCTCACAAGAAAAGTAACACAAATGAAATTTATTAAAGATCCAAATGTCTGTATGATGATTTCAAGCTCAAATTTTGTTTTAGAAATTTGTAAGGACTTTATATTTCTCAAATATATATTCCAAGAAATCCTAAAATAAGTGTGAAGCCTAAATTTATAATACATTTGAAAATTAGCCATTAGGGATGCCAAAATTCAAATTTCCAAAAGGTTGATCGGCCAAGTTGGTGTTGTCGATCGACTAAATGGCTTAGGCGATCTAGGAGGCATTCTGCCTCTAGTCACTCGACCAAGTTGGAAAGGTTGGTCGACCGACATTGTTCACGAACATTGTTCACAGGATCAAAAAATTTGTATTTTAGTTCAATTTCAAGTTTCAAAATCTTGCATTTTAGCCCCTATTTCAAATTTTAAAAACTTGCATTTTAGTTTAATTTGCAAAACTCAAAACATTTGTTTTTGAAAAACTTCTTGAGCTTGACACAAATATCATACACACTCACAAGCATACAAAAATGATATAAAATAAAACACAAAACTTGTGACTTCATTCTTCCATTTGTTGAAGGGGTTCTATTATACTTTTCATGAATGCCTTCATTTTAGATGTTATTTGAATTTTCACAATTGCATTCCAATTCTTCATACTAGAAATATCACAATAAATGCTATAAATAAATTTGGTTAGTGAAAGATATCAATATTTGTTATCATCAAAATAATGGATTATGAACCTTAAGGTTATCATTTAGTTCTATATGTCACCGAATTTGTGTAGGGATGGAGAAGAATTGAGAGAAGACAAAAGGCTAAAATTCAATGATGTTAACCACTGTTCAAAAAATAAGTTTAACAGTTATTTCGTTAGTGATTAAATTAGATAAATACATGTTTAATATTTATTAAGTAATTGAGTATTAGGAAAATCAATCTTAACCCTCCTTATATTATATATGTTACATGCTATTGGTTCTTTAAAAATCTAAGAAAAGAAAAATCTCGAGAAGATTTTCATACATACATAAAAAAAATAATCTAATATTGAAGTTACACAATAAGAATGATTCACCAATTTTTTTTTTATAAAAAAAAGATTCACTAATCGGTATAAAATCTTTGATAAGATTAATAAATTTTAATTAGAATAAAAATTAAAGTGAATTATCATAAAAATGTTAAAAAAATATTATTATAAAATACAAAAATCTCTAATTGGCCCTTAATTACTTAATATAATAAAATTTATCTAAACAGTAAAAAAAACAAATAGACTCTTAATTCCTCGCGTTAACATATAGGAAAGTTGAGGAGAGCCATGTATCATTGCGATAAAAATTCTTATTTTCTTGTTTAAAAGAAATTATATCAGTATTGGTTGATTTAGTATACGTAATGTAATATAATATGTTCACATCGTATATCGTATTGAGCATATATATTTGATGGCAAAGACATGTTAGATACATAGAATCTAACAATAACTTTATGAATCATCAAAAATTAAATAGCAGGCGAGAGTAACGGATCTGAAAAGCATTTCAATGGTTTTCTTCTTTCTTTTTTGGGGATTGATCCCGAAAAGCCTTTCTCCACATAGTATTAGCAGACCTTTATCACATGAATACATGTTCTTAGATGGTCAGCAAAAGAAGGTCACGTCCTCCGAAGAATTTTGAATGGCAGTTCATTAAAACTGGCTTAATTACAGTGTTTGATCTAGGACTAATATACTAATATTCAAAATTAACAAAAATATTTGCAGAATACTGATAAGACGAGATTAGGGAGAATTTATTAAAACCTTTTAGCTAATCGATAACTTCCTTCCTAATACTATTATTAGCTTATTCCATCTCTCCTAGCATTATTCTTATTGTTTATTTGAGGCGGATCTCCAGAATGAGAAAGCTTATTATTTTCACTAGATAACTTTACTGGCGCACGGATGGATAATCTAATTAGGGCATTCACACATTAACTTTGATAACATTGCAAACTAATAAGATATTGTTGTAGACCTCCTCAAAGCACTGGGCTATTATAAGTTTATTAGACAACTTGACACGTGATCAACTATATATATAAGAGACGCGACAATTGGAAAGGCATGTGCTTGTTAGTCCAATGTAATACGCCATTCAAATATTTATAACACAACAGATCGGATTTCCGCCTATAAAAACCTCAACCACTTTCATCACTCACATATATATCTCTCTCTTTCGTGACATTAACAAAGTTTAAGTCTTAGCTAGGTTGTGTTTGAAGAAGAGAAATGGCTTCAAAGTCTTCAGCCGTTCTGCTCTCCCTCAACATCGTCTTCTTTGCTGTCCTCACCTCTATCCCTTCATCGTCAGCCACATTAGAAAACTGTCCTGATGATGCCCTAAAGTTGAGTGTCTGTGCCGACGTATTGGGCGTCTTGCTTAAACTTGGTGAACCACAGCCATCCGATTGCTGCAGTCTAATTAACAATTTGATTAATATTGATGCCGCTGCTTGTCTTTGCACTTCCCTTAAGATTAATGTTTTGGATGTGCTCAAACTAGACATTTCCGGTCTTTCATTGACACTGCTCTTCAATTACTGCAAGGTTCCCACCGGCTTCAAGTGCTCATACTAAATCTGCTAGCTCTTTTTTCCCCTCCATATGTACTTTGGACTTTTGGATTAATTAATGTGTGGATTAACGCATTAATTAAAACCATATGAAGTCCATTAATAATTGTTGTCCGTTTAATAAGGAAGGTTCTAGTGCTCTTGATGATGAAAAAAAAAAAAGAGGAATGGTTTTATGAGTTCTCTGCACCACTTCCTTTATGTAACTAATGTTTTCCGTTGAAAACAGAATTCAATAAAATGAATAGAAGTTCTGCTCTTATATGAAGTAGTTATTCCTTTGCATACTTTTAATCATATTTATAACAATACTAATTTGCTTCTTACTGAAAACAATATTAGTTTTAATGCTCGCTTTATTTATAAGTAATTGATTCCAAGCATTTTTTGCTGGGTTTGACTGCATAATTAATAATATTAATTACTTCTAGCTAGAACTAGTAATTGAAGTTGCTAGTTTTGGAATTCTCTTTCTGTATGCAGATCTTGAAGTTAATCCTCTGTAAGATATTCTGAGATGGGAAGACTCTGGTAGCTTTGTCAGTGAAAATACTCTGACCATCAACTTAATTCTCAATATTTATAGTCTTGAGAGACAAGTTCTCAAAATAAGACAAACTTTTTTATTAGCAATAATGTATTCAACTTATTATTTTCCTCTAATAAAATTTTGGGTTGTTATACTGGTTACCTCATGATTTTACTGTTATTTTAGAAAGCCAATGAGTTGATGCCATTTGTATTTACGAATTCTTTAATTATGCGATCGGGACTTGTTCATGCATGAGTTAATTAACTAAGCATAAGCCTCTAGGTGTCTCTCTCCCCATTTTTGTGGTGGAGCACTTGTTTTGATGAGGTAATTAATTTGAAAAGGCATGTTCTTGTAAGTTAATGCAGATTGGAGTTCCTGTTTTGGATTAAATGTGTCTGATAGGATTAATGGTAGTTACAATATTTAATTTACACCACCAATCCTATTAATTATTTAGATATAATATATGAGTTATAAAAAGATATTAATATTTTTTAATATTTTTTTAAATTTTAAAATATTTTATTAGTATATAAAGAGTATTATATGCATTTTGATGTATTACAAAAAAGAAAAAAAAAGAAAAAAATTATAAGTCTATATATTTTAACAAAAGTTATATTAGCAATCGTAACATAGAAAACTTGATGTTTATCTTCCGGTAGTCGTGTTCATCGAGGAGATTGATTTGCAAGTATTGGATTGAATCTTGAAACCATAGAGAACCGTCACTATCCATACAAGGGGATGACTCTTTGGTTTTAAGATAATGTTCTTTTAGCTTGCCTCACTATACTCAGGCAAGAATTTCTTTATCTTTTCTTACTTGAATATATTATTTATTTATTTTAATTACTTTTGTTGTAATTTATATCTATAATTGTGATTGTGATTGTGATATTTATATGTTTAATAAAAAATTAAAAAATATACCCAACAGTTTAAAACCAGAGAAAATTTAGTTTGTATATTTTGTTAGTAAATTATCTTCTTAATTTAAAGTTAATATTTTGCATTGTTTGTATATTGTCTGTTGTAAATTATGTCAAACACAAATTATATTTTAATTAGATATAAAATTGTGTGACATGTATTGCCTGAGTTTAATATAATTTTTATCATTATTATTTTGTTAAAATACTTGGATGCATATTGGCTTGGAACAAATTACTGTATTTTGTCCTCTTACAGATAAGACAACATTTGTCGTAAAATTACGTTCAAAATTCATGTGACTAATAAAGTTCTAAATGTCTTAAATCAGCATTTGTTGTTCTTCATTTATGCTAAGGAAGCAATTGTTTGAGATTCTTTTGTACTGATTGCTATAGACCAATAGTCATCTTTATATGATGATCATGAAATCATATATATTGCATGCTTTGGGTCCAAATCTCATGAATAGTTATATTCATATCATATTAGCCTTTTAGTTTTGCAAGTTTTGTAGATATGTTATTATTCTTTGTTGAAATTATTTATAATTTATGCCTCTATCATTTGTTGGAAGGTATGGAATTTGCTTTTATGCTAATTTTACAAACTAGTGATCACTCTTTTTTGTTCAAATTTTCATGTAGGACATACCTGAATGAGTCATGTGAATAATTTGTTTATTTTTGCCAAATATGTTCTAATTAATCTTTTATTAAAACATATATCTTTAGAGTAGTATTAATGTGTTAATTCAGTCCATCTCATTTCTTATATTTGGTGTGAGTAATATTATATGCATCTTCAGTTTGCCTTAATAATTATAAATTATTTATTGTAATACTTGTCTTGGAGTAAAATATTTATAAACGTGATTTGTCTTCACAAACATTATTATATGCGATTTATCATTACTTTTGCAATTCAAAAATTTTGACATGTTACATTTTTGTTATATGAATAATTGAATGATATATTAATTTATATCATTTTTTATGATATTTTGGATTACCGTTCTGCCACTGTTATGCTATATTTGTGCATAGCTATATTTAATTACTATTAAAGAGCCGGCTAATTCATAATATTTGTATAAAGGAGATTTATTAGGTTATTAAAGAGAATATTCAATTGTTTTAATAATTAAAGATATTAATAATAGTATAATTTATAAGAAAATTTTAATTTGCAAAACATATTGCGCATATTAAGAACTTTTATAATTAATTATGACTATTTTTTCTTTTAATTTTTTTCTTTCTTTTTTACTAAAGATGGTGGTGAATATTAATACAAAGTATGTCTATTTATTTAGTGTTTTACCTTATTCACCATAGTTAAAAATTATAGTGCTTTGTACTTGAATTTATAAAATATGAAGTGTTATATATTGCTTTATGAGGTTATATATTCTTTGTAGAGTATTAGCTACATAGATGTTGTACATGTGAGTAATACATACATATATACATATATATACATATATATATATATATATATATATATATAAAAGAAAGAGATATTAACAGAAAAATTTATATTTCCTATTCACAATATCTAAAAACATTTAAGACATTTGAGAAATTAAAATCTTAAAGTATTTCTCAAATGTGAGAGTTTCCCATAATATTTTCTTTAGAGATTATTATTCTATGAATAATAATAATTTAGTAAAAAATATATATGAAAAATAATAGTCTCAAAATATTTCTCAAATGTGGGGATTTGTCATAATATTTTATTTGGATAATAATAGTTAAGTAATAAAAATACATATATATAAATAAAATTTAATGTATTTGCACATATTTTATATATATATTTCCGCTCTGACAATTGTTACTTGAGAAATTCAACTATATTAGGTACAAAAAGCTGATGAGTAAAGTATTGAAGATTAGTGCAAGTTACAAATCGAAGTTGGTGAAGAGCTATGTCAACATACAACTTATAAATAAAAAATTGATCAATTTTATAAAAGACTTTTGCGAAAAGTCATATATAAATGTCGAGGGGGATGAACTTAAACCCACAAGGAAGTCACCTATGGAAGTAACCCAACCTCTGTGATTGGAGATCCCATGAAGAAGGTTCAATGGGTAGAAACAATTCATACTGCGTGACTTGTCTAGCACTATAAGTTTATGGACATATTCTAGAGGAGATATGCTTCCGCTCATCCTTATGGCATAGTGCTATAATATGTGATGTTAGAAAAGGTCTTTACCCTGAATGAGTTCAAAGCAAATAAATGATTACGCGGTATAGGTCACATATACCTTTGGAGAACTCACCTAAGTGAGAGTCGTCGTGGGCCGCAACTATAGATATTGGGTTTTTCTCTAAAAGCTCTCACTAGAATCAAGATATAGCGCATGGCCATTAATAGCGCTATTCTGTATATCCAAGTCTTCGTCACTATTATGTGTGTTATAGTTGAAGTTTGATCAAAGGATCCGTGTTCAAGGCTTAGTTCACTCAGGTTCCTCAAATAAATACTTTAGCATTAAATGTAGGTTCAAGTCTGAAAACACCTATAAGTATTGCATAATAGAAGATTGCTAATATATATATTATTATCATTTTTTTCTTTCTTCTTAATATATAACTGAATTTTTATATTTTATTTCTAAAGGTTTTAAAACATTTATGTGGAGGATTGTTGGAGAAAAATATTTTTAAACTATTATTTAATTTTATGAGTTATATTTAATAAATTGTTATTTTTATATGGTGGTTACAATATTTAATTTACACTATTAATTTTATCAATTATTTAGATTTAATATATGAGTTACAAAAAGATATTAATATTTTTTAATATTTTCTTTAAATCTTAAAATATTTTATTAGTATATAAAGAGTATTTGTATGTATTTTGATGTGTTACAAATAGAAAAAAAAAAGAGAGAGAACACTATATGTTTATATATTTTATCAAAATTTATATTAGCAATTGTAACATAGAAGACTTGACGTTTATCTTCAGTGGTCGTGTTCATCAAGGAGATTGGCTGGAAGCATTGGATTGAATCTTAGAACCATAGAGAACTGTCACCATCCACACGAGGGGGAGGATTCTTTAGTTTTAGGACAACAATTTTTAAATGTGCCTCACTATGCTTAGGCCAGAATTTATTTATCATTTTTTACTTTAATTTATTATTTAGTTATTTTAATTACTTTTGTTATAATTTATATCTATAATTGTTATTGTAATATTTTTATGTTTAATAGAATATTAACAAATATACCTAACGGAATTTATGGCAACCATTATCACCATTGAAAAAGCGTGGGTTAAGGGTTGGCATCGTATTTGGATAGAGAGTGATTCTCTTTCACTAGTTGGTTGTTTAAATTCTGCACCGTTTTTGTCTGATTCTACTTCAAAAAAATGGTGATTTGTATCTCTCACAATGTTCGTGGCGTAACAAAGTGGCTGACTCCTTAGCTAATTTTGATCTCAATTGCTCTGATAATTCTTGGTGGGATTCTCCCCCTCCCTCAATATGCAAAGAGCTAATGTTGAATTCTTGGGCTGTGCCAAACTTTAGATTTTTGTGAATTTGTACTTTCTTATGTGCAGACTGTAGGTTTGTGGTTGCTGGAATGTGCAGCCTTTATTTGTCTACTGCTTTGCTATGTTTCTGCTTATTGTTTTTGGCTTGTTCTTCAAGTGAGCGCTATAGAGTCCTTTTCTAATTTTCTGTTGGAAGGATTTTTTCCTACTAATTCTTTGTTGCTGTTATGGCTGCTGGTTTATGGTTGCTGGGCATTAAATGTACAGTCTTTAATTGTCTACTAGTCTGTTCGGCCTTTGCTGATGAATTCAGGTTTGCTGCTGCTGATGCAAGTATAACTTCTGGGACATTGCTACTGCAATGTTCTAGTGTTGGGGCTGATCAATTTTAGGCTTGCTGCTACTGAGGCAAGTACAACTGCTGGGACATATTTTGAATTAAGGTTTTCATTTTGTCTTTGGATTAATGCCAATACTTACTGCTGGTGATATTTTTCATCTGATTTCGGCTGGGCTGAAAGTGTTTGTTGTGCTGTCTTGCTGCTATTCTATCTTCCCACATGCTGCTGGCTATAGATTCTGCTGTTGCTGATATGCTTTGTTGTTAAGTTGCTGCTGTTTGCTGTCTGCACCAAAGAAAACAGTAGCCTAGTTTTGCTATTTTGCAGCGAAAAGAGTTGCAGTTTACTACTGTTTCTTCTCGCCGTTTTGTACTGTATATGGCTATTTCTAGTCCTTAATTGTTGCTCAACCTTCGGTTCCTCTTGTATTCTCTTTTTCTTGATTTTTCAATAATATATTATTTTAATTAAAAGAAGGTAAAATATATAATATTTCTTGAAATCTCCATTTTGGTCTAAAATATTTCAATCAACATTATTTTGGTCCTTTGATCAAATACCCTTTAAATTATTGCTATTAGTTTGTACTAAGAGACTCGTACAAAGATAAAAATTAATACACTTTCACCCTTCAATAGAATTTTTAATATATATATATATATAAAATAACTTATATAAAAAACAGAAAATTTTAATATATATAAAAAATAACTTATAGTCACAATAAATTAATTTATAAAAGAAAATAATGTAACAGTTGTAATTGTAAAAGTATGTTTGAATTAGTTTATTTAATTAATGATTAAATAACATAAAATTTTAGCTTAAGATGTTATTAAAAAATTAAAGATAAATAAACTATTTTATACTGAAAAATTTATTGAATGACAAAAGCCTATACACAAAGTAATGTAAACCATTTAATTAAAAAACATTAAGAATGTTTTTACCTAATGCATCAAATATGATAATTAAAGCCAAGTTTGTTGTAACATACATTGATATAAAATGATGATTTTATAAAATGTTAGAGATACTTTTACCTAATATATTAAATGTGTTGATTTAAAATAATTTTTCCTAAGACATCAAGGAGCAAAATAAAATTATTTAACTTGGAGATGTTTTTATATATGTATGTATATATGTATGTGTATATATATTGACTCAATTTTACTTACTCGTTAAATAGACTAATTAGTTCGTACATATTTTTACAATTACCATTATTACTTTATTTTATATAAATAAATTTATTATACTACTATATCATTCATTTATTAGAAAAATTATAAATAAAAGATAGAAATTGATGTTTCTTATATGTAAGTTAATTTTTTATATTAAAATTTTTATTGAAAGGCGCCGAAAGTGCATTAATCTTTCTCTCTCTTCTTAATTTGTATAGACTAATGAAAATAATTTAATAGATGTTTGATCAGAGGGCAAAAATATAGTAATTGAAATGTTTTAATCCGAAATGAAGATTTTAGGATACATTAGGACACCTTTTTTATTACCCCCTAAGTGTTTTATTAATACCTAATTACTCCTTTGTAGTTTAAACATTTATCTATTAAGTCCATTCATTAACTAAAATAACACAAAAAATACATTTTTACCATAATAATCCCGGTGATAAACTTATTTTTATTATTTTATTATATATTATCACTATTAATTAATAATTAAATAATTCAAAAATCTCTTAATAACAAAAAGAAAAACTTACCATTGTTTTGTCACGTGAGCCGACCTTTTTAACCGTTTGAACTTTTGTGAATATTATTTGAATTTTCTTTAAATATTGTATGCTATGGTACTATTATTATTATCATTTGATTAACTATTCATTATAAATCAAATAACGATAATGATAGTATTATTGTGTAGAGCATTTAAGGAAGATTCCAATGATATTTGCAAAAAATCCAAACGGTTGACGGTTGTCGACAATTAATGGTCATGACCGACCAATTATTGACAGCAACAAGAGTCAGACATTTCTATATTTCTTTTGTTATTAACGCTTTTGAATTATTGAATTATTAAGAGTAATAATATATAATAAAATAATAAAAGTAAATTTATATAAATAATATTTTAGAATACAATCACACATCAAATATAGTATTGTATAAAATTTTATTATTTTGTTAATTTTATGATTTATTTTTTCATCATTTGGTTAATATTATGATTTAATGATTATTTATTTTTTTATGTTATTAATTTTATGGTTATTTATTTATGACCCTTAAAATCTAAAGCTTACCATTATCTTAATTAACAGATAGATTTAATGAATAAAATTTTTAAACTATGAGATAAGGGGTATTACAAAATCTTAGAGGTAAAAAAA